>CM060440.1:66637249-67837249 GCA_030545235.1 Helianthus tuberosus
ATTGACCAACACGTTGCTGAAGCTGAACAAAAGTGCCTTGACCTCTAGGCCATTGCAGTTGCTAAGGATAAAAAGATCTCCCAACTTGAAAATGAACAGATGGCACTGTGGAAGGAGCTTCTTGTTGCTGAAATGACTGCCCAAAGGGAGAGGATTGAAGTCATGGAAGGGGCCAAACACTCTGCTCCTGTCGTGATGCTCAAGATCAAACTCCAGATGGCTAAGGAGGCTGCTGATCCTGCCTTTGACCGGTCCGACTGGGACGTTGAGTCTTGGAAGCAAAGGCTTGTGGAGCTTGGGGACGAAGATGAACCTGAGGAAGTGCTGGCTCTCGAAGGTGGTGGCAGCGAAGTAAAGGATCCTGAGGATACAGCGGCTGGAGGCAGTGGTCAAGGTGGTGAGAAGAAGGTGGAGGATGCAGCGAAGGTTTAGGCTGCACAAATGGGCGATGATGGAAATTTCTAGACGTGGCCGGAGCCCATTTTTTATGATTTGGTAGTTTTTGGTTGTTATGTTTTAAACAATGGTCTGAATGGTGAACAATAGTTTTTAGGTTTAAGGATCACTGATCCTTTGGACAATAGGGGGTAACAAAGGTGGATGGGTCCTTCTGTTTGTGGAGGATGAAGCCTTTGGTGCCCCTCGCCTTTTATTTCCTGCACTTATCGAACCTTTAGTACGGACACCCTTTGCCAACCCAAGTAGACGGGCCACGTTTTGCTGGTAGAAGCTTGGGTTGGCAATTTTGACAACCTTTAAAAGTGTTGGATCTGAGTTTGTTTCTGATTGTATTTTGTGTTTGTAATTAAAATGAGAATGGATGAGTGTGCAGCGGAATTATGGTGAAAACAAACTTTGCATACAATCAAACGAGAGTAATACTTTGATCAAACATCTTTACACAATGAATCGGAAGATTGAATTTATTTCAATAACGATTACAATGATTGATGAATGAATGCAAACTCCCCCTCAGCCAGAGCTCAGTAGTTTGTTCGTGCAAAGAAGACAATGATGCAAAAGAGCTAATAGAACAGTACAAAGTACTAAACTATTTATAGGCACTTGCAAACCACTGAGCATCTTAGCTGACGTCACCATGAAAGTGACATCTAACCTCCTAACAAACTCTAACCTCTGATCTATACAAACACTGCTATGATAACTACTGCTATTACATTACTTTACAAGACAGACTATAGATCAGCTGCTGCAACTTTCCACTGCTGTGAACCCAGCAGTACTTGTCCGGATCAGCAGTGCTTGACTCAAGGCAGTAGATAGAATCAGCAGGGCTTTAGTCTTTCATTAGGTCTTGAGCAGCAGTTGTAGGTCAGCACTTTGTAAGATCAGCAGATAGGAGGTCAGCAGATATGAAATCACTTTCAAGGGGAGAGATTTGTATGTAAACATCTGCTTATTCTGGATCCACTGTTCTGATCCAGTTTTGGCTTTAATTATCTGTTCCTCTGATAGGGTTCAATCCCAACAATCTCCCCCTGGAACAGATAATGCCAAAACTCTTCATTATTGTGGAATTCTTTATTGCCTCATCAACTACTCCCTTATCTGACCTTTAAATTGTAGTTCAAAGTCTAGGGCATCTGTATCTTCATTATCCCTGCTAAGTGGAAGATCAAGGAGATCCTGCAAATCTTCAAGACTCAGGCCAAGAGCTTGTTCCCTTGATATTTTCTCCACTTCTCCACCAGACCTGAGCAAAGTCAATACGCAGGTCTGTTTGTCAGTTTCCCACTTTTGTATTTTTGAGCCTGGTGGGTTTCTTGGGAGATGTTTATTTGCAGAGGTATTTGGTGAGGCTTGCCTATTCATCACTGGCTGAGCAGCACTTGCAGATTGTTCCAATTCAAGATCTTCTTTAATCATTACTTTCATGCCTGCTTTTACAACAGCATCTCCAGCTAATAGGTCTTGAATTGTTTCAGTACTCAACTGGTTTTTGCTCCTTCTTTTGTAGATGGCAGCACCAGCAGGAGCAGTGGCTTTCCTGATTTGCAGCTTTGTTGGTCTTTTTGAAACCTCTGCTTCAGGATAGTCAGGCTTTTGAGGAACATTTGGATCTTTCTTTCTTAGTTCCTCCAACCTTTTGTAGGTGATCCTGACCACATCTTCTTTCCATCTAGCAACTTGTCTTTTGTTTCCATATTCAGCAGCAACCAGTTCTTCTTTCATTCTTTTCAGTTCTACCTGTTTGTCAGGTACAATCTTTCTAAATTTTGCCCAGTCAGGAGGAGTGTGAGTGACTTTCCTTTTTATCATGTCTTGAATTCTTGCTGCTTCATTTTCAAGCTCATGAACAGTCCACTCTTTGTACATGTATTTCTCTCCTTTGTACTTCTTGTGAGCCATGATGCTTTCAATGTAGTCTTTCTTCAAAGTTTCAGCTGCTCTTTCTGAAATTTGTTGACTGACATTTTTTGCAAATTGTTCTAGGGATCTGACCTGGGTGAGCAGATATTGATAGGTTCTTGAAATTTCTTTGTCAGATTTCCCTTGTGTGTTTCTTTTTGAGATATCTTCTGCTTGCCTGGCCTTGATAACCAAATATTCATCAACATTTTTAGGCCAAGGATATCCTTTTATTGATGGCAAACTCCTTTTGGCAGGGTCATCCTCATAGTAAAAAGATTTTATTTCTTCTCTAACAGCTGCTAGTTCAAGAGGAAATTGAACACCTGCAGGAGGTAAGGGCTTGTACATTTGAACTGAAGAGAGAGGAACAGGTTTTGGTATTGTGACAAGAGCTGAAGATTTTGAAGATGTTTGTGGTGGTGAAGTGTCATCATCTTTGAGAATTAGCCTTCTCCTCTTTGTTTGAGGAGGGGCTGATGATGTTTTGGATGGAACAGTGGTGGTGGATGTAGTGGCAGTGGTTTGTGATTGACTAACAGTTGTTGAAACAACTGGTGTTCCAACCACTGTTGTCATTACAGCAGATGTTTTAACAACTACTGTCTTCTGCTTTTTGGCAGGAGGTGATTTTGTTTTTGGTGGTAATGGTGGTAAGGCAGTGGATTTGGTGTGTGTTGAAGTGGGAGCAGATGTTGAAACTACTGAAGTACCGACTGTAGTTGATACAACAGGAGTTACAACAGCTGTTTTAGGTGGTGGTTTTGGAGCAGACTTTGAACGTCTGGTTGGAATGGATTTGGGTAGCCTTACTCTTCTTGTAGGCTTCTTCTTTTCATCAACAAGATTTTCATCATCTTGTGACCCTGAAGTACCCTGATCCGGATAATCCACCCTGGCTTTCTTTTTGGCCTCTCTATCCCTTTTTACACTTGCAACTGCTTCTGCCAGTGCATTTGTGGTCACATCGATTTTCTTGCTACCATCTGGCAAAGGGATTTGTTTGGTCATGTTTGCATTTTCTGGTTCAATGTAGAGACCATCCTCTATTCCCTTCTTTTTCCACTCCTTAATTTTCTCCCCCTTTTTGGCATTATGTAACACCCCGAAAATATAAAACCTTAAATTTGAATTAGTAAGGTTTTAATAAACTAGAATTTATTAACTAGGAAATCTAACCTAGTTAGTTAATAGGCTAGAAATAACTTAAAGTAGGGATAAAAACAACTAAATTAAATTATGTATCAAAGTTGAGGGGCTTAAGTTGAAACAATTGAAACTATCTTATTAATTTTGAATAAAAATCAAAACCAAACACCCATTAAGGAGGTCTGGTCGTGAAGAACAAGCAGGGGGCGACATCTCAAGCCCCAAACCCTAAAATCCACAAAAACTCTCAAATTGGAGGTGCAATTCTGGTCCAAAACGAAATCCGAGTTTAGATTATCGATCCTCATCACAAGAGGATCATAAGGAAAAGATACCGGAACGTCTAGTGGACAAGCCGGTGGTGATTCGCGGTTGAAGGGCGTACGCTAAGGTGATCATGGAAACTAACCGGAAGATGGTCAAGCAACTTTTGAAGAACCGAACACAATCTATTAGCTTCCGCATCGTTTTAAATCCTAAATAGATTTTATGTATGGTTGTAAACAATCTTTAAACAGCTTTTGTAATGTTTTAATTTAGTCATTAGTTGACTATGGTAGACGCTACTTATAAACTTATTTTAGGAAAGTTTTGTCTAATACAACAATATTTTAAGTCTAATGTTGTAATCTATGTTTAAAATCTAATATAACTAGATGGGTGTTACAAGTTGGTAATCAGAGCCTAAGGTTGTTAACAAAGTGTTCGGTTCAAGCTTGATCGATCGTCTGGTAAGAGTTAACTTATTTTGTTAATAAATTATGTATTACGTATAGAATGATAAATGAATAAATATGCATGAAAATGAAAAGAGTGTGTATAAGCTCACTCAAAAACAAGAAATGCATGAAACAAGAATTGTTAAATCAAGTTACGAACTTGATTGAATTGAAACAAGAATGATTAAATCAAGTTACGAACTTGATTGAATTAAAACAAGAATGATTAAATCGAGTTATGAACTTGATTAAATCAAAACAAGTAAAGCATGTGTTATAAATGGAATGTTTAACAATCTATGTAAACATTTCAGAAATCGAGATGGCTGATGGAGGTAATGTTAATGCGGTGCCAAGAGTCACCGAACAAATGAAAGAAGTGATTGCCGAAGAGGTTGGAAAGGCGATCGAAAACAGTTTGTCGGGCTTTATTGATAAAATTCAAAACACAGTTTTATCAATAGTGGAAGGGAGAATCAAGAAATTGGAAGATGATTCCAATTCAACAAAGGAAAAGCATGGTGGACGAAAGCCTTGTTCATACAAGGAATTCATGGCCTGTAAACCACCAATATATAATGGGGAGGTTGATCCAATCGTGTGCCAACGATGGCTAAGTGATATCGAAGGAGTATTCGAGAGAACTCATTGTGATGAAAATGACTACGTAGCTTATGGTACGGGTCAATTAAGAGGCCAAGCGAAAGACTGGTGGGATAACAAAAAGAAGGAGATTGGAAGTGAAGCGGCTAAGGCCATGACATGGGAGGAGTTTAAGACGCCGTTCCTTAAACACCACAGTCCCAAAGCGGTCATAAATAGAATCAAGGAAGAGTTCATGCAACTCAGACACAAAGGTGAATCCATAGACAAGATCACGGGGATGTTTATGGACAAGATGAAGTTCTGTGATGATTTGATAACGAATGAAGAGCAAAAGGTCTATTATTATCATAACATGCTAAGCGCGGAGTATAGAGAGTTCATAACCCCTTCAAAGTATGAGACCCTTACCGAGATTGTCAATGTTGCTCGGGAAAGGGAGATCGAATTGAAAAAGAGTATAGAACGGGGTGAACGAAGGGCACAAGAAGTGAATCCAAGCCCTACCAAGAAAGCAAGAACGAATGAATCAGCAAAGAAGTCAGATGCTAAAGGTAGTACACCAGGTTGCAAAATTTGTGGGAAAAATCATAAGGGTGAATGCCGTTACAAGGATAAGCCTTGTCCTATATGCAAGAAAACGGGACATATGGCTATGTCGTGCCCGGAGAAAGTGACGGTTTGTTACAATTGTTATCGAACGGGTCACAAAAAGTCGGAATGCCCGGAACTGGTTGGAAAGAAGGATGGGCAGGAACCGAAAGGTGAAGCCCCAAAAGCAAAGGCAAGATCTTTTCAATTAACCGCCGCAGAAGCGAAGATTGAACCTGACGTGGTCTCAGGTATATTTGCTGTAAATTCAATTCCTGCACGCGTGTTATTTGATACGGGTGCGAATAAATCCTTTGTTTCATATGGATTTATTCGACATCCTTCATTTGTTCTAACAAAATTACCTGTGCCCTTAGAAGTAGAGATAGGTAATAACAAGAGTTTTATTGTTTGTGATGTATGTGAAAACTGTAAACTGAGCATTGACGATGAAGAATATTTGATAAATCTCATCCCGATGTCGATGGAAAATTCCAAGTAGTCGTTGGGATGGATTGGCTATCTCAATACCATGCAAAGGTCGTGTGTTTTCGTAAAGAGATAAAACTAACATCTCCGAGTGGAAAACACGTCACCATTTATGGCGAAAAAGGAGGCAACCCCATAGTATGTTCGATGTTGAAAGCTCACAAGCTCATGAAGCGAGGATGCAAGGCATTTATGATATACGCTAATGAGCCCGAAAAAGAATCACGAAAGATTGGAGATGTACCGGTAATACGAGATTATGAAGATGTGTTTCCGGATGATTTACCGGGGATACCGCCTGAACGGGAAATAAAGTTCGGGATCGAATTGATTCCGGGCGCAAAACCCGTAGCAAAAGCCCCGTACCGACTTGCACCGTCGGAATTACAAGAGTTGATGTCCCAAATTCAAGATTTGCTTGACAAGGGATTCATAAGGCCGAGTGTGTCTCCTTGGGGCGCACCGGTGTTGTTTGTGAGAAAGAAGGACGGGAGCATGCGCATGTGTATCGATTACCGGGAGTTAAACAAACTCACGGTAAAGAACCGATACCCGCTCCCGAGGATAGACGACTTATTTGACCAACTACAAGGCGCGAGTTGGTTTTCAAAAATTGACCTTAGGTCGGGGTATCACCAACTAAAGGTCAATGAAGAAGATGTGCCGAAGACGGCTTTCCGCACAAGATACGGACATTACGAATTTCTCGTGATGTCATTTGGGCTAACAAATGCGCCCGCGGCTTTCATGGACCTCATGAACCGGGTTTGCAAGCCAATGTTGGATAAGTCGGTCATCGTGTTTATTGATGATATCTTGGTGTATTCGAAAAGTGAAGCCGAACACGCACACCACTTACAAGAAGTATTAGAGACACTTAGACGAGAGAAGTTATATGCAAAATTTTCTAAATGTGCCTTTTGGTTACGAGAGGTACAATTTCTCGGTCATGTCATAAGTGCCGATGGGGTTTTGGTGGATCCGTCAAAGATAGAGGCGGTGTCAAAATGGAATCCCCCGAAGAACCCTTCAGAAATCAGAAGCTTTTTGGGGCTTGCGGGATACTATAGAAGATTCATTCAAGATTTCTCCAAGATTGCGTCACCGCTAACAAAGCTAACCCAAAAGAAAGAAAAGTTTATTTGGGGTGCCAATCAAGAAAAAGCGTTTCAAACGCTAAAATAAAAGTTGACTCAAGCTCCGGTATTGACATTGCCGGACGGCGTAGAAGACATGGTGGTTTATTCGGATGCTTCATTATCGGGACTCGGTTGCGTGTTGATGCAACGGGGCAAAGTAATAGCCTATGCCTCGAGACAATTGAAGATACACGAGAAGAAATATCCCACGCACGATCTCGAGTTGGCTGCAGTGGTATTTGCATTAAAAATATGGAGGCACTATTTGTATGGGGTAAAGTGCACCATATTCACCGACCACAAGAGCTTGAAATACTTTTTCGATCAGAAAGAGTTAAATATGCGACAAAGGCGATGGCTGGAAACGGTGAAAGACTATGATTGTGAAATACATTATCACCCCAGAAAGGCTAATGTGGTGGCGGATGCGTTGAGCAGAAAGGCGGACTATGTTCCAATACGAGTAAGATCGATGCAACTAGTGGTGACCTCGGGTGTACTTGAACGTATTCGAGAGGCGCAATTAGAAGCAATGAAAGAAGAGAATTGGAAGAAAGAAAGAATCATAGGCTAATTGAAAGACTTGTCGGATGGGCATAATGGGTTGAAGGCTCGATCCGGAAGAATATGGGTCCCACATACTTGTGGAGTGAAGGCACTTCTACTTAATGAAGCTCATAAATCCCGTTATTCCATTCATCCGGGTGCGACCAAGATGTACAATGATTTGAACCAAAACTATTGGTGGCCCGGAATGAAGAGGGATGTGGCGAAGTATGTGGAAAAATGCCTCACATGTCTACAAGTCAAGGCGGAGCATCAGAAACCATATGGCAAACTCCAACCTTTAGACATTCCGGTTTGGAAATGGGAACATATCACAATGGACCTATTAACCAAGTTGCCTAAGACGAATCATGGTTTTGATGCCATATGGGTAGTGGTGGATAGGTTGACAAAAAGTGCTCACTTCATTCCGATTCGTGAGACTTATACGTCAGAAAAGATGTCAGAAGTTTACACCAATGAAATAATATCACGTCATGGGGTGCCGGTGTCCATCGTGTCTGATAGGGATACCCGGTTTACTTCGAATTTCTGGCGAGATTTCCAAGAGCAAATGGGGACCAAATTGTTCATTAGCACTGCGTACCATCCTCAAACGGATGGACAAAGTGAAAGAACGATACAAACATTGGGGGACATGCTACGGGCGTGTATAATTGACTTTGGAGGCAGTTGGGATGTTCACCTACCGTTAGTCGAGTTTTCGTATAACAACAGTTACCAATCTAGTATTAAGATGGCACCGTACGAAATGCTTTATGGTAGGAAATGTCGAACCCCGGTATGTTGGGGTGAAGTGGGTCCACGAGAACTCCCCCACCAGGATATAGTACGAGCCACGAATGAAAAGATCGATAAAGTTCGAGCACATTTGAAAGCAGCTCAAGACAGACAAAAGGCGTATGCTGATAAAAGAAAAAGGTCAATCGAATTCCAGGTTGGCGACATGGTCATGCTAAAAGTTTCCCCTTGGAAGGGCGTTATTAGATTCAGAAAAAGGGGGAAGCTAAGCCCGAGGTTTATTGGGCCATTTAAAATTATCGGAAGGGTTGGCGAAGTGGCTTATCGCCTTGAGTTACCGGAAGAACTAAGTGGGATACATGGCACGTTTCACGTGTCACAATTAAGAAAGTGCTTAGCAGACGAAACGGCCTATATCCACTACGATGATATCGAAGTGGATAATAGTCTGAATTATGCGGTGAGACCGGTGGAGATTTTGGACCGAAAGGTCAAACATCTACGAAATAAACAAATTGATCAAGTCAAAGTCAAATGGGAGCATAGAAAGGGTTCGGACACTACGTGGGAGTCCGAAGAGGAGATGCGACGTCTTCACCCTACTTTATTTGGTACGTACTACGGTTTCGGGGACGAAACCCTTTTTAAGGGGGGTGGACTTGTAACACCCCGAAAATATAAAACCTTAAATTTGAATTAGTAAGGTTTTAATAAACTAGAATTTATTAACTAGGAAATCTAACCTAGTTAGTTAATAGGCTAGAAATAACTTAAAGTAGGGATAAAAACAACTAAATTAAATTATGTATCAAAGTTGAGGGGCTTAAGTTGAAACAATTGAAACTATCTTATTAATTTTGAATAAAAATCAAAACCAAACACCCATTAAGGAGGTCTGGTCGTGAAGAACAAGCAGGGGGCGACATCTCAAGCCCCAAACCCTAAAATCCACAAAAACTCTCAAATTGGAGGTGCAATTCTGGTCCAAAACGAAATCCGAGTTTAGATTATCGATCCTCATCACAAGAGGATCATAAGGAAAAGATACCGGAACGTCTAGTGGACAAGCCGGTGGTGATTCGCGGTTGAAGGGCGTACGCTAAGGTGATCATGGAAACTAACCGGAAGATGGTCAAGCAACTTTTGAAGAACCGAACACAATCTATTAGCTTCCGCATCGTTTTAAATCCTAAATAGACTTTATGTATGGTTGTAAACAATCTTTAAACAGCTTTTGTAATGTTTTAATTTAGTCATTAGTTGACTATGGTAGACGCTACTTATAAACTTATTTTAGGAAAGTTTTGTTTAATACAACAATATTTTAAGTCTAATGTTGTAATCTATGTTTAAAATCTAATATAACTAGATGGGTGTTACACATTATCTGGGGGAAGTTGATACATGAAGCGAACTTTTGGAGGAGCAGTGCCAGTGGTGTGCAGGATCTGAGTTTTGAGAGCCTTTAGATCAGCCTGAGTGTTCTTGAACCTTGACTCCATTGCATTTCTCAGCTGTTGGACATGTTTTTCATGTTGTTGATCTGCTAATTTTGCTTGTTGATGGAGAAAAGGTTGAAACAAATTCTAGAGCTCATTTGTAGCAGGTGCTGTTTGAGGAGCAGGTGCTTGAGATGAAACATCAGTTGATTGTACCTTTTGTGCTTGTAACACCTGTTGTAGCATAACTTTGAGTTCTACAACAGAGTTATCAAGCTTTTCAATACGATTCGTCAATTTCTGGTACTTTAAACCATCACCCAAATGAATGGGATCATCTAATTTCCCACTAGCAGTGGTTTTATCAGTAGTTGATGTAGGGAGTGTACTCCAAACATTAACCACTGATGCCCCTTTTTCTTGGTACTGGGGTCTTCTTCCTTCAACACTTGACAACCTTTTGATGTTGCCAGTAGGATAGATAAATCCACTGGTGGTTGGCAGAGGTGCTATGTAAGGAATTGCCTCCAAGGAAGTCTTATTAATGTAACCACTGTCCAACTGTAAACCAGTGGGTTCAACAGTTGTAGTGGCTGCTTCACTTGGACTACCACCAAGAGTTACTTGTAACTCAAGGGGTGTAACCTCCTCAGGTAGTGTTGGTGGGTTAGCAAAGATTGATTCATCAGACCCAGTCAGTTGTTGAGGTGTATTCTCATTGATAGGTGATTGAGAAGGACTGGTTAGTGCCTGGTTCAAATCAATTGCATCCAACAGCAGTTTAGTTGGTGGGGGAATTGTGGATGTGATGGGTGGCGTAGAAAGTGGATTTGCCCCGGGTATTGAGCTGTGGATGATAGAAACAAGTGTTTCCAGAGCATCATGATGTGGAGACCCTATTTGTACAACCTGTTCTTTTTGTGAAGAAGCAGGAGGAGTTTCGGTTATGGGTTGAGATATTTGTACCAACTGCTGTGAGGAAGAAGCAGCAGTGGTTTCTTGTGACTTCTGTGTTGTCACAGGCATTTGCACTGGTATCTCATCCTCCAGAGTTGCCCTTTTGATTGGTTTGGGGGGTTTTTGATTTTTCTTTTTGTGTGGCTTTTTGTGGATTGTAGGTGTGGGTTTCAAAATAGTTGGTCTGCTGCTTTGATCACCTTGAGCAGTGGGCTCAGCAGCAGATACCTGAGGAGCAGTTGTAACTGCTAAAGTCTGCTCAGGCACCTCTGCTTGTGTTTTGCAAGGTGCTAACATTCTTGAAAAAGTTTCAGTTGTTAAACTGTTTATTTGAGTAGAATCACCTTGGTTTATTGTAGCTAAATCATCCTTACTGAATTTCTTTGCAAAATAGTAACTTAAAAACCTTGGAAACAGTAAGAATGATTTTGTTTCAACATTATTAACCAAATCTTTAAAAATTTCCCGAGAATAGTTAAAATTTTCTTTTTGAAGAATTGCATATCCCAGATTTTGAATCTTTAAAGGGATTTCATTGAAAGAAGTGGTTTTATTTGAAACACATAGTAGGAGGGTATGAAATAAAAATCTGGTTGCAGAAGGAAAATAACCTTTTTGTAAGGTAAGTTTTTTCATCATTGTAGCTTCATACCCTCTTTCAATGAAGTCAGTTTGCAACTCGTTTTTAGTGAAAGAAATTTTACCTTCTTGATCATTGAGTTGAAAGACTTCTGAAATGGATTGTGGCGTGATTTGGACAGCTTTACCCTTTATAGAAGAGTGTATGGTGGTTGCAATGTCTCCTTGTTTTTCAAGGGTTGCATTCTTCCAAAACTCTCGTTGGGTCTCCAAATAGATTGGTGCATCGACGGTGAACAAAGTTTTGTACTTTGATTTTGCCATGGTGTCAATGATGGAATTGAAAACATTGGTGGTTCCTGGTTTTGTGAGAAGACCCAGGAGATTGTGAGATGGTTTATATGGGATTTTAGTGGAGATTGCCTTTTTAGAGGCTGTTTTCGATGATGATTTGGAAGTGGGTTTTGTGGAAGGCTTCGATTTTGTCATTTTTGAAGAGAATGATCGAAGAAATTTGTGAAAGATGAGATGAAAAACTGCTTTGAGAAGAGAATTTTTAGGAATTCAATTCGACAGTAAAACCCTGTTTTGGTGGTGAGTGGGGGATTTTATAGGGAAGAAAGTGAATGCTGATGTGGCAGCCGTTACAAAAAGTCTGACCACTGTGTACTGCCCACGTGACAACCCCTGGTGAAAGTGAAGGACAGTACTTTTATGAAAGTGACTGATGAAAGCAGTGGTAGTAGAGCGGTGGATGATTTTAATGATTTTCACTATCAGTGGATAGCATATCAGTGGATAAAACACTGCTTTTGAACAACAGAGTTTATCAAAGGAATGAGAGAACAGGGGTTGACTTTCAGCAGTGGACAGGCTTTTGAAGTAGAGCAGACTTTTGAACAATCAGTGGTTAATGGCAGACTTTTAAGGATTTTAATGAAAATTTCATTTTTAGCTATTTTTAAGGATGGATTTTGATTTTCTGAAAACATTTTGATGCTTTTATGCATAGAAAAACAAGATTTTGCTTGTTATTCCATGTTTAGCATCCCAATTCTAGAGACCAAGCTTTCAAAAGTGGCTGTATCAAGTGCTTTTGTGAGCACATCTGCCAACTGGTCTTTAGTTGGGACATGATGCAGAGAAATCAAACCTTTTTCATAGCAATCCCTCACAAAGTGATGTCTGATGTCGATGTGTTTGGTGGTTGAATGGGAAACTGGATTTTTGATGATATTTTCTGCTGCCTGGCTGTCCAACATGAGTGGTGTCTTTAAGGCAGTGATACCAAAATCCAGCAACTGATTTTGAAGCCACAGGAGTTGGGCTGTACAGCTTGCAGCAGCAATGTATTCAGCTTCAGCAGTGGATGTTGAAACAGCTGCTTGCTTTTTGCTTTGCCATGAAACTAAGCAATCACCTAGAAACTGGCACCCTCCTGAAGTGCACTTCCTTGTAGTGTTACACCCAGCAAAGTCACTGTCTGAAAAGCCTGAAAGCTTAATATTCCCATTAGCTGGATACCAGATACCATGTGTGGGAACACCTTTTATGTATCTGAAGATCCTTTTTACAGCAATGAGATTTGATTTTCTGGGAGCTGATTGACTTCTTGCACAGACACATGTTGCAAACATGATGTCTGGTCTAGATGCAGTTAGGTACAATAAAGACCCAATCATGCTTCTATAAAGTGTTTGGTCAATCAGCTCATCTTTTTCATCAGACATGACCAGCTTATTTGTTGCCATGGGTGTGCTGCATGGTTTACAATCATTCATATCAAATTTGGTTAAAAGTTCTTTAGCATATTTGCTTTGATGAATGAAAGTTCCATTTTGCATTTGCTGAACTTGGAGGCCAAGAAAGCATTGCAGCTCACCCATTGCACTCATTTCAAACTCAGCTGTCATGAGTTCTCTAAACTCTTCACACATTGAGTTACATGTGCTTCCAAAAATAATGTCATCCACATAAATCTGGACAATCATTAAATCCTTCCCTCTCCATTTTAAAAACAGTGTTTTATCAATGGTACCTCTTTTGAAACCATTTGAGAGTAGGAAGTTGGAAAGAGTTTCATACCAGGCCCTTGGTGCTTGTTTCAGGCCATACAGAGCTTTGTTCAGCCTGTAGACATGATCTGGATAAAATGGATCCTCAAAACCTGGAGGTTGACAAACATACACCTCTTCTTGAATTGTACCATAGAGGAAAGCACTTTTGATATCCATTTGAAACACCTTCATATTGTGGTTGACAGCAAAGGCCAGGAACAGTCTAATTGTAGGTCCCGATATCTGAGGATCGATAACGAACCGAATCACTTGTTTATAGCAAACACGGTCACGTGTGCAGAATCCACGTAACTATGCCAAATCAAACATATAAAACAGTAACGACACAGTATTTAATCAATGAAACACACTCGATTGATTATACGGGATGAGAACCGATAACAAACTGATACAAACACAGTTTAGACAGAATTTTGACAGAGTTTCTTTAAGGGTATGCTCTCATCTGCTTTCAAAGTGAAAGCAGACATTGTTTATATAGTCCCTGGGCCCAAGTCTCGGCGAAACACAAAGTGATACGGCGAAACAGCATATGGGCCACACATTGGGCTTGAAGCAGCCCAACAGGCGACGAAACACACGTGTTTCGTCATGACTATCCGACGAAACAGACTTAATGAATGTTGTTCTGTTTCGTCATGATGTGTTCGACGAAACAGCCTGTTTCGTCGAGGGCTGCATCAGCTGTTCTGTTTGCTGTTGACAGACAGCAAACAGATAGAACATATAAACATCATAATGACCATACTACCCTTTAACATGCAACATGCATTGTTCGTTATACATTACATACCAAACAAAGACAAATTAGTCAGACACAAGCGGATAGGAGGATATCCTACTTGGTTGACGTCAAATACATACTCGATAATTCATAAAGACCGTACAAAATACATCGTTAAGTACAAGACTAGTTACAAACACTAAAAATGCATCAACAAACTCCCCCTTGTCTGTTACTCGTCTTCGGTCTTCTAATCTTCCATCTCAGTGTTGTTCGGACCACGAACTGCCCGAATGTATTCCCCGGTAGTAGCAAAAACACGCTACGCGCTGAAACTTCAAAGCTTGACGAGCATCCTGATCTTCATAAAAAATGTCGTGACGATATAATCTGTTAATGTCAGCCTCGGACATGTTGACGATCCACATCGGATCCAACATCCGGTAATTTGCACGATTATCTCTAAACACAATCATGGCTTCATGAGTGTCGGAGTCGTAGCACCATAATGCCATATCTTCAAGAAAATCCTGCTGCATCGGCATTAATGGGATTTTATCTACGACTCGCGGAGGTTGATATACAAGCTTGTAGCGCCCTGTGTTCGTTTCCGGATCAAGAGTAAACTTGATCGGTTGATAGATGGGGAACTGTGGCTTGTATGATTCATCCTTCCAGCCCGACTTCTTGTTTATTTTTATCAGTCGCTCAAATAAAGTAGCACCGTCGAAGTTTGAACGATTAACAAGCTCAAGCCTCGGCTGCAACATCATAAAATGGCAACGATAAAATGCTCAGCAATGACCGGAAGTATTGTATACCGTATTCACGTTTAACGGCTACGCAGTGTATATCCTTAACAAACATCCAGCATAGAATTCTTCCACTTGGCTTCGCCTTTTCAAATTGCAAGTAGTCGACTTGAACACTTTCCGGCACAGGCTTGGAGACTTTTGATAGAAACTGTTTTCGCCATTCAGAGACAGCATCTGTGGCTTTTTCAGACGAATCAGACGAATCACGCTTCCTTAAGTGTTCATCTATGTCATCAACATTCTCATTCATCCAATCTTCATCAAACGGAGCGAATTCAGTACCATCTTTTCGAACATACGTTGATTTTGTTGCTTCGCCTTCAAATAGGATCTCATCGATATCTTCAACATTAGTTGTTTCAGTCTCAGTCGACATTTTATCTATCTCAGCATCATCAATCTCTCTCATAGCATTTAGAGCAAGCAATTGCTCATGAGTAAGATCTTCTATTAGTTCTCCTTCTTCAAGTAACTCTCCCGTGACTGGATTAATAGCCTGTAAAGCAATATCAGCGCTGCTTTGAACAGAAGATGTACCTGTGATTTGTTGAACTTTGCCAGTAGAGGTTCCCTGAGTAGATTCGACTACTGGAGGTTGAACTGCAACGACTTCAGAAGAAGTTGCGGCTGGCTGCTGCTGTGATGTACCAGAAGTGTCAGGATTCCCTTGATCTTCAGGGTCTTCATCCCTTTTCTTCAGTACTTCTTGTTGCTTACAATGACAATCCCATAAAGCAGCAACCCGTGTTTGAAGTATAGAGTTATTTCTTTCTCTCTCTTCCTCAGCTGCCTTCAAACGAGCATTCTCGGCTTTAAGCAAATCAATCTCAGCTTGTTGTCTCTCTATCACCGTTTGCTGTTGACCAACGGTGGACTTCAATTTGTTTATTTCCACCAATTGGCTGACCTGATCATTCTTCGTGAGGTTAATAAAATGAGTTTGCCTCTGAACACGATCAGCAGCTGCTTCAAGTTTCTGTAGCTGATGTAACTACAGGAGTTTCTTGTACAGGCTCCTGAGGTACAGATGAAGGCTCTTGAGGCACAGATGGCTGAGTAGAAGTACTCAAATATCTTCTTGGTTTCTTCTTTTGAGTTGCAACAACTTTCTCAGCTCTCCTTTTTGTTCTCCTTTCATCTGCAGGATCCTCCGGAATGTATTCTGGATCATCTTCAGTTCTAATCTTTCTATATCTTTTCACTCCTCTTTCATCGATATACATCTCGTATCCAGGCTCGACTATATGATCACTAGAGCTAGAATCAGATTCATCATCGCCACTTGCTGAAGAACTACCAGCTGATGTACCACCAGCTGCACCTTTGCTCGATGCACCAACGGCACCAGTATCACCACCATCATCGCCTTCATCACTACTGTCATCACTATCACTCCCGGACTCATCTGAATCAACTGGATCAGGACCAAATTTCTCTATCCTTTTTCTCTCCAATTCAGGCTCTTCGTTGTCAGATTGGCTGTCATCATGACGCCATTTATCATTAGCTGGAGCAACATAATCAGGATTCTCAAGTGCGCCAAATAGCTTCCTTGGAGGAACGCTTTCTTTGTATCTTTTGGCGGGAAGGTTCTTGATTATCCTTAAAGAGTTGAAATTCATCGCCTCTATCTTCAGAAGATCATTGTCAGCTTTAGGAAGGTCCGGATGTTGAACATTCATAATCATTTGAAGAAACCGCGGATACATCCAAAACTTGTTCCCGGTTGTTCTACTTCCAGTCCTTGTCATATTTTCTTTCATGTTGCTGAAGATATACTTTGAGATGCTAAACGGTTTGTTTAACACCAATGCAACCATGAAACCAATGAGATCATCTCCAGCCATATCATATCCAGCACGTCTATTGCTGAGACACTGAATAAGAATGTGTAATAAGAACTTGTAACGTAATGGCAGATCACCCTTGTTGATTTGTTTGACGAAGATGTCTCCAGTACACTTCATCCGTAGCAAACAGCATCGTGAACACATGATTGGGATTGAATATGGAGCATCCGGATGATCTTGTAATTGTAAGACTTCGTTCAATATATCCGGAGAAACAACAACATCCAAATTATTCACACGACCTCTTATAACATCCTTTCCATCCACTTGTACAACGCTTGCAGAATCCCAGAAAGCCTTGATCAGTGATTTGTAAACGGGCGTCGAGAATGTAACGGCATGATTAATACGTGATTCCCTGATCCACTTTGTGATATCTTTCAATTCCCTGAGCTTGTCATCAGGATCCAGATATGCAATTTGATTATGACGCTTCTCGGACATAATCTCCTCTTCCGTTTTGTTTTCTCTCTTTGTCGCCTTCTTGCGTTTTCCTTCTTTTGGTGCCTTCGGTGCCATCTGTACATGAAAATGTCCACAATAAGTCATATTTGATATAACATGTGTATTATACCTGTGTATATACAGGTTATAACATCAAATGATCATTAAACATAAAATTTCAAACATTCTGTGAACAAACAGCAAACTCAGAAAACTGCTAAGGCATGGACGACAAAACAGAAGATCATCGACGAAACAGAAGGGTGTGCGGCGAAACAGAGGGTTGACCGTTGACCAGTTCGATTCGTCGACATCTGATTCGCCGTGTCTGTTTCGCCGTTTCTGATTCGTCGTCTGTTTCACCGGAATTTGATTCGTCGACGTCTGATTCGCCGGAATTAGGGTTTATGCGATTCGTCGATTTGGGGGTTTTTCTGTTTCACCGTTTGGGGGTTTAAACGGTGATCAAATCAACAAACAATACATGTATAAACCCAACCCAAACATAAAATCCATCCCAGATGTTATGTGGACACTATCTAAGATTAAAACCCATTCCAAACATAGTCTAAAACATCATTAATCAACAACCCTGTTTTGTTATATGAAACCGAACCCAAATCAAAGCAGATATATACACATTTATCCTAAAACTATCTGATTTCATAAGCACCCAAACAAAATACAAGTTTAAATCAATAAGACAAACAAGTAGGATGGGTCTCTGAGGGTTTTGAACAAGTTCAAACGGTTCAAAAGGTTCGGAATGTGAACCGAAACATTTTTGTACCTTTGAGATTTGTATGATTTTTGATAAAAATGAGGGTTTTGAGGAACTTAGATGATGAATGTTGATGAAGGGTTTTCAGAGTGAAGAAGAAGAGAGACAGTTGTTATTTTGAAAAAGTGAACAACAGGGACCCTTATATCACCGCCTTATCTCGACGAAACAGAAGATGTGCGACGAAACAGGATTGGGCTCGACGAAACAGAAATAAATTGGGCTTGACTTGGGCCTGAAATTAGCCCACGACGAAACGGACTTTGGGCCATTTGCGTTTCGTCGTTAATGGTCTGTTTCGTCGACTATATTTTGTTTCGCATACATGTTTTTCAAAAACACAGAGGCATGAAAGAATTTGCAGACAGAACAGATTTTGATTAAAATGAACACTTTTCCATTTTGATTGAATTTTCAAATGCAAGGACGTTTTATGAAGGTGGTTTCAGGCTTCCAGCAGAAAACACCAAGCAACAACTTCGGCTTAATAAAAAACGAACTTTACAAATAACACTAAAAACGAATTTAAAGCGCGGTAAACTAAACGAAAAGGCAATAAACTGTGAAAAACAGTAAGCAACTGTACAAGTGCAATCTTTTTGCGAATCTCAAGGATAAGGAATCATACCAGCTTACGGTCTTAGTCAACATGATTTTGATTTCTGTTTAAAGCTCTGGATAAGTATACTACCTCGATTATCAGTATTGTGGTCCACATAAGCTCAAACTGATCAGACGTAATCATAATTTAAGAGATACGATTAACGGTAAGGATTATACTTACTTGACGATGTGAATCCACTCATGACACATTCCCGTATCAAGGTATGCACGAGAATTCATCTTACCGGTGAGTATACCGTTTATCATCCGTTTGACCGTATAAAAATGTGAGAAACTCACTTATTTTGATTGAAAACAAGCCCTATGTGATAGAATCACTTATTGATGAGGAACTTGATTTTTAGATGCATGAGGGCACAGGAGCAAGTCCGTGAACAGGTCAGTACTTCCGTACAGCAGAGAGACGAACTTGACTCCTGCAAAGAATCTGTGATATATTATCACTTATTTGTTTGGACATGTGATTGTTGATCACTTATTGAGGTCGAATGCAATATGTACACGTATGAATAGCATCATGGAAGATCTAGACTTCGTCTCCGTTATTTTTACGGTTTGATACAACCATGATACCCAGATGATAAGACAGCATAAAGACCGAATATTTCAGATCTCGGCAATCAATCAAACGAAATTTCGGTACTAAGACCATATGCCAATGAATGGTTCCCACCTGACTTGAAGTCTGTTAGGTTTGTATCATCCTGCACATTTTAGTCTGATTGTGAGCCTACCGATACATCGTTAGTAGAGATACTTATCATTTTTCTTTTTGTTTTCCATTTTGAGCACATTGACCGACCACACCAGTGAACTTCATCATTTTCCTTTATCCAAGAAACTCATTTTTGGTTTTTCTATTATTTTTTTTAATTTTTCAAACGTAAAGACAGAAAGTAAAGACATCTTTTTGGATTTTGAAATTTTGCAATGTTTTTGTATTTTCTTG
Source organism: Helianthus tuberosus (assembly GCA_030545235.1). Classification (NCBI taxonomy): domain Eukaryota; kingdom Viridiplantae; phylum Streptophyta; class Magnoliopsida; order Asterales; family Asteraceae; genus Helianthus; species Helianthus tuberosus. The sequence continues at coordinate 66,656,858 of CM060440.1, forward strand.
AAATTTCTCCCCCTAAAATGCTAAAAGAAGTTTACGAAAACGAAAATCTTTTTGATTTTTTTTTAGAGTTTATAAAGAAAATATTTACAAAAACGATCAGCCAAAGAAGTTTACTCGGGTATCACCTTAATGCCATTGACCAAAAGTAGATAATCAAAACGTGATTTATCAAAAGCTTTTGTAAACAGGTCGGCACGTTGGTGATCAGTGGGGACATGAACGACATCGATTAATCTCTTGTCAAAAAATCACGTATGAAGTGATATTTAATGTCGATGTGTTTAGTCTTGGAATGCTGCACAGGATTTCTAGTGATCTGTAAGGCAGCATTATTATCAACAAAAATATGAGTAGATAGGAATTCTAAACCGTAGTCGCGCATTTGTTGTTGTATCCAAAGAACTTGGGAGCAACAACTCGAGGCAGCAATGTATTCTGCTTCACATGTTGATGTAGCAACACACGTTTGCTTCTTGCACTGCCACGTGACCAGACGATTTCCTAAGAACTGACATCCTGCTGTTGTCGATTTGCCATCGATTTTGCAACCACCGAAATCAGAATCACTGTATGCAATTAATTCAAAACTATCATCCCTAGGGTACGAAAGACCAAGGTCCGGGCATCCCTTCAAATAGCGAAAAATCCTTTTGACAGCTGACAGATGAGAGGCCTTCGGGTTTGCTTGATATCTTGCAAGCAGGCATGTTGGATACATTATGTCAGGCCTCGAAGCGGTGAGATACATGAGAGATCCGATCATGGCGCGATAATAAGAAGAGTTGACACTTTCTCCTTTCAAATCCGGAGTAATCCCGTGATTCTGCGGAAGTGGAGTACCAATGGGCGTTGAATCTGACATTTGGAATTGGCTCAAAATGTCACCAACATATTTAGTCTGATGGATGAATATCCTAGACTCTGTTTGTTGAACTTGTAGGCCCAAGAAGAAATTCATCTCCCCCATAGCGCTCATTTCGAACTTTTCCTGCATAACACGTTTGAATTTCCTGCACAAAGATTCATTAGTAGAACCAAATATTATATCATCAACGTATACCTGCACCAGCAGAAGATCTCCATCTAGTTCCTTGATAAAGAGTGTGCAAGCAATAAGACCTCGTCGAAATCCATTCTCCAAAAGATAGTTGGATAAGGTTGCGTACCAAGCCCTAGGTGCTTGATGTAAACCATAAAGAGCTTTGTTGAGCAACCAAACCCGATCGGGGTGAATAGGATCTTCAAAACCTGGAGGTTGTTCGACGTGCACCTCTTCTTGAACTATACCATGAAGAAAAGCACTTTTGACATCCATCTGGTAGACTTTGAATCCTTTGAAAGAAGCATAAGCTAAGAAGATCCGTATAGCTTCCAGACGTGCAACGGGTGCATAAACTTCATTGTAGTCAATGCCTTCTATCTGGCGAAAACCCTGAACAACGAATCTCGCCTTGTTGCGAATAACCACTCCACGGTCGTCCTTCTTGCATTTATAAACCCATCGTGTGCCAATTTTCTTGTAGTTATCCGGCTTTTCAACAAGCTTCCAAACACCAAGCTTTTGAAATTGTTGCAGTTCGTCCTGCATGGCTTCAACCCAAGAATTATCTTTTAAAGCATCCTTCCAAGACTTCGGTTCTTCTTGTGAAACGTAACACGCAAAGGACCAATCATTTTGAAGACCAGATTCTCTAATGGCTGAATATAAACCAGCATTCTGGTTATTTCTCAGCTGATTATGCGTCTGCACACCGCTTTGGACATCTCCTATAATGTTCTGCTGTGGATGGGTATTGTGAATCCTCAATTCAGGATTTTCAGGAACACTAGCATTAATACCCAAATTGTTAAGATTAAGATCAGCAACCAACTCCGCACCGGGAATATGAGTGGAAGTGGATGCATTTCCTTCAGCAGTATCATCATTCTGCTCTTGAGGAATTTCTAAAGAAGTGCCATAAACAGGAACAACCGGGGCAGAAGTGCCTTCAGTCGCATCATGATGTTCATCATCTTCCGATGACTCATTGTAGTCAGTAGCATCTTCAAATACCTCATTTTGAACAGTATTGTTAACTGAATTAGAACCTTGTGGGTTAACAATAATTGGTCTTACCAAAGACGAGCTGACAGCGTTGTCACTATCAAATAACATTTGAACAGCTGCAGATTCTTCATCAAAGGTTGGCAGATTAAAGGAGTCGAATATCCCATCGTAATCGAACATCCAAGGATCACCTGGAGATCTAACAGGATTTGTGTACCTTTGAACCCTTACTTCATTCCAAAGCTCAATCTTTTTGGTGGTCAGATTCCATACACGAAAATTTGGAGTTGCATATCCAAGGAAGAAACCTTCGATAGCTTTTGCGCCAAACTTTCCATCTGGGTCAATCATGGTACATGGACCGCCAAAAGGTTCAAGGAAAGAAAGATCCGGTTTCCTTTTCTGTAGAAGTTCGAAACAAGTTTTGCCATGCCTCTTAACTGTAAGAACTCTGTTCAAAGTGTAGCAAGCAGTCGACACAGCTTCTGCCCAGAATTGAACAGGAAGCTCCGACTCTACCAACATCGTTCTTGCAGTCTCGACAATCGTGCGATTCTTCCTCTCAGCGACACCGTTTTGTTGTGGAGTATAGCGAGAACTGTATTCATGAAGAATGCCTTTAGAAGTACAGAACTCATCCATCACACGGTTCTTGAATTCAGTTCCATTGTCGCTTCGGATCCTCTTCACTTTCAACGTGTATAAATTTTCCAACATTGTAAGAAGATCCTTGAGGATTCCAGGAGTATCACTCTTGTGTGCCATAAAAGCTACCCAAGAAAATCTAGAATAATCATCAGTAACAACCAGACAGTAAGCATCTCCGAATGTTGTCTTGTGCTTCATAGGTCCAAAAAGGTCCATATGAAGACGTTCGAGAGGCATGCTAACAGGGTTGATTTTCTTCAGAGGGTGAGATTTCTTTGTTTGTTTCCCTTTTTGGCACGAAACACAGATATCTTGTAGATGAAAGCTTCTCACAGGCACACCATTCACAAGGTTATTTTTCACCAAATGGTTCATTTTCCTCAAGTGAATGTGCCCCATTCTTCTGTGCCAAGAAATAGACTCCTTCTCTGTGGCTTTTGAGACAAAACATGTTACTTGCGCAGATGACGTAATAGCTTGGCTCATATCAAGAATATAAAGGTCATTAATTCTTGGAGCCGATAAGAGAATCCATTCATCAGGAATCTTGAATCCAGGTTTAAGCACATAACAACCGACATCATCAAAATGCACGGTGAACTTCTTATCGCAGATTTGCGACACACTAAGAAGATTATGATCAAGTTGACGAACATAATTGATCTTTTCGAAACATACCACACCGTTTGAGATCATTCCTTCTCCGGTGATATATCCGCCTTTGTCTCCTGCGATCGCGACATAGCCTCCTCTAATATTTCTCACATCGTACCGAAGCCGTAAGTCGCCTGTCATATGCCTGGATGCCCCACTATCAACAATACAATGACTACTGATAGTTCCTCCTGGAACACCCTGCACATATCATCCAATGATTAGTTAAGGATGGGGACCCAAGCCATAGTGGTCTTGGGTCATCCCTGAGCATCACGAATAGTGATCTCGATCTGTTGATGATTTTCCAAACTAACAGCTCCCCCTGAACTTTCACTCATCTTAGGTTTCCAAGTTTGTTTTTGTTTACCAGATTGAGTTTTGTAAACAGATTTGGAAACTTCTGGTTTTAAAGGTGAACTTGGTTCCCTTGGAACAGATTTGACCTCTGTTTTTAAGGCCTTTTCTATTTTCTTGACATTCTGACGTCGTTGTTTCGTTTCCTGTTCTTTAACGGTTTTGTTATCATGTTTTTGGGAAACGGGACGACATTGAGTGTGAATCTGTTCAGGTGGTGCTTTCTCAACAAATTTATATCTTGGAGTGTTTACACAATCTTTGATGATGTGCCCAAACTCTCCACATTTAAAACACGTTCTCCTATCAACAAACTTAGGAGAAACGGATCGACGCTCATATGTCAAACCAGTAGAGCCTGAGGTACTTGCCTTTTCATCACACCCGTTTGAATGTTGAGTGTAATTATTTTGAATGTTACGCTTTAACATCTTGACTTGTTGTACAAAATCAGTATTTGATTTGTAAGCAAAAATCTCAATTTTATCAGTACCCTCAGATGCCACAAATCTGACATCATTGTTTTTCTTTTGATAACGAGCTCCATTTGTTTCAAATTTTGATTTAGAAACATTTGGCCTTTGAGCTCGTTGAAATGGTTGTTTACCCTTAGGAGCAAAAGGTTGTTGCTTCGTTGGGGAGTTTTGATTTCCAAATTGCTTTTTGATTTCAGCTTTATGAATTAGATCATATTGAGTCACAATAACTCCCGGGATCGTCTTTCCCAAAAACTTGCTTGTGTTATCTTCAAAAACTTTATCAATCAATGATGGATTGACGTTTTTAATTGGAAAATCATTATCCGAATAAATTTTAGTATCACCAACCAAAGTATACAACACATTGTTACTCTTAATGGTAGACACAGGTTTCTTGTCGTCCTTGACAAGATTAATCACTTGTTTGGCAACTTGTTGCACATCAGGAATAGGAGGATCACAAAGAATATGATTCTCAATTGGAATTTCTATTCCCTTTTTCTTGTCAAGTGATTCATCCTGGTCATTAGCATCTGTTTCATCATCAGATGAATCATAATCCTCAACAGTTGGAGGACTTTGACTCACTGTTGTTGAGGTTTCTGTTTCAACAGATGAGGTTCCCGAGGAATTGTTCGGTTTGAACCCTAATCCAGTAGTAAATTCCTCATAATTAAGAGGCACACTGGGTTCAAAACGAGGCATATCCTCTTCATCAGGTGGTGCAGCATAATTGTGTCTCAAAGGGGGCGGACATTTCTTATACCCAACACCACTCTTGTTTTTCTTCAGTTGTTGAACATCAATTATGTGATCGAGCACAAATCGGGAGTTAGAATAACTCTCCAATTTTTGCTTGATAGCATCATGCTCGCACTTGGCAATGGCTAATTCCTTTTTGGTTTCCTCAACAATATTAATGTACTTGTTAATACTAATTTGATTATGATAAACAACTTTGGTAGTTTCGGAAACACTTTTCTTTAAATTTTCAATTAAAGATTTAAAGTCCTTTTCGTTTCTTGTTAAAGCCATATTTGCCTCTTTGCACTTTGACATCTCAACAACCAAACTTTGATTGTGACCATGAATTGTGTCACATTCAAGTTTCACTCTATCACATTCCTGTTTCATATAAGCACAATCAGTACATATTCTAGGAGTTTCAGATGTTACCTGACTCGAAGAGGCTGAAACATTTGCCATAAATGCAGTTTGAAAAGAAAAAGATCCGTCTTCAGAGAAGAACTTCTCCATTTCCTTAGATGCTATCCCAGCCTTCTTGATAAGAACAGATTTCTGAGACTTCAACTCCTCTGCTTCATTCAACAAGTCATCAATAGAAGTCGCTTCTTCTTTCACATCTCCCGAAATAGAACTTTCTTCATCCGAACTCCCGGTATAACCCGAACTGTCGTCACTTTCAGAAAATTCTTCTTTATGAACGTGCTTGATGTGATTGATGATCTTTGCATAGCACGCTGTTCCTCCTCCTTCATTATCACCTCCACCTAATTGTAAAGACCAATTACACCCTTCATCTGTTTGAACAGTCAATGCACGAGTGTTGTTTGGTGGTCCAGATTGGTTCTGGTTGGTGGTATTGTTCACAGCTACTATCCCTTTCCCACGATTGTCTTGAGTGCCTTGAGTGGCATTTGAAGTACTTGTCTGATTTCTGAAAGGGTTCTGATTGCCTTGCTTGGATGGTCGGGTGCACTCACGTTTGAAGTGACCCTTTTCGCCACAATTAAAACATGTAACCGCTTCTTTATCAAACCCGTACTTCGTATCCTGCTTACTATCCAAAGAACTTCTTCCTGTTCGACTCATGAAATCCCTTGCCCTTCTAACTGCACTTGCAAACGCCCACTTTATATCCATCAACTCCATTTCATCACGATCGATTTGTTGATAATCTTCGTTGGTCATACTGATGTTCCCAATTTGACCTGCTACCAAACCGCAGTATGCACTGACCATTGTATTAATGAGTTCCATGTGCTCCTTTGCTACTTCAATGCTAACTTTTGAGAGGTTCGAAGTATCAACTTTAACAGTGTTCGTGTTTTGGGGTGGAGGATTGTTGGTATAATGTGCTTGTTGTGGTGGTGGTTGGGCTTGAGATGAGGGTATTGACTGTGAAAGATAAGCACCTAAATCGAACTGTGGTTGAGTACTTTGAGATTGGGGTATTGTTTGTGAAAGATAAGTGCCTAAATCGAACTGTGGTTGAGTACTTGTGTTGGACACAAACGCCGTTTGAAGCTTCGGTTGTTGAACAGAACTAGAACTAGCTGAAGGAGCAAAACCAGGCAAATATATTTCTGTGTTTTGAGGAGCTCCAATCCTTTTAGCTTTCCGAGTTTCCTCTTCATTCTTGTGCTCCAGCTTCTGAACGAATCCATAGATAGTGACATTTTCCCCATCCAGAGCACCCGTATGCTTTAGAAGTTCAATGAATGGACTCCACCTAGGAGGTAGAGCATCAGCTAAACGTCCAATCATTTCCACATGAGTTGTAACAACCTTATAAGAACTCATTTCACTTATCAAATGATATAAACGAGAAGTCATATCATTTAGAGTTTCATTTTCCAAAGATTGAAATGATTCAAATTCTTTCTTCAAAAGATCATGGCGTATTTTTCTACTAGCTGCATTTCCTTCTCCTCTTGTTTCCAATGCATCCCATAAAGTTTTCGTGTTCGGACTATAAGAGAATTGATGATAGATGTCTTTATGAAGAGCTTGTGTTAGAAAAGCAAATGCCTTCTTCTCTAATTCATAGGCTTTCTTGTCTTCTTCAAGCATATTAGAAATACCAGTGGCAGTTGATGCTGCTGCTTCGAGTTCCGGGTTACATGCAGTAGTGAATCACGTACAAAGTTCAATGTTTTGCCCTTGAATGTATGTGTGAAAACGACCCTTCCAAGATGGATAGTCGTTCATGTGATTTAGCTTTGGCGGGCGATTGTTGCTACCCGTCTCACTCTCACTGAGCAATAGATTTTGAATGTTTTGATTTTGATTAGAAACCATTGCCCATTGACCTGCATTTATTGCTTGTTGTTTTTGAGGCAATGAATTCATTAACAATTCGGCCAACGAAGGTTGATTTTGAGCTGGTTGTGGCTCCGAACTCCAATCCTACAGACCTTTGTTACTCATGTTTGTTATATGAATGATAATACCTGTTAACACACTTGAAAACACAAAGTTAGAACACTTTTGCAAGTCCTCTGTGTAAAATTGACAACACACGACGAAACACTTTCCACGAAACAAACTTGTTTCGTTGATATGGATGATGACGAAACAGACTTGTTTAGTTAAAGATATTATGACGAAACGGATTTTATTTCGTCGAAGATATTTTTGACGAAACGCTTTTGTTTCGTCGTCTGCTTGTTTCGCCGAGGATAAGTGTCAGACAGCTGGTTAGATATTTATCTGACACAAGACAAGTTGGTGATACAAAGCAAGTTGGTAAACACAATTTCAACACCCCATGCTTTCAGGTTTATAGTTTCAAAGCACCTTTATCTATATCCCATAAACTAATGATCACACATGTACACAAAAGTCCACTTAATGTATTCTATTTAACAAACACTTTGATTCATGCAATAGAAAGATCAAATGCACAGATATGAATGAACCGTTTGAAGGTTTGAAGAACACACTCAAGAACAATGAGTTTTCCGGTAATTTATAATTTTCCGAAACGTGTAAATGCACAAGACTTTCACTAAAAACCCAGTTTAAATCATAAACAAACAATCTAACAAGGTTTTTTTATAAAACTCTTTAGCAAACGACAAGAAACCAACATATTTTATGAAAATTTTTCAGAAATTATGTTTTTTCAAGAACGATTTTTCAGAAAAAACAATCACAAATACTTGATAAAAACCGAACTATGTTTGATTTTAAACAAGGATAAGAGCCAAACGCTCTGATACCAATTGTAGGTCCCGATATCTGAGGATCGATAACGAACCGAATCACTTGTTTATAGCAAACACGGTCACGTGTGCGGAATCCACGTAACTATGCCAAATCAAACATATAAAACAGTAACGACACAGTATTTAATCAATGAAACACACTCGATTGATTAAACGGGATGAGAACCGATAACAAACTAATACAAACACAGTTTAGACAGAATTTTGACAGAGTTTCTTTAAGGGTATGCTCTCATCTGCTTTCAAAGTGAAAGCAGACATTATTTATATTGTCCCTGGGCCAAAGTCTTGGCGAAACACAAAGTGATACGGCGAAACAGCATATGGGCCACACATTGGGCTTGAAGCAGCCCAACAGACGACGAAACACACGTGTTTCGTCATGACTATCCGACGAAACAGACTTAATGAATGTTGTTCTGTTTCGTCATGATGTGTTCGACGAAACAGCCTGTTTCGTCGAGGGCTGCATCAGCTGTTCTGTTTACTGTTGACAGACAGCAAACAGATAGAACATATAAACATCATAATGACCATACTACCCTTTAACATACAACATGCATTGTTCGTTATACATTACATACCAAACAAAGACAAATAAGTCAGACACAAGCGGATAGGAGGATATCCTACTTGGTTGACGTCAAATACATACTCGATAATTCATAAAGACCGTACAAAATACATCGTTAAGTACAAGACTAGTTACAGACACTAAAAATGCATCAACACTAATGGCTTCCAATCTTGCAACAGGGGCAAATGTTTCATCATAATCAATCCCCTCTTCCTGTCTGTAACCTTGAACCACAAGCCTGGCTTTATTTTTGACAACAATACCCCTTTCATCAGTTTTGTTCTTGAAGACCCACTTTGTGCCAATGGGACTAACCTCTTCTGGCAGTGGTACAAGCTCCCATACTTGTTGTCTTTTAAACTGTTGGAGTTCCTCTTGCATGGCTTCTACCCAGCTGTTGTCTTTCAGTGCCTCTTGGTACTTGACTGGCTGATGGAATGATAGAAAACCAGCAAAAAGACAAATGTTTTGGGTTTGGCTTCTTGTGAGCACCCCTTCATTTATGTTGCCAATGATTTGATCAGGTGGATGAGATCTCAAGAAGATTAAATCTCCTTGGTATGGTATGATGGCATTTGTTGGTGAAGGCTGCAAATGTGTATCATCTGAGCTAACCACTGTTGGGGACTTTGATGATCCAGCAGTGGCTTCAAAAGGTGGTGGAATAGGAGGTAATGAAGTGAACATCTGCTGACTTTTATCCACTGTTTGAGGACTTTTGTCAGCAGTGATTGAGGATGTGGAAGCAGTGGTAAATGGGCTACTTTGGTCAACAACTGTTGAGGTAGCAGTGGTTGAGCTTTAACAACTGTTTTGAACAGCTGATGCTTTTCCCTTTGTGGCAGACCTTTGAGGGATGATGATTTCATACCCATAGTCTGGTGTTGTATCCTCTGATGGACCTGCACTGTTAGTCTTGACAGCAGTATTTTCAAAAGTAAAATTTTCAAGATCAAACAGATCTGCAGGATTTGCTGGGATTTTCATTGATGAAAGTTCATTGAACTTAACAATCAAAGTCTCCTCCACTGCCTTGGTCCGTGTATTGAACACTTTGTAGGCCTTGGCAGTGGTTGAGTATCCCAGATGATAACCACAATCAATTTTGGCTGCAAATTTTGAAATGGAATCTTTTAAGTTCAAAATAAAGCATGGGCAGCCAAACACTTTGAAATATGAGATCAGTGGTTTGATTTTATACAGAATTTCATAAGCAGTCTTTTTGTGCCTGGGGTTTATTAAAACTCTGTTCTGGACATAGCAAGCAGTGTTTACTGCCTCTGCCAAGAAAGTTAATGGCAAACCTGAATCTGCAAGCATGGTTCTGGCAGCCTCAATCAAAGTTCTGTTCTTCCTTTCCACTACCCCATTTTGCTCTGGTGTTCTAGGGATGCTGTACTGCCTTACAATCCCTTTCTTCACACAGAAGGCATCCAACTCCTTATTTTTGAATTCTGTGCCATTGTCACTCCTGAAGCTTTTCACTGGAAGGTCAAATTGCTTTTCAACCTGTGTCACAAAGTCTTGCAAAATGCCTGCAGTCTCATCTTTTGAGTGTAAAAAGAAAGTCCATGTAAACCTACAAAAGTCATCAACAATAACCAAACAATATCTTTTCTTCTTGAGACTCATGACTTGAACTGGGCCAAACAAATCCATGTGTAGCATTTGCAAACACTGGGTTGTTTTGGACTCTTCAATGGACTTGTAAGAACTTTTATGTTGTTTTCCCTTTAAACAGGAAATGCAATGTTCAGGGCATGAAAACAGTTTTTGTGGTAGGCCTCTCACCAAACCATTTTTTTAAATTTCAGTGATTGTCTTAAGATTTGTGTGTCCCAGCCTTCTGTGCCAAAGTTCTGTCTCTTTGTTAGAGGCAGCTGAGAACAGACAGGCATCAGCTCTGGGACACTCTTTTGATATATCAACAACATAAACATTGCCACTTCTTTGAGCAACAAGTTTAGTTTGACCAGTTTTGATTATTCGCTTCAATCTTTTTGACCATTTCTGTCCAACAATCCTACAACAATCTTTTGTGAAGAATGACCCAAACCCTTTGTCACTCATTTGGGATACACTCAGAAGGTTGAATTTTAGATTGTCTATCAGATTGACATTTTTAAATTTTACATTTCCAGACTGCACTGTACCAGACCCCAGAACTTTCCCTTTACTATTATTTCCAAAGGATATATCACCCCCTCCATGGATTTTAAAGTCTCTGAGGAGGGCTTTACATCCTGTCATGTGCCTGGAGCCTCCACTATCTACATACCAAAGACTATCAAAGCATGCAGAAGCTCCCTGCACATGAAGTAAAAGGATTAGTTCATTAAGGTCTCCAAAGCCAGCAGGGCTTTGGATGGGGTCTCAACAGTGTCTGGGATGGATGCAGAATGATGGACAGTGGTTAGGTCAGGGGTTTGGACTGTTTTAGGACAGTGTTTCTCTAACCACTATTGTGGGTCTTGACCAATCATCTGTTGGTAACCAAAAGGATGCCTATTCACTTTAGGTTTAGAGGGCCTTTTGTAGGCCTTATAAACGTGTGGAATCCTTTGGTAAGACTGTTTCTCCTTGCCTTTTCTAAACTGATTGGCAGGAGGTGCATCAGTAACCTGAACATCTCTTTTGACAGATGTTTGGTTCAGCTGTTTTGTGACAGCTGTTTCAACTGGCACAAACAGTGGTTGTTTCTTGGTGAATTTGACAGATGTTGATGATGATGATGGACTCAAGGATGTTTTAGCAATGTACTCATTCTTTTTCACATCAAAGTTTTTGAGATACACACAAGCTTGAGTTTTGTGGTTTGTTTTACCACAAACAATGCAATTTTCAGCTGAAACAATGACATTTGTTCTGTTTAAATCATAGGCTTTTAAGTGGAAACAATCTTTTGTTAGATGATTCCTTTTCTCACAGAATTCACAAAACAAGTTATCAATTTTTTCTTTCTTCTTTCTCTTTTCAGACTCCTTTGCAGCAGAGGTTTTAACCACTGCTGGGATGTCCTTGAGAGGTATGACTTTAGCTTTTGGAGCTTTAACACCATCAGTTGATGTAAAGTCCATTGGCTTGAAATTTTCAAGAATATCACACTCATCAGACCATTTTGGTTTAAACTGATAGTCTTCAAGTTCCTCTAAAGTAGAGGATCCCATTGGTCTGTCAAGTGTGATTTTTGTTACCAAGTTTGTCAGTGATTCTCACTTCTTGGCCATTCTTGTTTGTGGGTATGAACTCAGTGGTTTGAACAGATTTTGCAAAAGCAGTGGTTTCATCATCATGTTTTCTATAACCAACACCAAATTTCACATTGCTTTTTATCTGTTTTTCAAGCATAACCTCATACCCTTTGCATGATTCCACCCATCTCTCACAAGTGATCTGGGTGGACTCTAACTCCTTTTTGCAAACTTGGTATTTTTCTACCATAGTTTGGAGTTGTGTTTTGGTTATGCTTTGTTCTTCTTTCAAACTGCTGATCTCTTTTTCCTTTTCAGTCAATTTGTTTTTAAGTTCTTTTAAAGATCTTTCAAATTTGACTTCATCAGTTAAGATTTTATCCCGAAGGTTTTCATTCACCTCTTTGATGTTAGCAAAAGCAATAATGCAATTGTCAGAACACAGTTTTTCTAGAACTTGAGGAGATACCTTGGCAGCAGCCATCATTGCACAATCACATTGATGATTCTCTTCATCATCCTGAGATTGTGACGTCATTCTTGTTGTTTTACAGACACTGAGAAATCAACTTTAATGGTGATTAATCCTTGCTCTGTTTTTCAACAAACGAACAAACGATCAGTATCAACTGTTGTGAGCTGAACTATTTACGTCAAAATGATTGTTAAATCAAATTTGACTGTCCAGGCTCTGATACCAATTGTTGGATCTGAGTTTGTTTCTGATTGTATTTTGTGTTTGTAATTAAAATGAGAATGGATGAGTGTGCAGCGGAATTATGGTGAAAACAAACTTTGCATACAATCAAACGAGAGTAATACTTTGATCAAACATCTTTACACAATGAATCGAAAGATTGAATTTATTTCAATAACGATTACAATGATTGATGAATGAATGCAAACTCCCCCTCAGCCAGAGCTCAGTAGTTTGTTCGTGCAAAGAAGACAATGATGCAAAAGAGCTAATAGAACAGTACAAAGTACTGAACTATTTATAGGCACTTGCAAACCATTGAGCATCTTAGCTGACGTCACCATGAAAGTGACATCTAACCTCCTAACAAACTCTAATCTCTGATCTATACAAACACTGCTATGATAACTACTGCTATTACATTACTTTACAAGACAGACTATAGATCAGCTGCTACAACTTTCCACTGCTGTGAACCCAGCAGTACTTGTCCGGATCAGCAGTGCTTGACTCAAGGCAGTAGATAGAATCAGCAGGGCTTTAGTCTTTCATTAGGTCTTGAGCAGCAGTTGTAGGTCAGCACTTTGTAAGATCAGCAGATAGGAGGTCAGCAGATATGAAATCACTTTCAAGGGGAGAGATTTGTATGTAAACATCTGCTTATTCTGGATCCACTGTTCTGATCCAGTTTTGGCTTTAATTATCTGTTCCTCTGATAGGGTTCAATCCCAACAAAAAGGGTTAACTATGGATAAATAAATGAAACTTTAACTTTTTTACTATCTTGGTGTTGTTTAATTTGTATATATTTAACTTTCCATTGTTATTGTACAATTTCTTGAACTTATAAGTTATTAATGAAAGTATAAAAACCAGTTTATGTCAAAAAGTTTAGGATATGATCAAGGACCAAATATCCTATATCGAAAAGTTTAAAAAGTGAGACAATTTTAGGATCATATATCCTGTTGTCAAAGAATAAGGGTAACACTGATAAATCAAGAATAAAATTAAAGTAAATAGGGATCATACCAGAAAATCCAAGTTAGGATCCTATATCCTTAACACATACCATTGTGATAACCAAAAGACAAACCCTTGTATAATGTTGGGATCCAGGATCCTTAACTGTTTAGCTTTGGAAACCTGAAATGAGATATAACTTGGGACTAAGCCAACTGTAAAAGAAAGAGTTAGTATCTGGGGACAAGCTGTAACACCCTTAATATTATTTAACGATTTTCGTATAATTTACGATAATAAACATGTGATTAAGAGCACATATACATTACAAAGTACGGGTTTATTAAAGCTTTTACAATTTAAAGTTTAGAACAATATAATGTAGTTTAGTTTGTCGTTTAAAAATTTCAACGAAACAACGTGCGGAAGCTTCTTCTTCATGTGTTCGGTTCTTTCTCGTCGCTTGATCTTCGTCCGGGTACTTTCGATATTCACCTGTGATCAAAACCAACCTAAAAGTTAGTATTGATAACTTAAATATAAGTTTAAACAAGCTCTCTCATTCTCTAGCATCCAAGAATCCCCTGTCACAAAAGAAAGGATTGCTGCTTTCTGGAAGCTTGACCCTGCTATAAGAACATTTCAAGCCAAAGTAAAGGATTCTCAAGAAATCTCCTCCGATTCCTACACCATGTCAAGTAAGTATCCATATTCTTATGTAAATAAATGTTTGAATGAATACAAGGTATGAATACTTATCTGTGAAATATGTTTGTAGGCGCTGGAAAATCCTCAAAGTCTGCCTCCAGGTTCAGTGTGACCGACATCGAAGAGTATGCCTCCCCTAGGTCTCTCCGAAAGGAGCTGGCTGCAAGCCAAAGCCTCCCTAAGAGCAAAGGAGTCAGCACCAGGGGTAAAGGGACCAAAAGGAAGAAAACTGCGGAACCCCTTAAAGGCCCGCCTCTGATGGAACACTAGGTTCAAGAATACGTCTCTGAGGTAAAGATTTCATATCCTGAAGTTTGCCTTTCTTTTGAGGATACATGATCCTTAACACATAAACCCTTTATTGCAAAAATTTGCTGAAGTTCAGATCCTCATTGACCAACACGTTGCTGAAGCTGAACAAAAGTGCCTTGACCTCCAGGCCATTGCAGTTGCTAAGGATAAAAAGATCTCCCAACTTGAAAATGAACAGAAGGCACTGCGAAAGGAGCTTCTTGTTGCTGAAATGACAGCCCAAAGGGAGAGGATTGAAGTCATGGAAGGGGCTAAACACTCTGCTCCTATCGTGGTGCTCAAGATCAAACTCCAGATGGCTAAGGAGGCTGCTGATCCTGCCTTTGACCGGTCCGGCTGGGACGTTGAGGCTTGGAAGCAAAGGCTTGTGGAGCTTGGGGACGAAGATGAACCTGAGGAGGTGCTGGCTCTCGACGGTGGTGGCAGCGAAGTGAAGGATCCTGAGGATGCAGCGGCTGGAGGCAGTGGTCAAGGTGGTGAGAAGAAGGTGGAGGATGCAGCGAAGGTTTAGGCTGCACAAATGGGCGATGATGGAAATTTCTAGACGTGGCCGGAGCCCATTTTTTATGATTTGGTAGTTTTTGGTTGTTATGTTTTAAACAATGGTCTGAATGGTGAACAATAGTTTTTAGGTTTAAGGATCACTGATCCTCTGGACAATAGGGGGTAACAAAGGTGGATGGGTCCTTCTGTTTGTGGAGGATGAAGCCTTTGGTGCCCCTCGCCTTTTATTTCCTGCACTTATCGAACCTTTAGTACGGACACCCTTTGCCAACCCAAGTAGACGGGCCACATTTTGCTGGTAGAAGCTTGGGTTGGCAATTTTGACAACCTTTAAAAGGGTTAACTATGGATAAATAAATAAAACTTTAACTTTTTGACTATCTTGGTGTTGTTTAATTTGTATATATTTAACTTTCCATTGTTATTGTACAATTTCTTGAACTTATAAGTTATTAATGAAAGTATAAAAACCAGTTTATGTCAAAAAGTTTAGGATATGATCAAGGACCAAATATCCTATAATCGAAAAGTTTAAAAAGTGAGACAATTTTAGGATCATATAAACTGTTGTCAAAGAATAAGGGTAACACTGATAAATCAAGAATAAAATTAAAGTAAATAGGGATCATACCAGAGAATCCAAGTTAGGATCCTATATCCTTAACACATACCATTGTGATAACCAAAAGACAAACCCTTGTATAATGTTGGGATCCAGGATCCTTAACTGTTTAGCTTTGGAAACCTGAAATGAGATTGTTAGGGCTCATTTTCTTAACATACGTATCCTGACCAATATCCTGCCTTTGTTTGTTTATTTGTGATCAGGATGCTGGAAGAGGATATTGCTAACATCTTGGGCGATATCCCGAGGCTTATTGAATTAACCACGTGCAGGTTAAAGGCTGAGACTTGCTAACGGTCAAGAGGACTTCTTCTCCTCAAGACTCGGACGAATTTGTTGAGGGAGAGACGTTGAGCCCGAAAGACCAGGTCTACAACGTTCGAAGAAGGAATATTCGGTGGATCCCGCAAGTTTAGGGTAGTTTGTTATTTTATCTTTACTATAAATAGATGGGGGCGGATCAGCTTAGAACACACAATTTTCACTAACACTCTCGAACACTTTCACTCTAGCTCGTTGCAAACACCACACTTGTATTCAAATTTCGTTGTAACACTTAGTCGATCCGTACCACATCCTGCACTGTATCCTGATATTTGAAGCAATAGAAGAACAAGGCAGCTGCGATTGTCAGCTCCCGAGGTTTTATGCCGGCGATCTAGATTGATCAAGGGCTTTCCTCGTACATCTCGTGTCGTTTACTTTACTTTTGCTCATTGTTTGATCATAGATACAGCTCTATATCCTGAGCTGTATCCTGAAACTGTTTTTACAATTAACTTGATTAACATATTTTTGACACTCATTTCTAGCACACTACCTCACTTAACTAATTTGATCACTTAATTACTTCGGTAATTTTTGACCAAAACAATTTGGCGCCCACCGTGGGGCAAGTGGTGCTCTCTTTACTAAATTTTTTTTGTCAAATCGCTTTACTTCTGCTGCTACTGGTCCGGCGCTTCCACCACCTCCTCCAAGGATGCCAGCCTCTTCACGACCTCAAGACATTATCCATACTCGCAGTGTTCAGGAATCTGCTCCTGTTCTAGCTTCTAATGATGAAATTCTTACTTTATTTGGAAGTGTGCAGGAACAAATGAGGCAGCAACAGGAAACAAACCAAATGCTTTTAAGGGAAATACAACTCCTGAAGTCTGGCCCGAGCAGATCTGCTGAAGATAATGTCACTCCATTACATCCCAGAACGTTGAACTTCAGTTCAGCTGTGTATACTGAGGATAACAGGGGGAATATCGTGCCCAGCCTTCCTCAGAATCGTACTCCTGAAATACCCTCCTCGGTCAGGATGTCAACCATGAGGAGCGCAGGATATGCTTCAGGATATGGGCAAAACCCTCCAACGGGTAACGTGTCAAATAATAATAATACTCATGCTACTAAGAATAGTGGATCTTTGCAGGATACAGGTGTAACATCGGCACTTACTAGGGAACTTCAGAAGTTGAAAGACATGATATCTAGTGTACCTGGGGTGGTCCAGCAGATCCCAGAAGTGTCCCAGGACAGCCACAAGATATCTCGTTTTGCATATCCTATCTGTGATGTTGAGATCCCAAAGAGATTTCAAACCCCCAACATGAAGCTTTACGACGGAACTACGGATCCTGAGGAGCATATTGCTCAGTATAGGGAAAGAATGGAGATCAACCCTATCCCTCCGGAGCTCAAGGAAGCGTGCTTGTGCAAGGGATTTGGTTCTACCTTAACAGGATCAGCCTTAAAATGGCTGTTAAATGTTCCTCCACACTCAATTACTTCGTTTGCTCATTTGGTTAATTTATTCAACAGTCAATTTTCTTGTAGTCGGAGTTTTGAGAAACTAACCAGTGATCTTTACAGGATAACTCAAGGGCCTCAGGAATCCTTGAGGGATTATGTGAACAAATTCGGTCGAGAATCCTTGGATATCCCGCATCTTGATGTTGCAACAGCTGTGCAAGCTTTCAAGATGGGATTACAAAAGGATTCTCAGTTTTATCAGGATCTTGTAATGAATCCCTGCAGGAATCTCGACGAAGCTCGTAACAGGGCTTTGAGATATATCCGTCTGGAAGATGACAGGAAGATGCAAGAAAGGATGAACTCATCTAACACTTATGAGTCAACTAACAGGAAGTCGGAATCCTCATTTAAGTCATATCGGCCTAAGCCATATGGTAGAAATGAAAACAAGAAAGTGAATGCTGTCGAAGATGAGGATCCTGAAGAGTATCCTGAGTTGTCTGAATATTGCTTTTCTGTTAACATTCCTGAATTGATGTATGCCATGCAGGGTCTAGGGGACAAGGCTAGGTGGCCTCGAAAGAATCAACAAAAGGCTGACTGGAAAGATAAGTCAAAATGGTGTGCTTTCCACGAAGATTTCGGACATGTAACTGAGGATTGCATTGCTCTAAGGAAAGAAATAAGCTACCTTCTAAGCAAGGGATATCTGAAAGATCTCTTAGGAAGAAAGAAGAATAAGGGTCAGGATACTGAGAAGGATCCTGAACGAGCAGCATCACCTCCTGCGGATGCCAAGATAATCAACTTCATCTCAGGAGGATCCGACATTTGTGGAACTTCGTATTCGGCAGCAAAGAGACATGCAAAAGAAGCTAAGGCCGAAAGGGGAGACAAACCTGTCAGGATGACTACCCTCACAACTGACAAAGTGATTACTTTTGATGCTGAGGATAGGGATACTGTCCAGGATCCTCACCATGATGCTCTGGTAATAACGTTATATGTGGCTAACCATTTTGTACGCAGGATATTAGTTGATAATGGCAGCTCCGTCAACATAATCCAACTAGAAACTCTGAAGAGAATGAATGTATCTCCAATGGATATCACTTCAAAGTCTACCGTGCTTGTTGGATTTAGTGGAGAGGCTAGAAACACAGTGGGAGAGATAAAGTTGCCAGTATACGTTGAAGGAGTCAACTCGATACAACGTTTCTGTGTAATGGATTCTCTATCTTGCTATAACATCATACTGGGAAGACCGTGGATTCACGATATGAAGGCCGTGCCATCAACATATCACCAATGCATCAAGATACCTACCCCTTGGGGAGTGGTCAAAGTTGATAGTGATCAGCAGGAGGCGAAAGAATGCTACTCATCTTCGATGAAATCCTCAACCAAACCTAGTGCAGCATAGCAATTAAAGACGCGGGCCCAGGATATCATGGAGGATCCGGAGCAGGATGTGAAGAAAATTATCCTAGACCAGGATAATCCCGATATTTCGGTGCTCGTAGGGACCAATATCCCTCAGGATATTGAAGAACAATTAATTAATTTTTTGAAATGCAGGATGTCAACGTTTGCATGGAAGCATGAGGATATGACAGGCATATCCAAAGATATTATCACTCACAAGCTTGGAATTGATAAATCATTCAATCCTGTGCAACAAAAAAGAAGGAAGTTTGCTCCCGAGCGGAACACTATTATCCAGGAGGAAGTTGAAAGACTATTAAAGTCCAGAATGATCAGAGAGGTTAAGTTCCCAAAATGGCTAGCAAACGTGGTTGTAGTACAGAAGAAGAAGGGGAAATGGAGAGTTTGTGTAGACTACACAGACTTTAACAAAGCTTGTCCTAAAGACCCATTTCCTCTTCCCCACATTGATGCAATGGTAGATGCCACTGCCGGGCATGAAATGCTGACCTTCATGGACGCATCTTCAGGATTTCAACAGATCCAAATGGAGCCTTCTGACCAGGAGGATACTGCCTTCATGACACCAACAGGTATTTATTGTTATACAGCTATGCCTTTTGGTTTGAAAAATGCAGGTGCAACATACCAAAGATTGGTAAACATGATGTTCAAAGACAAACTGGGGGACACCATGGAGGTATATATCGATGATATGGTGGTGAAATCTAAAAAGGCTGAGG
Source organism: Helianthus tuberosus (assembly GCA_030545235.1). NCBI lineage: Eukaryota > Viridiplantae > Streptophyta > Magnoliopsida > Asterales > Asteraceae > Helianthus > Helianthus tuberosus. Next base: position 66,676,505 of record CM060440.1, read on the forward strand.
ATCACCTCCAGGATATCAAGGGAGCATTTGATATCCTGGATCAATACAACATGAAGCTGAATCCTGCTAAATGCCATTTCGGAGTGGGGGCAGGAAAGTTTCTTGGATATATGGTGACAAAAAGGGGGATAGAAGCAAGCCCAGAGCAGATCAAAGCTATCCTGGATATAAAATCACCCTCAAATATGAAGGACGTACAAAGATTGACAGGCCGAGTAGCAGCTTTAAACAGGTTTATCTCGAGATCCTCAGAGAAATGCAAAGACTTTTATGATATCCTGAAGAAGAACAAAAGATTCGAATGGGGGGAAAAGCATGAAGCAGCCCTGCAGGATTTGAAACGATATATCTCAACCGCACCTCTATTGATGAAGCCTGAAAATGGTGAACCACTATCCCTGTATCTTGCTGTATCAGGGAATGCTGTAAGTGCCGTTCTCATAAAGGATCATGAAGGTCAGCAATATCCTGTTTATTATGTTAGTAAAAGTTGGCTAGATGCCGAAACTAGGTATTCTCACTTAGAAAAATTAATACTAGCATTAGTCATGGCATCAACGAAGCTTAGACATTATTTCGAGACACATAGGATACATGTTAAGACAAATTATCCTGTCAAAAATGTGCTTAGGAAACCAGAGATGTCAGGCAGGATGTCCAAGTGGTCAGTAAAGTTGAGTGCTTATGATTTAGTATACGAACCTAGAAATGCCATAAAATCTCAGGCTTTAGCTGACTTTGTGGCTGACTTTAGTAGTGACATTCAGGACGAGGTAGACCTAGAAGTTCAACAGTTAGGAGAATCCTCAGGATCATGGACATTATATACTGACGGTGCATCTAATGTAAGAGGAATAGGATTAGGAATACTACTAAAATCGCCACAGGGGGACATATTACCCCAGGCTATTAGGTGTGAATTCCCTGCTACTAATAATGAAGCAGAGTATGAGGCTTTAATTGCAGGATTAGAATTGGCTAAGAGCATGAGTATCAAAAATTTGCAAGTATATGTTGACTCTTTGTTAATTACTAACCATTTTAATGGATCCTATGCAGTTAAGGGTGAGAAACTAATCGAATATCTCGATATTCTCAAAAAATTAGCAGGATATTTCGATGTTTTTATACTTGAACAGGTACCAAGGGAGGATAATGCTGAAGCGGATGCCTTAGCAAATTTGGGATCATCGATCAGGATACCTGAAGGGACGCAAATACCAATATTACATGTCTTATATCCTGCAACGAATCCTCAGGATAAAGAAGTAGCTGGTATTCAGGATCCTGGAGCAGAACATCCTGAAGAGGATCCTAAATCCTGGACGGCTCCAATCATGAGATATCTCAAAGAAGGACACATCTCTGGAAATGAAAATCCTAAGGCATTTAGGATGAAGGTATCACGATTCACTATTATAAATAATATTTTATACAAGAAATCTCTTGCAGGACCGTATTTGAGATGCTTGGAGGATCCCGAAGCCAAAGAAGTACTTCAGGATATACATGAAGGGGATTGTGGTAACCATGCTGGGGGCAGGTCGTTATTCTCAAAAGTATTAAGGACAGGATATTATTGGCCAACGATGAGAAAAGATGCCGCAGAATATGTTCGAAGATGTGACGCATGTCAAAGACATAGTAACATACTGCATCAGCCGGCTGAACCGTTATATCCTATTGTATCCCCTTGGCCGTTTATGAAGTGGGGTATGGATATAGTGGGAAAGCTACCAAAAGCTCCGGGAGGAAAAGTCTTTATGCTAGCAATGACGGATTATTTCTCTAAGTGGGTTGAAGCAGAAGCATTCGTTCAAGTAAGAGACCAAGAAGTAGTATCCTTCATCAAGAGAAATATCCTGACCAGATTCGGAGTACCAGCTGAGATAATCTGTGACAATGGTTCTCAGTTCATAAGTAAGAGGACTACTGACTTTTGCAAAAGTTGGGGAAGATAATTGTCAATAACTTAAAGAAAAGGCTTGGAGCCAAAAAAGGAAGATGGGCAGAAGAATTACCCTTTGTTTTATGGGCTGATAGGACAACGGTAAAGAATGCAACAGGCCAAACCCCATTTTCGTTGGTGTTTGGAGCAGAAGCAATGATTCCAACGGAAATGACAATACCTACTGCAAGATCTACCTTAAGTGATCCTGAGCAGAATCCTGAAGCCTTGAGTCAGGATTTAGACACTATAGATGAAAAGAGAGATGCGGCAAAGCTAAGGATGGCAGCATATCAACAGAGAATATCCAGGGCATATAACAAAAATATTAGAACCAGAAGATTTAAGGTTGGAGATTGGGTGTTAAGAAAGGCTTTTCAGAATACTACTAATCCTGCCGATGGCAAGTTAGCTCCAAAATGGGAAGGACCATATGAAGTTGAATCAGAAGCAGGAAAAGGAGCATACAGACTCAAGAATATGGAGGGGGATATGCTACCGAGGTCTTGGAATGCCATACACCTTAAGCTCTATTTCAAGTGAGTTTAGAATTTAATTTCTAGCTCAGAATGGTATGAATTCTATCTTTTTTAAATATGTTTGGTTTAATTTGTTATTTGCAACCCAATACTGACTTAAGCATCGGAGGGGTGTTAGCCAAGCTAACACCCGCCTTAGTTTACAATTGTTTTGCAAGATATGTTTCAGGATATAGCTCCAGGATATGTACTCAGGATAACTCAGAAGATTAGAGGATTGGCCCCCTCTCTCACGTTTAAGGGATACTGATCCCTTCACAGGTTTAAAGGTATTCACCTTTCTTCCGAATTGGGTTTAAACACCCCGCCTGGAGCGCAAGCTATTCAGGGATAGTTCAAGGTGGCGGGACCAGTCCATGTAAAAGTGGCTGACAATTTCGTTACTGTTGGCTATATCCTGAATCCTAACGGTATATGAGGATTGATCACCCTCTCTCGCGAAAGGGTATTTTCATACTCTCTAAGGTTTAAAGGTTTTCACCTTTCTAAGTCTTGGAGTTTATACACTCCCGCCTGTAGCGCATGAAAATTTGGGATTTTCCCCAGGATACAAGGGATTTATCTCCAGTACATCCTTGGGTTTTACCCTTGGGACGTAAAAAATTGCCTATGCAATGGAAACTGACATTAAGTAGATTTCTAAAGTGTTAGAAGACATTGTACACAGGGGACATCCCTGCCAAGATGGTGATGTAAAACTAAAAGGATGAGGCTCAGAACTTATGCACTGAGTATCTTGCACAGGGGACATCTTCATTGGAAGAGTTGCAAAGGGACTGAAGTTTGGTAATAGGTTTATACCCTATTTCTGGTATGATCTTTCCTTTGTAAACGTCGTCTAAATTTTTAGTGACATTATGTTAAGTATCCTGATATATATCCTCAAAGTCCTTTTAAGGATATTTGATTAGGGTGTTTGAAACTAGTATTAGTTTGGAACTCTGATCATTTAAATATTATTAAAACTTGGTGTTGAAAAGATAGACTATTTTTCACTTTCTAAAGGAATTTTTACAAAGTTGAAGGAACGTTTGGAAGTTCTATCTAATAAAAGGATTTTGCAGTATATCTCTGGGCATACTGATCAGGATATTTTATAAAATAACAGTATGAAATTTTTTGCAAAGCTAAGATTTATACTTAAAAAGATGAAATTATTCTTAAGCAATCAATACTGGTTGATAACCAAAGGTTTCATCCTGAAACCCAGGACCCATCCACCTTCGGCTATCAAATTGTTTCAACACAGAAATAAAGTGTTCATAAAAACATAAAATTGTTTGAATGATTTAAAGGGAATAAGATCAAGGGGGTAGTGCCTTCTTGGTCCATAGTGGTTTCAGCAACATCCGTCTTGGGATCCGCCTCAGCATCCTTCTCAGCATCGGCTGCTTTTTCAACTACTTTGGAAGGTTCTTCGACAGTTGATTTGGAAGAGGTGCCGCCAAGGTTCTTCAGCTTGGTCTCCCAAGCAACAACATCCCAGGAAGGGCATTCGAAACCTAAAGTTTTGGCTTCGTGAGCCATCTTCAGCCTGGCTTGAAGGAGAGAAATGACGACGGAACTTTTGAGGCTTTCCCGGTAGCTGACCATATCCCGTTCGTATTGCACATGGGCTGCTTCCAGATCGGCCTGGGCTTGAAGAGTAGCTTTGTTGAGAGCAACTTGATGTTCTTGGGTCATAGCTTTGTATTTCTCCTCGTAATGACGAGATTTGGCGGCCGCAATCATACCTTGGTCAGAGATTGTGATTTCTGCTTCCTTTAGCTTAGATTCAAGTGTTTTGTTAAGCTTGCAGGATTCTTGATATAAATGAACCAAACGCTCAAGACCCTACAAAGGTAAGAGGACAGGGATTAATATTGTTAAATCTTTGAAAATAATCTAAATTGCAGGATATGATATGAGGATACTAACCTGGTTAAGAAAAGAAGTCATAAACCCACTGGCTTCAATGAACCCGTGCTTCTCATAAGGAAAGGTGTCAGAAATGACAGGGGAATCGGGTTCTTTCCTTTTGCGGGAACTTGAACTCCGGGGCTTGGTAGTGACGTGATGTCGCGGTCACAATCAAATTTAATCCAAATACAACTAATAGCTAGCGGTAAGTGGGTATCGAACACAGGGAGTTTGTGGAATATGTGTTATTTAGAAGGGTATCTAAGTTAACTAAGATTAAACTAATTGCAATAAAAAGTAAATTCAAAGAGTTGGATTGTTTGTTTGCTTTTTAAAACTAAGATTACTAATTAAATTGCGAATTGAGAATTGGTTTTGTAAACAATTTAGGGACAAATGACCATCCTAAGTTTTCGGTTTGCTTCAACAACTGTGCTATCATCCACTAGAAAGAACTACATAGACATAGTTCATGTGCAATTACTTATTGTGATAAAAGGGAACGAAGTACTCAGATTCCTAGAACGTGAGGTTGTTACCCGATGACCAATCAACCCTTACCCAATCCTAATTCTACCCATGATATCTCGATTGCCAACGGCACCAAGAACGTATGGTTTCAAACTAGAATATCATAAGAATCAACAATTTACAAATAAGTAATCAGACACCATGATAAACAAGACATAGATAAAGTTTACCATTCTAGAAATATGGAATCCAAAACACAATTGTCTCATACAAACCTCCAACCTAGGATGACCATAAAGAAACTAGCCACTCATGGCTTGGACAAACATTGTAGCAAAATAGAAGGAAATTATTGTTCACAAGATTCACCAACAAAACTAAATGAAAGATAGATGATAAGATAATGTCCTCTACTCCCAAATGCTCCTCCTATACTCCCTAACTCGTTCCCTCCAAGTAATAACCGAAAATACATGATTAAGAACCATAATTCTCCATCAAAAGACCATTTAATGCGAGAGTTACAAGAAAGCATCAGTCGGAGCCGTAACCTACGGCTCCCAGCCGTAGGTTACGGCAGTCAACATAGCCAAACAAGTCAACAGGAGCCGTAACCTACGGCCACCTGCCGTAGGTTACGGCTGGCAATGAATCTTACGGCCGTAGGCTCCTGTTTTACGGCGGGAAATGCTGAAAACTTGTTTTCAGCATAACTTTTTCGTTTCAACTCCGTTTTCTTCACCGTTTTCGCCTACGTTCTCGTAATTTCGTCCTCTATCATGCTATCCTATTAATTCTTCAATTCCAAAATTTGATTTTTTATTGATGTTCCAAATTCTTTCCCTTTTATGCTCCATTTGCACCTGCACGTCCAAACAACTAGTAGTTACCAAGTTCAAACAATTAAACGTGTAAAGCATGGGATTTTAATCTTTTTAAGGCACTTAAGGGTTGTCCTACGGACCACCCGTCACATCCCCACACTTACTCGTTGCTTGTCCCAAGCAACCTATTCAAAAACCATTTCAAAACCACAAGCGATCAACATGCAAATCAAGCCAAAATGTATCGTCCTTTTACTAACTTTTTATCACACCACAAGACACACCCCTCACAACAACTCTCGGTGACAAGACATATTAGCACATTATGCTAAAACACTCAATGCACGTGTGTGATTGTGCGACAATAAGCTTGTATACAAATCAAATCTCCTCCTATCAAATATTTAGCATGCTTATGAATCAAAAGGACATTCGGGTTGTAATGGGGCTATGTGTAAAGGTAGGAAATAGTGGGAATGTGAAAGTAGCTCATTGATTCGACCCGGTTTTTATTTCTACTACTAAACAAAGCAAACATCAACTATATACACAACTTCATCAACATTTTCAACTACTATTGCAACTAAATCCTTCTTTTTGTATTTTTCTCATATTTTTTTCTTTTTTTTTTCTTTCTTCTTTTTTTTTTGTTTATTTTTTAAGCATAGAACTCAAAAATATATACAAGAACATCAACAATCACAAACCAAATTCCTAAACCGGGTCATCTCAATAGGTAAAGTTTTTGTAAGAAGTAGGTTTGGGTCACAACCGAATGGTATAAGGCTCAAACACGGCTTTCTAAAGATCAAACCCCCACCCCTCACAATACCAAGCTCATATATGTAACGTATGAGGTCCAACCCCCAATTCCCACACTCTCACACATCTAGACGAGGCTACCTAAAAGTCCCCTATCATTTTCACAAGCATGCTAATCCTGGGTTTCAACAAGAATTCGTACACAAGTTCTATTAACACAATACACACACCGCCACTCAAAACAAGGAAAGCATCTTTAATAATGATATGTGGCACAAAAACTCACCAAGAAATGACTAGAAATGGTATCGATGTGTCAAGTGGAACAATATCAAGTTTTCAAATTTTGACAATTTTCGCTTGGTTTCACAATTTTTTTTAAAATTCTCAAAAAATTTCCCCCATCCCCACACTTGGGATACATTGTCCCAATGTATGGTTTTGAAGGGAAGATCGCTTTAACACCCAAATTTTTTATTATTATTATTTTTTTTAACAAAAGCAAGCAAACTAACTACCAATATTTCAAAGCTAAAGAACATAACAAGACTAAGGAAAGAGTACATTGACCTGGTGAAGTTTGACACAACAGATGTTGTAAATGATCCAATTTCCTATCACCACCTTCACACAAATATCCGCACATCTTCCCCACACTTGAGTGTTGCCATGGCCCTGAAACATAGAAAACTAAAGAAATAACAAGATCAGTGAAAAACCTCGGGTTGCCTCCCGAGCAGCGCTAAGTTTTCAGGTCTTCAGCTAGACCATGCCACCCCCCATTTATGGTGGCTCAAAGAAACGATTTCTATCATCTCCATTATTTCCTCGTGCCATTGAACAAAATGCATCCATCTCATGTTCGTTCGGTGGAAAATCACGTACACTCCTGCTTGAACCTTCATACTTTTCTTCACGACCCGGTGGTTTATTCGTTTTCGTTCTTTGACACATGCTTTTCATATGACCATTAGATTCTCTACCCTTCCCCTCAATGGACTCATAACTAATAATCCTCGTATGAACATCAAAGAACAACTTACGGCTCTTTTCGGTCATAATAATGATCCCGTCTCTACAATTTATTTGAGCATTTGCTGTATAGAGAAACGGTCGACCTAAAATCACCCTTTGTTGCGACGCCATCTTGGTAGTAGCATAATCTAAGACCAGAAAATCCACCGGGTATTCGAATTCTCCTAACCGAATCATAACATTCTTAACCATTCCCCGTGGACGCCTCCAACTCTCATCCGCCAAGCTCACCATGGTGTCTACATCTTCAAGTGGACCAAAATCAAACATATCATATAAGTCACCTGGTAGCACACTCATACTCGCCCCATAATCCAATAATGCATGGGGAATTTTTAATTTCCCCACTCGGATAGGCACGATTGGCGCTCCATACTCTTTATCATTTTCGATTTCGGCATCTTTCTCCAAACCTGCATTCACTTGATACGAAGAAGTTAGCAATGTTTCATTAAGTTCACTATTAGGAACGGTACTTACCACATTGATATTAACACTTTTAATGTTTTTAGGGTTTGTCACCGTGTCACTTTGTAGTTGGCTTTTTGCTTTCTTCAATATCGCTACATCACTTGCAAGTTGACTCATTTGGGTAGTCAACGACTGAATTGCTTTATCACGGATTTCGTCTTTTTGAATGCGAGCATCATCAAGTTGATTCCTCCTTTGCATCTCCGCTTGCATCGCTTTCAACATCTCCATGATCTCATTTCCACCCGAAGAACCTTGACCCGAAAACCCACTTTGATTATTGAACGGTTGACGCGAACCAAAGTTACCTTGATTCCCTTGAAAATTCGGGTTGGCTTGATTCGAGGGGTTCCCATATCGAAAGTTTGGGTGGTTTCTCAACCCGGGGTGGTAAGTGTTAGAATTCATGTTATAATTTCTACCACCCCCTCCTTGACCTTGAACAGCATGAACCTCTTCATATTGCCCATCACCTCCTTGGCAATTTTCAGCCGCATGACCTATTTCATTACACAATGCACAAACATCAAAAATTTGATTAGTAGTTTGAACATTACCATCGTCAACTGCATGAACTTGCGATCTCGTGACAGCCGGTCGTGCTCTCCTTGATGCTTGAGCTTTCCTCTTTGAGGTAATGGCCATTTGTTCCAAGAACTCCCAATCCTCATCTTCATAATTTGTGCCAAAAGTCCCATTTGTGATGGACATTAGATCACGTGCATCCTCGGCACACAACCCTTCATGAAAGGCGTTCATCAACTCCCAAAGCTCAATCCCATGGTGTGGACAATTTTTAATCATCATGTTTAAGCGCTCGAAGGCTTCATGGAACATTTCGCCTTGTTGTTGTTGGAAACTTCTCAACCCTTTCCTAGCATCATTGGTCTTTTGGGCGGTATAAAATTCGTCTAAGAAAGTTTGTTGCATTTCCCCCCAAGTGTAAATAGATGCTGAAGGCAAAGTGTAAAACCACTTCTTTGCCTTATCTTCCAAAGAGAATTGAAACAAAACCAGCTTTACATCATCAGTCGAAAAACCTTGACTCCCAAGAGTGTTACAAATTGAGTCATAGGCCTCCAAATGGAAATAGGGTTCCTCCGTTGCTAAACCCTTATATTTCGGCAAACTTTGTAGGGAATTAGTCCTTACTTCAAAGGTTCTTCCTTGGTTGTTATGAGGAATAAGCACCGGTGAAGGATTGTGAGTAATCACCGGCCTAAAATGCGCTTCAATACCCCTCGCATGCTCTCTAAGATGCCTCCTTGGTACACCAAACCTACCCCTTGGACGAACTCCCATTGGTCTTGGTATATGCCCTTGTGGTACATTTGGTTGTTGAAATTGTTGTTGTGGCATGGGTGGGTTTTGAATTAGCCTTTGGAATTGTTGTTGAACATTCGGTGGACGAACTTGTTGCAATGGTATGGAACGTTGCATTTGTGGCCCTTGTGGCCTTTGCCGAATGTGTTGTGGTATAAGTTGTTGTTGTTGCACCCCACCAACATTTGGCATTACTTGCATTTGGCCTTGCATGTAACCGAATTCCCCTTGATCTCCATCACCCCCATAAGCATACACGTCTTCATCAAAACCCTCAAACTCCTCAAATCCTTCATCATACCCATCTCCTTGAATTCCCGAAGATTGCCCAAATGGAAGAGTCGAGTATTGGAAACCCGACTGGTTTGGCGGTCGAAACGATGTAGCATGAACAATGGTCGAGTTTGGTGCTATGGTATGGCTTGAATATGATGGACCTGCACCCGGGAAGAAATGGGATAATGGTGGTATAGTAGTGGAAGGATTAAAGGTGATGGTTGGTTCTTCTTGGGTAGTAATGGGTTGTGTGGTGTTGGTTGGTGTAACATTTTGAATTATGGTGGGTTCGGTAGTATTTGGTGGAATGGTGGTATTTGGTGAAGGTTGAGTGGATGTTGGTATAAATGGTGGAGTAGGTTCACCCGTAGTGGGTAGTGGTGGTGGTGGATCCATGTATCTCAGTGGTGTAATTGGTGTAGTTGGTGTTGTTGGTGAACCGCTAATTGTGTTTTCCCTTAACAAAATTCTGTTTGCTCACAAAGTTCGTTCGATTTCCGGATCAAATGCTAATGGTGAAAGCTTGTGAGAGCTCCTAGTACGCATGCACCTGTCAATACCTGCACACTAACACACCCAGCGTAAACCAGAAAAAATAACAAACTTAAAACAATAAAAAATAACACACGTTGCGCACTACTCCCCGGCAACGGCGCCAAAATTTGACGTGATGTCGCGGTCACAATCAAATTTAATCCAAATACAACTAATAGCTAGCGGTAAGTGGGTATCGAACACAGGGAGTTTGTGGAATATGTGTTATTTAGAAGGGTATCTAAGTTAACTAAGATTAAACTAATTGCAATAAAAAGTAAATTCAAAGAGTTGGATTGTTTGTTTGCTTTTTAAAACTAAGATTACTAATTAAATTGCGAATTGAGAATTGGTTTTGTAAACAATTTAGGGACAAATGACCATCCTAAGTTTTCGGTTTGCTTCAACAATTGTGCTATCATCCACTAGAAAGAACTACATAGACATAGTTCATGTGCAATTACTTATTGTGATAAAAGGGAACGAAGTACTCAGATTCCTAGAACGTGAGGTTGTTACCCGATGACCAATCAACCCTTACCCAATCCTAATTCTACCCATGATATCTCGATTGCCAACGGCACCAAGAACGTATGGTTTCAAACTAGAATATCATAAGAATCAACAATTTACAAATAAGTAATCACACACCATGATAAACACGACATAGATAAAGTTTACCATTCTAGAAATATGGAATCCAAAACACAATTGTCTCATACAAACCTCCAACCTAGGATGACCATAAAGAAACTAGCCACTCATGGCTTGGACAAACATTGTAGCAAAATAGAAGGAAATTATTGTTCACAAGATTCACCAACAAAACTAAATGAAAGATAGATGATAAGATAATGTCCTCTACTCCCAAATGCTCCTCCTATACTCCCTAACTCGTTCCCTCCAAGTAATAACCGAAAATACATGATTAAGAACCATAATTCTCCATCAAAAGACCATTTAATGCGAGAGTTACAAGAAAGCATCAGTCGGAGCCGTAACCTATGGCTCCCAGCCGTAGGTTACGGCAGTCAACATAGCCAAACAAGTCAACAGGAGCCGTAACCTACGGCCACCTGCCGTAGGTTACGGCTGGCAATGAATCTTACGGCCGTAGTTTTCAGCATAACTTTTTCGTTTCAACTCCGTTTTCTTCACCGTTTTCGCCTACGTTCTCGTAATTTCGTCCTCTATCATGCTATCCTCTTAATTCTTCAATTCCAAAAATTGATTTTTTATTGATGTTCCAAATTCTTTCCCTTTTATGCTCCATTTGCACCTGCACGTCCAAACAACTAGTAGTTACCAAGTTCAAACAATTAAACGTGTAAAGCATGGGATTTTAATCCTTTTAAGGCACTTAAGGGTTATCCTACGGACCACCCGTCAGGTAGCCGGTGAAGGTTTAGGAATGATGATGGCTTTGGAGCCGCTGGGTTTGGATGTAGCTGTGGTCTTGGGGCTAGGTTCTTTCTTGACCTGGATCTGGTCAGAATAGCTGTCCAATTCGTCAAGATCAAAGACTTCAGGGATCTTAGCTGGTGCTGCATAAAGGAAAAAGTTTTACTCTTTATCTTATCATTATGCTGTTGTGACTAATTATTTTGAAAGAAATTCTTACCAGACATCTCGGATGATGAGTATTGACTGGAACTCGGGACGTGTGTGGTGAAAGTCCTGTCTATTGCAGGTAACCGGTAAACGGTATTGATTCTCTCTTCCGACTCAGCGGTAGGGGGAGCAACTTCCTTGAAGTTCACTGCGTAAAGATCAAAGAGAAGAATATTAATAGAAGATAACAATCAAATCGTCTATGAGGATATTTATGATCCTACCGGTGGTTAACCACTCCACCGGAAGGTTGGCACCCTCAGCAATGGAATCTCGTTTGACAAAGAAGAATTTGCGTTGCCATCCGTCTTCGTTTTTGGTGGCTTTGAGAATCAGGGGTTTGCTGGAGGTCGAGAAGAGCAAGAACCGGCTAGAGCCATGGGATCGGAGGCGATAAGCAATAGGTAAATCCTCGATGCGGAGGTCAGAGCAATGGAGGTTTTTGATTTGGTTGAGTACAATTAGTACTCTCCAAACCATGGGCATGGTTTGAGCAAAAGAAATGCCAGTAATACGAAAGAATTGCATCATGAATTTAGGAAAAGGGTATCGAAGACCTAATGAAAAAGGATATGCTGGAAAACAGATCCATTCGGTAGAAGAAACATCTGATCGGATTGACCGATCGAATGGCCTAAAGACCGTGCTGTCGGGGAAAGCGCCGGAGGCTCTTAAAGCTGCAATGTCTGCGTTGTCAAAAGCGCAGATCTCCTTTTCGGGATTTTTAAGAAGATTCTGCTGGGTGAAGGTCCCGGCGTCCATTGCAAGTAAGATGAAGTAAATTGACAGGAAGAAAATCAGAAATGGAGAATTACCTGAAGGTTCTGTTGAAGATATCTGCTTTTCAAACAAGAAAAGAGAAGATATAGGGGCATCGTGGATCTCCATTGAGTAAAAAACGCGTTGGAAGTTACGATGTGATCTTGACCGTCGCTTCGTTTTAAATGCCTTGAGTTATGGGATAAGATTTTTGAAATATATCCGTTGGATTGGTATACCAACTGATATATTTGGGGACAATTGTTAGGGCGCATTTTCTTAACATACGTATCCTGACCAATATCCTGCCTTTGTTTGTTTATTTGTGATCAAGATGCTGGAAGAGGATATTGCTAACATCTTGGGCGATATCCTGAGGCTTATTGAATTAACCACGTGCAGGTTAAAGGCTGAGACTTGCTAACGGTCAAGAGGACTTCTTCTCCTCAAGACTCGGACGAATTTGTTGAGGGAGAGACGTTGAGCCCGAAAGACCAGGTCTACAACGTTCGAAGAAGGAATATTCGGTGGATCCCGCAAGTTTAGGGTAGTTTGTTATTTTATCTTTACTATAAATAGATGGGGGCGGATCAGCTTAGAACACACAATTTTCACTAACACTCTCGAACACTTTCACTCTAGCTCATTGCAAACACCACACTTGTATTCAAATTTCGTTGTAACACTTAGTCGATCCGTACCACATCCTGCATTGTATCCTGATATTTGAAGCAATAGAAGAACAAGGCAGCTGCGATTGTCAGCTCCCGAGGTTATATGCCGGCGATCTAGATTGATCAAGGGCTTTCCTCGTACATCTCGTGTCGTTTACTTTACTTTTGCTCATTGTTTGATCATAGATACAGCTCTATATCCTGAGCCGTATCCTGAAACTGTTTTTACAATTAACTTGATTAACATATTTTTGACACTCATTTCTAGCACACTACCTCACTTAACTAATTTGATCACTTAATTACTTCGGTAATTTTTGACCAAAACAGAGATATAACTTGGGACTAAGCCAACTGTAAAAGAAAGAGTTAGTATCTGGGGACAAGCTGTAACACCCTTAATATTATTTAACGATTTTCGTATAATTTACGATAATAAACATGTGATTAAGAGCACATATACATTACAAAGTACGGGTTTATTAAAGCTTTTACAGTTTAAAGTTTAGAACAATATAATGTAGTTTAGTTTGTCGTTTAAAAATTTCAACGAAACAACGTGCGGAAGCTTCTTCTTCATGTGTTTGGTTCTTTCTCGTCGCTTGATCTTCGTCCGGGTACTTTCGATATTCACCTGTGATCAAAACCAACCTAAAAGTTAGTATTGATAACTTAAATATAAGTTTAAACAAGCTCTCTCATTCTCTAGCATCCAAGAATCCCCTGTCACAAAAGAAAGGATTGCTGCTTTCTGGAGGCTTGACCCTGCTATAAGAACATTTCAAGCCAAAGTAAAGGATTCTCAAGAAATCTCCTCCGATTCCTACACCATGTCAAGTAAGTATCCATATTCTTATGTAAATAAATGTTTGAATGAATACAAGGTATGAATACTTATCTGTGAAATATGTTTGTATGCGCTGGAAAATCCTCAAAGTCTGCCTCCAGGTTCAGTGTGACCGACATCGAAGAGTATGCCTCCCCTAGGTCTCTCCGAAAGGAGCTGGCTGCAAGCCAAAGCCTCCCTGAGAGCAAAGGAGTCAGCACCAGGGGTAAAGGGACCAAAAGGAAGAAAACTGCTGAACCCCTTGAAGGCCTGCCTCTGATGGAACACCAGGTTCAAGAATACGTCTCTGAGGTAAAGATTTCATATCCTGAAGTTTGCCTTTCTTTTGAGGATACATGATCCTTAACACATAAATCCTTTATTGCAAAAATTTGCTGAAGTTCAGATCCTCATTGACCAACACGTTGCTGAAGCTGAACAAAAGTGCCTTGACCTCCAGGCCATTACAGTTGCTAAGGATAAAAAGATCTCCCAACTTGAAAATGAACAGAAGGCACTGCGGAAGGAGCTTCTTGTTGCTGAAATGACAGCCCAAAGGGAGAGGATTGAAGTCATGGAAGGGGCCAAACACTCTGCTCCTGTCGTGATGCTCAAGATCAAACTCCAGATGGCTAAGGAGGCTGCTGATCCTGCCTTTGACCGGTCCGGCTGGGACGTTGAGGCTTGGAAGCAAAGGCTTGTGGAGCTTGGGGACGAAGATGAACCTGAGGAGGTGCTGGCTCTCGAAGGTGGTGGCAGCGAAGTGAAGGATCCTGAGGATGCAGCGGCTGGAGGCAGTGGTCAAGGTGGTGAGAAGAAGGTGGAGGATGCAGCGAAGGTTTAGGCTGCACAAATGGGCGATGATGGAAATTTCTAGACGTGGCCGGAGCCCATTTTTTATGATTTGGTAGTGTTTGGTTGTTATGTTTTAAACAATGGTCTGAATGGTGAACAATAGTTTTTAGGTTTAAGGATCACTGATCCTCTGGACAATAGGGGGGTAACAAAGGTGGATGGGTCCTTCTGTTTGTGGAGGATGAAGCCTTTGGTGCCCCTCGCCTTTTATTTCCTGCACTTATCGAACCTTTAGTACGGACACCCTTTGCCAACCCAAGTAGACGGGCCACGTTTTGCTGGTAGAAGCTTGGGTTGGCAATTTTGACAACCTTTAAAAGGGTTAACTATGGATAAATAAATAAAACTTTAACGTTTTGACTATCTTGGTGTTGTATAATTTGTATATATTTAACTTTCCATTGTTATTGTACAATTTCTTGAACTTATAAGTTATTAATGAAAGTATAAAAACCAGTTTATGTCAAAAAGTTTAGGATATGATCAAGGACCAAATATGCTATAATCGAAAAGTTTAAAAAGTGAGACAATTTTAGGATCATATAAACTGTTGTCAAAGAATAAGGGTAACACTGATAAATCAAGAATAAAATTAAAGTAAATAGGGATCATACCAGAGAATCCAAGTTAGGATCCTATATCCTTAACACATACCATTGTGATAACCAAAAGACAAACCCTTGTATAATGTTGGGATCCAGGATCCTTAACTGTTTAGCTTTGGAAACCTGAAATGAGATATAACTTGGGACTAAGCCAACTGTAAAAGAAAGAGTTAGTATCTGGGGACAAGCTGTAACACCCTTAATATTATTTAACGATTTTCGTATAATTTACGATAATAAACATGTGATTAAGAGCACATATACATTACAAAGTACGGGTTTATTAAAGCTTTTACAGTTTAAAGTTTAGAACAATATAATGTAGTTTAGTTTGTCGTTTAAAAATTTCAACGAAACAACGTGCGGAAGCTTCTTCTTCATGTGTTTGGTTCTTTCTCGTCGCTTGATCTTCGTCCGGGTACTTTCGATATTCACCTGTGATCAAAACCAACCTAAAAGTTAGTATTGATAACTTAAATATAAGTTTAAACAAGCTCTCTCATTCTCTAGCATCCAAGAATCCCCTGTCACAAAAGAAAGGATTGCTGCTTTCTGGAGGCTTGACCCTGCTATAAGAACATTTCAAGCCAAAGTAAAGGATTCTCAAGAAATCTCCTCCGATTCCTACACCATGTCAAGTAAGTATCCATATTCTTATGTAAATAAATGTTTGAATGAATACAAGGTATGAATACTTATCTGTGAAATATGTTTGTATGCGCTGGAAAATCCTCAAAGTCTGCCTCCAGGTTCAGTGTGACCGACATCGAAGAGTATGCCTCCCCTAGGTCTCTCCGAAAGGAGCTGGCTGCAAGCCAAAGCCTCCCTGAGAGCAAAGGAGTCAGCACCAGGGGTAAAGGGACCAAAAGGAAGAAAACTGCTGAACCCCTTGAAGGCCTGCCTCTGATGGAACACCAGGTTCAAGAATACGTCTCTGAGGTAAAGATTTCATATCCTGAAGTTTGCCTTTCTTTTGAGGATACATGATCCTTAACACATAAATCCTTTATTGCAAAAATTTGCTGAAGTTCAGATCCTCATTGACCAACACGTTGCTGAAGCTGAACAAAAGTGCCTTGACCTCCAGGCCATTACAGTTGCTAAGGATAAAAAGATCTCCCAACTTGAAAATGAACAGAAGGCACTGCGGAAGGAGCTTCTTGTTGCTGAAATGACAGCCCAAAGGGAGAGGATTGAAGTCATGGAAGGGGCCAAACACTCTGCTCCTGTCGTGATGCTCAAGATCAAACTCCAGATGGCTAAGGAGGCTGCTGATCCTGCCTTTGACCGGTCCGGCTGGGACGTTGAGGCTTGGAAGCAAAGGCTTGTGGAGCTTGGGGACGAAGATGAACCTGAGGAGGTGCTGGCTCTCGAAGGTGGTGGCAGCGAAGTGAAGGATCCTGAGGATGCAGCGGCTGGAGGCAGTGGTCAAGGTGGTGAGAAGAAGGTGGAGGATGCAGCGAAGGTTTAGGCTGCACAAATGGGCGATGATGGACATTTCTAGACGTGGCCGGAGCCCATTTTTTATGATTTGGTAGTGTTTGGTTGTTATGTTTTAAACAATGGTCTGAATGGTGAACAATAGTTTTTAGGTTTAAGGATCACTGATCCTCTGGACAATAGGGGGGTAACAAAGGTGGATGGGTCCTTCTGTTTGTGGAGGATGAAGCCTTTGGTGCCCCTCGCCTTTTATTTCCTGCACTTATCGAACCTTTAGTACGGACACCCTTTGCCAACCCAAGTAGACGGGCCACGTTTTGCTGGTAGAAGCTTGGGTTGGCAATTTTGACAACCTTTAAAAGGGTTAACTATGGATAAATAAATAAAACTTTAACGTTTTGACTATCTTGGTGTTGTATAATTTGTATATATTTAACTTTCCATTGTTATTGTACAATTTCTTGAACTTATAAGTTATTAATGAAAGTATAAAAACCAGTTTATGTCAAAAAGTTTAGGATATGATCAAGGACCAAATATGCTATAATCGAAAAGTTTAAAAAGTGAGACAATTTTAGGATCATATAAACTGTTGTCAAAGAATAAGGGTAACACTGATAAATCAAGAATAAAATTAAAGTAAATAGGGATCATACCAGAGAATCCAAGTTAGGATCCTATATCCTTAACACATACCATTGTGATAACCAAAAGACAAACCCTTGTATAATGTTGGGATCCAGGATCCTTAACTGTTTAGCTTTGGAAACCTGAAATGAGATATAACTTGGGACTAAGCCAACTGTAAAAGAAAGAGTTAGTATCTGGGGACAAGCTGTAACACCCTTAATATTATTTAACGATTTTCGTATAATTTACGATAATAAACATGTGATTAAGAGCACATATACATTACAAAGTACGGGTTTATTAAAGCTTTTACAGTTTAAAGTTTAGAACAATATAATGTAGTTTAGTTTGTCGTTTAAAAATTTCAACGAAACAACGTGCGGAAGCTTCTTCTTCATGTGTTTGGTTCTTTCTCGTCGCTTGATCTTCGTCCGGGTACTTTCGATATTCACCTGTGATCAAAACCAACCTAAAAGTTAGTATTGATAACTTAAATATAAGTTTAAACAAGCTCTATCATTCTCTAGCATCCAAGAATCCCCTGTCACAATAGAAAGGATTGCTGCTTTTTGGAGGCTTGACCCTGCTATAAGAACATTTCAAGCCAAAGTAAAGGATTCTCAAGAAATCTCCTCCGATTCCTACAACATGTCAAGTAAGTATCCATATTCTTATGTAAATAAATGTTTGAATGAATACAAGGTATGAATACTTATCTGTGAAATATGTTTGTAGGCGCTAGAAAATCCTCAAAGTCTGCCTCCAGGTTCAGTGTGACTGACATCCAAGAGTATGCCTCCCCTAGGTCTCTCAGAAAGGAGCTGGCTGCAAGCCAAAGCCTCCCTGAGAGCAAAGGAGTCAGCACCAGGGGTAAAGGGACCAAAAGGAAGAAAACTGCTGAACCCCTTGAAGGCCTGCCTCTGATGGAACACCAGGTTCAAGAATACGTCTCTGAGGTAAAGATTTCATATCCTGAAGTTTGCCTTTCTTTTGAGGATACAGGATCCTTAACACATAAATCCTTTATTGCAAAAATTCGCTGAAGTTCAGATCCTCATTGACCAACACGTTGCTGAAGCTGAACAAAAGTGCCTTGACCTCCAGGCCATTGCAGTTGCTAAGGATAAAAAGATCTCCCAACTTGAAAATGAACAGAAGGCACTGCGGAAGGAGCTTCTTGTTGCTGAAATGACAACCCAAAGGGAGAGGATTGAAGTCATGGAAGGGGCCAAACACTCTGCTCTTGTCGTGATGCTCAAGATCAAACTCCAGATGGCTAAGGAGGCTGCTGATCCTGCCTTTGACCGGTCCGGCTGGGACGTTGAGGCTTGGAAGCAAAGGCTTGTGGAGCTTGGGGACGAAGATGAACCTGAGGAGGTGCTGGCTCTCGAAGGTGGTGGCAGCGAAGTGAAGGATCCTGAGGATGCAACGGCTGGAGACAGTGGTCAAGGTGGTGAGAAGAAGGTGGAGGATGCAGCGAAGGTTTAGGCTGCACAAATGGGCGATGATGGAAATTTCTAGACGTCGCCGGAGCCCATTTTTTATGATTTGGTAGTGTTTGGTTGTTATGTTTTAAACAATGGTCTGAATGGTGAACAATAGTTTTTAGGTTTAAGGATCACTGATCCTCTGGACAATAGGGGGGTAACAAAGGTGGATGGGTCCTTCTGTTTGTGGAGGATGAAGCCTTTGGTGCCCCTCGCCTTTTATTTCCTGCACTTATCGAACCTTTAGTACGGACACCCTTTGCCAACCCAAGTAGACGGGGCACGTTTTGCTGGTAGAAGCTTGGGTTGGCAATTTTGACAACCTTTAATAGGGTTAACTATGGATAAATAAATAAAACTTTAACTTTTTGACTATCTTGGTGTTGTTTAATTTGTATATATTTAACTTTCCATTGTTATTGTACAATTTCTTGAACTTATAATTTATTAATGAAAGTATAAAAACCAGTTTATGTCAAAAAGTTTAGGATATGATCAAGGACCAAATATCCTATAATCGAAAAGTTTAAAAAGTGAGACAATTTTAGGATCATATATCCTGTTGTCAAAGAATAAGGGTAACACTGATAAATCAAGAATAAAATTAAAGTAAATAGGGATCATACCAGAGAATCCAAGTTAGGATCCTATATCCTTAACACATACCATTGTGATAACCAAAAGACAAGCCCTTGTATAATGTTGGGATCCAGGATCCTTAACTGTTTAGCTTTGGAAACCTGAAATGAGATATAACTTGGGACTAAGCCAACTGTAAAAGAAAGAGTTAGTATCTGGGGACAAGATGTAACACCCTTAATATTATTTAACGATTTTCGTATAATTTACGATAATAAACATGTGATTAAGAGCACATATACATTACAAAGTACGGGTTTATTAAAGCTTTTACAATTTAAAATTTAGAACAATATAATGTAGTTTAGTTTGTCGTTTAAAAATTTCAACGAAACAACGTGCGGAAGCTTCTTCTTCATGTGTTCGGTTCTTTCTCGTCGCTTGATCTTCGTCCGTGTACTTTTTCGATATTCACCTGTGATCAAAACCAACCTAAAAGTTAGTATTGATAACTTAAATATAAGTTTAAACAAGTTCTACGCATCAAACAATTAACCAAAATAATTTTTTTCCAGCCTTTATGTCTCTCGCGTGTCGCGAGAGACTCAACTAGATGCGTCGCGTGCCGTGACGCCTGTCGCGTGTCGCGCCCGGACCTTGTTTCCCCTTCGTGTGCCGCGGGGGAGACCAGTTTCCAGCAGGTTTATATCTGAACCTGCATTTTCTGCCCAGCTCCAATTTTAACAAATTTCAAACTTTAAATTGGCATAACTTTCATTCTACAAGTCCGTTTTTCGCGATTCTTTTTCCTACGCGTTCGTAATTTAATTCTCCATCTTACGGAGTGAAAACCCGACATCTAAATTCACAAAATTTTAACTTTCAAGCTCTCAGCTTGAAATTCAATTACGACACTTTTTTTGACCCGTTCAGGATTTATCAAACAAACTTGTTTATTACCTTTTCAAAATATCATGCATATCACGTTATATCAATTTACTAATATGCAAGGTTCAAATTACGGGTTTCTTATGAATTCTTAACCCGTTTTACCTATCTACTCATTTTGACCCGTTAAGGGAAGTTAAACACTTTTAACTATAAATCTATATATAAGCGTACCTGGCTCGAGTCAACATATAGACCCGTTTATACCTTGCTATTATTAATTCAATATTCTATGACGACGCAATTATCCAAATTGCTATTCGTTCCTGTAAACATATGACTTAACAACCAACATTAGTCGATATGGTCATATAATGTTATCACCATCATTTGACCCATTTGGTCTATACGGCCAAACAATTATATTTATTACAAATCATGGTTTCTAATTACTCAATCACGCATCCGACCCATTACGGATTTTACCACAGAAATTTCCTTTTTTTTTACATATTTGACCAGTTCGGCTTACGTCGTGGGTATCCTTTTAATCTCGATTACAATTAGTCATCACGTGACTAAATTACCATTTTACCCCTTTTTCCGTTATTAGTTAAGCTATGAGGTAACTTTAAGAAAACTCATAAATTCTTAGTCGATTTATGACTAAATTACCATTTTACCTCTTTCACCATTAATCATGATTCTAAACGTTTTTATTCGTTCCGACCCATTTCGTTTCGTGTCGGAACCCATAATTCGAACATGATCTATTGTTGTATTTATCACCTATAGAATAAATACGTATGATAATAAAAAATAGGTGTAAGCTTTACTTACCTTTCATCCAAGCAAGTCTCACGCGTGTCTTTATCCCGTTTGATCATCTCCTCCAAGCTTCACCTAGCTCGTCAAGAGTCAAACTATTATATTACCCATAAAATGGTTAGTTTAGTCATTTCATATTATGGCTACCATTTCCTATCGGGTTTCTTGCATATAATTTACTTAACTAAATCATAGGTCATTTTTACTTTCTTAATAGTCAAACTACCCATATGTATTATATGCTTTAATCATTCTTTTTCTCATTTTCATAACTTCGTTGACAAGCTTATTTGTAGGTATTTTAAATACTTGCAATAAGCAAAATAACATGCTTAATATTCATGAAACCATTGTTTTATAAACAAGGCAAAGTATTAACAAAATACAATTTTCCTTGGATTAAGTTTATCAATAAAATGTGCAGCAACTTTACAATGTAGCTGCTGAATCAACTCTTTTGACCACTTTACGGTCTTATTTAGCCCTTCGTGATCAAAGATGAAATGAAGAATACTAAAATATCTTTCCATTCCAAAAAGAATCAGATCAATCCGAGCTTCCTAGAATTAATTATGATTTTTGCAAAATCATCTCAGAAGTCAAAATGCTTCCAATCAGCTTGCTGTCAAAACAGTTCAGCCGACTTCGGACATTGTTTTGACCCGTTTAACATCAGAATTTAACAAACATGTTCAAATATAAAACGTAGTATGGTTCAATAGCTTTCTAAGCATATAAGGCTCAACCTCACAGGTCGTTTCAGTGATTTTATATGATTTTTTAAAAACTGCAGCCCAATAATTTTTAATCCCAATCAGCTTTGTTATATTTTCTTGTTCAAGCATTTCATCAAGCACCTTGTGTGCAACACGAAACATCAAATTTCTCCAGCCCATTTAAGTGTTCTAAATCCTTAATTTCTAGTATAATTAACAAGTACTAACATCAAACTTCAAATCTAATCATGTATTCACTCAATCTTATAAATTGTTCAAGTATTTTGTTTCAACTATCAAATATGATGATTCTAAGCACATGCATATCATCATTTTTACTATTTAGTTAAAAACCCACTTAGCTCATATATGGGTAATCATCAAATTCCTAGTTTTCTATACTAAATCATCAAACTTTCAACTAGGGTTTGTTCTTAGGCATGGATTCAACCCTATATCATTCATACATATGACATTCATCACAGAATTTCGATTTATGAGTGTTCATGACAAATCATAATCATCACCAAATATCAAAATTAGACATACCTTGTGATCCCCATGACTTGGTGATCTCGAATTTAATAAAAGCCCCAATTTTTAGCTTGATTTCCCCTTTGATTTGAGCATTTCTTTGTAATTTAGGGTTCAAGAGAAGAACCTTTTCTTGTCTGGTGAAAATGTCGACCAGAAACACACTTATGTGTGTGTTTTTTGTGTCTAAGTTATTTTAAATAACTCACTTTCGAATTTGCCACTTTTAGTCCCTCTATTTTTTGTTAGTTAATTATGAAGTAGGTCACAACCTACTTAATTCCAACATTATCTCTTTTACTAACTAGGTTAAAAATTCCTAGTTAACTTAGTGGGTTCGGGGAAATTATAACCCGTTTTATTTTAAGTCCCGTTAACCATGGGTTCTTACAAACTTTGTTTTCTCTAAACGTTTATTCTTCTTTTTAATTATTATTTAGGATTATTTATTTAAATCCTAACATTCACCGGGTTAAATTTTACCACTAACGGTATTTCACCCGTTTATTAATATTAACGTGGTTTGGCTATCAAACCCGTTTTCGGGGTGTTACAAGTCTACCCCCCTTAAAGAGGTTTCGTCCCCGAAACCTTATTTACGTATTTCTTTTAATTTAGACTAAACGAACTTAGTTTCGTTTTCAAGACATTCATTCGTTCTTTTCAATCTAACGTTTTCATTTATATTGACGCGTACGTCTTTCATGTGTAAGGTCTCGTTGGCCGTTATTTTTTTTAGCTTATATCCATTATCCTTATTGACCGAGTTGTCACTTGACCACTTAGTCTCATCAGTCTATTAACATGTTTATCCCGCGCTTGTCTTGTCACACCCCGACCGCGTAAAACAACAAATCGCGGCGGAAACATCGGGGCGTGTTGCAACAGAATTAATGTTTCATAACCATGGATACCAAAAGTGTTTCGTTTTATTAAACATTGAATAATTACATCGTCTGGAAATCTAAATACACAAATTAGACATAGTCTATCATTATTATTGAGTCACTAAGGCCTTGTCCAGTCCTATGTGAGCATGCATCTTATCAATCGATACCATCCAACAATACCTGAAACATATGTGAAAACGAGGTCAGCAAAGAAATGCTGGCGAGATACATAGGTTTTGTGAAAATAAGATTCATGACTTCTGTTTTTGAAAAAATGTTTAGTCATGAACCTTGTAATTTGCTTTGTCTTTGTAAATCATTTGAAAATAATAAGTTCGGATGATAAGTATAAATAAGAGAATAATGCATGATTAAATGAATAACCATGTAAAATGAGTTTGTGTAAGATAAGTTGTTTGTAAATCAATGTCTTGTGAAAAGTATGTTACTTGTAATAATTGTTCTATGTCTCAAACTGAAATGATTCAAATAACGCTACGATATGTAATACCATACAAACACTTATATATAGGAAGTACCAGCGGCGTATCCACCAAGCTTGTATCATATTACACACGCCTCGTTGCTTAATCACTTAATCAAACCAAACCAACAATGTATAATGTCTATGTCAAAACCATGTCAAAATGTCATGTATAACGAAAATGATATGTATGGCTAGTGGAATGCATCAACTAAACCATATGTGAAACGCACAAAACAAAGTATTGAAGTAAAACTTGGTTTAAATCAATACTATGTTTCGTGGAAATGCATGATCAAATGTAAATCATGTCCAGATGTTTACCCAATCGTTACCCATTCGTTCAAATCGTCCTTGTTTTAATCGTTCGAATCGTCCTTGTCTTAATTGTTCAGATCGTCCTTGTTTTAATTGTGAAACTACTTAATGGTCGATTCTCTAATAACATTCAAACCTTCTTGACGCGTTCCTCGTTCCAACTCGCTCTCGCTCTCGTTCTTAACAAACCCTTACCAAAGGATAAGTTAATAATTACAGATTCAGTCGCTACCCACAACCCCCCATACATAACAATGGGTGCAGTAAATAACGGGATTTGTCAGATCCTATGGTACCATAACCTAATACTGGTCGGCTTGATCATTGCTAATGAATGTCATTGGTTATGTAACTACAACCAACAAGTTCGTTCACTTTATTGCAAGCGTTCTTAAAACCATTGTAATTGTTTTTGAAACCATTGTTATCGTTCTTGAAACCACATTCTAATTGTTATTGTAATCGTTCTTGAAATCACTTTGTAATTGTTATTGTAATCGTTCTTGAAATCACATTGTAATTGTTATTGTAATCGTTCTTGAAATCACATTGTAATTGTTATTGTAATCGTTCTTGAAATCACTTTGTAATTGTTATTGTAATCGTTCTTGAAATCACATTGTAATTGTTATTGTAATCGTTCTTGAAATCATTGTTAAAACATTTAGCACATATGAGTCACCCCAAAACAGTTGAAAACAGTAAAAGAGGGGAATAATGTACTCGCCTGATAATGCTTGGAGGTCTTGAACAACAACCAAACAAAGCTAGAGGGAGCACGGAATCAGTCGACAATCTAAAACTATATAAATAAACCGGACTTAAATCGGGAGATCGGATTGGATGAGGCTTGGTAAACCAAATGAGTGTTGGAACTCATATGATATGGTTTAACAAGGCCTACATACTACAATGAAACCAAACCTAAGTGCTTTCGACCCATCGCGACCCATTAAGGTAACATATGCTACTTTAACGCGTCGTGCGCGTGAAACGCGTTCGGACCGTCTAACTAGTCCTATGACAAGTGTTATATGCCTAAACATGTTACATAATCAGTTATGTGACAAAAGTTTAGGTTACATATGCTTAATTACCAATTATACATGAAAAGGGCATTCTGGTAATTTACCTAAGGCATATAAACTACCTATCATACAACTACTTAAACGATGTGACCATAGGGTATAACCTCGGAAGGTTATGCCCTATACTAGGGTCACCTAATGTATTTGGTCGGATCCTAATGATCGACCAAACTGGGTCGGGCTCGAGGTATAAGCGATTTATCAGATCGCTTACCCTACGACCCTAGACAACGTGGTAATCAGTAGGCATAGTCCCAAGGGACTATAACCAACGTGATTACACTCACGTTGCGAAGTTCAAACGAACTTCGCATTGACCATTACTGGTCAACGTTGAAAGTCAAACAAAGTTTGACTTTCGGACTCGAAAAGCAATAAAATAAGGAAAAGAACGAAAGAATACTTACGAAGGGTCCCCGAATGCTAATCTCGATCCAAGAACTCAGGTATGAAACAATGGTTTCAACTTAGAGCTCTCAAACCAAGATTCTTGTGAGAAAATGCAATGGGGGTGGATGGGTATATATAGTTTTCGGGTAACCGTTGAGATCGTTTCATGGAAAAGAGGGCACGATCAAGGCCGTACATGTGTTGGAATGTTGTGGTGTGTCAAATGGCCACTCACCATAGGGAATTGACATGTGGAAGAGGGATTGGAGGTGCTAAACAGCTGCAACCAGCTGTTAAATGCAGTTAACCTGGTCTGGAAGGCTGAGGCGGCCCGCTTCAGGATACACCAAATTCTAATGCGGCCGCATGGGGCTTCTGATCTGAAAATAAGTTTCAAAAATGACAGTTTCAGCCCCTGCACGTGTTTTAAGCCATTTCCGACACTTCTAAGGCCCGTAAAGCCAACTTTAAGGCCCTAAAATGTTGCCTAAACATTGTGGACATGAAACATGCTCAAAAATATGTCGGATGTCAGTTCGTTTGGTCGTACGAACGCGATGTTCGCTTAATTACGACGGAATGCGCATAAGCGCGAAAAACGATCCAAATGACGAAACGAATGGATTTTTGGCAAGCCAAACACTAAAGCATAATATAGTCATGCTTACATAAATTTTTGGATGTCCGGATGTATTCAGAACGTAAGTTATGCGCGAAAATGCAAACTTGTGCACTTTTTGACACTTTTAGTCCCTGAATGACCCAAAAGTTTATTTTAGCATACCGAACCCCTCAAAGCATATTTCTAAGCTATGTAAAGGATATTTATGGTATGTTTAACTTATGGTCATGTTCCGGAATGTCTGTTACAGTTCAAATTGGCATACTTTCGCAGTTTGTCAACTTTAGTCCCTGTAAGCGAATTAGCTTGTTTTTGTCATACCAAAGCCTTCAAAACTTATTTCTAAGTTATGTAAAGGTTATTTAAGGTATGTTAAGCCTATGTCACTATTCCGGAGGGTTTGTTATATTAAACTGGTTATATTTACGCATCGGTGCGCGTATAACCTTCCAGAAAGCGATTTAGAGTTTGGAATTGAACAAAAATTGATATGTGCAAATGATACACATATTTTTACAAACCCCAAGTATGAAATATAATATTTCATTGGTTCGATATTTGTTTGATGGCCGTGAAGGCACAGGTGTTACAGTCTCCCCTACTTTAGGAAATTTCGTCCCGAAATTTATTTAGAGGAAACTTGTGAGAGTTTGAAAACATGAAGTTGAAAAGATCGAACAATATTGATTATGGTTCTGAACTTCTAGTAACCTTTAATAACATCATGATTGCAATGTAAGAGGGACACTTATATACAAGTATATGAAGCGTCATTGGTGCGTCCACCGTACCTCCATTACATCGTTCTCATTTCGTTATTGTTGTCACTATCGGTTCTTACACATAATAAATCTTACTGTGTTTCTGTGCACTAAATTTCATAATTATGTACGCGTCCATAATTAGACAATTCCTTGCATAGTTCACACAGTCTATTTTATAATGTGTAGGGTAAAACCAAATGAACATTCCTATGATGAGTGTGACTAGACCGCCATAGAGTCCTTTTAATTAAATCAATAAATGATCTAAATAGACTATCAAGGAGTCTGTCCAGCTACATCACTAGATGTCGTTCTTTAACCAAATTGTGAATCAATCTTTTTTACTAGACCACTAAAAGGGTCTCTTATCGAACCATGGAGTGGTACCATATAACCCAAGGGTCTTAACTACAACGTAGAAGCCCATAAAGATTAAGGTAGTACTTTTTGAATATCCTACTATGAATCCCTCATATGAAGATATGAAAGATTCTATGAGGATTTGAAAATCGTATCACACAAAAACATAGAGGAGAACACACAAACACATAACATATAATCGCATAATCGTTCAATTTGTTTAATTGTTTAATTTGTTATCGTTGGACACGGGTATTTAAAGCATACTAGGGATCAAATCCTTAATTGCGGTAATTTGGATTAATCCATATGAATACCTTGCTTGTTGACAACATGACCCAAGAACTGAACTTCTTTAAGCCAAAATTTCCCCTTGGAGGATTTAGCGAAAAGTTTGTTCCTTCTTTAAGGGTTCCAGTGTCAATGAAAGTGTTGATCGTTACCAGCTAGGGATATGAATAGATCAAGATGTCATTAATAACAATGACGAACTGATCCAAATAAGGCTTGCAGACTCTATTTATTAAGTCCTTGAAGATGGCTGGAGTATTTGTCAACCTAAAAGGCATGACTGTAAACTCGTAATGGCCATACTTCGTGCAGAAAACCGTTTTGGGAATATCTTCTTCGAGAATACAAAGTTGATGATACCCAAAACGCAAATCGATCTTGGAAAAGCATGAACGCTATGCAGTTGATCGGAGAAATCGTTGATTTAAGGTAGGGGATATCGATTCTTGGTGGTAAGCTTACTAGGCTTACGTTAATCGATATACATTTGAAAAGATCCATTTTTTCTTTTCACAAGGAGAACAGGAGTTTCTCCAAGGTGAAAAGTTCGGACGGATGAATCCTTTATCAGACAACTCTTGAAGCTGTTTTGATAATTCTTGCATCTCGAACGGTGCAAGACGATAAGATACTTTAGATTTAAAAGAAACAAGTGTTTGAGGTTCTTAGGGAGATCTCAAGTGATCGTAAAAATGACAGAACCACACGAGTAGTTTTGTCTTTGTGTTGACATCACAAGGTTGAATCAAACATTCATACAATGGCATTAGTCAGAAAATAAAACCACAAATTTTTATTTATATAACAACCACATTGTCTTTAAATGTTACAAGATACCAACCAGAGGAAAAACAAAATACTAATTGTTCACTCCTTCATCATTGATTTCCTCATTGATGTTATACACTCGTCCACGTGCTGGATTCACATTGACGTTGACGTTCGCATTCGGGTTTGCGTTAGCATTTGCATTCACCAGTCTTGGGCAGTTGTGGCGGAAGTGACCAATCTCTCCGCAGTTGAAACATGAACCCAGTGGGAATCTCGCAGCATTCCCTTGAACCGGAGCTTGAACCTGAGCAGCCTGATTTTGTCCCAAACGACAAATCTTGGCCAAATGCCCAAGTTTACCACACGTCATGCATTGCCAGCAAGCTTGTTGTACTGCGTGATGACCATTGCAGCGTGCACAATAAGGTGCGGTACCGGCATATGCTTTCTTTGCAGGTGGCTGAGCTGGTTGGTTCCGCGGGTTCTGAGCAGTCTGTGCTGTAACAGCAAAATTTTGGGCACCCTTTCGCTTCTTTGATTTCTTTGACGTCTCACCTTCCTTACCCTTCTTGTTTTGGCCTTTCTTGCTATCCTCCTTGTCAGCTGACTGTTTCT
The DNA here is from genome assembly GCA_030545235.1 of Helianthus tuberosus. Taxonomy (NCBI): domain Eukaryota; kingdom Viridiplantae; phylum Streptophyta; class Magnoliopsida; order Asterales; family Asteraceae; genus Helianthus; species Helianthus tuberosus. Next base: position 66,705,612 of record CM060440.1, read on the forward strand.
TGCCCTTGTCACCCTTCCTGTGTAACTTGTTCTTCCGAATCTGCGACTCAGTCAATGTCGCTGATAACTCGATCGCCTGACGGAGTGTGGCAGGGTTACTACCAGTAAGGATGTCTTGTACCGAGTCAGGTAGGCCGTCGATGTACCTTTCGATAGCTATGTCAAGTGGGGTAACCATTGTCGGGCAAAGCAGACTCAGCTCCTCAAACCTATCAGTATACGCCCTGTGCTCACCGCTATCTTGCTTCAATTCATCAAATTCCTTCTCCAAAGCTCGCTGCTCATGACGAGGACAGAATTCCTTCATCATAAGAGCCCTAAGTTCAGCCCATGTCTGTGCGAGAGCAACTTCCGCACCTCGGTCTCTCATTACCCCATTCCACCATGTAAGAGCCCTCTTCTGAAACACGCTCGAGGAGAACTCGACCTTGCGATTATCCGAGCACTGCACGTGGCGAAAAGTATTCTCAATGCTTTCGAACCACTGAAGAAGCCCAGTTGCTCCTTCAGAACCACTAAACTTGAGTGGTTTAGCCTGGTTGAAATCCTTGTATTTGCATAGCACATTGTTTTTGTTGTTGGCTTGGTTCCATTGAGCAAAGAGGTTTGGGAATTGAGCAGCCATTTGCTGCGCAATGATTTCTGCCAGCTCGGCAGTCTCTATCTGGCTTTCGCGTCGAGGAGGCATTGTCTAAAAGAGGAAACATGAAAGGAAACGAGTGAGAGTATTTAGACGAAAAGAATGAGATGAAACAAATCTGAGGAAAGCAAGGATAGTGGTCATTTGTTTGTTACTACAAAGCAACAAACGACCTTGGTGATTTGTCAAAGTAAATAGGTTAAAAATAATGTATCGCGAAGACATGCTCGCCTATAAGTGAACACTCATCCCAAGAATTCCCAGGTAAGCACAACTGGTCTCGCGTCTGATGAGATGTATACGAAGTGCTTGCCTAGACAGAAAACCCAGAATACAGACATTCACCCTTCCAGTTTGCACGTGTTCACATTATTTAAAACCCAAAACCTTGACGAGATTTTGAAAATTCAAAGGGGTTCAAAACCATATAACAGAGGGTTCAAAACCTTACAATAGAGGGTTCAAAACCTAGAAATCAATCATCCTAGAACAGATGATTAGTTTTCAAAGCGGTTTTGAAATTTATGTTCTTGTTGTGATTGTCGCCTAAGGATAGGTGACGGTATTGTTTTATGACTAAACGCAAGTAAACTCGCGTTAGGGTCCTAAGAAGGTTATAGACTAGGTCAAAGCATTACTAATTACTAATAACCTAATTCCCTATAACCATTGGCTCTGATACCATCTTTTCTGTCACACCCCGACCGCGTAAAACAACAAATCGCGGCGGAAACATCGGGGCGTGTTGCAACAGAATTAATGTTTCATAACCATGGATACCAAAAGTGTTTCGTTTTATTAAACATTGAATAATTACATCGTCTGGAAATCTAAATACACAAATTAGACATAGTCTATCATTATTATTGAGTCACTAAGGCCTTGTCCAGTCCTATGTGAGCATGCATCTTATCAATCGATACCATCCAACAATACCTGAAACATATGTGAAAACGAGGTCAGCAAAGAAATGCTGGCGAGATACATAGGTTTTGTGAAAATAAGATTCATGACTTCTGTTTTTAAAAAAATGTTTAGTCATGAACCTTGTAATTTGCTTTGTCTTTGTAAATCATTTGAAAATAATAAGTTCGGATGATAAGTATAAATAAGAGAATAATGCATGATTAAATGAATAACCATGTAAAATGAGTTTGTGTAAGATAAGTTGTTTGTAAATCAATGTCTTGTGAAAAGTATGTTACTTGTAATAAATGTTCTATGTCTCAAACTGAAATGATTCAAATAACGCTACGATATGTAATACCATACAAACACTTATATATAGGAAGTACCAGCGGCGTATCCACCATGCTTGTATCATATTACACACGCCTCGTTGCTTAATCACTTAATCAAACCAAACCAACAATGTATAATGTCTATGTCAAAACCATGTCAAAATGTCATGTATAACGAAAATGATATGTATGGCTAGTGGAATGCATCAACTAAACCATATGTGAAACGCACAAAACAAAGTATTGAAGTAAAACTTGGTTTAAATCAATACTATGTTTCGTGGAAATGCATGATCAAATGTAAATCATGTCCAGATGTTTACCCAATCGTTACCCATTCGTTCAAATCGTCCTTGTTTTAATCGTTCGAATCGTCCTTGTCTTAATTGTTCAGATCGTCCTTGTTTTAATTGTGAAACTACTTAATGGTCGATTCTCTAATAACATTCAAACCTTCTTGACGCGTTCCTCGTTCCAACTCGCTCTCGCTCTCGTTCTTAACAAACCCTTACCAAAGGATAAGTTAATAATTACAGATTCAGTCGCTACCCACAACCCCCATACATAACAATGGGTGCAGTAAATAACGGGATTTGTCAGATCCTATGGTACCATAACCTAATACTGGTCGGCTTGATCATTGCTAATGAATGTCATTGGTTATGTAACTACAACCAACAAGTTCGTTCACTTTATTGCAAGCGTTCTTAAAACCATTGTAATTGTTTTTGAAACCATTGTTATCGTTCTTGAAACCACATTCTAATTGTTATTGTAATCGTTCTTGAAATCACTTTGTAATTGTTATTGTAATCGTTCTTGAAATCACATTGTAATTGTTATTGTAATCGTTCTTGAAATCACTTTGTAATTGTTATTGTAATCGTTCTTGAAATCACATTGTAATTGTTATTGTAATCGTTCTTGAAATCATTGTTAAAACATTTAGCACATATGAGTCACCCCAAAACAGTTGAAAACAGTAAAAGAGGGGAATAATGTACTCGCCTGATAATGCTTGGAGGTCTTGAACAACAACCAAACAAAGCTAGAGGGAGCACGGAATCAGTCGACAATCTAAAACTATATAAATAAACCGGACTTAAATCGGGAGATCGGATTGGATGAGGCTTGGTAAACCAAATGAGTGTTGGAACTCATATGATATGGTTTAACAAGGCCTACATACTACAATGAAACCAAACCTAAGTGCTTTCGACCCATCGCGACCCATTAAGGTAACATATGCTACTTTAACGCGTCGTGCGCGTGAAACGCGTTCGGACCGTCTAACTAGTCCTATGACAAGTGTTATATGCCTAAACATGTTACATAATCAGTTATGTGACAAAAGTTTAGGTTACATATGCTTAATTACCAATTATACATGAAAAGGGCATTCTGGTAATTTACCTAAGGCATATAAACTACCTATCATACAACTACTTAAACGATGTGACCATAGGGTATAACCTCGGAAGGTTATGCCCTATACTAGGGTCACCTAATGTATTTGGTCGGATCCTAATGATCGACCAAACTGGGTCGGGCTCGAGGTATAAGCGATTTATCAGATCGCTTACCCTACGACCCTAGACAACGTGGTAATCAGTAGGCATAGTCCCAAGGGACTATAACCAACGTGATTACACTCACGTTGCGAAGTTCAAACGAACTTCGCATTGACCATTACTGGTCAACGCTGAAAGTCAAACAAAGTTTGACTTTCGGACTCGAAAAGCAATAAAATAAGGAAAAGAACGAAAGAATACTTACGAAGGGTCCCCGAATGCTAATCTCGATCCAAGAACTCAGGTATGAAACAATGGTTTCAACTTAGAGCTCTCAAACCAAGATTCTTGTGAGAAAATGCAATGGGGGTGGATGGGTATATATAGTTTTCGGGTAACCGTTGAGATCGTTTCATGGAAAAGAGGGCACGATCAAGGCCGTACATGTGTTGGAATGTTGTGGTGTGTCAAATGGCCACTCACCATAGGGAATTGACATGTGGAAGAGGGATTGGAGGTGCTAAACAGCTGCAACCAGCTGTTAAATGCAGTTAACCTGGTCTGGAAGGCTGAGGCGGCCCGCTTCAGGATACACCAAATTCTAATGCGGCCGCATGGGGCTTCTGATCTGAAAATAAGTTTCAAAAATGACAGTTTCAGCCCCTGCACGTGTTTTAAGCCATTTCCGACACTTCTAAGGCCCGTAAAGCCAACTTTAAGGCCCTAAAATGTTGCCTAAACATTGTGGACATGAAACATGCTCAAAAATATGTCGGATGTCAGTTCGTTTGGTCGTACGAACGCGATGTTCGCTTAATTACGACGGAATGCGCATAAGCGCGAAAAACGATCCAAATGACGAAACGAATGGATTTTTGGCAAGCCAAACACTAAAGCATAATATAGTCATGCTTACATAAATTTTTGGATGTCCGGATGTATTCAGAACGTAAGTTATGCGCGAAAATGCAAACTTGTGCACTTTTTGACACTTTTAGTCCCTGAATGACCCAAAAGTTTATTTTAGCATACCGAACCCCTCAAAGCATATTTCTAAGCTATGTAAAGGATATTTATGGTATGTTTAACTTATGGTCATGTTCCGGAATGTCTGTTACAGTTCAAATTGGCATACTTTCGCAGTTTGTCAACTTTAGTCCCTGTAAGCGAATTAGCTTGTTTTTGTCATACCAAAGCCTTCAAAACTTATTTCTAAGTTATGTAAAGGTTATTTAAGGTATGTTAAGCCTATGTCACTATTCCGGAGGGTTTGTTGCATTAAACTGGTTATATTTACGCATCGGTGCGCGTATAACCTTCCAGAAAGCGATTTAGAGTTTGGAATTGAACAAAAATTGATATGTGCAAATGATACACATATTTTTACAAACCCCAAGTATGAAATATAATATTTCATTGGTTCGATATTTGTTTGATGGCCGTGAAGGCACAGGTGTTACATGTCTTATGTTAACAAACGCTTTGTATTTGTCATGACATTTTCCTAACTTTGAATAGCTTTATCGGCTAGACTAATTAGTCGCCGTCACCTCATACCCCGTCATCCGGGTATACTATTTTGCCATTTCCAGCCTTATGTGTGTTTAAGATTTTCTAATTCCCCTCATACTACTTACGTTTGTTAAAACGTTGCTTTTAACTAAAAACTAAAATTTTTTTTTAGTTTATATTTCCTTTTTTGTCTTACATCTTTCTCTCATTTCTAGGAATGCTACTTCCGATGATCTATTCCTTTCTGTTATTATTTAATGCGGGGAATTACAACCAATTCCCACGCTTAACCCATATGACCCATAGGTTCTTTCACTTAGCCTCGTAGGCTATTTATTTAGATTTTCACCTTTTTACCCTTTTAAGGTGAGACTCCTACAATTCGTTTCTTTCTATTTGTGACCCGAAGGTCTTTTTGGTCCCGTTAGACTTTAACACTACTTATAATCCCATAGGTTATGATGATCCCGTAGATCCTCTTTTATTCGTATCTTTATTCAACTGTATATATACATTTAGGGTGTCAAGGTACCCTTTTTATGTTTAGAATCATTTATTTTCGCTTTTGTATTTCATTTGACCTTGACCGTAGTCTAAGGCTACATTTGTTTTCTTTCGAATTATTCTTCCGACTCTATGACTTCTTCCGTCATTTACACGTCGGTTTGTCCTACTCTTATCGTTATTCAGTTTACGCCTCTATTTCCTTTCGAACCGTTATCTTAATGTTTTTAACACTCCAGTTTCACTGGTTTGTGTTTTCCTTTCTATACTCTTTTACGACCTATCACATAGGTTCATTAATATTTCGCGCTTTCATTAGTCAGCTTGCGCTTACTTTCATTTTCAAGCGTTATTCTTTATTAATCCCGTTTGACTTGTTTGAGTGAAACTTCGTCACTTATGAACGTCAAACTTCGTTCTTTGTTCGACCCGTTCACTTTAAAATAGTTGAACAGAATTATCAAAAATTTATGTTTGCAAAATCTTATCGTCTTTTAGTCATGACCCATAATCCGAGTCTTTTGACTTTCTAAGCCGCGTTCTCGTCTCTTAGTTTACGCATATTCTTAAAATCATACTCATCTATCGGGTATCTTTACCGAAGTCATTTTAAAAGTAATCATTCTAATATGATTTTAGACTTCGTTTTAACTTATTTAGTCGTCTTAACGAAATCCTTTGCTTTTATTCAATCACGTCCTTTATTCTTTATTTAATTCGTTTGACTTGTCCGTGCGAATTTCATCACTTGTGACAGTCAAACTTTTATCCCTATACCTTAGCATTCCTATCAGTCGGTTTGTATTTTCATTTACCTTGATCTTTGTCCCTTCTCTCGGGCTCGTTTTCCTAACGTAATACGCTTCCGTCCTCCGACTTGCGTTTACGTTTACTATCAAACATCTTACTTGTTTGATTCATTTGGGTACCTTTTTTTAATTCGTCCCATTCACCCCGTCCTTACTACATCGGATGTAAATGTGTCCATCATAAGAAGTTCATGACATCATGTGTTCACTACTTACTTGGCCAGAGTAAGCGATAAACACATGACACACATGACCTTTTTATAATTTTCACATTACACCCTATGTAAGTAACGTCTCTGTTTATTTCCATATCTTTGGTTTCAGTTGGTAAAACTTTATTTAATTGTTATTTATCAATTATTAGTTTTACCCGTTTTATTCTTTGAACATATAAAATGTTTTCCTTTTTACCTAGCTATTATCTCATCAAATTCGTTAATGTGATCGCTACTTTTTTTTCAATAGTATTATATTGAGAATTATTCACTTTGATATTTATTCCCGTCCAAGTTTTCACATAAACTATTTCTATTATTGTCTTGTTATTCACAATCGTGAATAACACATGTTTCTATTTGTTTTCACTTAGAAACATCATCCTGAATAGATATCCTATTCAGGTTTCCCCAAGTTTTATCCTACGTATGCAACCGTCATTCTCTACATGTTTGTTGCATATTACTATTTGTGCGATTTAATTTAAAAGCGTGCACCTGGTAATACTTGCCCTAATGGGCTTTCCATGTCATTAACCTTGTTCGCGGTCATCACGCGATTTAGGTCCTTGATGAGCATACTCTACTTGTTGTACTTCGGACCGTTCTTCTGTCATGTCCGTCACTTGTTACACTCTCGCCATCTTCAGATGGGAGTATCCTTCAACTAAATATTTACAAGACTTAGTAATTTCGACATTAATAAACGCCCGTATTGTAATACAAGGCTTATTACTATACGTGTCAATGCACGTGATTTCGTTAACTATACCATCATTTTCATTGGGGTAACGTGTATTACACGATAACCCTATGTGTTGTTCGCAACACTTTAATCATACTAAACCATTAACATACATGTACTTACCGGATTTGCGATCAAGCTTCGAACCGAACACACTTTACTCTTTAACCATGAGCTCTGATTACCAACTTGTAACACCCTTAATATTATTTAACGATTTTCGTATAATTTACGATAATAAACATGTGATTAAGAGCACATATACATTACAAAGTACGGGTTTATTAAAGCTTTTATAATTTAAAGTTTAGAACAATATAATGTAGTTTAGTTTGTCGTTTAAAAATTTCAACGAAACAACGTGCGGAAGCTTCTTCTTCATGTGTTCGGTTCTTTCTCGTCGCTTGATCTTCGTCCGGGTACTTTCGATATTCACCTGTGATCAAAACCAACCTAAAAGTTAGTTTTGATAACTTAAATATAAGTTTAAACAAGTTCTACGCATCAAACAATTAACCAAAATAATTTTTTTTCCAGCCTTTATGTCTCTCGCGTGTCGCGAGAGACTCAACTAGATGTGTCGCGTGCCGTGACGCCTGTCGCGTGTCGCGCCCGAACATTGTTTCCCCTTCGCGTGCCGCGGGGGAGACCAGTTTCCAGCAGGTTTATATCTGAACCTGCATTTTCTGCCCAGCTCCAATTTTAACAAATTTCAAACTTTAAATTGGCATAACTTTCATTCTATAAGTCCGTTTTTCGCGATTGTTTTTCCTACGCGTTCGTAATTTAATTCTCCATCTTACGGAGTGAAAACCCGACATCTAAATTCACAAAATTTTAACTTTCAAGCTCTCGGCTTGAAATTCAATTATGACACTTTTTTTGACCCGTTCATGATTTATCAAACAAACTTGTTTATTACCTTTTCAAAATATCATGCATATCACGTTTTATCAATTTACTAATATGCAAGGTTCAAATTACGGGTTTCTTATGAATTCTTAACCCGTTTTACCTATCTACTCATTTTGACCCGTTAAGGGAAGTTAAACACTTTTAACTATAAATCTATATATAAGCGTACCTGGCTCGAGTCAACGTATAGACCCGTTTATACCTTGCTATTATTAATTCAATATTCTATGACGACGCAATTATCCAAATTGCTATTCGTTCCTGTAAACATATGACTTAATAACCAACATTAGTCGATATGGTCATATAATGTTATCGCAATCATTTGACCCATTTGGTCTATACGGCCAAACAATTATATTTATTACAAATCATGGTTTCTAATTACTCAATCACGCATCCGACCCATTACGGATTTTACCACAGAAATTTCCTTTTTTTTACATATTTGACCAGTTCGGCTTACGCCGTGGGTATCCTTTTAATCTCGATTACAATTAGTCATCACGTGACTAAATTACCATTTTACCCCTTTTTCCGTTATTAGTTAAGCTATGAGGTAACTTTAAGAAAACTCATAAATTCTTAGTCGATTTATGACTAAATTACCATTTTACCTCTTTCACCATTAATCATGATTCTAAACGTTTTTATTCGTTCCGACCCATTTCGTTTCGTGTCGGAACCCATAATTCGAACATGATCTATTGTTGTATTTATCACCTATAGAATAAATACGTATGATAATAAAAAATACGTGTAAGCTTTACTTACCTTTCATCCAAGCAAGTCTCACGCGTGTCTTTATCCCGTTTGATCATCTCCTCCAAGCTTCACCTAGCTCGTCAAGAGTCAAACTATTATATTACCCATAAAATGGTTAGTTTAGTCATTTCATATTATGGCTACCATTTCCTATCGGGTTTCTTGCATATAATTTACTTAACTAAATCATAGGTCATTTTTACTTTCTTAATAGTCAAACTACCCATATGTATTATATGCTTTAATCATTCTTTTTCTCATTTTCATAACTTCGTTGACAAGCTTATTTGTAGGTATTTTAAATACTTGCAATAAGCAAAATAACATGCTTAATATTCATGAAACCATTGTTTTATAAACAAGGCAAAGTATTAACAAAATACAATTTTCCTTGGATTAAGTTTATCAATAAAATGTGCAGCAACTTTACAATGTAGCTGCTGAATCAACTCTTTTGACCACTTTACGGTCTTATTTAGCCCTTCGTGATCAAAGATGAAATGAAGAATACTAAAATATCTTTCCATTCCAAAAAGAATCAGATCAATCCGAGCTTCCTAGAATTAATTATGATTTTTGCAAAATCATCTCAGAAGTCAAAATGCTTCCAATCAGCTTGCTGTCAAAACAGTTCAGCCGACTTCGGACATTGTTTTGACCCGTTTAACATCAGAATTTAACAAACATGTTCAAATATAAAACGTAGTATGGTTCAATAGCTTTCTAAGCATATAAGGCTCAACCTCACAGGTCGTTTCAGTGATTTTATATGATTTTTTAAAAACTGCAGCCCAATAATTTTTAATCCCAATCAGCTTTGTTATATTTTCTTGTTCAAGCATTTCATCAAGCACCTTGTGTGCAACACGAAACATCAAATTTCTCCAGCCCATTTAAGTGTTCTAAATCCTTAATTTCTAGTATAATTAACAAGTACTAACATCAAACTTCAAATCTAATCATGTATTCACTCAATCTTATAAATTGTTCAAGTATTTTGTTTCAACTATCAAATATGATGATTCTAAGCACATGCATATCATCATTTTTACTATTTAGTTAAAAACCCACTTAGCTCATATATGGGTAATCATCAAATTCCTAGTTTTCTATACTAAATCATCAAACTTTCAACTAGGGTTTGTTCTTAGGCATGGATTCAACCCTATATCATTCATACATATGACATTCATCACAGAATTTCGATTTATGAGTGTTCATGACAAATCATAATCATCACCAAATATCAAAATTAGACATACCTTGTGATCCCCATGACTTGGTGATCTCGAATTTAATAAAAGCCCCAATTTTTAGCTTGATTTCCCCTTTGATTTGAGCATTTCTTTGTAATTTAGGGTTCAAGAGAAGAACCTTTTCTTGTCTGGTGAAAATGTCGACCAGAAACACACTTATGTGTGTGTTTTTTGTGTCTAAGTTATTTTAAATAACTCACTTTCGAATTTGCCACTTTTAGTCCCTCTATTTTTTGTTAGTTAATTATGAAGTAGGTCACAACCTACTTAATTCCAACATTATCTCTTTTACTAACTAGGTTAAAAATTCCTAGTTAACTTAGTGGGTTCGGGGAAATTATAACCCGTTTTATTTTAAGTCCCATTAACCATGGCTTCTTACAAACTTTGTTTTCTCTAAACGTTTATTCTTCTTTTTAATTATTATTTAGGATTATTTGTTTAAATCCTAACATTCACCAGGTTAAATTTTACCACTAACGGTATTTCACCCGTTTATTAATATTAACGTGGTTTGGCTATCAAACCCGTTTTCGGGGTGTTACACAAGCCCAACAATCTGGGGACAAGCCCAAAAAACTGGGGACAAGCCCAAAAGCTGGGAACAAGCCCAAAGGATCTTGTGTAAACTGGAGTATGGCCCATACTGGCGACTATCCAAACTTAGTGACATGAAGATGCCAAAACCTTAGCTAACGTGAAAACGTTAGAAACCTTAGGAACGGATGTATGGTACGTCTACCATTATACTTAGGATCCTAAATACAACCAATACAATGAAATTGTCAGCCCCTAAAGCGGGTACTGGTCCCATTGCCTTTAACTGCACTAGGATAATCGTACGCAACTGGCGAAGGTGTAAGAACCTGATTCGTAGAAGGTAGTAGATACCTTAAACTGGGGACAAGCCCAAAAACTGGGGATAAACCCAAAACTAGGGATAAACCCAAAACTTAGGAGAATTCAGTGGATACTTGATCCGTTGTCAAAGATGCACCAACTTCTGCAAAACTTAGAATTTAGTGAAGAAGGATAAAGGATTCTGGATCCTTCTCCTTAAAATCAAATAAATTAAAGGATTAGATAAATTAAAATCAAACCATTACCAGAATGAGGATCATAAATCCTCTAAGGATCCTCAATGTATGTCAGATATGAAGTTGGCCAAGGATCCCGGATCCTTCTTACATGAAGTATCTCTTCAAATGGACAGCATTCCAAGCTCTTGGTAACAAATCACCTTCCATTGTTAATAAACGATATGCCCCCTTTCCTACCTCAGCTTTAATAAGATAGGGGCATTCCCACTTTGGTGCTAATTTGCCATCAGCAGGATTGGTGGTATTTTGGAATGCTTTCCTCAACACCATATCACCAACTTGAAACTTTCTGATCCTGACATTCTTGTTATAAGCTCCAGCCATCCTTTGTTGATAACTAGCCAATCTTATCTTTGCCAAATCCCTGAGTCCTTCTATGGTATCCAAATCTTGAACCAAGTTTTCAGCATTTCTTTCAGGATCACGGATGCTTGTTCTTGCAGTAGGGACTACCATCTCTGTAGGGATCCCTGATTCAGCTCCAAACACTAAAGAAAATGGAGTCTGTCCAGTAGCATTCTTGGGCATTGTTCTATCAGCTCATAGAACATAAGGTAGCTCTTCTGCCCATTTTCCATTCTTGGATCCAAGTTTCTTCTTCAAGTTGTTGATAATGATCTTGTTAGATGATTCTGCTTGACCATTAGCTTGTGGGTGGGCTGGTGTTGATGTTATCATCTTAATCCCCCAGCTGTCACAAAAGTTAGTAGTTCTATTCCCAATAAATTAGGATCCATTATGACAAACAATTTCAGAAGGAATGCCAAATCTAGTAATGATGTTTTCTTTTAATAAAGGATATCACTTCTTTTTCTCTGACTTGTGCAAAGGCTTCAGCTTCTATCCACTTGGAAAAGTAATCAGTCATGGCAAGCATAAACACGTTTCCTCCTGGTGCTTTGGGAAGTTTGCCAACTATATCCATTCCCCGTCTCATGAATGGCCAAGAAGAGGATATAGGATGCAGGAGCTCCGCTGGTTGATGAAGGATATTACTATGTCTTTGACAGACATCACACTTCTTTGCATAATCCACAACATCCTTCTTCATAGTAGGCCAATAGTATCCTGTTCTAAGGATCCTTGAGAACAGTGCTCTGCCCCCGGTGTGGTTTTCACAACCTCCTTCATGGAAATCCATCAGGACTTCTTGAATTTCAGGATCCTCGATGCACCTTAGATATAGATCTGCAAGAGATCATTTATATAACATGTTATTTAGTATTGTAAATTGAGATACCTTGACTTTGAAAGCTCTAGGATTTTCTCCTGTAGGGATCTCTCCATGTTGTATATATCTCATGATTAGCAGGATCCAGGATCCTGAATGTGACTGTGCACCATCACTAGGTATGATTGCAGAATCCTCCACTATTTCCATGGCTGTGTGATCCTCAATAGCAGGAGTCAAGATATGGATTATGGGAATTTTAATATCCTCTGGAATCTTCAATGATGATCCAAGGTTGGCAAAAGTATCAGCTTCTGCATTCTCTTCCCTGGGTACCTGTGTCAAACTAAAAGAAGCAAAAGAGTCTGCCAATTTCTTGACTATATCTAGATATTTGATTAGTCTTTCACCTTTAACAGCATAAGAACCATTAAAGTGGTTAGTAATTAACAATGAATCTACATGTACCTCAAGATACCTGATCCTCATGTGCTTGGCAATTTGCAAACCAGCTATTAAGGCTTCATACTCAGCCTCATTATTAGTAGTTTGAAACTCACAAGCAATTGAGTGGGGTATTATGTCCCCCTGTGGCGATTTTGTAGTATTCCTAGTCCAGTTCCCTTGATATTTGAAGCCCCATCTGTGAAGAGTATCCAAGGATCCTTAGTCTCTTCAAGCTGTTGAACTTCCAACTCAGCTTCCCTTTGTAGATCACTACTGAAATCAGCCACAAAGTCAGCTAAGGCTTAGGATTTGATGACAGTTCTTGGCTCATACCTGATATCATAAGCACTAAGCTTTACTGCCCCCTTTGCCATCCTACCTGACATTTCAGGTTTCCTGAGAACATTCTTAATTGGAAAGTTAGTCTTAACAATAATAGCATGAGTTTCAAAATAATGACGTAATTTAGTAGAGCCCATAATTAAAGCAAGGATGAGTTTTTCTAAATGTGAATACCTGGATTTAGCATCAAGCAAACTTTTACTTACATAATAGAGTTAATTTCCAAAATCGTCCCTGAGGTTCGGGCACGTTTGCCATTTTCGTCCAAAATGACACTTTTGTACCAAATTGCCCCCAACGTTTGTAACTTTTTGCCATTTTCATCCAAACCACTAACTTAGTTTATTTTTTCTGTTAAGTTGAGGATATTTGGATGAAACCGGCAAATATAAAACCACATGGACGATTTTGGCAATTTACTCAAACCCTTTTTAATTTCTTTTATTTAATTATCTTTGTTGCATATATAATAAGAAAGAGTATACATTGAGTTTTTAGAAAAAAAAATTAATAGTTTTATCACACAATTTTTATAAATTTTCATCCAAATCACTAACTCAGTTTATTTTTTCTGTTAAGGTGAAGGATGTTTTAATTTTTATGAATTATGACAGAAATTAATTTACAGCTTCTTTATATAAATCAGTTTTATAAAGAGAAAATGTCATTGGTGTGCAAAACATAACAATCGATTACAACTTTTAGTATTTATCAGTTGTAGAGATAGAAAAAAATTGTAAAACGCTACATATTTTTTAAATGTGTTGAGCACCTAGGAAATATATTGGTAGAAATAAAATATTTATTTAATTAAGATTATGAGGGTAACTAACTGTTATGGGTCATTTTCTGAGCATACATATCTTGATTAATATCCTGCTTTTAATTGTTTATTTGTGATCAGGATACTGGACGGGGATATTGCTAACATGTTGGGCGATATCCTGAGGAATATTGAATTAACCACGTGCAGGTTAAAGGCTGGGGTTCGCTAACGGTCAGATGGACTTCTTCTCCTCAAGACTCGGGCATGTTTGTTATGGGAGAGACGTTGAACCCGAAAGACTAGGTCCACAATGTTCGAGTGAGGAATATTCGTTGGATCCCGGTTATTTAGGATAGTTTGTTATATTTGTTTTACTATAAATAGATGGGGGCGGATCAGATTAAGGCACTCAACTTTCACATTTTCAAACACTTTCTCTCTAGCTCACTGCAAACACAACACACAACACTTGTATTCGAATTACATTGTAAAACATAGTTGATCCGCACCACATCCTGCACTGTATCCTGATATTTGAAGCAATAAAAGAACAAGGCAGCTGCGATTGTCAGCTCCCGAGGTTTTGTGCCGGCGATCTAGATTGATCAAGGGCTTTCCTCGTACATCACGTGTCAACCTTTACTTTTTTGTTCATTGTTTGATCATAGATACAGCTCTATATCTTGAGCCGTATCCTGAAATTGTTTTTATAACTAACTTGGCTAACATATTTTTCACACATAATTTTAGCACACTACCTCACTTAACTAATTTGATCATTAAATTGCTTCGGTAATTTTTGACCAAAACAATTTGGCGCCCACCGTGGGGCAAGTGGTGCTACTTTTACTAAAAATCATTGTGAAGTCGTTAATCGGTTTTCTATTTTCAAAACTTTTTGCCACATTGTTTACAATGGCCTCAAGATCAAACATGAGCTCCTCCACTATGTCTGCTGCAAGGATGCCATTTTCTTCACAACCTCAAGATGTTATCCCTACTCGGAGTGTTCAGGGATCTGCTCCCGTTTTAGCCTCTAATGATGAAATTCTAACTTTATTTGGAAGTGTGCAGGAACAAATGAGGCAGCAACAGGAGACTAACCAAATGCTATTAAGAGAAATACAACTCTTAAAAGCTAGCTCGAGTAGACCTGTTGAAGAAACTGTCACTCCTATACAGCCCAGGGCTTTGAACTTCAGTTCCGCAGTTTACACTGAGGATAACAGGGGGAATATCGTCCCAAGCCATTCTCAGAATCATACCCCTGAGATACCCTCTTCGGTCAGGATGACCGAGGATTGCATTGCTTTAAGGAAAGAAATAAGTTACCTGTTAAGCAAAGGGTATCTGAAGGACTTGCTGGGAAGAAAGAAGAATAAAGGGCAGGATCCTGAGAAGGATCCTAAACGAGCAGCATCACCCCCAGCAGATGCCAAGATAATTAACTTTATTTCAGGAGGATCCGACATTTGTGGGACTTCGTATTCGGTGGCTAAGAGACATGCAAAGGAAGCTAAGAGTGAAAGGGGAGACAAACCAGTCAGGATGACTACCCTCACAACTAATAAAGTGATCACTTTCGATAGTGATGACAGGGATACTGTTCAGGATCCTCACCATGATGCTTTGGTAATAACATTATATGTGGCTAACCATTTTGTACGCAGGATATTGGTGGACAACGGTAGTTCTGTCAATATAATTCAGCTTGAAACATTGAAAAGGATGAATGTATCTCCGATGGACATTACTTCGAAGTCCATTGTGCTCGTTGGTTTCAGTGGAGAAGCTAGAAATACTGTAGGAGAGATAAAGTTACCAGTATACGTTGAAGGGGTCAACTCGATACAACGCTTCTATGTGATGGACTCCTTATCCTGCTATAACATCATACTAGGCAGGCCATGGATCCATGACATGAAGGCTGTGCCTTCGACTTATCACCAATGCATCAAGATTCCAACCCCTTGGGGGGTCGTCAAAGTTGATAGTGATCAGCAGGAGGCGAAGGAATGCTACACATCCTCAATGAAATCCTCGACCAAGCCTAATCCAGCATAGCAATTAAAGATGCGGGCCCGGGATACCTTGGAAGCTTCAGAGCAGGATGTGAAGAAAGTTATCCTGGATCAGGATAATCCTGATATCTCGGTGCTCGTAGGAACCAATATCCCTCGGGATATTGAAAAACAATTAACTGACTTTTTGAAGTGCAGGATGTCAACGTTTGCATGGAGGCATGAGGATATGACAGGTATATCCAAAGACATTATTACTCACAAGCTTGGAATTGACAGGTCATTCAAGCCTATTCAGCAAAAAAGAAGGAAGTTTGCTCATGAGCGGAATATAATCATCCAAGAGGAAGTTGAAAGATTGTTAAAGTCCAAAATGATCAGAGAAGTCAAGTTCCCAAGATGCTTGGCGAATGTGGTCGTAGTGCAGAAGAAAAATGGGAAATGGAGAGTCTGTGTAGATTACACAGACTTGAATAAGGCTTGTCCTAAAGACCCGTTCCCCCTTCCTCATATCGATGCAATGGTGGATGCTACTGCTGGGCATGAAATGTTAACGTTCATGGACGCATCCTCAGGATTTCAGCAGATTCAAATGGAGCCTTCGGACCAGGAGGATACTGCTTTCATGACACCAACATGTATTTATTGCTATACTGCTATGCCTTTCGGTTTGAAAAATGCAGGTGCAACATAC
This sequence comes from Helianthus tuberosus, assembly GCA_030545235.1. NCBI lineage: Eukaryota > Viridiplantae > Streptophyta > Magnoliopsida > Asterales > Asteraceae > Helianthus > Helianthus tuberosus. The sequence continues at coordinate 66,722,266 of CM060440.1, forward strand.
CAGAGATTGGTGAACATGATGTTCAAAGATAAGCTGGGGGACACCATGGAGGTGTATATTGACGATATGGTGGTGAAATCTAAAAAGGCTGAGGATCACCTCCAGGATATCAAGGGAGCATTTGATATTCTGGATCAGTATAACATGAAGCTGAATCCTGCTAAGTGCCATTTCGGAGTGGGGGAAGGAAAGTTTCTAGGATATATGGTGATGAAAAGGGGGATAGAGGCAAGCCCGGAGCAGATTAAAGCTATCCTGGATATAAAATCACCCTCGAATATGAAGGACGTTCAACGGTTAACAGGCCGAGTAGCAGCTTTGAACAGATTTATTTCAAGATCCTCGGAAAAATGCAAGGAATTCTATGAAATCCTCAAGAAGAATAAGAAATTTGAATGGGGAGCAAAGCATGAAACAGCCTTGCAGGATTTGAAGCGATGTCTCTCAACTGCACCTCTATTGATGAAGCCTGAAAATGGTGAACCACTATCCCTATACATCGTTGTATCAGGGAATGCTGTAAGTGCCGTTCTTATAAAGGACCATGAAGGTCAGCAATATCCTGTTTATTATGTTAGTAAAAGTTTGTTAGATGCTGAAACTAGGTATTCTCATTTAGAAAAATTGATATTAGCTCTAGTTATGGCATCGACAAAGCTTAGACATTATTTTGAGACACATAGGATCCATGTTAAAACGAATTATCCTGTCAAAAATGTGCTTAGGAAGCCAGAGATGTCAGGCAGGATGGCCAAGTGGTCAGTAAAGTTAAGTGCTTATGATTTGGTATATGAACCTAGAAATGCCATAAAGTCTCAGGATTTAGCTGACTTTGTGGCTGATTTCAGTAGTGATATTCAGGATGAGGTAGACCTAGAAGTTCAACAGTTAGGAGAATCCTCAGGATCCTGGACATTATATACTGATGGTGCATCTAATGTAAGAGGAGTAGGATTGGGAATACTACTAAAATCGCCACAGGGGGACATATTACCCCAGGCTATTAGTTAAGGGTGAGAAATTAATCAAATATCTCGATATTCTCAAAAAATTAGCAGGATATTTCGATGTTTTTACACTTGAACAGGTACCAAGGGAGGATAATGCTGAAGCAGATGCCTTAGCAAATTTGGGATCATCGATCAGGATACCAGAAGGGACCCAAATACCAATATTACATGTCTTATATCCTGCAACGAATCCTCAGGATAAAGAAGTAACGGCTATTCAGGATCCTGGAGCGGAGTATCCTGAAAAGGATCCTGAATCCTGGACGGCTCCAATCGTCAGATATCTCAAGGAAGGACACATCCCCGGAAATGAAAATCCTAAGGCATTTAGGATGAAGGTATCACGATTCACTATTATAAATAATGTTTTATACAAGAAATCTCTTGCAGGACCATATTTGAGGTGTTTGGAGGATCCTGAAGCCAAAGAAGTACTTCAGGATATACATGAAGGGGATTGTGGTAACCATACTGGGGGCAGGTCATTATTCTCAAAAGTATTAAGAACAGGATATTATTGGCCGACAATGAGAAAAGATGCCGCAGAATATGCTCGAAGATGTGATGCATGTGAAAGACATAGTAACATATTACATCAGCCTGCTGAACCGCTGTATCCTATTGTTTCCCCTTGGCCATTTATGAAGTGGGGTATGGATATAGTGGGAAAGCTTCCAAAGGCTCCAGGAGGGAAGGTTTTTATGTTGGAAATGACAGATTATTTCTCCAAATGGGTTGAAGCCGAGGCATTTGTCCAAGTCAGGGATCAAGAAGTAGTATCCTTCATAAAGAGAAATATCCTGACCAGATTCGGAGTACCAGCCGAGATAATCTGTGACAATGGTTCTCAGTTTATAAGCAAGAGAACTACTGACTTTTGCAAGAGTTGGGGAATCAAAATGATAACATCTACTCCGGTACATCCTCAAGCGAATGGACAAGCAGAATCCTCAAACAAGATAATTGTCAATAACTTAAAGAAGAGACTTGGAGCCAAAAAAGGAAGATGGGCAGAAGAATTACCCTTTGTTTTGTGGGCTGATAGGACAACAGTAAAGAATGCAACATGCCAAACCCCATTTTCCTTGGTATTTGGAGCTGAAGCAATGATTCCAACGGAAATGGCGATACCTACTGCAAGATCTATCCTACGGGATCCTGAACAGAATCCTGAAGCCTTATGTCAGGATTTGGATACTATAGATGAAAAAAGGGATGCAGCAAGGCTAAGGATGGCAGCATATCAACAAAGAATATCCAGAGCATATAACAAGAATATAAGGACTAGGAGATTTCGAGTTGGTGATTGGGTGCTAAGAAAGGCTTTTCAAAATACCATTAATCCTGCCGATGGCAAGCTAGCTCCAAAATGGGAAGGACCATATGAAGTTGAGTCAGAAGCAGGGAAAGGAGCATATAGACTCAAGAATATGGAAGGGGATATGCTACCGAGATCCTGGAATGCAATACACTTAAAGTTCTATTTCAAGTAAGAATAGAATGTAATTTCTATCTCAAGATGGTATGAATTCTATCTCTTTTAAATATGTTTGATTTGATTTGTTCTTTGAAACCCAATACTAACTTAAGCATCGGAGGGGTGTTAGCCAAGCTAACACCCACCTTAGTTTAAGGATGTTTTGCAGTATATGATCCAGGATATAGCTCCAGGATGCTCACTCAGGATACTTGGGAAGATTAGAGGATTGATCACCCTCTCTCACGTATAAGGGATCCCGATCCCTTCACAGGTTTAAAGGTATTCACCTTTCTTCCGAATTGGGTTTAAACACCCCGCCTGGAGCGCAAGTTATTCGGGAATAGTTCAAGGTGGCGGGACCAGTCCATGTAAAAGTGGCTGACAATTTCGTTACTATTGGCTACATCCTGAATCCTAAAGGTATATGAGGATTGATCACCCTCTCTCACGAAAGGGTATTTTCATACTCTCTAAGGTTTAAAGGTTTTCACCTTTCTAAGTCTTGGAGTTTATACACTCCCGCCTGTAGCGCACGAAAATTTGGGATTTCCCCCAGGATACGAGGGATTTATCTCCAGTACATTTTTGGGTTTTACCCCTGTAACACGAAAAAATGTCTATACAATTGGAATTGATGACCAAAAGATTTCTAAGTATTCGAAGACATTGTGCACAGGGGACATCCCTACTGAGGCAATTGTGTAAAGCTCAAAGGATAAAGCTCGGACCTAATACACTGAGTGTCTCAGACAGGGGACATCTTTATTGGAAGAGTTACAAGGGGATTGAAGTTTAAAAATAGGGTTATACCCTATTCCTGGTATGATCTTTCCTTTGTAAACGTTGTTTAAGTTTTTAACAGTACTATGTTTGGTAAAAGGTTAAACATCCTGATTAGGATAAATTGTCGGAATATATTTTCAAAATATATTTTCGATATACTTTTCAGGATATTTGATTAAGTTATTTGAAACTGATACTAGTTTGCATCTTTGATCATTCAAGTATTATCAAAACAGGTTTTGGAAAAATGGACTGTCTTTCACTCTTTAAAAAGCTTTCTACAAAGTTGAACAAATTTTTAGGAGTCCTATCTAATAAAAGTTTTCATAATATATCTCTGAGCATATTGATCAAAATATTTTTGGAAGACAGTTGTACAAAATTTTGCATAGCTAAAATATACATTAAGGAATGCATAACGAAAATTAAGAGGCAACAACAAATAAGTCAAAAACAAGTTATATTATTAACATGTCAAAAGTTGTGCTTTTGGCTTCACCTCAAACCGAGGCCCATCCGCCAAAAGCACGATTAGTTTTTACCATATCTACGTAATGGTTGAAGGTTTTATCTCAAAACGAAACCTTTCCACCTTCAACTGTTACGACATTCAAAATAGGTTATACTAACTGATGACCAAGGGCTTCATCCTGAAAACCCAGGACCCATCCACGTTTGGTCATCATATTGTTCTAATGCAGGAAATATAAATTGTTCAAACACAGGAAAAGTAAATTGTTTACACAACCACAACCATGAAATTTAAAAAGTGGGCTCCGGCCTTGGCACGTATATCCATCATCGCCCACTTCGCCGCCTAAGAAGCGGCACCTTCTTGACAGCAACCTCTTTCCCAGCATTTGCACCAGCATCAGCTTCATGATTCTTTCCCAGCATTTGCACCAGCATCAGCCTCAGGATTCTTCTCGGCATCATCACCAGCATTGGCCACTTCCTCTGCCGCCTTAGAAGGCTCTTCACCAGCATGCTTTGCAGGATGAGCGACGGGATGACCTCCAAGATCCTGTAGTTTCACTTCCCAAGCCTTTACATTCCAGGAGGGGCATTCGAAGCCCAAATCCCTGGCCTCGTAAGCCATCCTTAACCTGGCTTGGAGAAGAGAGATGACCACGGATGCTTTGAGACTGTCCCGATATGAACTCATATCCTGCTGGTATTGGAGAAGGGTGGCATCTAGTTTGGCTTGAGCATCCTCATTGGCTTTGTGGAGGGTAGCTTGGTGTTCCTGGGTCATTGCCTTGTATTTGTCCTCATAATGCTGGGACTCGGCAGCTGCAATTGTTCCTTGATCAGCTATGGTGGCTTCAACTTTTTCGAGCCTGATTTCCAGCATCTTATTAAGCCCGCAGGCGTCTTCATACAGATGCATGAGACGTTCCAAGCCCTGCAGTTAAAGATACAGGTATCAGTGTAAAATGAACAGGATAATGACTAACATGCATGTTCAGGATATTGAAAGGGAATTTTTACCTGCTTGAGGAATGAAGTAGCTTCATTAAACCCATGATTCTCAAGAGAGAATGTCTCAGAGGCGGTTGGAGAATCCATTTCTTTCCTCTTCCGGGAACTAGAGGCCCGGGTCCTGGATGCCGGAGGAGCTTTAGTAGTCTTTGAAGTGGTGGGCTTCGGTGTGGCAGATGGCTTCGGTTTAGGTTCTTGTTTGACAGGTACAAGGCTGGAGTAGCTATCCAACTCGTCAAGTTGGAAGCCTTCGAGGTTAATAACTGGCACTACATAAGGGAATATGTTTTAGGCTTATTATACCTCTAAAAATAATAATCAATTTAATATAAAGATAATTCCTGAAAATATGCTTACCAGACATGTTGGAGCTTGATCTTTGACTTGAGCTTGTGAGTAGCAGGTTAAAGGTTCTTTCACCCTCTGGAAGCTTGTAGATCTCTTTTATTCTTCCTTCTGATTCAGCACTAGGGGGAGCTAGTTCCTTGAAGTTTGCTGCAAGAATGAAAATAAACACATCAGGATATTGGTTCAGGATGGAGGTTCGGGATATGATTGGGGATATTTCTAAAACCCTAAATCCTACCAGAAGTCAACCATCTTTTAGGAAGGTCAAAACCCTTATCAATGGAGTCTCTTTTCACAAAAAAAGAATTTTCTTGTCCACTTATCCTCATTCTTGGTAGCTTTGAGGATGAGAGGATCTTTGGAAATAGAGAATAGAAGGAATCGGCTGGAACCATGAGATCTTAAGCGATAAGCCTTTGGCAAATCCTCGATACACAGGTCGGGCATATGGCGAGCCTTAATTCCTTCCAAGGTGACTAATATGCGCCAAACCATGGGCATGATTTGGGCATAGCTCAGGCCAGTAAGTTCGAAGAAACGAGAAATAAAAGGTGAAAACGGGTATTGAAGTCCTATGGAGAAAGGGTAGGCAAAGAAGCAGACCCATTCGTCGGAACAAAAATCCGATCGGACCTCTCGGTCGAATGGACGGAAGATTGTCCCGGCGGGAAAGGCACCGGAAGCTCGTAGGGCCGCGATGTCAGAATTATCGAAAGAACACACTTCTTTTGAAGGTTTCTGAAGCAAATTCTGTTTGTGGAAGGTGGAAACAGAATCCGCCATTTGTGATCTAGTACGGGTAGCCATGAAGGATCACAATCGGAAGAACAGGAGATATAAAGAAGGAAAATAGAAAAGAGAGAGAGAAAAGTACCTGATATTTGGTTGAAGATAAAGATAAATCGTAATGAGACGACCCTCGGTTAATAAAGGCTAAATGTAGGGGGTAAAGAGTAAATAACGCCTTGGAAGTTGCACATTGTCATTTCAAGGGTCTCATCATATTGATTGCCTTAATTGGTGAGATAAAACTTTTAAAATATATCCGTTGGATTGGTATACCAACAGATATATTTGGGGATAATTGTTATGGGTCATTTTCTGAGCATACATATCTTGATCAATATCCTGCTTTTAATTGTTTATTTGTGATCAGGATACTGGACGGGGATATTGCTAACATGTTGGGTGATATCCTGAGGAATATTGAATTAACCACGTGCAGGTTAAAGGCTGGGGTTCGCTAACGGTCAGATGGACTTCTTCTCCTCAAGACTCGGGCATGTTTGTTATGGGAGAGACATTGAACCCGAAAGACTAGGTCCACAACGTTCGAGTGAGGAATATTCGTTGGATCCCGGTTATTTAGGATAGTTTGTTATATTTGTTTTACTATAAATAGATGGGGGCGGATCAGATTAAGGCACTCAACTTTCACATTTTCAAACACTTTCTCTCTAGCTCACTGCAAACACAACACACAACACTTGTATTCGAATTACATTGTAACACATAGTTGATCCGCACCACATCCTGCACTGTATCCTGATATTTGAAGCAATAGAAGAACAAGGCAGCTGCGATTGTCAGCTCCCGAGGTTTTGTGCCGGCGATCTAGATTGATCAAGGGCTTTCCTCGTACATCACGTGTCAACATTTACTTTTTTGCTCATTGTTTGATCATAGATACAGCTCTATATCTTGAGCCGTATCCTGAAACTGTTTTTATAACTAACTTGGTTAACATATTTTTCACACATAATTTTAGCACACTGCCTCACTTAACTAATTTGATCATTAAATTGCTTCGGTAATTTTTGACCAAAACACTAACTAATACTTATTTTGAGTGGCTTGAGTGAAGAAATTTTTGGTTTATAGCATTATAATTACAATTTGGTGGATAGTTTTAAGGTTTGGTAACAATACGTTGTTTGATAGAGAGGGGGGGCACTGGCTTCTGTTTTTTCCTTAGGAGCGAATTTAAAAAAGTAGAATATGAATTACAAACTTGGTACTTATGAAAAGATTTTTTATTTGACATTTTTCAATAAGGTCACCAACGTTTTAGTTTTATAAAATTTAGAGGTTTAAGTAGATTTTATTTTTATAAAACTGATCTATATAAAAAAATAGAAATTAATTTCTGTCTTAGTTTATAAACATCCTTCACCATAATAGAAAAATTAACTTAGTTAGTTGTTGGATGAAAATTTATAAAAATTATGTGACAAAGCTATTATTTTTTTCATAATAAAAATTGCATGTATATTCTTTTTTATTATATATGTAACAAAATTAATTAATAAAGAAATTTAAAAGAGTTAGTAAATTGCCAAAATCGTCCATGTTGTTTTATATTTTCCAGTTTCATCCAAATATCCTTAACTTAACAGAAAAATAAACTAAGTTAGTGGTTTGTATGAAAATGGCAAAAAGTTACAAACGTTGGGGGCAATTTGGTACAAAAATGTCATTTTGGACGAAAACGGCAAACCTGCCCAAACCTCAGGGACGATTTTGGCAATTAACTCTACATAATATACAGGATGTTGGGTACCTTCATGATACTTTACAAGAACTGTAGTTACTGCCTTAAAAGAAACTGCCAAGTATAAGGATAATATATCCCCCTTCTCTGGTTTCATTAAGGCTGGAGCCGAGGATAGGTAATCCTTAAGGGCTTTGAGAGCATTCTCATGCTTTTCAGTCCACTCAAATTTCTTGTTCTTTCTCAGGATGTCATAGAACTCCTCGCATTTCTCTGATGACTTTGAGATGAACCTGTTCAAGGCTGCGATCCTTCCTGTCAATCTTTGCACATCCTTGGCAGTGGCAGGAGACTTAATATTCACAATCACCTTGATTTGCTCTGGACTTGCCTCTATGCCTCTTTTTGTCACCATGTAACCTAGGAACTTGCCAGCTTTTACACCAAAGTGGCACTTGGAAGGATTCAATTTCATATTGAATTTATCAAGGATATCAAATGCTTCTTCCAAATCTCTAAGGTGATCCTCAGCTCTCTTGGACTTAACCACCATGTCATCTATATAGACTTCCATCGTGTGTCCAATTTGTTCTTTAAACATCATATTAACTAGCCTTTGGTAGGTAGCACCTGCATTTCTTAGTCCAAATGGCATAGCAATATAACAATAGATACAAGTAGGGGTCATAAAGGATGTATCCTCTTGATCAAATGGTTCCATCTGAATTTGTTGAAATCCAGATGAAGCATCCATGAAAGTCAATAACTCATGACTCGCGGTAGCATCCACCATGGAGTCAATGTGGGGTAATGGGAAAGGATCCTTGGGACATGCCTTGTTTAAATCAGTGAAATCGACACATACCCTCCACTTTCCATTTTTCTTTTGAACAACAACCACATTGGCTAACCACCTTGGATACTTAACCTCTTTAATCATACCTGCTCTGAGTAGTTTATCTACCTCCTCCTGGATGATGGCATTCCTTTCAGGTGCAAATTTTCTCCTCTTTTGATGTATGGGTTTGAATGACCTGTCAATGCCAAGCTTATGAGTAATAATATCTTTAGAAATACCTGTAATGTCCTCATGCTTCTAGGCAAAGGTAGGTTTTCTCCTCTTGAGGAAGGATACTAGATGCTGTTCGATGTCAATGAGGATCCTGAATCCTATAAAAACTTTGGATTCAGGATCCTGAGGATCCATCAGGATATCTTTCACATCTTGTTCTCTTGCCTCCAGGACATCTCTTGGAGGATACTTTAATTGCTATTGCTCCCTAGGTCTTGAGGCTGGCTTCATTGACGAAGTATAACAATTCTTGGCTTCTTGTTGATCACTTTCAATCGTCACCACACCCCATGGAGTAGGGAGTTTCACACATTGATGGTATGTAGATGGAACCGCTTTCATGTCATGTATCCATGGCCTGCTAAGGATAACATTGCAACAGGATAAGCAATCTATAACACAAATTTTTTGAAAAGAATTAACTCCCTCTATGTAAATGGGAAGTTTAATATCCCCCAATGTGTTCTTGGTTTCTCCACTGAATCCCACAAGAACTAATGATCTTGGGATAATTTCTGATTCAGGGATGTTCATCTTCTTGAGGACATCAAGTTGAATGATGTTCACTGAGCTTCCTCCATCTATCAGGATCCCGTGAACAAAATGATTAGATATAAACAATGTAATAACAAGACCATCATGATGGGGATCCTGGATATCACACGATCATCCTCATCAAAGGATATAACTTTCTCATGTGTAAGGATCGAGGTTCGAATGGGCCTATCCTCATTATCTATCTTTGTCTCTTTAGCATGCCTCTTGGCTGCTGAAACGGAAGTGCCACATATGTCTGATCCACCAGATATGAAGTTGATAATTTGTGCATCAGCTGGAGGAGCAGGAGCTCTTTTTGGAATCTTTTCAGGATCCTGGATCTTTGACTTTTTCCTTCCGAATAGCTCCTTCAGATGCCCTTTGCTTAACAAGTAACCAATCTCTTTCCTGAGTGCTATGCATTCATCAGTAAGATGACCGAAATCTTCATGATAGGCACACTATTTAGATTTATCTTTTGTAGCAGCTGGCTTATCACTCTTTCTGGGCCATCTTGCTTTCTCACCTAAGTTCTGCATTGCAAGGATTAGTTCATTATTATCAACAGCAAAGCAATATTCAGAAATGGGTGGATAATCTTCATCGTCCTCTTCTTGCTCCACCGCATGCACATTTTGATTATCAAACTTGTTATACGATTTGGGATTTGTTGTTCCTGAAGTAGGATCCTTGCTTTTCCTGCTTAGAGGATCCTGACAGTCTCTCTTAGATCCTTTTATCATCCTCTAAATAGATGAATCTAAGGGCCCTGGTTCTTATTTCATCAAGATTCATGCAAGGGGTCATGACAAGATCATCATAGAATTGTGAATCCTTAGGCAAACCCATTTTGAAAGCTTCTACAGCCGTAGCAATATCCAAATTAGGAATCTCTAAGGATTCTCTACTGAATTTAGTGATATAATCTCTAAGTGATTCATTTTGACCTTGTGTTACCCTATATAGATCACTAGTTAAACGTTCAAATCTCTCAGTGCATGAGAATTGGCTATTAAACAAATTAACTAGGTTAGCAAATGAAGTAATAGAGTAAGGGGGAAGACTTAGCAGCCATTTAAGAGCTGATCCTGTCAGTGTGGATCCAAAACCCTTGCATAGACATGCTTCTTTCAACCTTTTAGGAATGGGATTGATCTCCATTCTTTCTCTATACTGAGCCACATGCTCTTCTGGATCAGTTGAGCAATCATACAGCTTCATGTTTGGTGTTTGAAACCTCTTTGGTATCTCTGCATCACAAATAGGTGGGGCAAAATGAGATATCCTATGACTCACATCTGGAATTTTAGGAATGGGCTTAACCACTCCTGGAACGCTGGATTTCATATCCTTGAGTTTTTGCAATTCCCTAGCCATAGCTTGGTTGATTCCTGTATCCTGCACAAAGCCATGGTTAGCATTATAAGAAGTATTTAAAGTGTTACCTCCTGATGGATTCAAGGTTGGGATTCCCGATGTGAATCCATATTGGTGTGATTCTGGCATGATTGAGGGACCAGATGAAGCAATAGTTTGCATAGGTATGAAGTCTCCCAAGTGAATCTCTGAACTTCTGGGTTGTACACTTCTTAAGGATCCTTGATCCTGAAAGATGTTGGATCCTTGATACACAGAAGCTGGGGGTCTTGGAGGATAATCCATGGATCCGTGAGCCTGAGATGAGGATCCTTGACCCTGAGACGAGGATCCTTGACCTTGAGATGAGGATCCTGGATACTGAGAGTAGGATCCCTGAACTGTCTGCGTCCTCATGTATCCTCCTGAACTAATGAAGGATCCTTGATGCTGGAAGGAGGATCCTTGAGGCTGAAGAGAGGATCCTGAAGGCTGAAAATAGGATCCTTGAGCCTGAGTCGTTGCCGATGATCCATAATGCATACTCGACGATCCACCCTGGTACTGAACACTTGATGCCGTAGAGTGCTGGCCGGTTGTAGCTGGAGTGTCGAAATTCAGTGATCTCGGCACCAATGGAGAGTGATCCTCGGCTGACCTCTTCAATTTCTTGATCTCGTCAATTTCTCAAAGGATCCTGTCATTAGTTCTGTCCTGCTGCTGCATGTAATCCTTCATCTGCAAAATCAAATAATAAAGATCATTGTTAGTAGGACTAGAAGAAACAACAATAGTTGTTTTTGAGAAAACGGGGGTTTGTTTCTTCGCAGCATTCTCAGCATTCTTCTGGGACCAGGAAGGAGCAGGAGGCAAAGGTGGAATGCCCTGTGAAGAGGTGATCGCCGGCATGGAACTCGAAGTGTTCTTCGTGTGAGAAGCTATGTGGTTGAAGGTAATGAATAGAAATGAATGAAATGAACAAAATTTTCAGAATTGAAGCACCAATTGCCCCACGCTGGGCGCCAAACTGTTTTGGTCAAAAATCACACAAGGATAATGCAACCAATTCTGATTTTGTGAGGTGAGATGCTTAATTAAATGATCGAATGTATGAACAATGAATGAATGAAATGAATGGTGAACACAAGGATTTATACGAGGAAAAAGCCCTTGATCAATGTATGATCTCCGGCACAAAAAACCTCGGGTGATGGAAACTACCGATCACCAACTATATATAACAAACAATGTTTACAAATCGGGATGATAGCACGCTTGGTACAAGGATCACTAGTGTGCAAAAAGTGTATAATCGCAAATAACTTGCAGAGAGTTCTCGAGAGTAGTGTGTGTGTTGCTAATAATAAACTAATCAAGCTTGTATCCCCATTAAAAATAGAAACTAGCTAGCCTAACTAACTATCCGAGAAAGGTGCAAGTCCCCCACGATCACCATAACGGTCGAAGAGCTTATGCACATGCAGAATCATGAGGCATATTCCCCTAGAATCTCGGTTGGACCAAGTCATATTCGAATACTCCTGCAAAACAAGTTCAAAAATGATGGAAACAATTGTTAGTGTTAGGATAATAATGAGAACTCTGGATCCTTAATCCTACAACATCTTTTGAGGATCCTTAATTCAAACTGAACTGAGGATCTTCGATCCATGCTGCATTTGAGGATCCGTGATCCATAAGTTATGAAAATCCATCCCTAACAGTTAGCAAGAAACTAGCCATTACAATAGGACTAGCCGTTACGAGGGTGACATCTGTCACACCCCTTTCTACGGCGGAAGCACGAGGTGTGATCATGAAAGGTTCTCATTGCATACGAAAGGTAAACATGCTATATGCTCGTAAAAAGACATAAAATACCATAATTTGAAAACATAAGTTTAGCATTTACATCGCTAAGTCGCATAAAACATTGTCTTAAAAAGTTTACAACTTTATTTAAAGATAAACATAAGCGACATCCACAAGCATAAGCGAGACCGCGCGCACATCCATCCTAGTTACCTGAAATACATGTGAGTTTTGGAAAAACGTCAACATAATGTTGGTGTGAATTCATGCAGTTTTTGTATTTCACATTTGTATACTTTGTATGAAAACATAGTTTGTGTATAAATCAAGTTTTCATTTATAAATCAAATTTCATGTGTACCCCACGCTTCTTGTATTTCACGGTTGCAAGGGTTTTCGCCTCCTGAGACGGGTTAGCGTCACGCTTCTTGTTGTTGAAACCTTTGTTGTTCCGAGTTGCTTGATTCAGATTCGAATGCTTTCTTTTCTTGTCACCGGACGACTCAGCATGTGTCTCGGTCTTCTCTGTTGGGTTCAGTGATAACTTCTTCATACGAACACAATCTTCAGTCAGGCTGACAGCCAGAGTTACAGCCTCAGTGATTGTTTGTGGTTTGGCCGACGTCACCATGCCACAAAACTCTGGGGCCAGTCCCCAAATGTAGTGTTCAACACGCTTGAATTCGGGAGTCACCATGTAGGGAAGCACTCTTGAAAGATCGTGGAACCTTCGAGTATAACCATTAATGTCAGCACCTACCATGGTCAAGTGCCAGAACTCCGTTTCCAGCCTTTGGAGTTCAGCGCGAGAGCAATACTTCTCTCTCATTCTTTCCTTCAGTTCCTCCCAAGTTAAGCCATAAGCGGTATCATCACCCAAAGTTTGGGCTTGCAGGTTCCACCAAGTCAGAGCTTCATCGACAAACAACCCAGTAGCAAAGGTGACTTGTTGATCCGCAGTACACTTGCTCATGCGGATAGTAGCTTCAGTCTTTTCCGTCCAGCGCACAAATGCTACTGCACCTCCTGTGCCGTCATAGTTCATCGGCTTGCAGTCGAGGAACTGCTTGAAAGTGCAGCCTTGAGCTGCATTGCCTCCAGACGAATCTCCATTCCCATTACGCCTAGCATTGCTTGGTCCTCCACTGTCTTGAGTACGGTTTGCCTCGTACTGGGCGATAGCAGCTGAGATCCTTTCCTCCAGTAGAGCATTCAGCTCCTCAGCAGTTCTTGGCAGTGGGGGAGGAGGAGGTTGATCGTCATTGCGAGCATTCACAGTTTTCCTGGGTGCCATGTTCTGACAGAACATAACACAACAGGGTTAGACATTTGTTCGATATCGTCATACTAGACAGTAGTAGTATATATATTCACATGTATATACCACATAAGTGACATCAAACAATTATTACTCTAGCAGAGTACTTAGTAGGCTTGCACTGAGGGAATCTATACGTGACAAGACTTGCTGTGATTTTTGTGCACTGAATTCCATAATTATGTATGCATCCAAAATTACGTAACTCCTTGCACAGTCCGCACAGTTCGTTTCATCCTCGTATTTCTTCCTTCAGATGGGCCATCGCTTTCAGGTAAAGTCACGTATACTTGTGACATTCTACTTCTAGTATATGCTAATTATCACACATAATTGCAAGTAGTTTCTCAGTTAAAGGCAAGTGCTACTCAAGTGCATTCTAAGTCTCGTAGTGTCTTTTCTAGACTCATGTAGACAGCTTCAGGTAGTGGATGTCGCGGGACGTTTTATGCAATGAAAACTCTTTGAAAATTGTTTTCGTGAAAGGATCCTATATATTGTAGACTAGACTCGAGAAGGAATCCTGGTTCACTACAATCGCAGCTCTGATACCAATCTGTCACACCCCTTTCTGCGGCGGAAGCACGAGGTGTGATCATGAAAGGTTCTCATTGCATACGAAAGGTAAACATGCTATATGCTCGTAAAAAGACATCAAATACCATAATTTGAAAACATAAGTTTAGCGTTTACATCGCTAAGTCGCATAAAACATTGTCTTAAAAAGTTTACAACTTTATTTAAAGATAAACATAAGCGACATCCACAAGCATAAGCGAGACCGCGCGCACATCCATCCTAGTTACCTGAAATACATGTGAGTTTTGGAAAAACGTCAACATAATGTTGGTGTGAATTCATGCAGTTTTTGTATTTCACGTTTGTATACTTCGTATGAAAACATAGTTTGTGTATAAATCAAGTTTTCATTTATAAATCAAATTTCATGTGTACCCCACGTACTCATGTATATTTCAAGTCTTCTTGAGTACCCCACGTACTTCAAGTATAATTCCCTTTTTCTTGAGTACCCCACGTACTTCAAGTATAAATTATGTTTTAATATGGTATGAATTTTATGTATTTAAAGTATTCCTGTAAGTATCAGGATTGTTAATGGGTTGCAAAGCCATTAACATGTGACACGACATAGGAAGTCACCAAACCTTAGGCATTTAATTGGTATATTCTGAGACACAAAAGCAATACTCGATTCTCGCCCTCACCGAGAGTGTGGCTGCCCGGCACCCGTTAGATCTAACCTTTTGTTCTGCGGTCTAGGTATATTGTTGATTAATGGTGCTTATGAACCCTATTCGTGACACGATTTCTCGTATCATTTCTCATAACGCATCCTACTTGGTTCTCGTCCTCACCAAGTGCGTTTCTTGTTATCATTTCTCATAACACATCCTACTTGGTTCTCGTCCTCACTAAGTGCGTTTCCTGTTATCATTTCTCATAACGCATCCTACTTGGTTCTCGTCCTCACCAAGTGCGTTTCTTGTTATCATACCATTTATAAACATTATAATATTTGTACATGTATTTCACCCCCGAAGTTATAAAACTGAAAACAGTTAAAAGAAAAGGGGGAGCATGAACTCACAACTTTGCGTTCCTTGCGTCGTAAACTTCACCGGATTTGCTTAATTAACGTCGTAACCTAAACGCGTTTTCTTAACGTTAGTCACTAGACTTGCGTAGCACAAGTACAGTCACTCTCTTTTGTGTATATATTCTTGTGTTAAAAATATTTTATATTTTTAACTAAGTGTCTTACTTATATTATTTTCTCAAAAAAATAAATATAAGCTTTTTGTATTTTTGCACTTTGCACCCGAATTACATATATCGCAATCACATGAACTTCCATCTCTAAAAATAAAGTCGGTTCCTTGGAAATCTTATTTTTTTTAAGAACATGAAGTTTTACAACTTCTAGCCGGTTTTTATGAAAATTATTTCTTTGTTAAAACTTTTGTTACACAAGTGTCCACACATTTGTTTGTTCACAAAAACACCTCTAGTTCATGAAAGACCCGACTTAAAATAAGACTTGTATATATTTTACTTGGTCCTTCGAAAATACCACTTGTAGATCTTTAGATCTACTAGTTTAGAACTCCATTTCATAAGAAAAATCGTTTTTGTTTGTGAGGGAAAGGGTTCGTCATCTAGTTATTTTTACACTAAGCATAGTGCTAGTTCATGTTCCATGAACATGACCTAGCGTGGTTAGATGCCGATCCGTTCCCCTACTAGCATTCAACAATAATAAATAACCATAACAAAACAAGTTTAACAAGTTTTACACCATTACATTTCTTTTATCCAACAAGTTCATCATTTTTATAAGACTTTTAATTTTGTTCTCTAGTGTTCATAATTTTTACCCGCTAAATCTCTTATTAACCACTTTAAACAAGATCAATAGGGTGTTTAGAGTCACTTACTACTAGCTCGTGGCTAGGGAAGAAACTAGACGAAAAATAGGCGGTTAATAGCGTTGTGGTGAGGTCCTTGCGATCCCGTATGCACCGGGTCTCCTCAAACGAGCTCTAACACACTTGTTTGTAGATGGATTTATAATATCAAAATTGAAAAGTGGGTGGATGTGTGGCTTGGCTCTCGGCCGAAAGTATCAAGAGAGGGAGAGAGATGAGAAATTTTAGTTGGGTGGTTTGTGAAGTGAATGAAAGTTATAATCTATAAGTCTCATATATAATTCAATTCATTAATACCCTCTGTGTAATATGCCACCGTGATATTAAACACTCACATAATATAGTCAAATCGGTAAGAGTGGTGTCCCCCATGGGGGAACCGAACGGTGGTGGGAGTTAGGTTCATAGTTCAATTTCAATTTTTATAGTTAGTGCTATTAGTTTAGTTATGAAATAAAGTTAGTTAATATGTGTGTTGTAATATATAGCGGGTGTTAGGGTATTCGGGGACCCTAACTGGCTCAGAAAAAGAAAGATAGTGTCATTGACAATATTTTTAGGTTCCGGGTAAGGTCCGGTTGTTCGGTTGGATATTAATCCGTTAAAGTGCTAAATTACACTTTTTAGTGACTAATAAGTACCTTTCTTGTACCCTTTCAATTCCCAACACTCCGGGAAATATTCTGCACTATTTAGAACTTGTTAATATGGACACCCTTTGCCAACCCAAGTGGACAGGCCACGTTTTGCTGGTAGAAACTTGGGTAGGCAATTTTGACAACCTTTAAAAGGGTTTAATGATAAATAAATAAAACTTTAAGCTTTTGGCTCTCTTTTGTGTTGTCAACTTTATTTTGAATGTTGTTTTGTTTATACTTACTTGCCAATTTCTATTTTACAACTTTATAGTTTACAAGTGGTTAGAAAAAGTATCAAATGTATGTCAAAATCAATTTGTCAAAAGATTTAAAATTATATGATCAAGGATCACATATCCTGTTATCAAAGGATAAGGGTAACATTAATAAATAAAAAATAAAGCAAAGGCAAATAAGGATCATACCAGAGAATCCAAGTTAGGATTCTATATCCTTAACACTTACAACTATGCTAACAAGAGACAAGAACCAGTAGAAAGTTAGGATCCTGGATCCTTAACTGTTTGGCTTTGGAAACCTGTAACAACACATAACTTGGGACTAAGCCAATTGTCACAGAAGAGAATCATTAGTAACTGGGGACAAGCCCAATAAACTGGGGACAAGCCCAACAAGCTGGGGACAAGCCCAATAAACTGGGGACAAGCCCAAAATCTGGGGACAAGCCCAAAAACTGAGGACAAGCCCAAATATTCTTGTGTAAACTGGAGTATGGCCCAAACTGGCGACTATCCCAACGTGAGTGACATGAAAATGCCAAAACCTTAGCTAACGTGAAAACGTTAGAAACCTTAGGAACGGGTATATGGTATGTCTACCATTATACTTAGGATCCTAAATACAGCCAACAACAATGAAATTGTCAGCCCCTAAAGCGGGTACTGGTCCCATTGCCTTGAACTATACTTGGATAATCATCCGCAACTGGCGAGGGTATTGAAACCCAATTCGTAGGAGGTAATAGATACCTTAGACTGGGGATAAACCCAAAAACTTTGGAGAGTCGACCAATCACTTGATCCTTTGTAAAAAATGCATCTAATTCTGCAAAACTTAAAACTTGATAAAAAGGATAAAGGATTCTAATACCCTCTCCTTATAATCAAATGAATTAATAAACTTGTGAAATAATAAGTAAATCATTACCAGAATGAGGATCATATATCCTCTAAGGATCCTCACCATGAACTAAGTATCATGACATCTAAGGATCCTGGATCCTTCTTACATGAAGTACTTCTTCAAATGAACAGCGTTCCAAGCCCTTGGTAAGAGATCACCATCCATTGTCAACAAACGGTATGCCTCCTTTCCTGCCTCAGCTTTAATTAGATAGGGGCCTTCCCATTTTGGTGCTAGCTTGCCATCAGCAGGATTTGTGGTATTTTGGAATGCCTTCCTCAACACCATGTCACCAACTTGAAACTTTCTGATCCTGACATTTTTGTTGTAGGCTCCAGCCATTCTTTGTTGATAGCTAGCCAACCTTATCCTTGCTAAATCACTGAGTTCTTCTATGGTATCCAGATCTTGAACCAAGTTTTTAGCATTTCCTTGAGGATCACGGATGCTTGTTCTTGCAGTAGGGACTACCATCTCTGTAGGGATCACAGATTCGGCTCCGAAGACCAAAGAGAATGGAGTTTGACTAGTAGCATTCTTCGGAGTTGTTTTATCTGCCCATAACACATATGATAGCTCTTCTGCCCATTTTCCTTCCTTGGATCCAAGCTTCTTCTTCAAGTTATTGATGATGATCTTGTTGGATGATTCTGCTTGACTATTAGCTTGTGGGTGGACTGGTGTTGATGTTATCATCCTAATTCCCCAGCTTTCACAAAAGTTGGTGGTTCGAGTCCCAATGAATTGGGATCCATTATCACAAACAATTTCAGAAGGTATGCCAAATCTAGTAATGATGTTTCTTTTGATAAAGGATATAACTTCTTTCTCTTTAACTTGTGCAAAGGCTTCAGCTTCTATCCACTTGGAGAAGTAATCAGTCATGGCCAACATAAATTCTTCTCCTCCTGGTGCCTTAGGCAGTTTGCCAACGATGTCCATCCCCCATCTCATGAATGGCCAAGAAGAGGATATAGGATGCAGAAACTCCGCTGGTTGATGAAGGATATTACTATGTCTCTGACAAGCATCACACTTCTTTGCATATTCCACATCATCCTTCTTCATTGTCGGCCAATAATATCCTGTTCTAAGGATCCTTGAGAATAGTGCTCTGCCCCCAGTGTGGTTCCCACAATCTCCTTTATGAAAATCCTTTAAGACTTCTTGAATTTCTGAATCCTCAATGCATCTTAAATATGGACCTGCAAGATAGCGTTTATATAAGATGTTATTTGGTAATGTAAATTGAGATACCTTAAATTTAACGGCTCTAAGGTTTTCTCCATTCTGTATATATCTCAAGATTGGAAGGATCCAGGATCCGGAATTTGACTGTGCACCATCACAAGGTACAATTGCAGAATTGTCACGACCCCCGACCCATCCTGAATGGAATCGGGAACCGCGAACAGCCAAGTGGTACCGGTGATTATTTAAAAAAATATTGCAGCGGAAATTTCATCAGGACCGTGAGTTAGGAAAAATATCAGAGTTTAGAAAACACCGGATTTTATTTATTAAATAGATGGGATAAACCCATGTTTTACAAAGGTAGCTTTAATAAGGGATAAACCCAATTACATAAAACAATATTTCTTAATTTGATTTAATTAATAAAATAAGCCACTTCTTTGAGCCTTTCAATGCCGTATCCATCTCTTACTCCAATCTACTGTAATTACCTGAAACGTGTTTTAAAAAGGTTTTGTCAGCAGGAAATACTGGTGAATCATTCTATTTACTAAAATGACACGTTTGTTATAATTTACAGTATTAAGGGTGATTACATTGTTTCCATATCTCAACCAACTACCCACAGTATTTGTCACTCGACCGGATCTGTGACTATGGTCATATCACCATTGGCCACCCGTTTGTCCAATGGCAAAGATTATCAAGTAATGTATACAAAACCCCACATACTGGCTGTAATTTGGTGATTACAAAGACTTAATCCCTGTAATTATAACTTTGAAAATAAACATGCTTTTGTAAACAAATTTAATAAAAAAGAGAATGACCCACATTATAAACATGCAGATTTATATAGGCAGAGCTTAGCCTATAGATTAGTCTTGTAACCTAGTACACACGAATTCGGTAAGTAACTAATGCAACATTTACGATAACTCACGAGATTAAAACCCTCACGACAAATGACAAAGTGCAATCACTTAAACATCCATCGGATTCACAACGAATGACAGAGTACTCCCCGAGTTCGGGTGGCACTCAAACATCCTGTCGGAATCACGACTAATGACAAAGGATAGCGCTTAAACATTCATTGGATAGTTTCAATCGATCGGACATTGAATCGTAGCAGCGATCAAGTTAATACCCGGTATCGTAGCAGAATTCGAGCTAGTATTTGTTTGGTAGTAAACGAACTATATCTTAGTGCCTGAATTGAATTGTTACGTCGAACCAACGCAGAATGTCAAGTCCCACACCCCTCTATTTATATCTGAAAACAGCTCCCTCGCGTGGCGCGAGGGGCTGTCGCTTGGCGCGATGGGTTCGGTTTTAGTATAGGGTAGCCACGTGTCTTGGTAGCCTAGCTGAGTCGACAGATCGATTAAATTCGAATTACACGTAAAACTGTGATGATAATATCGAACGGGAAATGCCCCCCCCCCCCTGAGTTTTAGGGGCCCTGATCCTGATTCTGATTGTTATGAAAATTTTAGGGTTTATACAGAATCACTTGGGGTTTTAATTAGGGTTTCTTATTGTACAAAATAATATATATATAATAAGAAAATAGTTTTGATGAGAGTTGTTATGGTTTGGGACAAAAAGGGAATAAAACAGTGAAAAGAGAATGGACCTACTTTGTGACTTTTAGGGTTCAACTAGAAAACCTTCTGGTAGAATTTTGGGTATAATTTCTGAGATATATAAAAAAAAATATAATGTACTCGTGTTAAGTATAGTACCCTCAATTCAACCTTGTCCCTATGTCACGAGACAGAACCCCAACGAACTTAGTCAGGCAGAGCCTTGACATGTGTTATGGGGCTCAGATCAATTGGAAAGGGTAGCGGTGATCGGGAGTTAAAACACTTAAAACGGGGTATAACTTTATTATTATAAATAATAATAAAAACTAACACAGTATAAATTTAAAGAAAGGGAGAGTTCGAGAGAGAGAGGGGAAGATTAGAATGGTGCCTTGTGCTATTTATACTTGAAAATGCATTTGCTGTTCACAAATTGTAAGGACACGTCTATTCTTATCATCTTTCTTTTTGAACTTCCACATGTCCCTTTAGATGCATAGTCATGAAATTTAGTTTTATTTTTATTATTATATATTTTATTTTGAGTCTTATCTCGATAGGCCTATATACAATTTAAACAAAAATTGAAATTGTTAACTTTAATTATTATTTATTTTCATTCGTAAGTTTTAGTTTTATTATTATTATTATTGTTTATATATTATAATTAATTTAACTGCTTCAGTTATTTGGCGTGTATAACTTCTAAAATATAACGTTCTACAAAATAATGAATATGTCATTCAAACGAGAATATTTTTGTCTACATTTGGGTCTAAGTTTCATTAAAAACGGAGTAGGTTCAAAATTCAATGTATTTTTATAATTTAATATTTAGACGGTCACTAAGCTCATCTAGGTACTTTATATTTCTAATAGTTAACTTACCCGTAATCTACCTGTCTAATAATATAAGTTTTTCATATACTTTTATTTTATTTAGAAATGTCACCCATATACAGGCCAATTTAATTAGTATAATATTTCAACCAACTATATATATATATATATATATATAATAGTTTTTTAAACTATTTGGGTCGAATAATTATATCAAAATAAAACTAGTTACTAGTGGTTAATAAATTTAAACAACCTATAATTTATAGGATAAAAATGGGAATGTTACATCCTCCCCACCTTTTTTAAATCTCGTCCTCGAGATTTGGGCTATGATATTTCTTTTAGACTAATGTCATATTTTAGTCAATAAAAACAATATTAAGGTAGATGACACAGAATTAAAATATCAAATTTTGTGAATACGAGTTGTACATTAAGTAGGATTCAATGGTTCAACTGAATTAGTTCAAGAAATCGATGACAAACGAATGAGATGAAATGATATAATTTCCAAGGTGACTAGGTTCAAGTCAAAAAGATATATGATCAATAGATATTTAAAATAAATGTGAAGGATTTTTAGAATTAATGAAATTCTTTGTCAAAATGAGGAAGACTTAGAATCGACAGGTTCAAAATGAAATAAAAGCATGAAAATGATTTGTCAAATATTAAATTATAATATGAGAAAATCAATGTGCTGAGATGAGTAAATTGCAAGGATACACGAAAGAAACAATAGAGTTAGTGTATTATTGTCTTAATACATAATTGCATTAAGACGGTTTTAATCAAAATGTTCGATCAAATATAGGTGATATTTTAATTTATTAAATACCTTTTCCTTTTATGTTATCATAAAGTAAAATAATAAATTAATAAAGATAGTTTTAAAATATCAAAACCCGTGGTAATTTCGACAAAATAATGATATATGTTTTATTAATATGTTTATCCAAATATCCTAGAACTCACGATTATCATTTTTTTTAATCAAGTATGTTTAAATAGAAGATATTTTAAATCATAAAAATAAATGTTTATTTTTAATATCAAACATACTTAAATATTGGCTTGAGTAAATAACATTTGATATTTTATATATTAAAATACATATATTATAAAATAATATTTCTATAAGTATTTAATAGTTGTGAAATATAAGATAAACAATTACTTATAAGTATAAAATGTCTTGTCCATAAATACTTAGACAATTATTTAGATAATTTTATTCGTCCCTCTAATTCTTGTATTGTTTTATGAAAATATGTCTTCTCCTTACAGTACAAATTAGATATATATATTTTTATATATATAAAAAAATATTTTTACATATAATTAAAATTTACTAAATAAGTATGATGACTTAATTTATATAGATTAACTAGTCATTATCATGATTGGATATTGGTTAGTGCTGCCTTGTTTAAGCATAGGTGATCAGTCCATGCCTAACTAAGGCTAGGCTACTCAATACCTGCCCTTGACAATAACCCTAGTACTTAAAAATAATACTAACACTATTACTATTAATATATTATTACTAATAATAAAACTAATATTAAATACCAATAATAAATAACTAAACAAAAACTTAAATGAGAGTATACTTCAAACATAAAAATTTTTATACATCTTTATAATTATAAATGAAAATGTGAGTACACTTGGCTTGATTTGAGCCCACACCTTTTATTTTAGGCTAATTTTTTTATCCTCTCTTGCTGCCACCTGGCATTTTTTACACGTGGCATCTTTTCCTCTTTGTTATTCCCCGCTCAAAATCTCGTTCTAATTCTAATTAGGGCTCTAATTCATTTACGACATTACAAATCCCTCCCCACCCTTCTCCTAAACTTTGCCACCCATGAAGATGATTATGATTTGCAGATTCAGATTAAACGCTAACTTGAAGATTCGCGTCGTATTTGTTCGTGATGATGATGAGGTAATTTGCTGATTCGATTTATATTCTGATGCCTATGCTAAGGTACAGGGTTTTTTTTTTAATTTTATAAAGGTGATTATGTGAGATTCGTATTACCAACAACTTTCATGATGATGATTGTGATTCGCGTCGTATTTGTTCGTGATTACGGTGAGGTAATTTGTTGATTTGATTTCTGTTCTGATGCCTATGCCGAGATACAGGGTTTTTTTTTTTTATAAAAGTGATTATGTGAGCTTCATATTATCAGCAACTTTCATGATGATGATTGTGAATTGAAGATTCTGATTAAACCCTTATTTGAAGATTCGCATCTTATTTATTCATTTGAACACCTATAAGTTTTCCACATAGACACAATAGCAAAAACATATTGAAAAACCATCTCATACAACCCGAATGAATAAACCAGAAGTATAACATGATATTTTTGTGGAAAACTTATAGGTATTCATGTGAATAATGTATACTTGCAAAGTTTATTTTAAATCAATTCTTACACTCGTGTTCACTTTACTTTCTAACCGAATCATATTGTCAACTACCTACCGGACTACATCTTCAAAGTTTTGCTTCGGTTCGTATCATCTTATGACTTATCTATTTAGTTGCTAATTTGTTTTGATTCGGGAATTCGCCTTTATGAGTATGGTAGGAGACTGGTTTTCTATGTTTTCTGATTAACCTGAACTTTTCTATCCAAGTGTATGTCCAGTTCATGTCAATTATGTATTATGTTCGTGTATGCATAGTCTTTAGTAAGACAATAGTACTCATGTTTACTTAATAACTTCTCATGGATTGATGATGACGAATACCCCTCAATAATAATTAATGTAACTCACTTGTACTTTTATGAACAGAACATGAGATTTTAAGGTTTAAGTTTATATTGAACGCTTACACTTAGTATCCAGCTTCAAGTCCTTCAACATTGTAGGTTCCACAAAGAATTACTTTTCTAAGAGGAAACTATGAAAGTAGATGGGTATGTTTTGTTGCTGTAATGAACCTTATGTTAATTTCTTTGTGAATTTCTATCTCAATCTGCAACATTACAGTAATCGTATGATAACTATTTGGTGTGGATACATTTCACATTTTTTAAATGAATAATGCTCTTTCTAAGCATATATGGCTACTAAATTCTGATGGTTGTATATCTTCATATAGTTGTTCTTTGTAGTTATAGCAGTACAATTTATATCAGTTCCTTTTTGCTTACTACCTATTTAACTTCATGATTGGTATATTATTTGCAGCAACTCTGGCCAATGCATTGAACAAGTGGATGTGTAGGTTATATTACTTTAGAATGATGAATTTTAAATGTAGTAAATGGCTTCATCAAAATCTAGATGGTAAAACTTTAGAAGTCGTTTTCAATTGTTCAGTAGTAAAATTAGCAAACAGAACTACAGAATCACCCGCTAATCATCCAACAATATTAGCATTTATAAATGCAGTTGAAATGAACAATTCAAATTTCTCAGGTTTGTCTCCGCCACATAATGTTGTATAATTTTGATACAGATCAACAGGTGAAAAGGTGGTATAACATGTAAACCGGTCAAAAGTGAGTACAACACTTGAACGTGGCTTTCTATGCTCTACAATGGCTTTCTATACTCTACATTTTTCTGTGCGTGCAACTTAGTTACGCCATCCATAACATGCGCCGGGTCGGGTTGGTTTCAGGGTCGGGTTGGTTTCATTTTCTTTAGTGCTATTGTTTCATGTATGATATAATGTGCATACAAATGTATCAAGTAACATACTTGGTGTTCAAATTGTGAAGAAAAAAGTATGATTATATTACCAGATATGTTTACAAAGAATGAATTTTCTTAGGTTTAAAAATATACGTCTACAAGGTTAGAAGGAAGGAGTGTATAAACCAAACTGTATTGTTGCATAGTTAAGTGTCCTTCTGCTAAGAATTGAAAGATAGAGAAAGGATATGGGATTAATATTACTCTTCTTGTGACAAACTTCTTAAAATGTTGGTTTCAAAGAAACGTGATGGTGTAAATCATATGTGCAGCAAAGCTATTAGTGTTTTTAAAGATTGCAATTTTGACCAAGTTAAGACCAATCCATTGGTCACTGGTATTAAAACATGATGATTATAATTTGTCACAAAAATGTTGATCTATCTGTTTGATTGATTTATAAATTCATTTTTTAAAGCTACAAATAAAAGATCAAATGTTGTATACAAAGAAATATTTAAAGATTTATGAATTAACTTTACATATTTAGATTTATATAAGTATTATTTCTAATCACAGTTGTATTTTTTTTTATTAGAGTATTCTATGCAGTTTCATTTAAAATCTATATTTACAAAGATATTAATTAGTCCAGCTCGTGTATTACACGGGTAACTAACCTAGTATATAAAAATATAAATTCTTTACCTCAATGGTTTAACAAGAATTTTGTTAAATATAGTAATACTATATTGTAAATCAGGTAATTACTTATGTAAGTTTCCATATATAATCAATTGAATTTATATAATGTTTTTCGATTGAAGATGATAAAACAATAATTATCACGAAAGGCTTGATTGATGCTGTAAGAATTATTAAGAGATACACTGAAATATGAAATGAATTTGCGTATCATTATCTTAGCACATGATTGTGTTAAGATTGCTTGTATAGAATAAATCAACAAAGCGAATTCAATATAAATGAACAAATAATTAAATCCGAGATTAGCGAAAGCTTCAAATTTTGTGAAAACGTCACCACAAGGTGATCGTGATCAAAGAAACGATGAAATCGAAAATCAAACCAGCTTGTTATGGTTCAAAGCAATTGAATTTGGTTTAAACAAAACGAGTTTTAATAAGAAAGTCCGAACATGGTCACAACAAAAATCATGTATACCAAAGAAAATTGAGTTTTTTTCAAGAAATTCATTGACTCGATATCAAAGAGTTATCGTTTTGTAA
This sequence comes from Helianthus tuberosus, assembly GCA_030545235.1. Taxonomy (NCBI): domain Eukaryota; kingdom Viridiplantae; phylum Streptophyta; class Magnoliopsida; order Asterales; family Asteraceae; genus Helianthus; species Helianthus tuberosus. Next base: position 66,748,725 of record CM060440.1, read on the forward strand.
TAATGCGGTTTACAGTGCCAAAAATCAAGTATAGCGAAATGATATTTGAGTTTGGATAAAATGACAAATTAGAATGAAGCCCTCCAATGGTCTTCATAATTCAAACTAATCACATGCGCAACAAACAGTGCATGTGTAACGTGTGGATTTACCAAGAAATGAAATAGATCAATATTCACTACTATGAAAGAAATCCTCATAATATGATGACCATTAGAGGAAGTAGAAACACGGAAATCAACTCATTATATGCAGAAGTCAGAAAAAGAAATATAAGAACTTTATCTGGAATTTCGTGTGATAACCGTTGTTAAGTGACATTACCAGGAAATGTCGAATAAAATGAAATAGGGGATTTGCAAAGGTATGTGACTCCTTTTTCAGCGCCAATAATTATGACTCTGATTAGACTGTGTACTGATGGTTGTGAAATCCTGTTCTAGCGTACCTTAGCGAGATTCATGTTGTTTGTAGGATCGCGTGGCAAAGTGCTTCTTTTTTATTAGTAGTTCTTCTACTGACGGAATTAGTATTGGTGTCATCGTGCCCAATTTATATTTTCTAAAGGTCTTGCCTTGGAAGTCGTGTGTGATATACTTCGACGTCTGTGGAAGTATAATTTAAGTTTTATGTTTTTCTTGTGCTCTAGCACAACTTTACATGTTTCTTACATGCGTTAATAGTTTATGGTAACGCATTGGAAATTCTTATACTTTTAATGGTGTCCCAACTTAATGGGTTTCCATTGTTATTATGGTCGCTCGAGTTACGAGGTAGATGATCAAACGAAATAATGTTTGATATCGGAAAAGAGATTCCTGATAAGGAAATCTAGACACATATGCTTGTGTTTTATTCCAAATTGACTTTTGGAATTTCTTATAGATATACATATCTATATAATCACATATTTCATATAATATACATATCCTTTATAAGGTCAATGTGTTTAACAGATTCATATTTCCAAAAACAAGTCAGATATCAGGTCATGATACTATTTAGGGAAATCTTGTCACTTGTTTGACATATTATATACCCCGTCTTATCCGGTTCGCACCGGAGAGGTAACCTCAGTATATCCGGACAAGCTGGAGAGTCTGCTACACCATACCCAGTCTTGCCGGAGAAAATTTTCTATTTCCCATAAATAGTATCTTTTCAAGATTTTAAAAATGCCTCTTTTATTAGGCTTTTATCCAGAATTAGGGAAATTTGTATTCCCGTAACATATCTTATTCTAGACCAAGTAATATCACTAAGCAAGAATTAATAGCAATTAAGTGCTATTGCCTGCAATGTTCTAATCGTCATTTTTACGGCATATCGAAATCCATCATACTTTATTTACACAAGTATTTTAGCTTATCTCGAAGCTTATACTAAGGCATCTTTTCTTAAGTTCAAGTCTAAATACTATCCTGAGTGCTACCATAAAATATCAAGTTCCTAACTCTTTGTTTAAATTTAAGTATTTTATTACAAAACCTATTGGCTTAAATCAGTGGCTCTGATACCACCTTCTGTCACGACCCCCGACCCATCCTGAATGGAATCGGGAGCCGCGAACAGCCAAGTGGTACCGGTGATTATTTTGAAAAATATTGCAGCGGAAATTTCATCAGGACCGTGAGTTAGGAAAAATATCAGAGTTTAGAAAACACCGGATTTTATTTATTAAATAGATGGGATAAACCCATGTTTTACAAAGGTAGCTTTAATAAGGGATAAACCCAATTACATAAAACAATATTTCTTAATTTGATTTAATTAATATAATAAGCCACTTCTTTGAGCCTTTCAGTGTCGTATCCATCTCTTACTCCAATCTACTGTAATTACCTGAAACGCGTTTTAAAAAGGTTTTGTCAGCAGGAAATACTGGTGAATCATTCTATTTACTAAAATGACACGTTTGTTATAATTTACAGTATTAAGGGTGATGACATTGTTTCCATATATCAACCAACTACCCACAGTATTTGTCACTCGACCGGATATGTGACTATGGTCATATCACCATTGGCCACCCGTTTGTCCAATGGCAAAGATTATCAAGTAATGTATACAAAACCCCACATACTGGCTGTAATTTGGTGATTACAGAGACTTAATCCCTGTAATTATAACTTTGAAAATAAACATGCTTTTGTAAACAAATTTGATAAAAAAGAGAATGACTCACATTATAAACATGCAGATTTATACAGGCAGAGCTTAGCCTATAGATTAGTCTTGTAACCTAGTGCACACGAATTCGGTAAGTAACTAATACAACATTTACGATAACTCACGAGATTAAAACCCTCACAACAAATGACAAAGTGCAATCACTTAAACATCCATCGGATTCACAACGAATGACAGAATACTCCCCGAGTTCAGGTGGCACTCAAACATCCTGTCGGAATCACGACTAATGACAAAGGATAGCGCTTAAACATTCATTGGATAGTTTCAATCGATCGGACATTGAATCGTAGCAGCGATCAAGTTAATACTCGGTATCGTAGCAAAATTCGAGCTAGTATGTGTTTGGTAGTAAACGAACTATATCTTAGTGCCTGAATTGAATTGTTACGTCGAACCAACGCAGAATGTCAAGTCCCACACCCTTCTATTTATATCTGAAAAACAGCTCCCTCGCGTGGCGCGAGGGGCTGTCGCGTGGCGCGACGGGTTCGGTTTTAGTATAGGGTAGCCACGTGTCTTGGTAGCCTAGCTGAGTCGACAGATAAAAATGGGAATGTTACAAGAATCCTCCACTATCCTATAATTTAGTTACTAGTGGTTAATAAATTTAAACAACCTATAATTTATATGATAAAAATGGGAATGTTACAAGAATCCTCCACTATCTCCATGGCTATGTTATCCTCAATAATAGGGGTTAAGATGTGGATGATGGGTATCTTAACATCCTCTAGAATCTTCAATGATGATCCAAGGTTAGCTAGGGCATCCGCTTCTGTATTTTCTTCCCTGGGTACCTGTGTTAAACTAAAAGAAGCAAAAGAATCCACCAATTTTTTTGACTATCTCTAGATACTTGATTAGCCTTTCACCTTTGGCAGCATAAGAACTGTTATAGTGGTTAGTAATTAATAAAGAATCAACATGTACCTCAAGATACCTGATCCTCATATGCTTAGCTAATTGCAAACCTGCTATCAAGGCCTCATACTCAGCCTCATTATTAGTGGTTTGAAACTCACAAGCAATTGATTGGGCTATAATATCCCCCTGTGGAGATTTTAGTAGTATGCCTAGTCCAGTTCCCTTGACATTTGAAGCCCCATCTGTGAAGAGTATCCAAGGATCTTTGGTCTCTTCAAGTTGTTGAACTTCCAATTCAGCTTCCCTTTGTAGATCACTACTGAAATCAGCCACAAAGTCAGCTAAGGCTTGGGATTTGATGGCAGTCCTAGGTTCATACTTAATGTCATATGCACTAAGCTTGACTGCCCATTTTTCCATCCTCTCTGACATTTCAGGTTTCCTGAGAACATTCTTGATAGGAAAGTTAGTTTTAACAATAATAGGATGAGTTTCAAAATAATGACGTAGTTTAGTACATGCCATGATTAAAGCAAGAATAAGTTTCTCTAAATGAGAATACCTGGACTCAGCATCAAGTAGACTTTTACTTACATAGTATACCGGATGTTAAGAACCTTCATGATCCTTAACTAGGACCGCACTTACAGCCTTAGTGGAAACAGCCAGATATAAGGATAATGTTTCCCCATTTTCTGGTTTCATTGGAGCTGGAGCTGAGGATAAGTAATCCTTAAGGGCCTTGAGGGCATTCTCATGCTTTTCAGTCCATTCAAACTTCTTATTCTTTCTCAGGATGTCATAGAACTCTTTGCATTTCTCTGACGACTTTGAAATGAATCTGTTCAAGGCTGCAATTCTTCCTGTCAACCTTTGCACATCCTTAGCATTGGCAGGAGACTTGATGTTCACAATGGCCTTGATTTGTTCTGGACTTGCCTCTATTCCCTTCTTTGTCACCATGTAACCTAAGAATTTACCAGCTTTAACTCCAAAGTGGCATTTGGAAGGATTCAGTTTCATGTTGTATCTATCAAGGATATCAAATGCTTCTTCCAAATCCTTAAGGTGATCCTCAGCTCTTCTGGACTTAACCACCATGTCATCTATGTAGACTTCCATTGTGTGTCCAATTTGTTCTTTAAACATCATATTCACTAGCCTTTGGTATATAGCATCTGCATTTCTTAGTCCAAAGGGCATAGCAATATAGGAATAGATACCAGTGGGAGTCATAAAAGTTGTATTCTCTTGGTCAGATGGTTCCATCTAAATTTGTTGAAATCCAGATGAAGCATCCATAAAAGTTAACAACTCATGACCCGCCGTAGCATCCACCATGGAGTCAATGTGGGGTAATGGGAAAGGATCCTTGGGACATGCTTTGTTCAAATCAGTAAAATCAACGCATACCCCTCCACCTTCCATTCTTTTTCTGAACAACAACCACATTGGCTAACCATTTTGGATACTTCACCTCTCTGATCATACCTGCCTTGAGTAGTTTGTCTACCTCTTCTTGGATAACGACATTTCTTTCAGGTGCAAATTTCCTATTTTTCTGATGTATTGGCTTGAAGGACCTGTCAATACCAAGTTTGTGAGTAATAACATCCTTAGAAATACCTGTCATGTCCTCATGTTTCCAAGAGAATGTAGTTTTTCTTCTTTTTAAGAAGGATATTAAATCCTGCTTAATACTGTCAAGGATCCTGGATCCTATAAAAATATTGGATTCAGGATCCTCCGAGTTCAGCAAAATATCCTTGATGTCTTGCTCTCTTGCCTCCAGGACGTCCCTTGGAGGATACTTTAATTACTATGCTTCCCTAGGTTTTAAGGCTGGCTTCATCGAAGAAGTGTAACAATTCTTGGCCTCTTGCTGATCACTTTCAATCTTCACCACACACCATGGAGTAGGGAGCTTCACACACTGATGATATGTTGAGGGGACCGCCTTCATATCGTGTATCCATGGCCTACCAAGGATAACATTACAGCAAGATAAGCAATCGATGACACAAATTTTTTTAACAGAATTTACTCCCTCTATATAAATAGGAAATTTGATGTCCCCCAATGTATTCTTTGTCTCTCCACTGAATCCCACAAGGACAGATGATCTTGGGACAATATCGGATTCAGGAATGTTCATTCTTTTGAGGATATCTAAGTGGATGATGTTCACTGAGCTTCCCCCATCAATGAGAATCCTGCGAACAAAATGGTTAGAGATAAATAATGTAATAACTAGACCATCGTGAGGAGGATCCTGTATATCCACACGGTCATCCTCATCAAAGGATATGACTTTTTCCTGGGTAAGGATGGAAGTTCGAACAGGTCTGTCCCTATTCTCCATCTTTGTCAGTTTTACATGCCTCTTAGCAGCCGAGAATGAAGTGCCACAGATATCCAAGCCACCGGAGATGAAATGGATAATTTGAGCATCGGCTGGTGGAGGAGGAGCCTTTTCAGGAACTTTCTCAGAAACCTGGATCCTTGATTTTTCCTTCCGAACTGCTCCTTCAAGTATCCTTTACTCAAGAGATAACTGATCTCCTTCCTTAATACTATGCATTCGTCTGTGAGATGACCAAAGTCTTCATGATAAGCACACCACTTCGATTTGTCTTTGGTAGCAGCCGGCTTGTCACTTTTCCTCGGCCATCTAGCTTTATCACCTAAGTTCTGCATAGCAAGGATTAGTTCACTATTATCAGTAGCAAAACAATATTCAGAGATAGGAGGATAATCCTCATCATCTTCATCTTGTTCCACAGCATGAACATTCTGGTTGTCAGACTTAGTGTATTACTTGGACTTGTTATTCCTAAAATAGGATCCTTGTTTGTCTTGCTTTGAGGATCCTGACAATCTCTCCTGGATCCTTTTGTCATCCTCTAAACGGATGAACCTAAGGGCACTGTTCCTTACCTCATCTAGGTTCCTGCAAGGTGTCATAACAAGATTATCATAGAATTGAGAATCTTTAAGTAAACCCATTTTAACAGCTTCAACAGCTGTAGCAATATCTAAGTTAGGGATTTCTAAGGATTCTCTACTGAATTTAGTTATGTAATCCCTTAATGATTCATTATGACCTTGGGTGACCCTACATAAATCACTAGTCAACCGTTCAAACATCCTACTACATGAAAACTGACTATTGAACAAGTTAACCAAATTAGAAAATGAAGTAATTGAATAAGGAGGAAGACTTAGCAGCCATTTCAGAGCTGATCCAGTCAATATGGATCCGAAACCCTTGCAAAGGCAGGCTTCTTTTAACCTTTCTGGAATGGGGTTGATCTCCATTCTCTCCCTGTATTGTGCTACATGCTCTTCTGGATCGGTTGTACCATCATAGTGTAAGACCCAAACTAGTATTTGACAAAAATTGCAGCGGAAATTCGTGACATAAAATTTCTTTTATTACAAACGTCTTGACTTACTTGAAAGTCCGTTTTAAAAATAACTCTTTTACTAAACAAAGGCAAACTTCCTGTTTGCTAAGGTACACAATCGATTATTCCCGTACAATCTACCTTGTGACTCGGTCTTCTATCTTTATTCCTTGTGATAATCATCCGTACTCTCATACAACCTGCACTCACCATATACATTTATAACATTAGCATACGTTATACATATAAACAAGATTCATACATGTACACTTTCCATTCAGCTTTCTCTCCACTTTTAAGCATATCATTCGCATATCAATTCTCTGGTGAGCCTTCAATAATGTACCTGCATTAATCTTCGTTTTCCAGGCACACTATTAATATCATTAACACTCAACGTATCCAAAATCATACTTACATATACACGTGCATACATCCATACCCCTCTACATACATGCATACACTCATCCGTATCTTCATATATTCTCAAATACACTTCTACATATGTACCTACATTCGTACGTTTCTACATACATGCCTACACTCACACGTATCTTCATACATACATAAATACACATCTGCATACGTACATACATTCCTACGCCTTCACATATATACATATTATCATACATATCTTCATATATACATAAATACACTTCTACATACGTACCTACATTCATACGTCTCTACATGCATGCATACACTCATACATACCTTCCATATATACATCAATGCACATCTACATACACGTACAAAATCTTGCATACCTCTTACATACTCATACGTTAGTTACATGGGACTTAGACTTTGATTTATAGCCCATAAACATCTAAGGATCGATCAAAATCATGTTTAGAAAGCCCGCCGTAGTCCACGGGTAACAAACCGAAGCCTACGATACATAAATCAACTTAAATAACAGGATTTCAGCTTTTGAGACTTGGGGAGGCCGTCGGCGACGGCCCTAGAGGTGTCGGCGACGGGCCTTACATTTACCCGTAGCCAAAAACACCCGTAGACAGTTAAATAAGGCGTCTGGCAAAACTGATGTTTCCAGGGGGCGTCGGCGAAGGCCCCTAGTGCGTCGGCGACGGCCTCCAGAAACATCAGTTTTCTTGCTGTGTTGTTTTGTCGTTCGTACGCACTAAAACTCGCATAACTTTTGAACCGTTTACCCGTTTAACCTCCCGTTTCTTCCTACATGCTTGTAAATTCACATTCTATCATATGAACTTGAAATCCAACATCCGGTTTAAGGAAAATATTAACTTAATATCTCGGCTTTAAATACCCTTTTTCACTTATTCGACCCGTTCATGTTTTAAATCCATAAACTTGTGTGATTACTATAAATTTCGTACTAGCTTCATAACCATGAATGTTCCCTAATACCCGGACCTTAATCATGAAGTTTATGCGCCCGTTACCCATTTCTACGTGTAAACGTATTGTAATCCGCTAAAGGATTCAAACACTTTAAACTTAAATCTTGCTTTCCTTTCCTTATATCTTATGACCACATTATCACATGTAACTATCATTATACACAACCATATATGTAAAACCTTACTTGAATTCAATTATCATGTTGATATACTAGTACATAACTTTACTTAAATAACATGAGAAGTGATTCCAAAAATCACTTACCTTATGCGTCCATGCTCGTATCTGCTTCCTTGCTTCTTCTTGACCCGTTAACACCTCGTGCTTGAGTCCGTCTCGACGTGATTCCTTTACTTCCATTTCAACAAAATCACGCCCTTATTAGCATACTCATTTGTACATGTTAACTATCATATAAATCGCATATTTCACACTAAACTTTCATTAGTCATTTCTAACAAACATATGACATATAATCTAATTCATATCCTTTCAAACTCATGAAATTCATCATGTAATCACAAATATCGCATATTAACGTAACATGTACCATACAACTTCCTATAATCCTCCTTTACGACAACAAACCAAATCATGCTTTTTATGTGTATAGTTGACTTTCAGAAGTCAATAATTCATCATATGAGCTTTCGGCTTATCATTTTATATATATATCCGTAATATTCCAATAGGCTACACGAACGACACTATATACGTCAAGCCGTTTCACATAATTTCACCTCCTAACTTCATTTAGACATTTCATCATACACTTGGTGTGCGTACTACTAACGAAGCATATTGTACAAGCATTCTTTGCATATCCTTACTAGTTCATATCAAGATCATCAAATTCCACTAACATCACATAACTTTCATCCTAAATCAAGGTTATTAACAATAATCCACCATATCCAACTTCATATATATCAAAACTATACTTGATTTAGCACATGCAACATCATCATCTTCATAACATTACTTCTACAAGTGGGATATAATCAGAAATTCGAACACAAATCACATTCTACATGATGATATTAATTCACATACAAACTCAGATTCATACAACTTTCACTGATTAATCGAAACCCACTTAACCAAAGCTTCAAAACATAAAATTGAACTCACCTTATGTTCAATACAATTAGATTAAAGGGTATCTTGACTCATGCATTCGATTTTTGCCCTAAATCAGGTTTAATTTCTTGAGTTCTTGACTTGGAATGAAGGAGAAGGGTTTCTCCTTTGCCCCTGCCCTTTCTCGTGACCACACCCCCACACCAAAACACTGGGTTTTGATTTTCCTTATTTTAATTATAACATTTACACTTTCAGTCCTTGTACATACTTTTATTGTCATTCTAGTATAAATGTTTCATTCTTTATAACTTATATCATAGTTATTAAAATTAACTAATTAAATTAAACTCTTAAGCACCAAAATAATCTCTTATAAATTTTGGGGTGTTACAAGTCTACCCCCCTTAAAGGAGGTTTCGTCCCCGAAACCTTTCTCATACCTATTCTTATCTTTTCATTATACTCATTCAAGGTGCATAATACATTTCTAATACATTCGAAATCTTGGCTAAAGATTTGGTTCATAAACAAACATATTTGTACACATTTATCCTACCTTCTTGAATTAAGTAATCTACTTTCACAGACACATAATAGGTCAGAAATTTATCCAGAGCCCTTTATTAGTGTCACTACACTTCATAGTGCTAGTTCCTAGCATATTGCATTACTAACGGTTCATTCATCGAATTTATTCCGATTGTATATAATTATTAATCATACAAACCTAAGTCTGCGGTTTGTTTCTAACTTCCTATTTAAGCATATTACATTCATATATTTACTAATCGAAATAAATCGATTTATTTCATACTACTCATACATCATATGCTATCTTTCATTTTGTTCACTATGAGCCATCCTAAACATTCCATTACTATCATTACTTCCAATTACCTTAAGCTCATAGGAGGGGTCGATATATTACCATACGCATACTATAATCATTCAAAGGCTTATTATTACAACTAAATTCACCTTTCTTAACTTAATTATCCATACTTAAATCACGAAGACTAAGCATTATTTCCATGGTTACTATTGTTAGTTATGCCATGCGCATCTTTTCTACAATGTCTTGTTCAAATGAACATGGCCAACAAGCCGAGCATCAAAGTTAGCATTTCTTAGTGACACTTGCCGGTTTTTTTTTTTATATTCTATCAGAATTTCCACAGTTACAAGCATTTAAGTTCAATACCACCCGACGATCATTACGAACATTTTGAAATTCACTCCATAATTTGCATTACGGTTTGTATATATACATTCTATTCTAACACATCCATCTCTAGTCGAGTCATAACCTCCTATTAAAGTTACACCCCTTTTTATACATACCTGACGGAAGTAAATTCCATTGATTCATCATCCTTATCTTACTGTGATCATTCCTTTCCGATTGGTGACATTGCGTGTCCATTCATCAAGCTCACCTATGAGTACAAAACTTAACATATCAAAACATTAACTGTCACACCCCCAAAATCCACCATGCGGAGTACCACCGCTTGGAGGCGTGACGTGACCAGGATCAAGCCACCAACCATATTGAACAAGCATGTAAGTAGTTTGTAAAATCCAACACAATACAATTGGTGTCTAAACAAAACATAGTTTAAGTTACAAGCGGAAGCATAAAGTTTGAAACCAAATCATAAGTTTAAACGTTTCAAATGTTTAGCATGGTACACAGTTGTCCATGTCCCACAACGACTCTTCCCACTCTGATGCAAGTTCCATAGATACCTAACGACCTGCAAGGCATGTAACAACGAGTTAACAACAAAGTTGAGTGAATTCACAGTTGGTTGTTTAGTTATAGTGTTTGTGAATCATTTGTTCATTTCGTAAACCAAGTATCTTAGTTATCTGTATCGCGGTTTCCCAAACATGTTTGCGATGATTAGTGGCCGGATCGCGGTTTCTAAAACATGTGTGCGATGATTAGTGGCCGTATCGCGGTTTCCCAAACATGTGTGCGAAGATTAGTGGGGGCTTCCCATGTGTCGACTAGACGTGTTTGTACGTGCCCTTCTTGATCCAAGGACCGTAGCGAGTGTGAGTGTACGTAGGTTTTACGTACGTGCCCTTCAATCCGAGGACGGTGAAAAGTAGTTTAATAGTAATGATAGTACGAGTAGTTATTCAATCCCATTCCCAACCCACCGGGAATCCCATGCCTTAAGAGTGTGAACTCACCTCGGTTGCTCGGTTTGACTCTCAAAAGTAGCTAACAGTCAAGGTCGGTCAATCACGTCCTAGTACGATTACCACTTAGTTTATTAGTGACTTCAAATAGAACACAAAGTTCCTACACGTATCTATCACATAACATCCATCACTTTAACGGTTTATGCCCATATATACTTCCCATCCATTCCCCACTCAAAATCAAACATACGATAATGCACATAACATATATAACATGTTAGATCATTCACAGATAGCATACTCGACATTTAGACACGCGAGTCACAACTTATGTCTTTTCAGCATTTATATTCAAAACTGGCTGTTTTCGGACATTTTAATAAAATAGTTAAATTATTCCAAAAATTCCCAAATTTTAACAGAATGTCTTAAACGTTCTATTTTTTATTGTGTAAAAATATCGGGGTCTAGTTCATTATCAATAATTTATAGAAAATCGTTTACCAAACTGTGATCAGAATTGTCACATTCTGATCACAGTTTACGGAATAATTCGTCTAAAATTCCTTGTAAGTCCGTTTGTCAAAATTCCAGTTCGAGGGTCACAAATACATCAGTGACCAGCTATGGTATGAATTTTAGGGGCTGGTTCAATCCAGGTTTCATGTTACGACCGAAAACGTACAGCCCATTTTACTGCAGTAAAAATCAGCCTTAGCTGCTGTCACGAAAACAGACTTTTAAAATAGTAAACGACCTCAAAAAAATACGATTCCAGCGCCATTTTCTTCGTTTTTCGAAAAGACACGATTTAGGCTTCAGAAATTCCGTTTTTCGATTTGTTAAAGTCTGTTTACAGCCCGTTGAAGGCGGCTGAAAAAGTACATCAGAATGTTATTTCGTGGTTTAAATGTTGCTAAATCGCATCAACGAGTGTCCGACAATGGATTTAACAAGAAACCAACAATCAAACATCAAGTATGATTTAACCAACCTTCAAACCAACAAGATTCCGCTTCATAATTCAGACACAAGTAAACTTTTATGTAACTTTTATATTCTTTACTATTGTTTAACATCTTCTAATCTTTTTGATCTTTAGTGATTTAAACAACAACACATCATACTACAAATCATAAATTTGAACAAGATGAACCAAGGCAAAAATGAGACTTACTACTAGCCTCTAGCTAGGGATGAAATCTAGTGTGAAAATGATGAGAAAATGTGATGAAAAAGCTGGAACAAGGCCCTTCTTGAAGCTCCACAAGTAGTAACCTTCTTGAATCGCCTTCTAAACTTAATGGAACTTGTAAAATGAAAGAGATGGTGTGAAAGTAAGAGAGATGGTGGCGGTTTTGTGGAAACCGAAAGTGAGAGGAGAGGGAGGGTGAGGTGAGGGAGTGATCTTGGTGAAATGATTGTTCAATCTCAAGCTCCATACCTTTATAATCATCCTACATATTTTATCTAGTTCAACAAGTAACATATCCAATATAATATTACAATAAAATCAACAAGGTATGGTGTGAGGATGTGGGGGTCCTTCTAGAACCAAAAATTCGGTTGGGGGGGGGGGGTGTATGATTGCAAAAATGTAACTAAAGTGTAAGTAACAGTTAGAATGCAAGTACTTGGTATTTTTATGTTAGATATAGAGTTTTTAGTGGGTATTATGGCAAACGGGGACCATGACTAGCTCAAAATAATTAAATAATGTGTTTGAAAAATATTTGGTGTCCCGGGTAATGTCCGGTTGTTCGGTCAGATACTGTTCCGTTAAATTGTTTAACTGTTCCGTAAGGCGTCTTACTTATATATTTTTGTAACGAAATTTATTCCTAACACATAGTAATTTTTCTGTTTAACATACCGGACTATTTAGTTATTTTTCTGTATACTACTAGTATGCTAACACGCACATGTAAGTATAACACAGTAATCCGAGAGCAGTTAAATAATTTAGCACAACCATCAAGCACTTTCATTATCACTAATTAATTGTACGGAATACATGTAAATTGAGGGTTGTCACATTCTCTCCCTGTTAAGAGAATTTCGTCCCGAAATTTAGCGCGTGGTTACTGAGGAAGCTAGTTAAGTTGCGTTGTTTTCCTGATTTTCCTGGGGTGTGACATCATCCCCCCGTTGATTTGGAATTTCGTCCCGAAATTCTGCAGTAGCTTCAGCCTCAGTAGTGGTTGCGTTTTTCTTAAACAGTTGGGGATACTTGAGTTTCATTTGGTCTTCTCGTTCCCGGGTATTCTCTGGGCCACGACGAGCATTCCAACGGACTCGGACCAGAGGTATCCTGGTATGTTTGAGGATCTTAACATCTCGATCCGTAATCTCTACTGGTTCCTCGACGAATCACAGCTGGTCGTCGATTGTGAGTTCCTTCAGAGGAACTATGAGGGTCTCATCTGACAGACACTTCTTCAGATTCGACACATGGAAAACATTGTGAACTCCGCTGAGTTCTTCAGGTAGATTCAACCTATAGGCGACTTTGCCAATTTTCTCAATGACTTCGAATGGTCCGACATAACGCGGATTGAGTTTACCTCGTTTGCCAAAACGAACTACACCTTTCCAAGGTGAGACTTTGAGTAGCACTCGATCCCCAACCTGGAGCTCGAGTGGTTTTCTTCCCTTATCAACATAGCTTTTCTGACGGTCACGAGCTGCCGCCATTCGCTGTCGTATCTGAGCAATTTTCTCGGTGGTATCTACCACAAGTTCTGGGCCAGTGATTTGGCTGTCACCAACTTCTGCCCAACAGAGAGGTGATCGGCATTTGCGTCCGTACAATGCCTCAAACGGAGCAGCTTGGATGCTGGTGTGGTAGCTGTTGTTGTACGAAAACTCCACCAGCGGGAGGTGCCTTTCCCAGCCATTACCAAAATCGATTACACATGCCCTAAGCATGTCTTCAAGGGTTTGGATGGTGCGTTCAGATTGCCCATCCGTCTGCGGGTGATAAGCGGTGCTCATATCTAAACGTGAGCCAAAGGACTTGTGCATTGCTTGCCACAGTTCAGAAGTAAAACGTGCGTCACGATCAGATATAATAGAGGTTGGCACTCCGTGCCTTGATACCACTTCCTTTAGGTAAATGTATGCAAGAGTAGAAAACTTATCCGTTTCTTTGATAGCTAGAAAATGTGCAGACTTGGTCAGTCGATCTACGATCACCCAAATGGTATCGTTTCCGCGTTGAGATCTGGGCAGGCCGGTAACGAAATCCATGGAAATTTGCTCCCATTTCCATTTCGGGATCTCCGGTTGTTGAAGTAGGCCTACTGGTTTCTGATATTCAGACTTGACTCTCGCACAAGTCAAGCACTTGCTGACGTAGGTTGCTATGTGGGCTTTCATGCCAGGCCACCAGTATGTGGTCTTTAAGTCGTGGTACATCTTATCCGAACCAGGATGTACTGAATAACGAGACTTGTGTGCTTCATTCATCACAAGCTCGCGTAGGTTTCCATACAGTGGGACCCAGATGCGTCCGTTTACATAGTAGGCACCGTCTTCCTTTCGTTCTAGCCGCTGCCTCGATCCTTGTAGGGACTCAGCCCTGATGTTTTCTGCCTTCAATGCTTCAACTTGAGCATCACGAATCTGAGCGGGAAGGTTAGACTGGATGGTAAGCTGTAAAGCACGTACACGCTTAGGTAGGGTATCCTTTCGACTGAGGGCGTCGGCCACAACATTGGCTTTACCCGGATGATACTTGATCGCACATTCGTAATCGTTCAAGAGCTCAACCCATCGGCGTTGACGCCTGTTTAACTCCTTTTGCTTGAAGATATGCTCGAGACTCCTGTGATCGGTGTAAATGGTGCACTTGGTACCGTACAGGTAATGTCTCCATATCTTAAGCGCGAAAACAACTGCTCCCAGCTCCAGATCATGAGTAGTGTAATTTCTTTCGTGAACCTTGAGTTGGCGTGATGCGTAGGCAATGACCTTGTCATGTTGCATCAACACGCAACCAAGTCCTTGTATGGATGCGTCGTAATAAACCACAAAATCATCTGTGCCTTCAGGCAATGAGAGAATAGGCGCGCTACAAAGTCTATCTTCCGAGTGTTGAAATGCAGACTTCTGTGCATCATTCCAACGATAGGTGACACCCTTCTGAGTCAGTGAAGTGAGAGGTTGCGCAATCCTTGAGTATCCTGCCAAACCCAAGAATTGGCGGATTTCTGTTGGTGCACGGGGTGCAGGCCAGTTCTTGATTGATTCAACCTTAGATGGATCCACATGAATTCCATCCTTGTTTACCACATGGCCTAGAAAGTGGACTTCGCGAAGCCAGATGTCACATTTCGAAAACTTGGCTTACAACTGCTCTTTTCGAAGAAGTTCCAGCATAAGTCGTAGATGCTGTTCGTGTTCCTCCTGACTCTTAGAATAGATCGGGATATCGTCGATGAACACAATAACGAGCTTATCCAGGTAAGGTTTGCATACTCGGCTCATGAGATCCATGAAAACCGCTGGTGCATTCGTCAATCCGAAAGGCATGACCAGTAACTCGTAATGGCCGTAACGAGTTCTGAGTGTTGTTTTGGAGACGTCCTCATCTCGGACCTTCAGCTAATGGTATCCCGATCTCATGTCAATCTTGGAGTAATAGCTCGACCCTTGCAACTGGTCGAAATAGTCATCAATGCGCGGGAGAGGATAACGATTCTTTACGGTCACCTTATTGAGTTCAAGGTAGTCGATGCACATTCTGAAGGTACCGTCTTTCTTCCTTACGAATAACACTGAAGCTCCCCAGGGCGAAGAGCTAGGATGAATAAAAACCTTTTTCCAAAGTTCTTGTAATTGCTTGGACAGTTCTTCCAGTTCGGTTGGGGCTAAGCGATGAGGTGCTTGAGCTATGGGCGCTGCTCCAGGAGCTAGCTCGATTTGGAATTCGACTCGTCGATGAGGCCGAAGACCAGGTAATTTCTCAGGAAATACCTCAGGAAAATCGCGCACTATAGGAATGTCTTAAATTTTCTTCTATTCCGTTGATGTGTCAGTAACGAGCGCTAGAATGGCAGTGTGGCCCTTATGCAAACACTTCTGGGCCTTTAAGGAAAGAGATAATGCCTACAACATCACCACTCTTATCGGCCTGAATCACCAGAGGTTCTTCACCAGAACGAGGAACGCGGACGATTTTCTCCTTGCAAACAATCTCCGCTTGATGATGAGATAGCCAATCCATCCCAATAACGACGTTGATACTACCAACTGTGATAGGGATGAGATCGATAGAGAAAGTCTGACCAGCTAAGACGAGGTTACAACCTTTAACTATGTGTGTGGCCTCGAGACTTTTACCGTTTGCTAGCTCTACCGTGTGTTTGGTGGTCAAAAGTGTTGGGGTGCGCTTAAGTATTTGACTAACTTTTAAGGACACATAACAAGTATCGGCACCCGAATCGAATAAAAAAGTAACAAAGAAATCATCTAGAAGAAACTTACCCATCACAACGTTGGGATCGTTCCTTGCGTCAGCCTGACCAATCACTAAGGTGCGACCTTTGCCGTTATTGTTACCCCCGTTTTTGCCTCCATTGTTGTTCTCATTTCCTTGGTTATTGTTCTGATTCTGATTCAGCTGAGGACAGTGCCTCTTGAAGTGACCCTCAGCACCGCACTGGAAGCATCCCTTATTACCTTGCTGGTGTTGCTGTTGGTTTTGGGGAGTTTGTGGCTGCTGTTGTCGGTTCTGCTTCACAGGACGTAAGCTTCGGCAATCTTTGGCTTCATGTCCCAACTTGCTACATCTCTGACAACGACCCTTGCTGCACGGCCTGCTGTGGTGCAAACTACATCGATTGCACTTTGGGTGATTTCCCCTGTATCTACCCTGACCTTGTTTTCCAAAAGGCTGCTGACTGGGGTTCCTGTGTTCATCTGTCTTTCGCTGCTGGGACTGAGACTGAACTGGAGTAGAACCCTCGCCCGAATTTCCATCCCACTTGCGCTTGTTGTTACTGGGAGCATCAGTAGTAGTAGCGTTAATACGCTTGGGCAGCTTGCCCTCTTCCACTGCCTGATCGGTGAGCTGGTGTGCCAAACGAATGACTTGCTGGATTGTGGGAAGGTTGGCCGCACTTACAGACCCTTGGATTTCTGGGACTAAGCCTCTGAGGTATAGCTTGATTCGCCTAGATATGGGTTGTGACATGTTAGGACATAAGGCAGCCAAGTCGTTGGACCTCTTTATGTATGCCTCAATCTCTGATCCTTCCATCTTCAAACCATAATACTCTATCTCAAGTTTTAGTATGTCGTCCAGGTGGCAGAACTCTTCCTTAATCTAATCCTTGAAGTCGCTCCAGAGGGTGGCATTCGCGTCTGCCAACCCGAGCATCTGAACCTGTGCGTTCCACCAAATATACGCTTTCCCTTGCAACATGCCAGTAGCGTACTCCACTCGTTTGTTGGTAGGGCTTTCACTTTCTTCGAATGTAAATTCGATTCTTCGGATCCAGTGTAGAAGGCCGATTGTCCCTTCAGTGCCGTCAAAAGTGGGAGGTTTGCATTCCAGGAACGCCTTGAAGGTGCCCATGCGTGTTTGAAGGTGCATGGGTTGACTCCCTGTTTGGGTTGCTAAGGCTTCAGCAATCCGTTCGTTAATCAAGGTCGTCAGCTGACCCTGGGTCATGTCGAGACGTTCACTCATGATCTTCATATAGAAGGAACACACGTAAGAAGGTGTCGCAAGGTGCGTAAGTGTGGGATGACAGAAGAGAGTAAGCACACAAGGTTCAAATAGCAGTTATTACACTAGCTAATGCATACTATGATCAAATGTGCTACTAGCAGGTAGGTAATACAAACATAAACCATATTACCTATAATGTTGAGTCTTGCACGTGGAGCGAAGCGTCGTTGTGGATCGTTGAGCACTGTACAGGTTATAGTGTGGTTTTAACAAAAACTTTTTCCCCGTATTAAAACCAAGTTCACTATAACCAATGGCTCTGATACCAATCTGTCACACCCCCAAAATCCACCATGCGGAGTACCACCGCTTGGAGGCGTGACGTGACCAGGATCAAGCCACCAATCATATTGAACAAGCATGTAAGTAGTTTGTAAAATCCAACACAATACAATTGGTGTCTAAACAAAACATAGTTTAAGTTACAAGCGGAAGCATAAAGTTTGAAACCAAATCATAAGTTTAAACGTTTCAAATGTTTAGCATGGTACACAGTTGTCCATGTCCCACAACGACTCTTCCCACTCTGATGCAAGCTCCATAGATACCTAACGACCTGCAAGGCATGTAACAACGAGTCAACAACAAAGTTGAGTGAATTCACAGTTGGTTGTTTAGTTATAGTGTTTGTGAATCATTTGTTCATTTCGTAAACCAAGTATCTTAGTTATCTGTATCGCGGTTTCCCAAACATGTTTGCGATGATTAGTGGCCGGATCGCGGTTTCTAAAACATGTGTGCGATGATTAGTGGCCGTATCGCGGTTTCCCAAACATGTGTGCGAAGATTAGTGGGGGCTTCCCATGTGTCGACAAGTCGTGTTTGTACGTGCCCTTCTAGATCCAAGGACCGTAGCGAGTGTGAGTTTACGTAGGTTTTACGTACGTGCCCTTCAATCCGAGGACGGTGAAAAGTAGTTTAATAGTAATGATAGTACGAGTAGTTATTCAATCCCATTCCCAACCCACCGGGAATCCCATGCCTTAAGAGTGTGAACTCACCTCGGTTGCTCGGTTTGACTCTCAAAAGTAGCTAACAGTCAAGGTCGGTCAATCACGTCCTAGTACGATTACCACTTAGTTTATTAGTGACTTCAAATAGAACACAAAGTTCCTACACGTATCTATCACATAACATGCATCACTTTAACGGTTTATGCCCATATATACTTCCCATCCATTACCCACTCAAAATCAAACATACGATAATGCACATAACATCTATAACATGTTAGATCATTCACAGATAGCATACTCGACATTTAGACACGCGAGTCACAACTTATGTCTTTTCAGCATTTATATTCAAAACTGGCTGTTTTCGGACATTTTAATAAAATAGTTAAATTATTCCAAAAATTCCCAAATTTTAACAGAATGTCTTAAACGTTCCATATTTTATTGTGTAAAAATATCGGGGTCTAGTTCATTATCAATAATTTATAGAAAATCGTTTACCAAACTGTGATCAGATTTGTCACATTCTGATCACAGTTTACGGAATAATTCGTCTAAAATTCCTTGTAAGTCCGTTTGTCAAAATTCCAGTTCGAGGGTCACAAATACATCAGTGACCAGCTATGGTATGAATTTTAGGGGCTGGTTCAATCCAGGTTTCATGTTACGACCGAAAACGTACAGCCCATTTTACTGCAGTAAAAATCAGCCTTAGCTACTGTCACGAAAACAGACTTTTAAAATAGTAAACGACCTCAAAAAAATACGATTCCAGCGCCATTTTCTTCGTTTTTCGAAAAGACACGATTTAGGCTTCAGAAATTCCGTTTTTCGATTTGGTAAAGTCTGTTTACAGCCCGTTGAAGGCGGCTGAAAAAGTACATCAGAATGTTATTTCGTGGTTTAAATGTTGCTAAATCGCATCAACGAGTGTCCGACAATGGATTTAACAAGAAACCAACAATCAAACATCAAGTATGATTTAACCAACCTTCAAACCAACAAGATTCCGCTTCATAATTCAGACACAAGTAAACTTTTATGTAACTTTTATATTCTTTACTATTGTTTAACATCTTCTAATCTTTTTGATCTTTAGTGATTTAAACAACAACACATCATACTACAAATCATAAATTTGAACAAGATGAACCAAGGCAAAAATGAGACTTACTACTAGCCTCTAGCTAGGGATGAAATCTAGTGTGAAAATGATGAGAAAATGTGATGAAAAAGCTGGAACAAGGCCCTTCTTGAAGCTCCACAAGTAGTAACCTTCTTGAATCGCCTTCTAAACTTAATGGAACTTGTAAAATGAAAGAGATGGTGTGAAAGTAAGAGAGATGGTGGCGGTTTTATGGAAACCGAAAGTGAGAGGAGAGGGAGGGTGAGGTGAGGGAGTGATCTTGGTGAAATGATTGTTCAATCTCAAGCTCCATACCTTTATAATCATCCTACATATTTTATCTAGTTCAACAAGTAACATATCCAATATAATATTACAATAAAATCAACAAGGTATGGTGTGAGGATGTGGGGGTCCTTCTAGAACCAAAAATTCGGTTTGGGGGGGGGTATGATTGCAAAAATGTAACTAAAGTGTAAGTAACAGTTAGAATGCAAGTACTTGGTATTTTTATGTTAGATATAGAGTTTTTAGTGGGTATTATGGCAAACGGGGACCATGACTAGCTCAAAATAATTAAATAATGTGTTTGACAAATATTTGGTGTCCCGGGTAATGTCCGGTTGTTCGGTCAGATACTGTTCCGTTAAATTGTTTAACTGTTCCGTAAGGCGTCTTACTTATATATTTTTGTAACGAAATTTATTCCTAACACATAGGAAAACATACCGGACTATTTAGTAATTTTTCTGTATACTACTAGTATGCTAACACGCACATGTAAGTATAACACAGTAATCCGAGAGCAGTTAAATAATTTAGCACAACCATCAAGCACTTTCATTATCACTAATTAATTGTACGGAATACATGTAAATTGAGGGTTGTCACATTAACTAACGAGCTCAAATGGCAATCGCCATCTGACCCGTATGACCCATTTATCCTTTTGACCATTCTTGCATGCGACGCATTTGCATAAATATATTCGTATATATATACATGAAAGTTTAAGCATAATTTGAATCATATCACTTAAGAAATATTTACTTCTCTGGTCCGTAATTGCTTACACATTCGAATATTTTCATTCCTATCATTCTTTTGTTCATTTGCTTTACATTTACTTATATGACTTGTTTGACGCATACGTGGTCAAGTTATTGACTTCTTCTTATGTAGACTAGTTCCGTCTTTTATAACTTAAATCTGTTTCGCGGATTCAAACACATTATTCATACCTTTCGTACCTTCTATGTTTTGAATCCGTCTTGTTGATTCAAACATTGCATTCACATCTTTCATTCTTTGAATCCGCCTCTCGGATTCAAACATTGCATTTACGCCTTTCATCCCTTGAATCCGTCTTGCGGATTCAAGCATTGCATCCATATCTTTCATTCTTTGAATCCGTCTCGCGGATTCAAACATTGCATTTACGCTTTTCATCCCTTGAATCTGTCTCGCGGATTCAAGCATTGCATCCATATCTTTCATTCTTTGAATCCGTCTGGCGGATTCAAACATTGCATTTACGCTTTTCATCCCTTGAATCCGTCTCGCGGATTCAAGCATTGCATCCATATCTTTCCTTCTTTGAATCCGTCTCGCGGATTCAAACATTGCATTCATACATTGTTGATCCGTACTTTCTTACGGATTCAACATTCTTCATTCTTATCATTCGCACTTTTCACTCTTACGTAGTACTCTCAATCTCCTGATAGTCTCACTACCCATTTCACCCATACGCCCACCTGCTACCAAATTCTAACGGACACACCTGTACCAATTATCACGGGCTCACGAACGTCATATGTTTCTTGTGTACTGGCCAGGTACACAATCCACATACTATTTTCGTGTCTTCGTGTAATTGTCACCTTATGTCCGAAGAATTAGGTTTCGGCACGTGTAACATTTCCAAAACTTCATTACCATTCTTATCATTATTTTTCATTTAAACTTTTCCTTTCATTGATAGGTTTTACCATCACATGTACTTACATATATTAAATATATGTACTTGGGTCAATATGTCATATTACATACCTTGGTGCCGGTGCTAGACCGCATCCACAAATCATTCTTTCCAAGCAACCATGCTTACCTTGCACATACAAAACTGTTGGTTTCTTTATTCACATGCATAAGTACATACTTACATTCCCTTCTACCCTTAGATCTTGATCGAGTCTTAGATTGTACGGGCTCCTTATCACAAGAGCACACAGGTTTGAGTTCAAGTACTTACCTTCTGGTGCTTGATTCTCTCAAACCAGGGCTCTGATACCAACTTGTAAGACCCTAACTAGTATTTGACAAAAATTGCAGCGGAAATTCGTGCCATAAAATTTCTTTTATTACAAACATCTTGACTTACTTGAAAGTCCGTTTTAAAAATAACTCTTTTACTAAACAAAGGCAAACTTCCTGTTTGCTAAGGTACACAACCGATTATTCCCGTACAATCTACCTTGTGACTCGGTCTTCTATCTTTATTCCTTGTGATAATCATCCGTACTCTCGTACAACCTGCACTCACCATATACATTTATAACATTAGCATACGTTATACATATAAACAAGATTCATACATGTACACTTTCCATTCAGCTTTCTCTCCACTTTTAAGCATATCATTCGCATATCAATTCTCTGGTGAGCCTTCAATAATGTACCTGCATTAATCTTCGTTTTCCAGGCACACTATTAATATCATTAACACTCAACGTATCCAAAATCATACTTACATATACACGTGCATACATCCATACCCCTCTACATACATGCATACACTCATCCGTATCTTCATATATTCTCAAATACACTTCTACATATGTACCTACATTCGTACGTTTCTACATACATGCCTACACTCACACGTATCTTCATACATACATAAATACACATCTGCATACGTACATACATTCCTACGCCTTCACATATATACATATTATCATACATATCTTCATATATACATAAATACACTTCTACATACGTACCTACATTCATACGTCTCTACATGCATGCATACACTCATACATACCTTCCATATATACATCAATGCACATCTACATACACGTACAAAATCCTGCATACCTCTTACATACTCATACGTTAGTTACATGGGACTTAGACTTTGATTTATAGCCCATAAACATCTAAGGATCGATCAAAATCATGTTTAGAAAGCCCGCCGTAGTCCACGGGTAACAAACCGAAGCCTACGATACATAAATCAACTTAAATAACAAGATTTCAGCTTTTGAGACTTG
Source organism: Helianthus tuberosus (assembly GCA_030545235.1). Classification (NCBI taxonomy): domain Eukaryota; kingdom Viridiplantae; phylum Streptophyta; class Magnoliopsida; order Asterales; family Asteraceae; genus Helianthus; species Helianthus tuberosus. The sequence continues at coordinate 66,771,908 of CM060440.1, forward strand.
GGGAGGCCGTCGGCGACGGGCCTTGCATTTACCCGTAGCCAAAAACACCCGTAGACAGTTAAATAAGGCATCTGGCAAAACTGATGTTTCCAGGGGGCGTCGGCGAAGGCCCCTAGGGCGTCGGCGACGGCCTCCAGAAACATCAGTTTTCTTGCTGTGTTGTTTTGTCGTTCGTACGCACTAAAACTCGCATAACTTTTGAACCGTTTACCCGTTTAACCTCCCGTTTCTTCCTACATGCTTGTAAATTCACATTCTATCATATGAACTTGAAATCCAACATCCGGTTTAAGGAAAATATTAACTTAATATCTCGGCTTTAAATACTCTTTTTCACTTATTCGACCCGTTCATGTTTTAAATCCACAAACTTGTGTGATTACTATAAATTTCGTACTAGCTTCATAACCATGAATGTTCCCTAATACCCGGACCTTAATCATGAAGTTTATGCGCCCGTTACCCATTTCTACGTGTAAACGTATTGTAATCCGCTAAAGGATTCAAACACTTTAAACTTAAATCTTGCTTTCCTTTCCTTATATCTTATGACCACATTATCACATCTAACTATCATTCTACACAACCATATATGTAAAACCTTACTTGAATTCAATTATCATGTTGATATACTAGTACATAACTTTACTTAAATAACATGAGAAGTGATTCCAAAAATCACTTACCTTATGCGTCCATGCTCGTATCTGCTTCCTTGCTTCTTCTTAACCCGTTAACACCTCGTGCTTGAGTCCGTCTCGACGTGATTCCTTTACTTCCATTTCATCAAAATCACGCCCTTATTAGCATACTCATTTGTACATGTTAACTATCATATAAATCGCATATTTCACACTAAACTTTCATTAGTCATTTCTAACAAACATATGACATATAATCTAATTCATATCCTTTCAAACTCATGAAATTCATCATGTAATCACAAATATCGCATATTAACGTAACATGTACCATACAACTTCCTATAATCCTCCTTTACGACAACAAACCAAATCATGCTTTTTATGTGTATAGTTGACTTTCAGAAGTCAATAATTCATCATATGAGCTTTCGGCTTATCATTTTATATATATATCCGTAATATTCCAATAGGCTATACGAACGACACTATATACGTCAAGCCGTTTCACATAATTTCACCTCCTAACTTCATTTAGACATTTCATCATACACTTGGTGTGCGTACTACTAACGAAGCATATTGTACAAGCATTCTTTGCATATCCTTACTAGTTCATATCAAGATCATCAAATTCCACTAACCTCACATAACTTTCATCCTAAATCAAGGTTATTAACAATAATCCATCATATCCAACTTCATATATATCAAAACTATACTTGATTTAGCACATGCAACATCATCATCTTCATAACATTACTTCTACAAGTGGGTTTTCACTAAAACATCAATATAATCAGAAATTCGAACACAAATCACATTCTACATGATGATATTAATTAACATACAAACTCAGATTCATACAACTTTCACTGATTAATCGAAACCCACTTAACCAAAGCTTCAAAACATAAAATTGAACTCACCTTATGTTCAATACACTTAGATTAAAGGGTATCTTGACTCATGCATTCGATTTTTGCCCTAAATCAGGTTTAATTTCTTGAGTTCTTGAGTTGGAATCAAGGAGAAGGGTTTCTCCTTTGCCCCTGCCCTTTCTCGCGACCACACCCCCACACCAAAACACTGGTTTTGATTTTCCTTATTTTAATTATAACATTTACACTTTCAGCCCTTGTACATACTTTTATTGTCATTCTAGTATAAATGTTTCATTCTTTATAACTTATATCATAGTTATTAAAATTAACTAATTAAATTAAACTCTTAAGCACCAAAATAATATCTTATAAATTTTGGGGTGTTACACATAGAGCTTCATATTTGGTGTTTGAAATCGCTTTGGTATCTCTGCATTACATATGGGTGGTGCAAAGCGAGACACCTTGTGACTCCCATCCGGGATCTCAGGAATGGGTTCAACCACTCCCGGGACACTGGATATCATATCCTTGAGTTTTTGCAACTCCCTAGCCATAGCCTGGTTGATCCCTGGTTCCTGCACAAGACCATGGTTAGTATTGTAAGATGTATTGAAATTGTTACCTCCTGATTGGTTTGAGGTTGGGATTCCAGATGTGAATCCAAATTGAGGTAATTCTGGTGCAACTGTGGGACCAGATGAAGCAATAGTTTGCATGGGAATGAAGTCTCCCACATGAATCTCAGAACTTCTGGGTTGTTGACTCCCTAAGGATCCTTGATCCTGGAAGATGTTGGATCCAGGATACATTGGAGCTGAGGGTCTTGGAGTATATTCCATGGATCCTTGAACTTGCGATGAGGATTCTTGATGCTGAGGGTAGGATCCTTGAACTGATAGCGTCCCCATGTATCCTCCCGAACTGGAGAAGGATCCTTAATGCTGGAAAGAGGATCCTTGAGGCTGAAAAGGGGATCCTGAAGGCTGGAAGTAGGATCCTTGAGCCTGTGTCATAGCCGACGATCCATACTGCATACTTGATGATCCTCCATGATACTTGGCACCTGATCCTTTGGAATGCTGAATGGTTGTTGGTGGAATAGTGAAATCCAATGATCTGGGCATCAATGGAGAGTGATCCTCCGCTGACTTCTTCAACTTCTTGATTTCATCAATCTCACGAAGGATCCTGCCGTTAGTTTCATCCTGCTGTTGCATGTAACCTCTCATCTGCAAAATCAAAGAATAAAGATCACTGTTAGTAGGTGTAGAGGAAACAACAGTAGTTGTTTTTGTGAAAACGGGGGTTGTCTTCTTCGCCGCATTCTCAGCATTCTTCTGGGATCCAGAGGAAACAGGAGGCAAAGGTGGAATGCCCTGTGATGAGGTGATCGCCGACATGGAGCTTGAAGTGTTTTTCCCTTGAGAAGCCATGTGGTTGAAGGTAATGAACAAAAATGAATGAAATGAACCGAATTTTCAAAGATGAAGCAGCGATTGCCCCATGGTGGGCGCCAAACTGTTTTGGTCAAAAATCATACAAGGATAATGTAACCAAATCTGATTTTTGTGAGGTTGGATGCTTGGTTAAATGAGCAAATGTATGAACAATAATGGAATGAAAATGGCAATGAACACAGGATTTATACGAGGAAAAAGCCCTTGATCAATGAATGATCTTCGGCATAAAAAACCTTGGATAGTGAAAACTATCACTATCAACTATATTGATAAAAAAAAGTTACAACTTTGGATGATAACAAGCTCAATACAATGAATTCTAGTGTGAATGTGTGTATTCGCCAACGTATTTTCGTGAGTTCGAATGAGAGCAGTTGTGTATCTAAAAATGAGCTTGCTACCCCGTTAAAAGATAGAAAATATCCTAATAACTAACTATCCGAAATTCAAGCAAACTATCCACGATTACCATAACGGTCACCAGCCTCATGCACGTGCACAAATAGAAACATATTCCTCCGAGATTCTCTCAATAACTCAGTCCACAAGTGCCTACAATCGTAAACTGAAAACACAAATAACAATTGTTAGAAACATAAACAATCTTAAGGATACTGGATCCTCAGACTTCCTGCATTATCCATTGAGGATCCGTGATCTAGGCCCAGTCTCAGGATAGATGATACTTAATATAAAATCCATGCCCTAACAGGAATAATTTGTAATAATAATTTATCTAAATAATGTATAATAAAAGTATTTTGACGAGTGTTGACACACTTAAACGCATTTAGATGCATACTTGATGAACGTTTATCTATATGCAACCCTATAGGATCATCATATGTCGATAAACAAGCTGTCATATGTTGGTTCCTTGACATGCAAGGTCTAATGCAATCAATGATATACAAAAAAAAAACTTTTATAGACTTGCCACAAACAAGGAAGAAAACAATAAAGAAGAGATTTAGGGTGTTTCCGGTTAGGAGCCATAGGGAGCATCCTTCGACAATCAAATCGGTAACCAATATATATTTGTGTGCTTAATACATATGTGTGTATATATTTATTGTTGTTGAAGGACGAGGATAGTAATTTCAAATTTAAAGGAATATACAGTTTTTTTTTAATATTTTATTATTTTAATATTATAATACCTTTTTATTATATTTACTTTTAACATATTTCCTTTATTTTTTATTTTTTTAAACTGCATTCCCTTTTGTCATTTTCTTTTTGTTTTTCATAATTCTTTTTTTCCTTATTTTAAATGATATTACCTTTATCAATTAATTTGATATTTTTTAATAACTTTCGTTCGTTAATTAATAAAAAAACATAAGTACGTAGTTTTGTTTATTTTTTCCCACTGGAGATTCCAATATAAGTATTGTTAAAATGAAATTGTATTCAAGATGAAATCACCAACCTTATGTATGTGTGTGTAATACAAATATGTAAATATTATTGATTAGGCCACTCGGGGCGGTACGTGATGAAGCTCGATAACGCGTTAAACTATCACGCTACACCGCCGCCGGCGTTTAAAAAACGCGTTATAAACAAAACGCGTTGTACAGATCACGCGTTGAACTTTTAAACATTTGGATAAGGCTCTGCAATTAAGGCTCTGCACTGTCATCTGCAATTTGGATAAAGGGGAATCTCCACACACACTAAATACTTTGTATTTATATACAACACACGTAGGTTTTTTTTTTAAATGAAAATTAAAAAAAATTGGGAGTGATATAATTCCATCACTAGTGATACCACCCCGCCTACATTTCTATCACTAGTGATGGAATATTGGTTGCTGACATGGCACGATTTTATTGAAGAATGTGAGTGATAGTTTCTATCACTAGTGAACCACCCCGTGTCCCCTTATAAATGAAAAAAAAAGATAAATACCACTATCACTCTAAGTTATGTAAGAAAGAGTGAGGCTAAAACTAATGGGTCGAACTTTTATGCCCCAAAGGTGGGCCTAACTCAAAAAGAGTTTCATACACACCTTTTAAAAAACGATATAAGTAAACTTTTTAAAAGACTAAGTTGCGAATGACGAAGAAAACAATATAGGGAGGTTAAGGGTTTAAAGTGTCTTCGGTACTAAAAGTACTAAAGAGAGAACGATACAAGTAAACTTTTTTAAAAGACTAGGTTGCAAACAATGAAGAAAACAATAAAGGGAGGTTAAGGGTTTAAAGTGTCTTGAGTAAGAGTCTTAAGGAGCACCATTGGACTACCATGTTAATAAGTAATATATATGTACGTAATATACATATAATGAAGTGTTCAAATAAGAAGAAATTCTTTGTAAGAAGAAAAAAATATGCAATAATAATGTTTCATTTTGTTTCATTTAATGTTTGTATTTAATGTTATTGTGAGGGTATATTGATAAACTTACTAAGATTATTAATTTGTAGTCTTCCTCACTAATAACTAACTACACTAATTTATAACTTATATTTTATATTTTAAAAAAAAATTAATTAATTTAGAGTGTAGGATATATTACGAGGTGTGTAGAATAAATTATGAGATGTGTAGGATAAATTTTGATGTGTTTAGCCAAAAAAATTTAGTGTGGAAGATGGTAGTCTTTATGACTAATTAATTAGTCAAAGATAATAATCAATGACGAGATAAGAGAAAAACTATTTAATGTTTTACAATTGTGTCCTTTGTTTTTTTTTTTTTTCTCATTTAAATTTTCTTCTCAAATGATCATCCCCTTATACACACACAGAGGGTGGGGTTCTATAGTAAACACTAGTGTATTTATGAACTGAGTGAACAAATCCTGACCATTGATTTACATCATCAAATCGTAAAATAAACTAGTATATTTTCATCATCAAATCCTGGCCATTGATTTACACTTGTGTATTGATAATCAAGGGTTAGGATTTGTTCACTAGTGTTCACAATTAAGGGGGTTGTTCACTAATGAACCTAACCCTATATATATAGGGGAGGGTTCTTCTACAAAGTCCAAGTTTCCTAAAAAGTGTAAAAAGTCATAAAATACTATAATTTTAGCCATAAAACACATCTAAAACCCACAAATAATAGAATGAAGATTACTAAAACACCATATTCAAACCTTAGTAGTCCACAAAAACTTCAAACACACCATCGTAGAACTATGAATATAAAACACAAAATGCTAATCAACATAAACCACAATAATATTTGTCATTCCATAATCAGAGACTTATCATCCAAAGCACAACACAAAACTCACATACATGATGTTTTAGTAATCTTCATTATATTATTTGTGAGTTATTTGTGCGTTTTATGATTTTTTACACTATAAATGAATTTTTATTTTTATTTTTTGAGAAAAATATATATCTTAAAAATAAATTACAAATTTAATATAGTTAGTTATTAAAGATGAAACTACCAATTAATGATGTAAGTTTACCAATATACCCTTATAGTTACATTAAGTACAAATATTAATTGAAGTCTAATGAAGCATTACTATTGGTTGAAATTTCTTCTTTTTTCTTCTTACAAAGAATTTCTTCTCATTTGAACTCTCCACTATATATATATATATATATATATAGGGTGGGGTTCAGCTACAAAGTCCATTTTTCCTACAAAGTGTACAAAGTCATAAAACACCACAATTTCAGCCATAAAACACACTCAAAACACACAAATAACATAGTGAAGATAACTAAAACACACTATATAAACCCTAACATTCCATAAAAACTTCAAACACACCATCGTAGAACTATGAATATAAAACACAACAGGATAATCAACATAAAAAATACTAATGTTAGTCATTCGATAATCAAAGCCTTATCATCCAAAAAACAACACAAAACCCACAAATACGACGTTTTAGTAATCTTCACTTTGTTATTTGTGAGTTTTGAGTGTGTTTTATGGCTGAAATTATGGTGTTTTATGACTTTTTACACTTTGCAGGAAAAATAGACTTTGTAGCCAACTACCATCCTATATATATAACCCCATAATATATATATATATATATAGAAACGGGATCAGGAGAAAACGCTCAAAAGTGTGAGAACGCATCGTGGCCCAACACGTGTCCCGTGGCATTAAGAAGGGCGGAGGGGCTTTTTTGTCTTTTCATTCTTCTTTTATTTTCACAACGCGGTATAATATTTTATAGCGTCTAAGTTTTTTTTTTTTTGGGGGGGGGGGTTAATTGTATTTATTAAACTTTTTGGCGTTTAATTAATTGTTTTTGTGTCACATATATAATTTTTTGGCGTTATATCGTTTTCTGGTTAATTTGTTTGGCGTTTGTGGCGTTTTGTATAATAATTAACTACGAGTAATTAATGTTTGCATAAGATTAAAATAAGTCCAATTTTTCTTTTTGGCGTTTATTGAATTTTTTGGCGTTTTAATACCCTTTTACAAGGTGCTTTGCCAGCAGATGTTCTCCCAGTTTTCATTCTACTAGCGTTTTGGTGTTTGTAGTTTTTGGTGTTTTATATAATAATGTATTTTATTTATAGAGAATTAGATAACCAAACAACATATAACTTGATATCAATACAATATAAAATGAAAACAAAAATAATTAGAAATGGTAATCTAATTTTTCTTTCCAATCTTCAATGTCATCAGCCTCTTCCTTCTTGAATTTGTTTTTTAGCGTTTTGAACCTTTTTGAATAATTTAGCTAGATGCCAACTTTCCTTCGTAAACCCCGTCTTTTTCAGAAGAAGCTGCCTAGTGGCATCCTATTTTTTGGTGTGATATTCTTGTTTGGTGGCATGTCATTGAAGATCAACTCTTGCTTGATGCTATTTGTAATAATGGAGTCCAAAATAGCATTTTATTCTTGTGTTGAACCCTTTCTTCCATACCTATAATCATCAAGAACAAAGCTCACATGATGGCATATCACTGTCATCAGTCTCTTTTTCTTGAATATTTGTCCATCTCATTCAGCAAAATATTATTGAGTTAACCCCCTCAGAAAAAGGATCCATTTCAGTGAAAGCTTTGCCATCTGTGGCGTTTTAAAGGGAGTGGTTTCTAGAGGATACGGCGTTTTTTGTGTTTTTTCTGGGTGATTAATTTCATTGTGTATAGACCCCTCTCTTGTAGGAGTTTTTTGGCGCATAGTTTAGGCGGGACTTTTTATTGTAATAAATGATAGTAATAAAATAACTGTCTTTTCAGTTACTGTTTTTGTATTTACTGTGTTGATAAGCTTTTATCAGTTTTATAGGTTATAGACGTCCCATCTTCTAAGTTTGGCGTTTTTTAAATGGCCTTATGCAGACCAACTTGACAAAATACAATAACGGAGTAAATAAAATATTAAGCAGGAAAAATAATTTTTGTTATTTTTGGCGTTTTGTTAGGATTAACCATTTTTAGTATTATTTTGGCGTTTTGCTAATAAAGATAGAAATATATCATTTAATTATCTTAAAAAAAGAAGATTACATAGAAGAAAAAAAAGAGGAAAAAAAATAAAATCCTTCGTCAGAAGGTACTTTATCTGAATAGTATCCATCACTTGTGTCATCTTCTTCTTCCTCAGAGTCTTCATCTTGATCTTCATCCATGTCATCACATTCACCTTCATCAGCTTCTTGTTCCTGAAGATTCTGAAGCCTCCACCTGAACATGTCTTTCATTAACTCCAATTTTGAGTCTATTTCTGTGTTGGCACAAGTGGCGTTATGCAATTCTTCCATGATACCCAGTCACTGCTTTGTCATGATGTTCTCTAGCCAGTAGACTTCCTGCTCTCCGCTGTCGTATGTAACCGTCACCATGTCTGTTTCATCATCAAAACGCCATGATGTCATTACAGGGTCTGGCTTCACATCTCCTTTGATTGGTCCGAGTTTGCTGGTTAATGCTTTCATAAGCATATGCTTTTCATGGCATTCGTTGTCTAGAGCGATGCCAATGGATAAGATTTGCCTCTGGATCTCTTCTTCCATCTTCAGAATTGCCCTGACCGTCTTAACATACACCCTCCTTCTGTTGTCAAAATGGAGGATGTATCGCCTGATTCCCAGAGTGTATCTCCACGAAACGATTGTTGCCATTTTTGGCGTTTTGTTTAAGTTGGCGTTTTTGGTTAACGTTTTTTTTTTTTTTTTTTGCAGAAAATGGATAGATTGAAGTGATTATGGAAGCTATGTTTTACCTTTGTTTATATAATGATGTTTTTGGCGCATAATTTAGGAGGGAATTTCTTCTAATAAATGTTAATAACTGAAATTCAGTTATTTGTGTTGTTTCATCTTCCTGGAATATTCAACGCATTTTATTTTTAATTTTTGGCGTTTTTTTTAATGGCGTTTTATTTTTGTATGGCGTTTTATCATTTTTGGCGTTTTGAATATGAGCGGTAAAAGACATTTTACCCTTAATGAAGCGCGTCCCACATAATAATATTGATGTTATTTACGAAAACGCCACCGCGCAATCTAGTCAATGGATTGTTTTGATCGGACGATCCGTAAGCGTTCTCACCGTTCTCACACTTTTCACCGTTTTCTCTAAATCCGGACCCTATATATATATGGTAGGGATCTAAAGAGAAATACACCCTATTTGAGCAACTTAAGAAGCATTCTGGATCACACATTTTATCCAAGCCAAATTTTCTTTTTATTTCTAATCGCACGTTTTTAAGAGTTTTTTTTTGTATATATGTATATTGTCAAATTTGTATATAGTAAAATTTTAAACTATACATATATGTATATGTCATCAAAAATATATATCGTTAACCTCACCCATCAGAACCAAAACATCACTACAACCTACCACAAAACCACTCACTACCACTACCACAACATCCATTCCATCAATCACCACAGTCATAACCACATTTGCTCATCCTTTGGAGTTGGCAAATCTATCAGAAGAAATACAGTCCTTTTACTCCACAACTAATCCAAGCCAATTCTCTTTTCCATCTTTGCATAACTTCCCAAAGCCTACCAATATTAAAGAATACTTGGAGCTAAAGCTAAAATTGGCAGAAAAAATTGCTACAGAAAAACGTAAAGGAAAGGAAGATAAAGACGCCTAGCAAATCTTATCTCCGGAATTTGGAAAAGTGAACATCATGGAAGATTATGCAAAGGATGTCAGCAACAAAGCTTCACAAGGTCCAGTTAATGATCCTAAATTCAGAAAAGCACTAAAGGAAGATTATCTAGATCACATATTGAAGAACAAGCCATACAAAGCAACCGGAGCATAATTCTCAGGATGGCCAACTGAATCCTTGGTAGATGATATAGTAAGGATTGAAAAGATGAAACTTAACCCAGAACTAAAACCTACACCTCCCAACTGGAAAACAGGAAGAAAGCCCAATGACAAAAGAACACTATAGTTGAGAAGGATGAAGGAGGAGATGGTTGCTGCAAAGTTTGGCACTTTAAGGTCAATGGCTAAATAGGACGAATCAACAATCACTCAGAACTACAAACAACTTGAAATTTTAAGAGAAAAAGATCCTTCACTCCCAAGAAAGCCAGACGATGATCAAGTTAATTTTCCTGTCGAAACATTAGTTGATCATTCAGAGCTTCCATCTGCAAAGAACATCTTCTCAGCTGCAAGAAGCTATCTAAAATGACAAAGGGAGATGTCTACAGAAGGCATGAAGAAATATGAAGATGAAATCAGAAAAGAAGGGATCCGAAATGAACAAATATATGGGCAACCAGACAAAAATCCTACTAATCTTGTTGGTCAAATCCTAGGCAAGCTTCCCTCAACAACACATCAAATAACTTTTGCCCCAAGAAATCCATCTAGCCTCAAAATTCTAAAATGGAAGTCTGATAAGACTAGCCATGAATTGACTTTGCTCAGGGTTAATGGAGAAGTTGTAAAGATCTCCATGAATAGTGCCTTTGGGCTAAAAATGAAGACCTGCAAGACCTTCTAGAGCTTGAACTCGAAAGGGATTTAGATGACTATCTCTTTATGAAGTTTGAACACTAATTCAAGGGGTAACTTAGAGATAAGTTGATGAGGAATAAATATTGATCAAATAACGCTGAGTTTTGGCATCATCTGCTCTAGGTGGTATTGTTTGACCTACAAAAGAATAGATGATTTTTAAATCCAAAACATGCTAATCAGATCAAGAAATAAACATATTATGATGCACACTCCGCCCAAAGATAGTGAATCTTAAAAACTAATCAGAACATCTCTTTGAAGTTAGCAAAGATCTGTTTGAAGACTTGAAAGCTCTGTTGAAGAAGAAAGAGTACATGTTCAATGGCCAAAGCCCTGTTGAAGATAAAGCACTGACGGAGAAGACCAAACATCTGTTAGGCCTAAACAGATGTTTGGAACATGTCAACAGCGGTTTGAGGAACAACCCTTTCAATGTAACAGTGTTAGTCTAGAACAGATGTTAGCCACTTAGAATAGTTGTAAATTCCATCAGATGTTTTTTAACATATGTAGAATCTTTTCTGTTGGGATGTTAGATGTTACCCAATGGTGACGTCAGCTTGATTGCAAACAAACCTTTAGTACTTAGTATAAATAGATTACACATGTTAGATGTCACACCCCAACCGGTGGTGGAAACATCGGGGCATAGCACTGAGCGAAACAGATTGTCCAGAAGTTTCCATAACAATTATCATTACCAATTAATTTAAAGTAACATGTCCCATACCATGTCTTAAAAGGCAAACAAATTATTACAGACAAATCTAGTCAAGTAGTTCTGTTCCGACAACTCAGATTTCATTTGTACAGACAACTATTTGTTGGTCTCTAAGACCTTATTCTAGCCTCGATTTCCTAGCAGATAAGCATCCTAAGCACCTGGCACATACGTTAAAATAAAGTCAATACACATAGTGTAAAGGTGAGCATACAAGTTTGATAATAGCATATAGAGTTCGAATAGTTTACGCATAACCAGCACGTACACAGAGTGAAATGAGGCATATTAGTTATCGACATGAACCTATCGATACCAATGACTGCGGGTTGACTGCCCAAGGCAGTTCGCGATACATGTTCACCACTGTGACCCATGTAGGTAATTGTCCTTAACAACCCCGAGTGAACGGGTGCTGAGTCCAAACTAATAGTACTATCGTTGCTAAGGCAGGTAGACAACATTCCATGTGTAAACATAACAAACAAGCATTCATTTAGTCACGTATACATGCGATAACGGTTAGCGTTTAAAGTATTGCGTAGTATGTTCGATGTGATTTTGTATAAGTAACGTATGTAACACCCAAAAGTGCGTAAAGCAAAAAGGAATCGAGTATACTCACAACGTTGATGGATTGAAGGGAGCACGTAGAGCGAGGTTAGCCTGAACAGTTAACGATAGCATAAAGGATAAGCGATGCGTAAAACGAGAAAAGTCACCAAGTGCCGAATGGTGATCCGGCCGGTAGGCCATTCGTGCGGATGTTGACCTGTTCGGGTGGTTATCCGTTCGGACGGTCATCCGGTCGGATGACTGTTCGAGTGGATTGTTTCTTCCTTTAGGAAGGATGTGCTTGTGTATGATGGCTTGACTTTTGAAGTTTTCGTTGTAGCATTTTGAAAACATTGAAGTATCTCTACCTTTCAGGTCGGTCGGTCGGTCGAACGGTCGTTCGATCGGACGGCAACCCGTTCGGTTGGGCACTTCAGTGAGAACAAGTTCACAGTAGGGTGTCACTCGATCGGACGATTGCTCGACCGGATGGCATCCTTGGTGCATTGAACATGTTGAAAATTGTTTAAGTGTTGAAGTTCAAATGTCTCATGATTCGGATTGCAGTTCGATCGGATGGTAGTCGGATCGGACAGCAATTCGTTCAACATTCAGACTCCAAGTGTTGACAAAAATGGTTAAGTGTGGGACCAAGGTGCAAGTCGTTCGGGTGGCCGGTCGGTAGGGTGTCTGTCCGTTCGGACAGCAGTCCGTTCGGACGGTCATCCGTCCTGGTTAACCTGTTCATCTTACACTTGGTTGTTTTTGATAGTTTGTCGTTTTATCGAGATATTTTGATAACGTGTTAAGAAACAGAGACCTCGTCAATACTTGGTGCTCCTGATCGGACAGGAATCATCCAAACCCGATCAGTGGACGGTTCGAGACGATGTTCCATGTTTAACCCGGAATCGATAATCTCGTGGATAGAATACGGATCTTGAATCAACACAACCACAATAATGAGTAGTAAGCCGACACAAGTTCCGATTCTATCGGTTTTGAGTGCATTGAGTGTAAAAGAGTTGAAAGAAAGTTGAAAACCATCTTTCACTCCTTTTCATTGTGAATATGTTTAGATCTATGAAAGATATTTATTTATTTTTGTGGAAATCGGTTAGATCTAAGTTGTTCTTGGTGGATTGAGGCCAAAACATGAAGTTCTTCAAGAACACATGATGACGTCATCCTAGAACACCTTAAATCTTGATGATTTCACGGTTAAAAGTTAAGATTCAAAAGATAGAAAGGTGTAGGAGTGCGTGTAGATAAAGGAAGTACAAGATTTAGGACGAGATCTTACCGGAATCGCGAGAAATCTGAAGAAAAGTGAGGAAAACGAGCTGGTCGGACGTCACTTGCAAAAGTAGAAAGTTTGAAAGTGACAAGGGGTATTTATAGGATGCCCAAAGTGTAAAGGGCCGGTCGGTCGGATGGCACGTCGCTCGGGTGGCAGTCCGGCCGGGTGGCTGTTCGGTCGGCTGGCACCTGGTTCGAGTGCTCGGCGCGACGAGTTTTGCCGTTTTGATTTCAATTGCGAGCATTGCGATGCGATAGAGTTTCCTAATCAAATTACTTTTAATCCTAACTACTCATATCTCGCAATATCTCTTCTCTACCAATTATCATACTGTTTCGATTGCTATTGAGTTCGATTGCTATTCGATTGATTACCACACATAACATAATTTAAACATGCACAAGTAACACATAAGGCACACACACGTATACAATAACCAAAATGCATAATTCGAGTTGCGGGTGCGATTGCGATAAAGCGATTAAACTTCCGATACATAGCGATTAATATGCGATTATTAATAGATACTCCACATAATACAACTAAAGCGAAAATAAAATAGACTAACTACAAGTCAAAGAAGTCAAAACAGGAATTGAGCAAGGAGAGCCAGATCGCAATTAGCAACCTTGTCTTCCTTTGACTTCAATCTTGACTTTCGAAACACGGGGTGTTACAGCCTCCCCTAGTTGAGGGAATTTCGTCCCGAAATTAGTCTGAAGCCGTAACAAACAACTGCGGGTACTTCGCCTTCATGTCGCTTTCGAGTTCCCAAGTGAACTCTGCGCCTCGTTTGCCTTCCCATCTGATCTTCACAATAGGAATGCGTGAGCGTCTGAGTTGCTTGGTTTGGCGATCCATGATTTCGACAGGCTTCTCCACGAAGTGTAGTGTTTCGTTTACTTGGAGATCATCAAGAGGTACAATTAAATCATGCTCAGCCAGGCACTTTCAGAGGTTTGACACATGGAAAGTCGGGTGGACGTTACTAAGTTCCTCCGGTAGTTCGAGTCTGTAGGCGACTTTTCCGATCCTTTCCAGAATCTTAAAAGGTCCAACATATCGAGGCGCTAGTTTCCCTTTCTTGCCGAACCTGACCACACCCTTCCAAGGTGATACCTTTAGGAGTACGTAGTCGCCAACATCAAATTCAAGGGGCTTGCGTCGTCTATCGGTGTAACTTTTCTGTCGACTTCAAGCTTTCAACAAGTTTTCTCGAATTTGGAGGACTTTGTCAGTTGTTTCTTGTAATAGCTCAGGACCGGTTAGTTGCGAGTGACCGATCTCGTGCCATACAATAGGCGATCGACATCTTCTTCCGTATAAAGCCTCGAATGGTGCCATTTGAATGCTGGAATGATAACTGTTGATGTACGAGAATTCGACTAATGGCAGGTATGTATCCCAATTACCACCAAAATCTATGACACACGAACGGAGCATGTATTCAAGAGTACGGATCGTTCTTTTAGTCTGACCGTCAATTTGAGGGTGGAAAGCGGTACTTAGATTAAGCGATGTACCGAGAGCCGTTTGAAACGTTTCCCACAGTCGCGAGGTAAACCGAGCATCACGGTCAGAGATGATGTCGCGAGGCGTCCCATGTCGACAAATGATCTCGTTGGTGTAGATTCGGGCTAATCGTTCTACCTTGTAGTCTTCCCGTATTGGCAAAAAGTGAGCTGATTTGGTTAGACGATCAACAACAACGCAAATACTGTCGTGACCTGATGACGTGTGCGGAAGCTTTGTTATGAACTCCATAGCTATACTCTCCCACTTCCATATAGGGATCGGTGGTTGCTCGAGTAAGCCAGAGGGTCTTTGGTGTTCAGCCTTGACCTTTGCATAGGTCAGGCACTTCCCAACGTAGAGAGCAATATCCCTCTTCATGCCCGGGCACTAGTACTTGTAGCAAAGGTCCTGGTACATTTTGTCGGCACCGGGATGAATAGAATATCGGGATTTATGGGCTTCGTCCATCAATATCTTTCGCAAATCAATCCGTTTAGGGATCCAAATTCGATCCAGATAATGGAATATCCCATTCGGCTTATTCACGAGTTGAGCTCCATCGTGATAGATTTGTTCCTTCTTCAGAGTGCGTTCATTAAAACAGGCATGCTGGGCTTCGCGGATGAGGGTTTCGAGGTCGTATTGGGCTTGAACATTACGAATGCTGAGCGAATAACTCCTTCTGCTGAGAGCGTTGGCAACGACATTTGCTTTGCCTGGGTGATAACGAATCTCATAGTCATAATCGTTGAGAAGTTCTACCCATCGGTGTTGACACATATTAAGTTCTTTCTGATCAAAGATATGTTGTAAACTCCTATGATTGGTGAAGATCGTACACTTTGTACCATACAGGTAGTGTCGCCAAATCTTTAACGTAAAAACAACTGCGCCTAGCTCGAGATCATGGGTTGTATAGTTCTTCTCGTGGATTTTGAGCTGACGAGATGTGTAAGCTATAACCTTGTCTCGTTGCATAAGAACATACCCAAGACCAAGGTTGGAAGCATCACAATAGACAATGAAATCGTCATTTCCGTCGGGCAATGTGAGAACAGGAGCATTGCAAAGCATGTGCTTGAGGGCTTGGAAAGCAGACTCTTGTTCAGTTCCCCAAACAAAAGGCTTGTCTTTATGCGTGAGAGCGGTAAGCGGCACAGGGATCTTTGAGAATCCTTCGATAAATCGTCGATAATAGCCCGCCAATCCGAGAAAAGAACGGACTTCGGAAGGTTCTTAGGTGTAATCCAACTCTTAACGGCTTCAATCTTTGAGGGATCGATGTGAATACCTTGACTATTTACGATGTGACCCAGAAACTGAACTTCCTCCAGCCAAAATTCACACTTGGAGAACTTGGCATAGAGTTGATTCCCCTGGAGTAGCTCGAGAACCAAACGTAGATGTTGCGCGTGTTCGGCTTTCGACTTAGAATAGATCAAGACATCGTCGATGAACACGATGACGAAACGTTCGAGATATGGTTTACACACACGATTCATCAGTTCAATGAAAACCGCGGGTGCGTTGGTTAAACCAAAAGGCATAACTACGAATTCATAATGGCCATAACGAGTTCGAAACGCGGTTTTGGGTATATCCTCCTCTTGGATGCGTAGTTGGTGATAGCCTGAGCGTAGATCGATCTTCGAGAAACACGTAGCACCTTGTAGTTGATCAAATAAATCATCAATGCGAGGCAGGGGATAACGGTTCTTGATAGTTAACTTATTCAATTCTCGATAGTCGATGCACATCCTGAATGACGCATCCTTCTTTTTGACGAAAAGGACTGGGACGCCCCAAGGAGAGGTGCTCGGGCGAATAAAGCCTTTCTCAAGTAATTCCTGAAGTTGATTCGAGAGTTCATGCATTTCGGATGGTGCGAGTTGGTAAGGAGCTTTGGCAATAGGGTGGGCTCCAGGAATGAGGTCGATACGAAAGTCGATATCACGACTTGGCGGTAGTACGGGAAGATCCTCAGGAAAAACGTTAGGAAATTCTCGAACCACTGGAACGTCGTTTACTCCTGGCCTACCTTTCTTTTCCTTCTCCGCTACTACAATGTTAGCCAACAAAGCTCTGTATTCCTTGCGGAGATACTTGCTAGCTTGGACACAACCCTTTGAAGCAGTTTCGCCATAAACACACAATAAATCACAATTCGCGAGCAAAAATCGAATCATGTTTTCGAAGCACACAACTTTAGCATGGTTTTCGCGAAGAAAGTCCATGCCTACTATGACGTCAAAGCTTCCGAGTTGCAACGGAATAAGGTCGATTGGGAAGATGTGATTGTTGAGCTCAAGCGTACAATCACGAAGAACAAAATTAACAGCGACAGTCCTTCCGGTAGCTACTTCAACATCGAACGTCGAGGAGAGATGGGAGCGCTTACGACTAAGGAGTTTCTCAAATTCGAACGACACAAAGCAATTATCGGCTCCAGTATCAAACAAACACGAAGCATAAATACCATTCACAAAGAACGTACCATTGACCACGTTGTTGTCAGCCTGGGTTTAGCGCACGTTGATGTTGAAAGTTCGGGCGCGTGCGGCTTGTTGCTGCTGCTGCTGGGGCTCTTGTTTCACAACCCTGTTCGGGCACATGTTCGCAAAGTGGTTGGGATCACCACATGCGAAGCAGACTCGGGCGTTGATCGCGGGTGCCTGAGCCGCTTGTTGGCCTTGCGGGGCTGGGAGCAGAGCTTGATGAGCAGTGGCTTGAGCTGGCGCTTGACGGGGACCAGTACGGCAGTTAGCAGTGAAGTGGCCGTACATGTTGCAGTGAGCGCAGAAATGGCAGGCGAGGCCCACCGGGTGATGATATGAACATGTCGGGCAAGCCGGGTGGGGGCCTGTGTTTGCCCGCTTTGCAGGCGGTGCATAAGCAACTGGTGTTGGTCGGTGATGGGGCTGTTGCTGAGCCGGTACGGCTTGAAGTGGAGCAGCAGTGGTAGTGACAGCACAGTTCTTGTTGTTAGAGCTGCTGTTGTTGTTCTTTTTCTTGCGGCGTGAGGACTTTGACAGTTGAGCGGCAGCAGTTTCAGCAGTAGGTGCGGTGGTGACTTGGTGCAGGCTCTTTGAAGCTTTATCCCAAAAACCAGATTTTATCCGCTTGTCGTTGATTTTGGCGGCAAGCAAGTAGGTTTCTTCGATCGTTGTTGGCTTTGCGGCATGCACAAAATCCGCAACACAGTCGGGTAGAGCTTGAATGTACTTCTTGATTGTCATGTCGGGCGTCTTCACTTGATCGGGACAAATGATGCTGAGCTGCTTAAAGCGAGCAGTCAGGGCAGCGTTGTCACCTTCCTTCTGCTTGATGTGCCAGAACTCGTCCTCCAGCTTCTGGCGCTCATGGGGAGGGCAGAACTCCTCGAGCATAACGTTCTTCAACTCGTCCCATGACAGGCCATAGGCTGCATCATTTCCGCGCTTGTTCCTTTCGGCCGTCCACCAGTCTAGAGCACGGGACTGGAAGACGCCGGTCGTGTTCAGCGTGCAGAGATTATCAGGACATCCGCTTTGTCGCAGAGTGAGCCGTAGGGCCTTCTTCTCCAGTGAACTCTTTCGGTCCACATGCCTTGAACTGTTTGAAGCTGAAAGCAGCTTTTGGAGTCTCGGTCCTGGATTCCTCAGACGACTTGCTCATGTTTTCATACAGTTCGCTGACGACTTGGGGTACAACCTTTTCCATTTGCTTAGTAATCATGGCAGCAAGGCGTTTGTCTGCTTGCTTTCGGCGAGCATCTCGGGTAGCGCGAGATCCAAATGATGACATTGTCTGCAACAGACATCGCCACAGGACTCAACATGACATATTCAAAACTCACCTCACACGCCTAATACTACTAAAGCTCAGGAACACGTACAATCAAGTAAGCATATAATCACAGATTCACATAAACACAGAAGCACATAATCACGTAAGCACGTAGAGTACAGAAGCACATAAGCACGTAATCACCAGATGCGGTCAGAATACAGAAACCTATCATTCAAAGTTCGCGAGTGTTTGAATATAGCGATCGCGATTAATACATCGAGTATAGTATAAGCGTATATCATAGCATAAAGTCGTCCACTATTTAGCGATTTGTTAGCGTTTTGAGATAAAAGTGCAGTGCGAGTCGTGCGTGTCGATCGAATGAAAGCAAAGAAAAATAGGTTTCCAAAAATTAACACATAAACAGATAAACACACCTATAAACACATAAAATCGACGAATCATCAGAGTCAGCAGTTGCGGGCTCAAAATCGAAACACATAAAAATCGAGAAATAGATCGTCTGCGGCTATTAGACTTCGACTGCCCAAAGTGGTTCGACTATTCACAAGAACTTGTTGTACACATTTTGACCTTCAGGACTGTGCCTTTGCCTCGATTCTTGGGCGTTTGGCACACATCCCGTTACTCATACCGTGACTTCAGGTTGTTGGAGTCCGTCGAGACTTTGGTGAGAGTTTTGTAAAACCAAGTAAAATTTGGAACAAGTCGTCAAGGTTAGGGTTTCACCCCTGGCTTAACCACTTCGTTCCTGTTTTTGACGAAATAAAAGAGAATTATGCGTCAAAGTATGGATTTCACTCCTATTCTAACGCAATTTTCTCGAGTTTATAGATAAAAATGTGGGTTGAACAAGCAATTTAGTCGAGAGTTTGCGGTTTTCACACCCAATCTCGACTCAGACGCTCATTCATATTTGGAAATTCGAGTGCAGTGATAGTGTAGCGTAGGCGAGAATAGCGAGAAATAGAAATAAGCTCATACATAATCCCTACTGGACATGTACAAGTCGGTCTGTTGGTTCCTAACTATAGACTAGGTCTCTAAGACTTCGACCCGGACTAGGTCGAGTCTTGCCTAATTCCCTATAGTTATGGCTCTGATACCAATCTGTCACACCCCAACCGATGGCGGAAACATCGGGGCATGGCACTGAGCGAAACAGATTGTCCAGAAGTTTCCATAACAATTATCATTACCAATTAATTTAAAGTAACATGTCCCATACCATGTCTTAAAAGGCAAATAAATTATTACAGACAAATCTAGTCAAGTAGTTCTGTTCCGACAACTCAGATTTCATTTGTATAGACAACTATTTATTGGTCTCTAAGACCTTATTCTAGCCTCGATTTCCTAGCAGATAAGCATCCTAAGCACCTATCACACACGTTAAAATAAAGTCAATACACATAGTGTAAAGGTGAGCATACAAGTTTGATAATAGCAAATAGAGTTCGAATAGTTTACGCATAACCAGCACGTACACAGAGTGAAATGAGGCATGTTAGTTATCGACATGAACCTATCGATACCAATGACTGCGGGTTGACTGCCCCAGGCAGTTCGCGATACATGTTCACCACTGTGACTCATGTAGGTAATTGTCCTTAACAACCCCCGAGTGAACGGGTGCTGAGTCCAAACTAATAGTACTACCGTTGATAAGGCAGGTAGACAGCATTCCATGTGTAAACATAACAAACAAGCATTCATTTAGTCACGTATACATGCGATAACGGTTAGCGTTTAAAGTATTGCGTAGTGTGTTCGATGTGATTTTGTATAAGTAACGTATGTAACACCCAAAAGTGCGTAAAGCAAAAAGGGATCGAGTATACTCACAGCGTTGATGGATTGAAGGGAGCGCGTAGAGCGAGGTTAGCCTGAACAGCTAACGATAGCATAAAAGATAAGCGACGCGTAAAACGAGAAAAGTCACCAAGTGCCGAATGGTGATCCGGTCGGATGGTGATCCGGCCGGTCGGCCATTCGTGCGGATGTTGACCTGTTCGGGTGGTTATCCGTTCGGACGGTCATCCGGTCGGATGACTGTTCGAGTGGATTGTTTCTTCCTTTGGGAAGGATGTGCTTGTGTATGATGTCTTGACTTTTGAAGTTTTCGTTGTAGCATTTTGAAAACATCGAAGTATCTCTACCTTTCAGGTCGGTCAGTCGGACGGTCTTTCGATCGGACGGCAACCCGTTCGGTTAGGCACTTCAGTGAGAACAAGTTCACAGTAGGGTGTCACTTCGGTTAGGCACTTCAGTGAGAACAAGTTCACAGTAGGGTGTCACTCGATCGGACGGTTGCTCGACCGGGTGGCATCCTTGGTGCATTGAACATGTTGAAAATCGTTTAAGTGTTGAAGTTCAAATGTCTCATGATTCGGATGGCAGTTCGATCGGATGGTAGTCCGGTCGGACAGCAATTCATTCAACATTCAGACTCCAAGTGTTGACAAAAATGGTTAAGTGTGGGACCAAGGTGCAAGTCGTTCGGGTGGCCGGTCGGTCAGGTGTCTGTCCGTTCGGACGATCATCCATCCTGGTTAACCTGTTCGTCTTACACTTGGTTGTTTTTGATAGTTTGTCATTTTATCGAGATATTTTGATAACGTGTTAAGCAACAGAGACCTCGTCAATACTTGGTGCTCCTGATCGGATAGGAATCACCCAAACCCGATTAGTGGACGGTTCGAGACGATGTTCCATGTTTAACCCGGAATCGATAATCTCGTGGATAGAATACGGATCTTGAATCAACACAACCACAATAATGAGTAGTAAGCCGACACAAGTTCCGATTCTATCGGTTTTGAGTGCATTGAGTGTAAAAGAGTTGAAAACCATCTTTCACTCCTTTTCATTGTGAATATGTTTAGATCTATGAAAGATCTTTATTTGTTTATGTGGAAATCGGTTAGATCTAAGTTGTTCTTGGTGGATTGAGGCCAAAACATGAAGTTCTTCAAGAACACATGATGACGTCATCCTAGAACACCTTGAATCTTGATGATTTCACGGTTAAAAGTTACGATTCAAAAGATAGAAAAGTGTAGGAGTGCGTGTAGATTAAGGAAGTACAAGATTTAGGACGAGATCTTACCGGAATCGCGAGAAATCTGAAGAAAAGTGAGGAAAACGAGCTGGTCGGACGTCACTTGCCAAAAGTAGAAAGTTTGAAAGTGACAAGGGGTATTTATAGGATGCCCAAAGTGGAAAGGGCTGGTCGGTCGGATGGCATCTCGCCCGGGTGGCAGCCCGGCCGAGTGGCTCCTCGGTCGGATGGCACCTCGCTCGGGTGGCAGTCCGGCCGGGTGGCTGTTCGGTCGACTGGCACCTAGTTCGAGTGCTCGGCGCGACGAGTTTTGCCGTTTTGATTTCGATTGCGAGCGTTGCGATGCGATAGAGTTTCCTAGTCAAATTACTTTTAATCCCAACTACTCATATCTCGCACTATCTCTTCTCTACCAATTATCATACTGTTTCGATTGCGATTGAGTTCGATTGCGATTCGATTGATTACCACACATAACATAATTTAAACATGCACAAGTAACACATAAGGCACACACACGTATACAATAACCAAAATGCGTAATTCGAGTTGCGGGTGCGATTGCGATAAAGCGATTAAACTTGCGATACATAGCGATTAATATGCGATTATTAATGGATACTCCACATAATACAACTAAAGCGAAAATAAAATAGACTAACTACAAGTCAAAGAAGTCAAAACAGGAATTAAGCAAGGAGAGACAGATCGCAATTAGCAACCTTGTCTTCCTTTGACTTCAATCTTGACTTTGACTTTCGAAACACGGGGTGTTACATTAGAGATCTATTAAGAATCACTTCTCACACATTCCTTTTGTGGCGAGCAACTTTAGAGGATAAAGGTTTAAGGATTAGTCGCTTTAAGACAAAGTACTTGTACTGTGACTTCAGTGGTGTAGGCGACGATGAGGACACCCATATCACCAATTAGGGGCAAGTGGTTCCGTAGGCAACTAAGTTCAAATATTTAGGATCTTTTGTGCAAAAAGATGGGAAGATATATTGTGATGTATCCCACCACATCCAAAGTAGCTGGTGTAGGTAAAGAGCAACCACTTGGGTATTGTGCGACAAAAGATTCCTAACTATATTAAATGGGAAATTTTATATCGTGGCATTTAGACCAGCTATGTTATATGGGGCAGATTGTTGGGCAATAAAAAATACACAGGCACGCAAGATGGAGGTAGTAGAGACGAGGATGCTTAGGTGGATATATATGGGCACACAAGTTTAAATCGAATAAGAAATGAGGTTTTTAGGGAAATGTTAGTAGTGGCTAGTATATCAGATAAGATAAGGGATGGAAGATTGAGATGGTTTAGACATGTGAAGAGGAGGCAGACGACAACGCCAGTTAGAGCTGTGGAAATCCTCACTTTGGAAGGGAATAGGAGTAGAGGCAGGCCTAAAGTTACTTGGGATGAGCGGATTAGACAAGATTTACTAGAGTTACACCTCTCCAAGAACATGGTACAGGATATGAGTTTGTGGAGACATAGGATTAAGGTTAATGACGGGTAGGAGTGGGTATATAGTGGTGTCTTAGCTCTGTAGTAGGGACTTTGATATTCCTATAATTTATGTGTACTTTACATGTCATTGTATACTTGTATTTATGCCTATATGTATTATGATGTCATATTTTGCTTCTATTTATTCTTTGTTACTCTTCCGTAAATGTTGCTTTTGTTCATGTTCTTTCTAGTTTGTCGATTCTATATTTAATTGTTTGTTTGTTTTGTCTGATGTTTAAGTTGAGTTGGGGTCTCTCTGAAAGTAACCTCTCTATCCCATGGATAGAGGTAATGTTTGTGTGCATCCCACTCTCCCTGACCCTACTAATAGCTTAACTATTTGTAGGATTTACTGGGTACGATTGATTGATTGATTCACTCACATTCCTTTTGTACAAACAGATTTGTGAGTGATCAGGCTGAGGGGAGTTTGTACAATCATTTCTGTAATTGTAATCTTTTGATTTCAATGCAAAACAGTTTTGATAAAACTTTCCACTCTTGTGTGTTCACATAATTCTGCAGCATTTCATTTTAGTTATATTTTTCATTCAATACTGTTCACCTAAAGCACACAAGTGAAAACTCAGATCCTAACATTTAAAGATTAGCTGTTAAACATAGCGAAGAGAAATGCATATTTTTAAAGAAAACATTCGTCAAGATAAAACATAAATAAAACGAAGTTTGGGTGTCACCACGCCGGTCAGAGGCGGAGCCACAAGGGGTCAGGAGGGTTCCTTGACCCTCTGGCCTGCCAAAATCACAGAGGATGCAAGCGTTATTCGGAATGATTGGCGTAAAGCGTCTGTAGGTGGCTTTATAAGTCCGCCGTCAAATCCTGGGCTCAACTCTGGACAGGCAGTGGAACCTACCAAGCTGGAGTACGGTAGGGGCAGAGGGAATTTCCAGTGGAGCGGTGAAATGCGCAGAGATCGGAAAGAACACCAACGGCGAAAGCACTCTGCTGGGCCGACACTGACACTGAGAGACGAAAGCTAGGGGAGCGAATGCGATTAGATACCCCAGTAGTCCTAGCCGTAAACGATGGATACTAGGCCCTGTGCGTATCGACCCATGCAGTGCCTGCCAAAATCACCGTTTATTAGTTACAAAAAGAACAAGTTCTTTTTGAGCTTGACCCTTCAAAATGTGGGCAAAATAAAGAGAAGAGCTTGTAAAGTGAAGAACAATAACATCATTAATGATCTTTCGATCTGTGAATATATGATGAAGCTCTCATTTCTGTTCTTTTGACATAAAGCAGATGAAAGAATAAGAGAAACATAAAATAACTAATATTTTAAGCAACAAAGGCTTTATAACCCTAGCTGATATGAAGTCCTAAACCATTCTCAAAAGCAGTCAAATTATAAAGTCAAATTAATATATTATTAATTTTAATTTTAAGTGAGAGAACAACACACTTCATACTCAATAAGATTTATATTTTTTTTATTCCTCATTGATTAGTTATTTATTTTACATTGAATTATAATTTTCTATTAATTATTATGTTTATAACAAGATAAACATTTTTATTTTTGTTTACGGCTTGGCTTAGTATATTTTACTTTATATTTTGTTTACGGCTAGGCTTAGTATATTTTACTTTATATAATTGTATAAGATTTAAAATTACTTTCTATAAAAAATTCTATAATTCTCCTAAGATACATATAGTCATTTTTTATCACATAGAGATGTTTTTTTTTTTGACCTTTGACACAAATATTTCAAACCAAATATTAAGGTTTTTTTTTGACCTTTGACACAAATATTTCAAACCAAATATTAAGGTTTCATCAATCCATTAATTAATAAATACCAACAAAATAATACTAAAAGAGATCACAAAAAAGTCTAATTATTAGATATGGAACTGTTGGAGTAAACGTTGATTAATGTATAATAGCCTTAACTATTAAATACTAGTGAACTTAAAAAAACTTAGGGTGTAGGGAGTGGTTAAACACTTTGGAGTGGCAAACCAAAAAACGACCAATCAGAGCGCGCCATGTCAATCAGTCAAAAGTGTTTAAACTTTGGTGAAAAGTGTTGGCAATGGTTTAGACACTTGGTGAAGTGATAAACTTAAAAAAAAAAAAAAAGGAAAAGGTGTGATTGGTTGAGAGATTGGCATGGATCCCACCCACACACCCCCTCTCTCTCCTTCCTCCCCTCACCGAATCGTCAAGCCACCACCGATTTGGTAAACTTTGAGTGGCAAACTAGTGTTGGCGGTGGTGTTTACCACTCGGTAAAAGGGTTTGCCACCCTTTATCGATTACCACTCCCTACACCCTTATACTATGACCCAGTTAAAAGTTTCTGGTTTCTTCAGTGAAGCCGGGTTGCACAAAAGAGGAAGAAGCAACTGAAACTCGCTATATATTTTTCTGCTTGTTGGAATTTGCTAGACGGGCCAAGAGCCCACAGTTGTTGGGCTCATGCCGGAATATAAATCCGAAGAAGATTATGCTTTCCTGATAAAACATTTATTAAAGAGACGAAAACTATTTTTTACAGCAAAACAAAAGCTTGAATCAACTGATAGTTATCTATAGCTTATGTAATCTTAAATTGTATTATTTAGCATCCCGTAGTATAGATACATAACCGAGTCCGGACTACCTTTGAAGGCCGGACGGACGTATACCCACCAGGGGACCGAAGGCCCAAATGGGCCGTGGCCGATAACAAACAGGTGCCTCTCCTCACCCAACAAAAGGACACACATCCTAAAGTGCGTCCATCCGAATGACGTCGTCTAAAAATCAATTAGTATAAATACCTTCTCCAAGTATACTTCAAGTACGATTTTCTGAACCTTCGTCATCATTCTCTCTCTACTTTCTCTCTGTAAACAAATACTTATCCTCACGCCGGAGGGTGGTCGCAGAGTGGCCCTCCCACCTCTGCGACGAGCCTAATGGTCTGTTGCATGTGCAGGTTCAGTTTTTCAAGCTGCTAAAGATCTAATCGTGGTTAATTCAGAGTTCGGCCACTCTTTGGATCTTCACGTACCATCAATATTTTGTCCGTTTGTCAACGAAGAGTTCACAATTTGTTTTTGGTTGCCCAAGTGAAGATTTCCATGTAGATCATCCATCTTGATATTATCCCCACCTGAGCTTGTTTCATTGTGGAGTTCTTCTCTCTGTTCCCAAGTCTCATTTAACAACAGGGGGAGGGGAGGAAAAAGAGATGAAAATATGAAAAAAAAAACCATGTTCCTGAGTTTCATTTAACAGGGGGAAGGGAGGGAAAAAGGAAGAAAATATGACCATATATTCATCCTTCCAAATTGGAGAGATTAGGAGAGAAAATTTTTCTTCCCCTCCCTCTGTTAAATGAGACTCAGGAACATAGTGTTAGTGTTAAGCCCAAGACGTGTTGGTAAAGATGAAAATATTTAACTTTGTTTTTGGGTTGGTAATTTTACTAGGTATATTAGATGCCATTAGCAAACTAAAATGATTTTTAATTTCGATACTTGTTTTTATAAGTTATATATGAATGAGTTGGGTTTGGCAGTTATATATTAAATGATAATAATTTTTCTCATGTAGTTAGTAAAATTTAGTAAGATTAAGTTATTTCCCTACAAAGTTATAGCTTGAAATTTCAACATTAGAGGGTTTATAATTATAGACCCTCTTTTGACATATTCAATAGTAGTTTTACATAGAAACCTTGCAAGAGATTTTGTTTGATAATTATTTGACTTTTTATATTACCAGTCACGAATCGTTCAATCTTCTTATGGTGAAATATTATTTTTAGAAAACAGGTAAACATTATATATGTCATATGATATTTTGTGAACGTTATCTTCTAAAAGGTTAGATGGTTACGACCAGGATAAGATTTTTTGTTTGTCGTGATAGACTGATAGTTATACACTTTAGTTTGATGGCGATATAACTTTGTATGCAACATGCTATGAGTTTGACGCAATAGACTCTAAATACATGCATATTAGAGGCCTACTTGATAAAAGAAAGAAAACGAAACAATGATAAATGAAGAACCAAACAATAAATATGATCGATCCATCCAAAGATTTCGATATGGTGTGGAGTTATGTTTGCATGCACTCAGGCAATGTGTCGAAGAGAGTAGTTGTAAAAATGGTATGAACAGCTATTAATCAAGACAAACGAACAACAACACCAGAAATAGCGACAAAAACGTGACGTAAAGTTTTTATTTCTTAACCAACCCAGAAAAGCACCCAAACCACCCTTGATCTTACAAAGTGTAAGATCTATGAACAATACAGGTAACAAGTAATCAACTGATGATAAATCAGTTGATTAACTGGAACAATACAACCAAAACAGATAATGATCCACAGCAGTGGCGGACCCAGAAAAATTTTTCATGTGGTGCGGATAAGGGGTTTAACCAAATTTTCAAGGGTTCAAGGGGTGCGGATAAGGGGTTTAACCAAATTTTCAAGGGGTGCGGGGAGAATTTTACCTTATAAAATACACTAAATTTTTTTTTCAGGGGGTGCGTCCGCCCACCCTGGCTTCTTACTAGGTCCGCCCTTGATCCACAGGATCTAACAATACAAATGAACAACTAAACAAGATCTGTAATAGATCTTCAAGATCTGTAGCAGATCTTCAACAACAGCTCTCCAGAACTTGAACAATCCAGAGAATAACGAGACTTGAATGTGCGTAACAAGTGAGAGAATGATGAAACCCTAAGCTGCACTTCTCCTTTTATAAAGTGTAACTTAATAGTTACACTTTAGTCCACAAGATATAGCACAACCGATCGGACCCCCTGGAATGTTACAAAAGAACCCTTGCACATTTCCTGAATAACAACCTTGGAACGAAATCAGTTATAACAAAATATCTAGAGAATAACAGACAAACCAAGGCCCAACATAATAAGCCCACTTGAACATGTAATGAACCCAATAAATAGCATACTGTATGAATTAGCCCAAGAAAGATAAAACACATGTTCTATGTATTTTAACATCCCCCCATAATTCATACAGTAAACATGTCCAACATACCCAACTTTTCACACAAAGTTTCATGTTGAAACCCATTCAACCCTTTGGTGAACAAATCAGCTAATTGGTCTTCAGAAGTTACCTTTTCTGGAACTGCAACTCCAGTTGCAATTTTTTCTCTCAAAAAATACAGGTCAAGCTCAAAATGTTTAGTCCGTTCATGAAACACCGGATTAAACGCAATAGAAATTGCAGACTGACTATCACAAAACAGTTTGACAGGCAATTTACATTCAACATTTAACTCTTTTAACACATTTAAGATCCACATAACTTCACAAGACGCGGAGCACATAGCTCTATACTCCGCTTCAGCGGTAGATCTCGCAACAACACTTTGTTTTTTTTATTTCCAAGACACAATAGAATTACCTAGGAAAATACCAAACCCAGTCACAGACTTCCTAGATGCTAAACATTTAGCCCAGTCAGAATCAACGAACCCTTTTACAACAAGGTTATCTTCTTTTTTAAACAAAATCCCTTTTCCAGGGGATTGTTTCAAATACTTAAGTAATCGTAATGCAATTTGCAAATGACACTCTTGCGGAGAATGCATAAATTGACTTAAAAACTGAACGGCATAACTTATATCAGGTCTAGTAATAGATAGATATATCAGCTTACCAATCAGTTTTTGAAAGTTTGTAACATCTTTTACGATAGCTTGATTTTGACTTAACTTGTGACTAACAACATGACTTTGTTCTATAGGAGTATTAACCGGCTTAACACCTAAATACCCAAATTCATTAAGTAATTCAAGACAATATTTACGTTGATTCAAGCAAATACCATTCTCAACATACAAAACCTCAATTCCCAAAAAATACTTTAAGACACCCAAGTCTTTTATCTGGAAATTGTCACTTAAAACAGACTTAACTCTAATGATATCAACTTCAGAATTACCCGTAACAATAATATCATCAACATAGACTAACAGAACAACAAACATAGGTTTAACAGACATAACATACATAGAGTGATCACATAAACTTTGTACAAAACCCATTTTAAGCAATACTTCATTTAGTTTTTCATTCCACTTCCTCGGGGCTTGTTTAAGCCCATATAAAGACTTGACTAATTTGCACACACGAGTCTCATTTTCAGGAAAATAACCAGGTGGAAGTTTCATATAAACATCTTCAGAAATAGACCCATAAAGGAATGCGTTATTAACATCCAATATTTGCCAATTATTTTTTGTAGCCAAACTTAAGACACATCTAATAGTAACCATTTTGACGACTGGAGAAAATGTTTCTCCAAAATCAAGTCCTTCTCGTTGACTAAAACCTTTAGCAACTAACCTGGCCTTAAACCTCTCAATCTCACCGTTAGACTTGTATTTAATTTTGTAAATCCATTTACAACCTATGGCTTTTCTGTCTTTAGGCAAATTAACCAATGTCCACGTACCATTTTTATACAATGCTTCCATTTCTTTATTCATAGCCTCTACCCACCTAGGATCCTTAACAGCCTCATTAAAACATGTAGGTTCAACAGTTTTGTTCAAATTTGATACAAAGCACATATTATCAAAAGACAAATTTGAGTAATTAACAGATTTTTCTATACCATACTTAACCCTACCTTCAACAACATACTTATTAAACCTTTTTGGCATAGAAACATTTCTAGAAGAACGTCTAACATATTGTGTGCCCTCAGATTGGACAGTGTCATCATTTGACCCAGAAGTGTCCTCTGCCCTACCACTGTTACCTAAACTACTACTGCCAACCTGTTCTGTTTGTTGACCAGGCTCAACTCCAGAAACAAGGGCTGATGTAGAGGGCGACAGTGGTTGCTGATTATCACTAACAGGATCATGTGCACCACTTGTACCCTCTTCATCATTGGGCATGTTAGGAACTTTAGATGTTATAGTATCAAAAAAGTTTAAATGATTCAGATTCAATTCACAAACATTTTCTTGATTATCAAAAGATTTAAGTTTAAAAGAGTACACATTTTCATAGAATTTCACATCTCTAGAATAGAAAACTTTCTTACTGTCTAAACTCCACAATTTATAGCCCTTTTTTATGTTAGAATAACCAAGAAAAACACATTTGTCTGCATGATATGCAAACTTATCAGGCTTATTTAAAACAGTACTAAAACATAAACATCCAAAGTTCCTTAGATGAGACAAGGAGGGTTTAAATCCAAACATAACCTCAAAAGGACTCTTAGTATTCAACACATAGGAGGGTAACCTGTTAATCAGGTATACAGCAGTTAGAATACAGTCTGACCAAAACCCCAAGGGTAAACCATCCTGAAACATCAAAGCCCTAGCTGTGTTTAAAAGATGTCTATATTTCCTCTCCACCACACCATTTTGCTGTGGTGTATAGGAACATGTAGTTTGGTGTAAAATCCCTTTATTTTTACAAAACAAGCTTATATTATTATTTACAAATTCAGTCCCATTATCACTTTGGAACACTTTAATTTTTTTCTTAAACTGAGTTAATACCAATTCATAAAAACCTTTTAAATTCTCAAAAACTTCAGTTTTGTTTGACAAAAAATAACACCATACCGACCTTGAAAAATCATCAACAATTGTCAAAAAATACTTAAAGCCTTCATAACTTGTGACTTTGTACGGACCCCACAAGTCCAAATGTACTAAGTCACCTACAGATTTGGTTTATGCTCACTTAAAGGAAATGGGACTCTAACTTGTTTAGCCCTATGACAAATGTCACAAGGACCATGATCACTTGAATTTAAATTAAGATGTTGTTTTAACACAACCAAGACCTGATCAGAGGGGTGCCCTAGTCTAGAATGCCATGTAACAGATTTCACAGAACTATTAAAACAAGTACCAGCAGAATTACCATTATTTCCTACAACATACAACCCACTATCCTGTCTACCACTCATCAGGATTTTCCTTGACTTGGAATCCTGTAATAAACAACTCTTCTCATTAAACACAACAGAAACACGATTATCCTTAGCTAACTTATGCACAGACAACAAATTTACACAATAGTCTGGAACATAGAAAACATCTTGTAAAATTATATCCTCAGTTAGCTTAAGATTACCAATTTTTAAAACCTTAACCTTTGTTCCATTAGGATGACCCACAGTAATATTAAACTTAGAAACATCAATAACATTTATTAAATGTTTATCAGATTTAACCATGTGTTGACTCGCCCCTGAGTCAACAGTCCATCCAAAATTACTATTAAACACATCGGAACTAGAACAACTATCAAAGTTAAACACATTAAAGCACTCACCTCCCATACTAGGATTCTGAGATCCAGACCCGGTATTCTCACCAACTAAACTTAACAACTTGGTAATCTGCTCAGAAGTAAAAGGTAACCCAGACATAGAAGAAACAACAGATTTACCAACCGCAGAATTAGACTTATTATTATTATTATTAGTAGAACTACCTTTATTAGAAGTGTTATTATTATTAACTCTCTTTTTAAAACATGAAGGATAACCAACAATTTCAAAACATCTGTTTATAGTATGACCTAACATATTGCAATGTGTACATTTCAAATTAGGGTTAGGTCCTCTTGTTGACCTCCTTTTATTATCAAAACCTTGGCTAGCCTTAGAGATAAATGAAACATTCTGATTTTTAGACCTATTACTAGATAACCTATGTGACTCTTCTCTAGATATAATAGAGAATGCCACTTTAACAGAGGGAAATGGTTCTCTTGTCAAAATATTGGTTCTCACAGGCTGATACACGTCATCAAGACCCATGAGAAACTGCATTAGTTTTATAAGTGTTGAAAAATCATTGAAATCTTTAGCAGCTTGACAAGAACATGAAGGCAGATGAAGCATAGCATCAAACTGCTTCCACATTGTTATCAACCTGTTATAATACTCAGCAACTGTGCTACCATTTTGTGAAATACAATTTATCTTTTTATACAGATCATAGACAACAGAACCATCAACCTTATAAAAAGATTCTTTTAAATCAGTCCAGACTTCAGAAGCTAATTTGGAAAAAAACTTGACCAAGAAAAAGTTCTTCCGAAATAGAATTTAATAACCAAGTTAACACGACAGAGTTACATCTATCCCATTGGGCTGCCAAGATTACATCATCTTTAGATTTTTCAACTTTACCATCTATAAACCCAAATTTATTTTTTGCTTCTAAAGCCAACTTCATAGCACTAGACCACACAGCATAGTTTTCAGTTCCTTTAAGTTTAATACTAACAATGGTTAAACTACTAGAGTCACTAGGATGTAAGAACAATGGGTCTCCTATATCAAGTTTACTAATCAAGGTCTGCGAAGTACCTGTATTATCACCCATAACGACAACCACAAAGAAACAACACGCAAACAAACAAACAGTTATCAACAGATAACTCACAAAGAACCAGACATAATAGACAAAGAAACCTAAGGCGAAGCTGAGTCAGGGACCAGATTCCAGGTTCATTACTCAGAGGTGCCTGGACAAGCCTTTACTCAGGAGCCAACCAAGCCTAGAAAGCCTAAACAGACAAAACAACAGAACTGAACAAGAAAACACAGATAACCAAAACAGATAAACAAAATATCAACAGTAACAAACAGAAAGGACTATGCACAACTAGCACGAAGACTTGATCAAGTGCCGGCCCGACTAGCCTGGTAAACAAGATGCCTAGACACAGATCAATATGATGCAAAAATGTAACACCTCGTAAAATCAAGACCAATATAAAGAAGACACGTGTCATGAACTTTAAACGTGTGAGGAATTATTTCCAAGGGACTAAAATTGTCAAACAATGTAAATATGTTAATAAAGGGATCCAAAGTGTCAACATGCTATTCTTATGCCTCTGATTGACCTCACACGACGTTCGTATTCTTTAACGAATAAATTATCGAACTTAGAAAGTCGTTTGTGCTCAAAATAAGGATCTTGTGAAACATAAGGGGTTAAAAGTGTCAACATGTTAAAGTTACCTCTGAGTGACCTTTAACGAACCCAAAAACATTGTAAATACTTTAATATTTTGTTCACAAGAATATTAGAAGTTAATTTTGTGGAGTTTCGAAGATAACAAGACTTTTCGGGTGAACGTACGACTAACAGGAAGCCTCACGGGGTTAGTTTATGACCCAAGGTCCTTAAAAGATAACTTTGGGGGTCCTAAATGCAATAAATGGAAGTTAAACAAAGTTAAAATGGACCAGGGACTGAAAGTGCAAAGCCTAAAACATTTTTCCCGGTTTTGAGGGTTGTCGCGGGCCGCGTAAGACTTCCCTTATGTCTTACGCGGGCCGCGAGGGGATGCCAGTTACAGCCAAGTGTGGACAGGTGCGGGTTTGGCCTGTTCCACCACGTTAAAAAGCCTGTTTTCGATTCAGGGGACTGAGCCAACAGTATTACATGCATAGGGGACACCTAGGATGATCAGGAATCATTTGTAGGCTTGTGTGGATTGATCTTGTGAGTTTTGAATTCCTATATAAGAGTTCTTATTTGCTAGTTCTCATGCTCATTAACAAAAATCACTCTCAAACTTATCTCTGGAACTTCCTGGAGCTCAATCAAGTTTCATCAAGTTCCTAATTCGTGCTAAGAGCCTTTGTAAGCATTCTTAGCATCTCTAGTTCAAGTTTCATTAGCTTAATGACCAAAAGTCAAAGCCGTCGTAATTAAGCTTTGACTTAGTGATTAATCACTAATGGTCCAGTCATTGTTCGAATTGAAAGTGGCTATGAGTTGGTAATTATGTGGGTAATAAGTCCTTAAAAGGGCACCCCCTGATTATCACTCTAACTTGGTCAATTGTCGGGTCAAACTTAATATTAAAAAGTCAACAGAAGCTATTTTTGCAAATAAATTCATAATTAGCAATGTAGAAGTTATGGAACCTGTTTTAACACTAAAATAACTTGGTAAATGATGTAAGAACATGTCTAAGCATGTTCAACCTGGCAATTCCGAGTTTAGGCTCGGTTCGGAACCAAAAGTCGCAAAAGTAGACTTTTGCTTTGACTTTCAGTTCTGACCCGATTTAGCTTATTTTAGAGATGCATTAGGGTTCCATTAGGACCATATTACATGTTAGTATAACCCTCTGAGTTTATACAATGTGCTTCCTTTGTAATCCCAGTTCATTGCATGTTTCCGTTAAATGCCTAAAATTGACCATTATGCCCTTTTAATGTAAAAACGAGATTTTTGAAAATATGAGAGGACAAAAACCTTTATTACTGATTTATAAACATGTCCTAAAAATTTGACATCAATTTGAGGTCTAAATTAGGAGTTATGCTCAATATCGTAATTTGGAAGCTTTTTATTAATTAAACCGCGTTATTAGCATAAAACCTATTTAAACCCAAATTTCGACAACAAACTTTTTGCTCATTGATGTAATATAATATTTTGGGATTTTTGAAGATTTTTATTAATTTTTAAACTGATCATAACCTAGGGTTCTTGATTTGAATCGGTAATTGACGGTTATACCCTTTTTGCTAATAAAATGAGTTTTACATAACATTTTGATACCAAACACTTTGCTACTGAGTTCTTATGATAAATAAAATATATTAAGCCTTTTGGACTGATAAAAATCTCAGCTTTCCTTATATAACCTGAAAATCACCTAAAATCGACTTTTTACGCATTCTAAACGCATAGTATGGGTTAAAACTATTTTTGACATATAAGACTTAATAGCTACTGATGTTTTAAGTAAATTTTTATACTTTAACAGTAGGTAAAATTTTTGAACTTAGATTTCCAAATTTGACCTTTAAAGGTTATGTGAAATGACCAAACTGCCCCTACGGCGCATAGTTTGGTTATAAATGATAAATTTCACATATATGCAATACCTTACGGATATGACTTGCAAAGATAATTATTTTTACTGATCATTTTAGACCAGAACCTCAGATTAATATTAAGTCCCTTTTATAACCTTTAAAATGACTAAATTACCCCTATGGGGCTTAAATTGATTTTAAATTCGTTTTGGGCATAATGGAAGGTATCCTACTGATATCACAACATATTTAAGGCATATTAACTTGTGAAACCTGTATATGACTCTTTTGATTACCCGTTATGCATTTGTCGCGTTCGGTACGGTTTATGTGACTAGTTTGCATAAATTGACCGAAGCGGGTCAAACCTTATCATTTTATCTAAAAATACAGAATGTGTTTAGTTTACCCATAATATACAAGTCTTCATACTTGTCGGGTCTAAATTACATTCGAATCCGGTCTTCGCTTAATCTTGCGTTTTGAACCGTAAACCCTTCTTTAAAACTAACCGGTCTAAGTTTAAACTTAAGTAAGACCCGTTAGGAATCTAATATGTTAATAAAAACCTTCGTTCCAGATTTAGGAGCCCAGTAAAAGATATTTGCACTTGCTGATTGTATACGGCTGAGATAAATTGAATATTTTGCTCAGGTAAATACTTTTAACTTATTTTCCCTTATACAGGCTTGGGGTAGGGTATATAAAATACCGCTTGGTCGGGTATTGAATCTTTAATCGTATGAAGGTTAAATCATTGAGATAACTCGTTTAATCTGTTTTGTTTGTTAAAGCCTTTGGGGGGTTAATGACCTCATTCATTAAAATGGCCACGACTTAAGCACGGGGTGTAGGCATACACCTGCCGGTGCGTACGTAAAATGATATACCTGCTTGTTCGAGAATAACTCGCCACAGGTTATATTATGTGGTGTGTCTATTAATCTTTAACCCGGTATTCAACCCGGGCTACTGAACGTATAATAAACATATAACTCTTTTACAGGATTATTTTTAAATAATCATCCCAAGTTATAAAAGAACATTTGTGCCTTGTGCATTTAAATCAATTTTCATAAACATTTTCAAAAGTGTCGGTTAATTGTATTTACCAGTGTAAACTGACATATTTTCAAAAAGATTAAGTGGAGGTACTAAGCGAAATGGGCTGGAACTCCTGAGTGAATAAATAAAGAGTCTTGCAAGGTTTGTCACTTAAAAATCTGTTGAACAATATTTACTATGTTTTGATCCGCCTGTGGATCCTTTTACATTCCATTTGTAATACTTATGATACTTTCATTCGGTTTGTAATGTTATTACTTTTAGACTTCCGCTGTGTATTGAACTGTGATTATTTGACTATGATGATATCAACTACGTCACGATACTCTCCACCGGTAATACGTGGAAATATTGGGGTGTGACAGGTTGGTATCAGAGCCAACATTGAGTGAATTAAACACTAGCCTTTTGTGTTTAATCTCAATGACACAGTTGCACATTCCTTGACTTCCGAGTCTAGGCAAAGAACTTAGGACTAATCCTAATCTTTTATTTTGTCCTTTATTGTTTTCCTTTGTTGTTTCCTTTGTTTGTTTTGACAGGAACAAGAAAATGCCACAAAGATTCAGAGGCAGAGGTGGACGAGGCAAAGCACAATTCACCGCACCAAACGATCATGAAGCCGGGCCTTCTCACCGGCGAACACCCTCAGCCATGAGCTCTAGTCCTCAAGAAGATTGGAGGACATACTTGGAACCTGCGAGGCGTTCTGTCTCGCTCAGCTCGTCGCCCTCATATCATCATTCCTTCGGTCCACATCCGGAGAACGAGCGTGAAGATTCACGCCACTCTTTCTTACCGTTGCAGCGGTCAAGCTCACATCGGGCCTTCCAGGACCCGACCCCGTATTTCCAGAGCCGGTTTAACCCGGTAAATCAGATTGAAGATTCAATGGGTCATAACCCATTGGGCCCCGAAGATGTAACACCCCAAAAATATAAAACTTTATGTTTTATTATAAAAGTATTAATTAAACAAGAATCAACTAACTAGGAACCTATAACCCAGTTAGTTACAAGTCTTGAAGTAAATTATAATAAGGTTAAAACACTTAAACTTAAAGTTAAATGATAAGTTGAGGGACCAAACTAGACAAAACTGAAAGTTAATTGCTAAAATAGTAAACAAAACACACCAACCACACACTGGTGTGTGTGTGTGTATCGATCGAACAGAAGGAAGGGCGACCAGGAGTTTTCTCAAAACCCTAGTTTCACACAAAACTCACAAATTGAAGCCCTTAATCCGCTCTAAATCAAGTTCTAAACACAAATTGGTGATCACCTCGTTGCAGGGATCAAAAGGTATGCTAAATTTTGGCATTTTGATTCGAGTTCAGATTTAGGTTAAATAAGAAATTCAAGAATTGAGCTTAAATATGTGATGCATGAATAAATCTTGAAGTAATATGATGTCTAGGGTTAAACCCTAGATGATTCTTGTGAAAACCTTGCAACATACTTGTAGGGTTTGTGATTACCATGGTAAGTGATTAATGAAATTGTAGAAGTTAGACAAACACTAGGATTACGATCCCTAATCTAGTGAAAACTGAATTTATATGATAACATTCAGTAAATTGGATGTTAAAAGTTGTGTAAATTGCTTAATTGAAGTTAATACAGATGGAAATAGCATGTCAAGAACCTAGCAATGATGATGTAAAAATCTGACCCGCTAGGTGTTTGTAGAAACGCCTAAGTGAGGATCAAAGTATTAATAATCGGACAAAACGCAGATTTGATTACCATAATCAATTGTCCGTTATTGGTTATAAAAGGGTTCTAAATTGATCTTGAATGGAACTCTTTAGGTAAAGAATCTGGGTCGTCAAGTGGACAAGCCGGAGGTGATACACGCTTGAAGGATGCGCTCTGAAGGTACGCGACCTATGGTTTCGTTATGTTATGTTATTTGTTTATCTTAGTCCGTTGTGTTGAAAAATAGCTAAACAAGAAACCCGTTAAGTCACGGAAGTGACGAAGTGCTTAGATGATTTAATGACAGATCAAAACATGTGTTAGAAATAGATTTTTGGAATGTCTTAAATGGGGGTTTTCATTCAGCATCCAAACGGGTCAAAACAAGTTGAGTTGTAAACATTGAAGTTAATGACCATCAGTTGTTGAATGGTTATAAACAAAGTATAAGCCGTGTAGCGGACACGCTAAACTTGTTGTGAATTTGAGCCCTTAATATGGGAATTAAAGTTCGGGAACTTAAGCATGTCAAATAGTGTTAAAAATCAAGTTTGAAATCTTGAAAAACAAGCATGACGATTATTGCGTAAGAAACCCTTGGGAGGGAAACGAAACGTCATAATCGGAGAACCCGGGATTGGGTAAATTCGTTGTAGACATGAGATGACAAATAATCAAGTTGTTGAACTTGTAGACAAACGGGTCGAATAAGCAAGGAATCGGATTATAAGCCGATTGTTCGTAAACTGAAAATTTTCATGAATGGTGTTGATAAACGCATCCGTAATTAAATTACGAACGCCTAGGAAAAAGAATCGGCTAAATTGGACATTCGAGTAAAAAGTTATGTGAATTTGAAGTTTTAGATGTTAAAAATTGGTGCTGGGTTGATATACAGCTCCAGCAAGCAACCTTCTGCCAAAAAACACCCCGTGGCGCTACGCCATGGCGAACTACAAAGCCTGTCGCGCGACGCGACGGTGGTGGCGCTACGCCACCGCTAAGCCTTGTGTCTGTCGCGCGCCGCGACCACCCAGATCGTTGGAAACTTGTTGTTTTTGCTTTGTTTTGAACATGGAACTTATTTAAACTTGTTTTTAAGTTGTCAAAACTAATATTTTACATGGTTTTGACCGTAGGTGAAGATGTAACCATATCCGGATGATGATCAAGCATTTGACAAGAACCGAACGCACTAACGAAGCTTCCGCACTTGATCGATTTTGTTTTAGAAATATGTAGATGCTTGAACTATGTTTTCAAATGTTATCTAGTTGACACTTAAAGTTATGTATTGTAAAGTTTAATGGGTAGTTTGTTTTTCAACTGAAACATATTAGGATCAATTATGGTCCTGTAAAAATATTGAAAGTTTTTTTGTAAACTCAATATTTTGTACTAAATTCAAGTTTTATATCATTAAACTAGTTATATTAAGTCGGGTCTTACAGAAGACCATTTTCCTGAAGCTCAAGACATGGATATGGATGATGACCCGGATCCTGCCAAACCACCGTCTGGGACGCCCACGCATCCCATAGAGATATCTGATGGGTCATCTTTTCATGGATCACCTTATCCAGGTCCAGACAGCTATGAAGCAAGGTTTGCCTCCTACCCCTGGGAGTTTACTCCTTCTTTCAACCAACAACAACAGCAGCAGCAGGATCCCTCTGAGGATTCGCGATTTATGGCGGTCACGCCACCGCCACCACCACCGCTTGAGCAGCAACTGCCTCCGGAGCCGCCGAGGCGAAGAAGAACAGGTGCACGGATGTCCATGCGAGGAGGGGATTTCCATTTCATCACCCCTCAACACTCCAGTGGCAGCCACTACCCGCCACTGTATGAAGACCCGCAGCTCGGTGGGCCTTCAAACCCAGTTTCTGAGGTGGACTCTACGCCAGTCGCACCACCACCATCACACATGGGTTATGATAACCCAGTTCCTTCATACGCCGGTACAGCGGCGTATAACCCTTTTGAGCAGCCAGCTTACCCTGGCTACAACTACTACAATGCCCCTGCTGTCGACCCATACCCCGAGGCAGCCAACTACAATGCTCTTCACCCTGAAGGACCTTATGCAGCTTCGTACCAATCTGGGTACCAAGCATATGGGTATCAATACCCACCACCTCCTCAACCTCTGCAGCAGCAGCCACCACAACAGCCATTGATTCAGCCTCAGCAGCAGCAGGATATTCTTCAGATGTTGACCCAGGTGGAACAAGAGGTTCAAGAGGAGCGTAGAAACCACTGGGGATTTCTCAAGGGTTTGGCAAATCTGATCAAGGGGAAGAAGAAGAGGGATTTTTGAAGATTCCTTATTTATTTATTTGTATTGTTGTTTATTTTCAATTAAGTCCCTGTGTGGACATCTATTTATGTATTCAGTCCCTGCGAGGAATTGTATTTCCATTTTAGCCCCTGCGAGGGCAAGTTATTTAAGTAAAAGTCCCGTTTAGGGCATCTATGTACTCCTTTTAAATTTTATTGGAATGTTTTAATTAAAATTTCATTTGTCATCATATAAATGATTATAATATATGAAATAAATCAAAATATCATTCCTTTTAATAATTAATCTGCCCTTATATATTAAAAAGAATCTTAAAAGGTATAACCTAGCCTATATGTCATTATAGACTTGGCCATGATGGTAAAACCTAATTAAAAAGATTCAAATCCCTGTTAACAACTGAAAACATGTTAGCAATCCTGGCAGATGTGATTCGATAAAATCACACACGTCATCCTTATTTGGATTCTTCCAACCTAGTGATTTAGAAATCATAGGTTCAAATCATCAATTAAGATGATCATACATGAGACATCCATTAGTGATGCAGTGCCTACGGGTCATAATAATTGTCAATAAGACAAAAGACAACTGTAGTCTACGACTCCTTATCAGTAAAAGGTAATGAACTATGTTCAAACCTTAATACCTCGATTCTATGAAATCGTGGCTTAAAAAAATTGTCCTTATGACTAGGCCTTTTGTGCCACCTTTAATATCGTTAATGAACAATAATAAAAGGATAAATTATAATGAAAATCCTTAATAAATATGTTTAAACAAATTAACCAATATGGTTTATACTACCATAGTTACTAAATCATCAAAAATGATGATCCCATAAATAACCTCTTAATAGAATATTGTCAATTGTTTTGTAGCAATCAAGCTACATGGCTGAATCAGAGGAAGTAAACAGTCACCCGAGAGAAAATCGTGATACCACCAGGATTAATGTGGCTGGTGCAGATCTTCAGGCACTGATAGACAATGCTGTTACTAGGGCAATTGACACACAGTTCAAGGAATCAAGTGGTACACACTCTAAGACTCTATCTGTGGCTCGTATTAAGCCCCCGTCTGAAGTAAATGAGTCAAAGAAGGACGATACTCGTCACTCGTCAAATCAAAGAAGTGTTCCATCTAAACAGATTGTGTTCAATCAAGAGCCCCGAGTTAAGGGTTGTTCTTATAAGTACTTCATCTCATGCAAACCCAGAGACTTTACAGGGGAAATGGGAGCCATCGATTGTATGACTTGGCTCGATGAGATGGATACAGTGGTTGACATCAGTGGTTGTGCAGACCAAGACATTGTGAAGTTTGTTTCACAATATTTTAAAGGTGAGGCTCTAGCTTGGTGGAGGTCACTAATCCAAGCTACAGGAAAGATCCCGTTGTATGACATGTCTTGGGATCAGTTTGTTGCTTTGATCAAAGAGAATTTCTGTCCTCAACACGAAGTTGAGAAGATTGAGACTGACTTCTTGACCTTGGTCATGAAGAATTTAGACTGCCAGGCTTACCTTACTAGTTTCAATACCATGTCTAGATTGGTTCCATACTTGGCCACACCGGAACCAAAGTGTATAGCCAGTTTCATTGGAGGTTTGGCTCCAGAGATTAAGGCAAGTGTGAAAGCATGAAGACCTACTACCTTTAGGTCTGTGGCTGATTTATCATTATCTCTTACCCTCGATGCGGTCAGGCAAAGATCGCTTAGGAATTCTGATGAAGGGAAAAGGAAACGGGAGGATGAGAACTCTCGTCGTTCTGACAAGAAACATAAGGGGAACACAGACCACAAGAAGAATTCTGGGTCTAACAAGGGTAATCAGCAAACAGATGAAAAACCCAAGTGTAAGACCTGCAAGAAACGTCATCTGGGGAAATGCAGGTATGAATCGAAATCCCAATCACAGCCCAAAGCTTGTGGGATCTGCAAATCAGGAGAGCATAAGACATTAGACTGCAAGAAGATAAAGGATGCGACGTGCTATAACTGTAACGAGAAAGGGCATATCAAATTCAACTGCCCAAAGTATGCCAAGAAACCTGAAGAAGGTAAAAAGACCAATGCCAGGGTCTTTCAGATGAATGCACGGGAAGCAGTTCAGAATGACAACGTGATAACATGTACCTTTCTTATAAATGATGTTTATGTAAGGGTATTGTTTGATTCAGGGGCAGATAATTCGTTTGTGGATGATAAATTTTGTAAGTTATTAAACCTGCCTGTTAAAACCCTAAGTATAAGATATGAAGTAGAATTGGCCGATGGCACCATAGAAACTGTTTCAACCGTGTTAGATGGATGTTTTATATCCATTAGGAACCACTCCTTTCCACTATCTTTGCTTCCTTTGAAACTAGCTGGATTCGACATAGTGATAGGCATGGATTGGTTGTCTTCTAATCAAGCTCAGATCGTTTATGATAAAAAGCAAGTGGTTATTAAGACTCCTTATGGTGAGCCACTCACAATACAAGGAGATACTCAGTATGGGTTGCCTAAGCAAGTGTCTATGCTTAAGGCATCAAGGTGTATGAAGAAAGGTTGTGTCATTTATATGGCATAGGTTACCATTGATGAACCAAAGCCCAAAATTGAAGACATCCCCGTTATCTCTGAATATCCAAATATTTTTCCCGAAGAGCTACCGGGTTTACCCCCTGATAGGCAAGTGGAGTTTAGAATTGACATTATTCCTGGAGCAGCACCTGTTGCAAGAGCACCTTACCGCTTGGCACCAACTGAGATGAAGGAATAGAGGACTCAGTTGGATGAATTATTGGCAAAGGGTTTTATTAGACCTAGCTCATCTCCTTGGGGAGTGCCGATTCTGTTTGTGAAGAAAAAGGATGGATCGATGCGTCTATGCATCGATTATCGTGAGCTAAACAAGGTTACAATCAAGAACAGATACCCATTACCCATGATCGATGATTTGTTCGATCAGCTCCAAGGAGCAAGTTACTTCTCCAAGATTGATTTAAGGTCAGGTTACCATTAGCTGAAGGTCAGAGATGAAAATGTGCATACGACTGCATTCAAAACTCGTTATGGTCACTACGAGTTCTTGGTGATGCCTTTCGGGCTCACTAATGCACCAGCAGCATTCATGGATCTCATGAATCGCGTTTGCAAACCCTACTTGGACAAGTTTGTCATCGTCTTCATTGATGACATTCTTATTTATTCGAAGGATCAGGCTGATCATGAAAAGCACCTTCGATGTATTCTTAAACTTCTTCAGCAAGAGAAGCTCTATGCCAAGTTTTCTAAATGTGAGTTTTGGCTTCGTGAAGTCCAATTTCTTGGGCACGTTGTTAGTGAGCGTGGTATCCAGGTGGATCCCGCTAAGATTGAAGCCATCATGAATTGGCAAGAACCTAAGACTCCTACAGAGATACGCAGCTTCTTGGGTCTAGCAGGGTACTATAGGCGCTTTATTGAAAACTTTTCAAGAATTGCTGCACCCCTAACTTCGTTAACTCGAAAGAATATAAAATTTGATTGGGGTCCTAAACAGCAAGAATCCTTTGATATCCTTAAATAGAAGCTAAGCTAAGCAATGCACTTGTGTTGACATTGCCTGAAGGAATTGAAGAGTTTGTAGTATATTGTGACGCATTGCACACGGGAATGGGATGTGTGCTTATGCAAAAAGGCAAAGTTATTGCCTATGCTTCCCGTCAGTCAAAGGTGCACGAAAAGAATTACACCACCCACGATTTGGAATTGGGTGCCGTTGTATTTGCTTTAAAGCTTTGGAGGCCTTATTTATATGGCACCAAGTGTGTGATCTATTCTGATCACAGGAGCCTTC
This sequence comes from Helianthus tuberosus, assembly GCA_030545235.1. Lineage (NCBI taxonomy): Eukaryota > Viridiplantae > Streptophyta > Magnoliopsida > Asterales > Asteraceae > Helianthus > Helianthus tuberosus. Next base: position 66,816,063 of record CM060440.1, read on the forward strand.
AACATTTGTTTAACCAGAAGGATCTAAACATGAGACAACGTCGATGGATGGAGACACTGAATGATTAAGATTGTGAAATCCGATACCATCCAGGCAAGGCGAATGTAGTCGCTGATGCTTTGAGCAGGAAAGAAAGGGTTAAGCCCATCAGAATCAATGCCAAGAGCATTGAATTGTAGAACAGCTTGAATGAAAGATTGTTAGCCGCTCAGAAGGAAGCTGTATTAGAAGCTAACTATCCGAATGAAAAGTTGGGAGTAACTTCTGAACAGTTATCATATGGCAAGGATGGAATCCTAAGATTGAATTGACGAATATGGGTTCCAATTTATAGAGGACTCAGGGAAGTTATTCTTTAAGAAGCCCATAGCTCCAAATATTCTGTCCATCCTGGTAGTGATAAGATGTATCAGGATTTAAAGGCAAATTACTGGTGGATAGGTTTGAAGAAATCTATAACCACTAATGTAGCCAAATGTTTGACGTGCGCGCAAGTTAAGGCAGAACACCAGAAGCCGTCAGGTTTGCTACAACAGGCTGAACTTCCCACCTGGAAATGGGAAATGGTAACTACGGATTTTATTACTAAGTTACCGAAAACAAAACGAGGAAATGATACTATTTGGGTTATAGTCGACAGGTTGACTAAGTCAGCCCACTTCTTACCTATTAAGGAAACACACAGCTCAGATAGGTTAGCTCAGTTATACGTGGATGAGATTGTATCTCTTCACGGAGTGACAGTGTCTATCATCTCTGATAGGGTATGAGATATACATCGCATTTTTGGAAAAGCTTTCAGCAATCCCTAGGCACTCGATTAAACTTCAGCACTGCATATCATCCTCAGACAGATGGTCAAAGCGAGCGTACGATTCAAACGCTCGAGGATATGCTACGAGCTTGTGTTATTGATTTAGGAGGAAGTTGGGATGATCATCTTCCGTTGATTGAATTCTCGTATAATAATAGCTATCATTCGAGTATTCAAGCTGCACCATTCGAAGCTTGGTATGGAAGAAAATATAGGACGCCAGTTTGTTGGACGGAAGTTGGAGATGTCCAACTAAATGGGATGCTCGTAGAGGTCCCGAATACACGTGGGAGGTTGAATCCACAATGAAAAAGAAGTACCCTCATTTATTTCAGTAAATCTCAAGGTCGAGATTTCGTTTAAGGGGGTGAGGATGTAACACCTGTAAAATCAAGACCAATATAATGAAGACACGTGTCATGAACTTTAAACGTGTGAGGAATTATTTCCAAGGGACTAAAATTGTCAAACAATGTAAATATGTTAATAAAGGGATCCAAAGTGTCAACATGCTATTCTTATGCCTCTGATTGACCTCACACGACGTTCGTATTCTTTAACGAACAAATTATCAAACTTAGAAAGTCGTTTGTGCTCAAAATAAGGATCTTGTGAAACATAAGGGGTTAAAAGTGTCAACATGTTAAAGTTACCTCTGAGTGACCTTTAACGAACCCAAAAACATTGTAAATACTTTAATATTTCGTTCACAAGAATATTAGATGTTAATTTTGTGGAGTTTCGAAGATAACAAGACTTTTCGGGTGAACTTACGACTAACCGGAAGCCTAACGGGGTTAGTTTATGACCCAAGCTCTTTAAAAGTTAACTTTGGGGGTCCTAAATGCAATAAATGGAAGTTAAACAAAGTTAAAATGGACCAGGGACAGAAAGTTCAAAGCCTAAAACATTTTCCCCGGTTTTGAGGGTTGTCGCGGGCCGCGTAAGACTTCCCTTATGTCTTACGCGGGCCGCGAGGGGATGCTAGTTACAGCCAAGTGTGGACAGGTGCGGGTTTGGCCTATTCCACCGCCTTAAAAGGCTTGTTTTTTATTCAGGGGACTGAGCCAACAGTATTACATGCATAGGGGACACCTGGGATGATCAGGAATCATTTGTAGGCTTGTGTGGATTGATATTGTGAGCTTTGAATTCCTATATAAGAGTTCTTGTTTGCTAGTTCTCATGCTCGTTCACAAAAATCACTCTCAAACTTATCTCTGGAACTTCCTGGAGCTCAAGAAAGTTTCCTCAAGTTCCTAATTCGTGCTAAGAGCCTTTGTAAGCATTCTTAGCTTATCTAGTTCAAGTTTCATTAGCTTAATGACCAAAAGTCAAAGCCGTCGTAATTAAGCTTTGACTTAGTGATTAATCACTAATGGTCCAGTCATTGTTTGAATTGAAAGTGGCTATGAGTTGGTAATTATGTGGGTAATAAGTCCTTAAAAGGGCACCCCCTGATTATCATTCTAACTTAGTCAATTGTCGGGTCAAACTTAATATTAAAAAGTCAACAGAAGCTATTTTTGCAAATAAATTCATAATTAGCAATGTAGAAGTTATGGAACCTGTTTTAACACTAAAATAACTTGGTCAATGATGTAAGAACATGTCTAAGCATGTTCAACCCGACAATTCGGAGTTTAGGCTCGGTTCGGAACCGAAATTCGCAAAAGTAGACTTTTGCTTTGACTTTCTATTCTGACCCGATTTAGCTTATTTTATAAATTCCTTAGGGTTCCATTAGGACCATATTACATGTTAGTATAACCCTCTGAGTTTATACAATGTGGTTCCTTTGTAATCCTAGTTCATTGCATGTTTCCGTTAAATGCCTAAAATTGACCATTATGCCCTTTTAATGTAAAAAAAGAGATTTTTGAAAATGTGAGAGGACACAAACCTTTATTACTGATTTATAAACATGTCCTAAAAATTTGACATCAGTTTGAGGTCTAAATTTGGAGTTATGCTCAATATCGTAATTTGAAAGCTTTTTATTAATTAAACGGCGTTATTAGCATAAAACCTATTTAAACCCAAATTTCGACACCAAACTTTTTACTCACTGATGTAATATAATATTTTGGGATTTTTGAAGAATTTTATTAATTTTTAAAATGGTCATAACCTAGGGTTCTTGCTTTGAATCGGTAATTGACGGTTATACCCTTTTTGCTAATAAAATGAGTTTTACAGAACATTTTGATACCAAACTTTTTGCTACTGAGTTCTTATGATAAATAAAATATTTTATGCCTTCTGGACTAATAAAAATCTCAGCTTTCCTTATATAACCTGAAAATCGCCTAAAATCGACCTTTTTACGCATTCTAAACGCACGGTATGGGTTAAAACTATTTTTGGCATATAAGACTTAATACCTACTGATGTTTTAAGTAAATTTTTATACTTTAATAGTAGGTAAAATTTTTGAACTCAGATTTCCAAATTTGACCTTTAAAGCTTATGTGAAATGACCAAAATGCCCGTACGGCGCATAGTTTGGTTATAAATGATAAATTCCACATATATGCAATACCTTACTGATATGACTTGCAAAGATAATTATTTTTACTGATCATTTTTTACCAGAACCTTAGATTAATATTTAATCCCTTTTATAACCTTTAAAATGACCAAATTACCCCTATGGGGCTTAAATTGATTTTAAATTTGTTTTGGGCATAATGGAAGGTATCCTACTGATATCACAACATATTTAAGGCATATTAACTTGTGAAACCTGTATATGACTCTTTTGATTACCCGTTATGCATTTTTCGCATTCGGTACGGTTTATGTGACTAGTTTGCATAAATTGACCGAAGCGGGTCAAACCTTATCATTTTTACCTCAAAATCCAGAATGTGTTTAGTTTACCCATAATATGCAAGTCTTCATACTTGTCGGGTCTAAATTATATTCTAATCCGGTCTTCGCTTAATCTTGCGTTTTGAACCGTAAAACTTTCTTTAAAACTAACCGGTCTAAGTTTAAACTTAAGTAAGACCCGTTAGGAATCTAATAGGTTAATAAAAACCTTCGTTCCAGATTTAGGAGCCCAGTAAAAGATATTTGCACTTGCTGATTGTATACGGTTGAGATAAATTGAATATTTTGCTTAGGTAAATACTTTTAACTTATTTTCCCTTATACGGGCTTGGGGTACGGTATATAAAATACCGCTTGGTCGGGTATTGAATCTTTAATCATATGAAGGTTAAATCATTTAGATAACCCGTTTAATCTGTTTTGTTTGTTAAAGCCTTTGGGGGGTTAATGACCATGTCCTGGATATCCTCGGCTCATTCATTGAAATGGCCACGACTTAAGCACGGGGTGTAGGCATACACCTGTCGGTGCGTATGTAAAATGATATACCTGGTTTTTCGAGAATAACTCGCCGCATGTTATATTATGTGGTGTGTCTATTAATCTTTAACCCGGTATTCAACCCGGGCTACTTAACGTATAATAAACATATAATTCTTTTACAAGATTATTTTTAAATAGTTATCCAAAGTTATAAAAGAACATTTGTGCCTTGTGCATTTAAATCAATTTTCATAAACATTTTCAAAAGTGTCGGTTAGTTGTATTTACCAGTGTAAACTGACGTATTTTCAAAAAAGATTAAGTGCAGGTACCAAGAGAAATGGGCTGGAACTCTTGAGTGAATAAATAAAGAGTCTTGCAAGCCTTGTCACTTAAAAATATGTTGAACAATATTTACTATGTTTTGGTCCGCCTGTGGATCCTTTTACATTCCGTTTGTAATACTTATGATACTTTCATTCGGTTTGTAATTTATTACTTTTAGACTTCCGCTGTGCATTGAACTGTGATTATTTGACATCATCAACTACGTCACGATACTCCCCACCGGGCCCACCAGTAATACGTGGAAATATCGGGGTGTGACAAAAAAACATAAAATACAAGAGATGAGACAGGAATGATCTTATAGAGGGTGCACAAGCCACAACAAATATCAGATCCGTAGTTTTCGAGAACTACAAAATCTGATATATAGAAAACCAAAAAATCACTTCTGGTCAGTTTGCTCTAAAACATTAAAGTGTTTTAGAGACCAACGCAGAAAGAAGATCCACCAAAAGACAAGAGAATCCTCGCAAGAACCAGGAAACCCTAAGTTAGGGTTTCAGCCGCAAAGATCGGAAAAATACACCCAAGATCAGAGATGATCTAAACCACCACCAGTACAAATCGCAAACCCTAGAACAGCAGGAGCGATCCTAAACACAAAATCAATCAACAAACAAATCAGTAAACAACAGCGGAAACTATAGATCAGGAGCGATTTCGCTCTGATACCATGTAAAAATGGTATGAACAGCTATTAATCAAGACAAACGAACAACAACACCAGAAATAGCGACAAAAACGTGACATAAAATTTTTATTTCTTAACCAACCCAGAAAAGCACCCAAACGACCCTTGATCTTACAAAGTGTAAGATCTATGAACAATACAGGTAACAAGTAATCAACTGATGATAAATCAGTTGATTAACTGGAACGATACAACCAAAACAGACAATGATCCACAGGATCTAACAATACAAATGAACAACTAAACAAGATCTGTAATAGATCTTCAAGATCTGTAGCAGATCTTCAACAACAACTCTCTAGAACTTGAACAATCCAGAGAATAACGAGACTTGAATGTGCGTAACAAGTGAGAGAATGATGAAACCCTAACTGCACTTCTCCTTTTATAATGTGTAACTTAATAGTTACACTTTAGTCCACAAGATATAGCACAACCGATCAGACCCCCTGGAATGTTACAAAAGAACCCTTGCACATTTCCTGAATAACAACCTTGGAACGAAATCAGTTATAACAAAATATCTAGAGAATAACAGACAAACCAAGGCCCAACATAATAAGCCCACTTGAACTTGTAATGAACCCAATAAATAGCATACTGTATGAATTAGCCCAAGAAAGATAAAACACATGTTCTATGTATTTTAACAGTAGTGATTACACTTATTTGTATGCCACGTAACACATCTTTGTATACCACGTTTCATTGTAGTACCACTTAATAAACTTAGGTTACAGGTTTTTTTTTTTTAATAAACTTTAAATATGATCGATCCATCCAAAGATTAAAGGTTTTTTTTTTTAATAAACTTTACCGTTATTCAACGGTCGAAAAATGTGCAACGTTCAAAATCGTTCCAATTTCAACGCGTGATATAAAGAAAGCGTTAAGGCTACCACGCGTTATAAATTAGGTGGCGGCGGTGTTCGTTTTTTTTCCACGCATGATGGGGTGGCCATCACGGACCACCCCGCCTCCCCTTAGGGCATCCTGCAATTCTTTTACACAATTCATAATGTAGACAACTAAGAAATCCATCAAGAAGATAAATATATAGTGGCGAACATAATCGCCTTCGCCAAGTCCGACATGAATAAGATCAAAGCTTCCATGCAAGAAAATGTTACTTCTTTTCTTCCAGCAGTGAAACCCGCCATCTCCAGCCAGCCCACCACCATAAGAAGACAATGATATGCACGACGACAACGATGACGTATCTGATGGAGACCCCGACAAAGACGGGGAATCTGAACAGAATTTGCGAAAATGGCAGTGGGGAGTGGCGGATCTGGTATAAGTGCAGGTTTTTTAAAGAGAGAGAGTGAGAAGTTGGGTTTTTTTTGAACCTGGTAATTAGATAAAGAAGTTGGTGTACATGGATCCCTATTATATGTTGGACTAGGGTATTTGTCATAATAATTCTATCACTTTGGTATGATAATCATATTCGTATGCTAATGATTGTGGCAAAAATAAACTCTAAATTTGTAAGAAAAAACAAAGAGAGAAATATTGATAGGTAAATAAAGAACCAAACAATAAACACTATGATTGATCCCTCCAAAGGCTTTAAGAGCATGTGTAGTGGGAGGGGAAAACCCTTGGGCATTTTGCGCATGTAATGGTTCAGTCAGCATGTGGGCATTGTGGAACATTATGTTAAAAGAGGTGTAGTGGAGCTTGAAATCTTGCAATGATTAGATATTCTAATAGAATTAAATAAAAAATAAAAAAAACCATCAAAAACTGCTATTGGCCAAAGAAACAAATGAAGGCGTTTAAAAAAGGACGTCCCACCATTTTTTTTTTCAAAAAAAAAAAAAAAACACAAAAACCGCCCCCGAGGGTGGTTTCGAGGTGTGTTTTGGCTTTTTTTTGGGAGGAAAAACGTCAAAAAACCTCACTACGGGTGGTCTAATATGGATGGAAGTTATGCTTACATGTGCACACTAGGATTGGTAGTATGACAACCAAGACTTTAAGACACGTAGTACAATGTTGTGTGGGCTTAACCCAAAGATACCTTAAGCAAATCAGCATGGTTTTTAAAAAAGATAATAAATAAAGATGAAACTTGTATAGTTATTAAACTAAATCCCATGAATATCATGAATGAAAGATAATAATATATGCCAATGGCGGAGCTAGCCCATTATATTATATGCAGATAATTAAGAAAAGATTGCTTAGTACGTTCATTACGGTTTTTTTAACTTTACGAAGTTCTTATGGATGCCATTCCAAGCTTGCCTCGTAACTATAAAGAAATGAGTAATGACTAAAGAAATGCTATAAGCATATTTTATGTGACTAGCTACTCTTTGTAGCTTACACTTGTTTTTCAAATTATCCTATATATATTAATGAGTTAAATGCCCGGTTAGTCCTTGTGGTTTGCCTTTTTTTCACCTTTAGTCCCTAGCTTTCTAAAAATACAGCTATAGTCCCTAACTTTTGCAATTTCGTTCCCGGATAGTCCCTAGCGCGGATAAGGGTTAGTTTTCTCAGTTAAGTTGGTGTGAAATAACTATAATGCCCTTGCTATTAAAACTTTTTATCCATACAACTATAGAACCTTAAAACCACATCGATAGCATTAAAACACGACTCAAACCCACCAAAATCTTGAAAAACTAATGGAGCTAACACTTGATCATCTAAAGCAATACGACAGCACAGATCCATCAAAACCCATCTACATCAGCGTCAAGGGTCGCATCTTCGACGTGAGCACCGGTAAGTCCTGTTGGAAATTTGTGAAAATAGCATTTTTTCACAAATATAGGAAAATGATTTTTTCCTATTTTGGACTGGAAATAAATATAATAAAATGAACGGGTTTTATATATTTATTTGTGGGTTTGTGTTCTATGTCGGAAGAGCTTCACAACGAACTAAACCACGTCCAAAACGGGGCTAAGATGAATGAGATATCGATCCTCAAAGTTTGGTGTTTGAAACTTGAATGCTGAAATAAGTGGGAAAGTGGCACCTTGTCCCACATCGGATGAGAGATGGAACTTAAAGGGGTATTTAAGCGGGAACTCTCCATCCTTATTGTTTCATGGAAGCAATCACTAAGTGTACTCGCGAAGGGTGCTCCGCACCCTAACTCGCACTCGCTCAAGCGCGCGTGGCGTGGGCGATGAGGCGCAATGTGGCGCTTTGATGGCGCACTTTGCACTTCGCCGCTTGAGAGCCGCCTTTGCATTTTTGACCACGTGCGCATGGTGGATCACAGAGGCTGCAAGGACCAAGTGGTGAAGTGGCGTGCAGGTTCGAGGCGCGTGACGTGGCACGGAGACGCGCGGTTACGCGCATGGTGCATGGGCCCTGATGTGACGTGCGCGGCGCACCAGAGTGAGCCAAAACAGCGCGACTGTGTGGCGTGCTCGTATAGGCTGCCAAAACGGCGCGACTGTGTGGCGTGCTCGTATAGGCTCACAGGTGACGTGGCGCAGGCGCGCATGGACCTGAGTCAGTGTGGCGCACACGCGCATGGCAGTGAGCCAAAAGGACGCAGCGCGCATGAGGGTGCAGACCTGCGCGCGTGCGCGCAGAAGCTTCCAGCTGCAGTTAATGCCAGTGCAGTTACGTTTGAGCATTCGAAACTGATGAAGTTAATGCGTTTGACTGAGAATTAAATGACGAATTAAAGTTCATTGAAGACGTTTAATGCAATTTAATTCTCCCATTTAATTTGTTTTTCAGTTTCTTCAAGACCTGCAAGCATAAATAGGGTGCTACCCTACTGCAGAAGAGACACCGATTACACAGCAATACAATCCTTCTCTCTGAATATTCTTCTCTTATCTTCAAGAATCAAGGTACTCGTTCGGGTTGGAGTCAAGGCCGGCTGTGCAACTGCTTTAGCTGTTGTATCCTGGAAACAAACATGTTCTCCTGGGAGACACGAAATTTGTTTTAAGGGACCCGTGTCTAACACGATCCTCAGCTGTGAACAGTGTTTCTGTTCGGAATTTTTGTACTTGTTTTTCTTTTGTTCTGTTGTAATTGTATTGTTTTTTGTTTTCATTCTGTTATTTCTGTAATTCAAGTTAATAAAAAGGAATTTTATTTATTTTACACGAACGGATTCCTACAATCTTAAAACAAATTTTTAAAACACCGTTCGTGTAAGACACTAACAAATCTGCTGTGATTCTAAATTTTTTTTTCTCATAGCAGGTTGTGTTTTAAAAAGGTTTTTTTTTCCTGTTTTGGTTCAAAGTAGCGACTTTGTCAAAATAGATTCTGCTTCTACTCCTTTCTGTTTTTGAGTTCTAAAAATCTACTGTTGTAGTCTTCAAAGTTGGACTTAGAAGCTACACGGCTGGTTTTGTGCACTCATAAAATAATAAATTAGCACATTTATTATTTTGAAAATAGTTTTATTAACTTGTTTTCTTGGAACTTTTCAGAATGTCGACTGAAAACGTGAACACCAGCAACACTAATGTTGTCGCTGGAACCCCTGCCAACACTGTGGGAGCGTCCCGCGAAGTTCTCGGGTCTCCACTTCAAAAGGTGGCAACAGAAGATGTTCTTCTAGTTGACCACCATGAACCATGCGAGGTTCTTGACTGAAACCGCTCCCCAACCTGCGGAAGGGGAGACCGACGCTCAGGCTCTGAGCGCGGTAGAGGCTTGGAAGCACTCGGATTTCATATGTCGAGGCTATGTACTCAACGGTCTCTCGGATGCCTTGTATAATGTGTACTATAATATCAAGACTTCCAAAGAATTATGGAAGTCTTTGGATAAAAAGTACAAAACGGAGGATGCGGGAACAAAGAAATTTGTTGTCGCCCATTTCTTGGACTACAAAATGGTTGATAACAAGACTGTTATGAACCAAATCCAAGAGTTGCAAATTATGCTACATGACATCCATGCTGAGGGAATGGTACTTAGCGAGATGATGTGTGCAAAATGCAACATATAAATTACATCAATTGTGGCATAAAACTAACCCTTTTTTAGTACTAATGTTGGAAAAAGTGTGTTTTTGTCTTCCTTTTGTGTTTTCAGGATTAAATGAGCTCAAATTAACAAAAGAAGCAAAAAGCCAGCTAAATCTAACATAAATACAAGGAAAGGAACAAACGTGGCATGCCCGACCTCCCCGAAAGCATCTTCCCAAGCAAAACAAAAGAACAGAAGGCTGAACACGCCCCGTGCTCACTGAGCACGGGGGCGTGCCCAAGTGTCAGAATAAAAGACAAAGTTGTAGAAGCTTCCATCGCCCACCACGGGGCCGTGCTCAGCGGACACGGGGTCGTGGTCAACTATAAGATTCGCAGAATCCAGGAAAATCTTGATAGTACAGATATGCTTCTGCACACGGGGTCGTGCCCAGCGGACACGGGGCCGTGGTCCACTAATGCAGACAAAAGCAATTAATGAAGACAGAGAAGGATGTGGACACGGGGCCGTGCCCAACGGACACGGGGCCGTGCCCGAGCTTCTGTTCAGCCTATAAATAGGAGTGCTTGGCTCAAGCTCAAACCATCCCTTGGCACACCACCTCTCTCACACTTCACCCACCACCCACCACCACCATAACACCATCATCCACCACCATCATCCATTGTCCATCATAGAGTGTGTGAGTCGTCTCGGGATCCAAGATTGATCGTAAGAGTTCTTGACAATCAAGGCCATGTTTGCCTAGGTCTCTTACATCACTTGGTGAAAACAAAGTGTTTAGTGTAATACTTTTTTATTTTTAATCTTTTCGCACTTTTTAATTGGTTATGTATTAATGACTTTAATAACTAGTTTCTTATGTTGAAGGTGATTCTTCCTTATCGTTTGTCCGTGGTGTCTTGGCATTATTTTACTGTCTATATAAAATAAAAGATTTTCACTATTCATATCTCCACGGTCTATATGGAGGTATGTTGGCTACCTGGTCGGGGGTTAAGGGAACGGTTTGGTAAGATTCTTGCCATTGTTCAGTGTATAGATCCTGCAAAGGACCTGGGTCAAATTTAGTAGGACCTCCTTCAATACTTAACGGTATTGGATGGCGGGGGTCCAAACTCTTTGATCCCCTCATAAGTTAAACTACTATTAAAACTTTAACCCGGCTACTTAGGACTGTATCCCTGCTGACTCAGACTACTTAGCCGAGGGTAACGTCGCCTTCAAAAGAGGAGCCTACCACATTATGCATTAATAACTTAATTAATTATCTTTCAATAATCCGACCCTTTAGGATTGTATCCTTGCTGACTCAAACTACTGGGTTGAGGGTAACGTCAACTCCAAAAGAGGGGCCTACTACAATAACTAAGATAATCTCTTAAATAGTGCAAAAGTGCGGAAATAATCAAAGGTTACACTAAACACGAGTCGGAGCCAAGTGATTCATCTTGTCTATCTGTTTTTTTCTTTTTATTTTTATTTTTCAGCGTTTTAGTTAGTTTTTATTTTCTTAGTTTAAAACATTTTTCTAAACTTTTGACTTGATTAGACGTTGAGGATAAACCGGTATTAAAAGCTCTTGTGTCCTTGGACGACCTCGGTATCTTGCCAACACTATACTACGCTCACGATGGGTGCACTTGCCCATATGTGTGTTTAGTGTTAGTAAATATCGTGTTTTATAAATTTAAAACTTGGCTAAAGAAAGTGTAAAAGGGCTTAAAATGAACATTAAAACCATAACACACTTCACGCACATCAAGTTTTTGGCGCCGTTGCCGGGGACACAAGGATTTTAAGAAAGTTAGGAATCAGCGGCCTAATCGTTTTTCTTATTTTTCTATTTTTTTTTAGAATTTTTCTTAGTTTTTCAGCTTCTGCAGAGCTCAGCACGGGCCGTTCCTGGTCGGACACGGGCCGTGCCCAGCCTTGTTACTGGCAGTCTTTATTTTCCGAGTTACAGAGAGCTGAACACGGGGCCGTGTCGGTGCAACACGGGGCCGTGCCCAACTTCCAGTAACAGGGATCCGGAAAACAATCACTGTATCTCCGACCACGGGCCGTGTTCGCTGAACACGGGGCCGTGGTGAACCTTCTGACCAACGTTCTTTTCTGTTTTTGTTGCAGGACTTGGAACCCAGGCGCCACATTTGAACTTCCTACGTAGTGCATGAACTCCAGTTCTAGTAGATGTAGAAACCCTAGGTCTTGCAATTATCGAACCGGGTGTGATCCGTATTCGAATTTCCTGTTTCAACGTTTTAGTTTAGTTTACAATTTTAGTTAATATTCAATTGATTTCGATAACATCAATTTGTCGGTTCATTCCGATTTATTTTAAAAACCAAACAAATAAATAAAAATAGCAATCTTCATAATTATTTTGTACATTATTTGTAAATAGTCTAACTAATCGAACGGGTCGTGCGATACTGACCACATGCTCTTCGTGGATACGATACCCGACTTACCCTAGCTACCTAGGTTTAATTGGGTTTTTGACTGATCGGGACGACACGGTCACGTCAAAATGGCGCCGTTGCCGGGGAGCTAGTGCGCTTAGTATTTCATTGCTTGTTCGATTTTAGTTTAGTTTTTCTTTCTTGTATTTTTGTGATTTTACTTTGTGTGGTCGAGCTTGTTTGTGCAGGTACATGTTTTGCAGGTACCATCTTTCAATATGAATTGGGTAGATGATGATCCGTGTGAGTGTTGCGGAAGCGGAGAGCACTATTTAGAGGATTGCTCTGTTTTCTACGAAAAAGTTCAAGCCAACAAGGAACGGGAAGACTACCTCAGCGGATTGTTTGAATATAGGAGGGCGGATTATGAAGATTTCAATGGTCCATCCTCATATTATCCATACGATAATCCACCACCACCATATTATCAAGAGTACTACTATGAACCCGAATTGCCACATTTCTCAAGTTACCGGGAGGTGTATGATGATTATTATAATGAATACCCTCAACCGGCATACGAGGAACCTCAAGACTCAATAAGTTCCAAGCTCAATGCCATCATGAATGCCATCACCACTTCAAATCAAGAGATTAAGATGGAATTTGAGGCGAGAGATAAAGCTCATGAAGCCTTGGCAAAGAAAGTGGGTCAACTCGCCGAAGAATTGGCTCAACTTAGACGAGATCGAGAGGTGTTGGCTATTGGTACAATGGTGGATGGTGATGTGGTGGAAGAGGTTATTGAACTTCCGGAGCAAGAAAATGAATGTTTGAACCGAGCGGAAGACATGACACCGCAAGACGAATCGGATCAGAAAAAAGCTCAAAGTCATATCTCTCCTTCTCCCAAACTTATCACTCCAACCAACAAAGTTGGGTATGCGGGTGCGGGTATAAGGGTTCGAAGGGTGGCCTTGCAAGACATTGGACAATTCGTCAAGAAACGACCCCAAAGTAATTTAATACGCATGCCGCGTAAAATAAAAAGAGAATGGATCCGGCATGCCAACTACCGAGCGTATGTTGGAAACTCGGTAGGCAAATGTGCACTTCGACCACCATGAGAGGCAAATCAGGTATGATTGTTGTAGAGTTTGTATTATTTTCGTTTTATTTTTTTTCTTAGTTAAATGAACGTTGTGGGTATGTTCCCTATATAACCCTCACGAGATCTCTCGTCCTCCCGAGCTATCGGGTGGTTTAAAAGGGCTTGTTGCATAAGCTAAATGCAACCGTGATTCCTACGAAAGTGAGTTAGGTTTATTGTTATTGTACATTATTTTTCCACATAAATTAAAGTGAATTAACGTATGACTTGGTAATATTTTCATAAAAGTGGTAGAACTAGGTAGCTAATAAATTTTAATGGTTGTGAGAAGCATGCTTCTACACAAGGGTTAAGAGTTGTAGGTACATTATGTTCGTGGGACGACCGCTTTCTTAAAGAGAAGAAGAGCACACGAGGAATGAGCTCAAAAATCAGGTGCATACGTTTCTTTTTACTTTTGATTTTTAGTTAGCAAATAAGTGGATTGTACTTTTTATTTTTTTTTTCCGGGGTGAAATTTTGGGGAGGTTAGTCGTGTCACATCCCTTGTGCGTTTTAAAACTCTAGTTCTTACACATTGAGGACAATGTTTACCTCAAGTGTGGGGATGGGGGAGTAGTAAAAGTTTTTGATTTTGACCCGTTCAAACACTACACATTGAGGACAATGTTTACCCCAAGTGTGGGGATGAGGGAAAAATTTCAAAAATTTTTCAAAATGTCTTTGTTTGAAGCGATCTTAAAAGCACAAGTAACTAAGTTAACGAGGGATAACACAACCCATTTGGTCTTTTGTCATGGTCAAGTTCAAGTTAATGGCATGACGGGTATTTAGCGGGTGGTTATTTGGGAGTAATTCGCCTAAGAAACTAGCACATCATGCATGTCACATACCATACCCTCTATATATGTGAGGTTTTGAGCCACTTTTACATCATAGAATTACATATTCATGTTTCTTTGTTTGAGTGGACCATTAGTCATGTATTGTAGAACTTGCAACTTTTGATACGTTTGAGACCATAGACCGAATACAAGCACGAGAATGATTAAGGCATTAGGTGAACCTAAATAAATCCCCTAGTCGCCCACTTTGAGCCTAAACCTTTCGTTTGACCAACCCCATTAGCCCACAACCGTAAACCTTTTCTTTTTAAACCCGTGTGATGAAAATTTGATTGTAGGTCTATTTGTTTGTATAGTTGTGCTTTATATTTGCAAAAAAAAAAAAAAAAAAAAATCGAAAATTCAGAAAACGTTGTGAAAAAGAAGAGAAAAATTGTTGAAAAAAAAAATACAAAAATATGAGTTATTAGTTTGTGAATAAAAGGAGAAAAATTGTTGCCTTCTAGTTCGATGTTTGTGGATAGTCGTGTCTAGCTTAGTTATTTTGTAATAAAAATTGAGTTTTCATCACCTTAGCCACTTTAAAAAAATCCTATTCCATACCCTTAACTTAGCCCCGTTACAACCCTTACAAAGACCTTATGACTTGTGCTTAGTATTCGTGTTCGGTGGTGGAGAATGATTGAGTTGCAAGCCTATGCGGGTACGTGTTCTAATCGGTTTGAGTGATTATTTCAAAAGTGCTAATATATCAATAAAATTAGCCAACTTGTAAACCGAGTGGAGTGAACATTGTGAGGGATATGTATGAATTGCGAGTTTTAAGGGCGGGTTAATCTTGGATAACCATTTTTACATGATTAGTCATTTACTGCTAAATATGTCGAATATTGTAAAAAGTTTGAACCGGGCATGACAATAGACCTTAACCTTAGTCTCGGGAATGGGGAGTGTGTTTTTCGTTCGACCCACGTGAAAGTGAAAAACAGAATTGCTTGAGGGCAAGCAAACGACAAGTGTGGGGATGTGATGGAGTGTGTGAAACCCGGATGTTTAAGTGTGTTATATTACATGTTTATGGCCGTTTAGTTGATTATACGCTTTGAATATCTTGACTACGCAAGCTTGTGGATTTGCAGGTAAAATGCATAATACGGCGAAGTTAGAGAGCGTAGTGATTATTCGCTAGAGGTTTCGGGTCAAGATATGGTGATTGGAAGTCAAGAAATATAAAAGATTGAAATGCAGGGGGTTAGCTTGTCAATAAATGAAAGTTACTTTTTGATGGCCAACAGTATAGTAATAATAAACATCATCAACATAGATGCACAACAAATAAAAAGAAGTGGAGGCATTAATTATTTCTATCATCATAATATAAAAAAAAAGAAGAGAAGCATTTTTACGTGACCATGTCGTCCCGATCAGTCAAAACCTAGGTAGCTAGGGTAAGTCGGGTATCGTATCCACGAAGAGCATGTGGTCAGTATCGCACGACCCGTTCGATTAGTTAGACTATTTACAAATAATGTACAAAATAATTATGAAGATTGCTATTTTTATTTATTTGTTTGGTTTTTTAAAATAAATCGGAATGAACCGACAAATTGATGTTATCGAAATCAATTGAATATTAACTAAAATTGTAAACTAAACTAAAAAGTTGAAACAGGAAATTCGAAGACGGATCACACCCGGTTCGATAATTGCAAGACCTAGGGTTTCTACAAGTTTTTAGATTCAACTCAATTGTATACGATTAGCGGATTTAGTGTACCGTGACTTAGGTGCCAATAACTATCAACGTTTCAAAGAACGGACAAGAATGCACTTTGTAGTCAACACAAGTAAAACCTAACCAAGACAATGCATAACTACACATAACCATTTCGTAAAGTCATAACTTTTAACATCGTTCGACAATTTACGAATACGAAACAAATGTAAACTATTGTCAAAGGTTTCAAAAATCAATACAAATTGTCACAAAGTCAAATCAAAATACAAATGTATAAACCCTAGAAATCTTACAAAAATCTACACCGGGGTGAAACCGAAAAGACTAGCCGCTCATGGTTGGTTGGACGCGATCACCGGCCGACAAACACGAACACGAAGCCATGACCTTGAGCCTTGAGGAGTGGAGGTTAGGGTTGAAGGTGATGATGGAAGGTTGAAGATGGTGATGATGGTGGAATAATTGAGGGTTAGGGATGGTGGAGAATGGTGATTTTTGATTAGGGTTAGGATGAAGAAGTGTTAGTGGTGCCAGATGGATGTTCGAGAGGTAGGTGATTAGATAGGTGTTAGATGATATCAAAAAGATGCTCCAAGATGGTCTTGTAACCTTCTCCTACTCGTAACTCCTCAATTATGGGGTCAAAGTATCATTTAATTCGTCAAAAGCACTCAAGAAACGAAATCACGCGTCAAGAAGATCTAGAGCCCGTCTCCGACGGCCATTGGGCCCGTCGCCGACGGCCCTTGCAAAATCCAAACTCAACCGACGCTTTAATTCCCTGGTTACGAGCATGTGTGGCCGACGGGGCTTTCCCAATATTTCGTGAAGGAGTCCAGCCCAAATCCGATGATATGGATGTGTTTTTGAGGGCCCAACAGTCCTATCCTTTGCTGCCAATAATAGATCATGAAGGAAGTAGTCTTGAATGATGGCTCATCTCTTTTACATGTGTTGCCGCCAACATAAGTCTGCCACAACCATGATGTTGATCCTTTAGAGTGGTGAAAAGATGTTTCATACATATGTGTGTAGCCCCCAATGTTTGCACGTGATTCCTCCTCTTCTTTTCTTGTGACTTTTATTTTTCAATATAATAATCCCCCAAAAAACCAAAGAATATTGATAATGAGAGATGTTGACTTCGTGTGCAACAAAACAAAGGATGTCTTCTCTTCTTTTTTTTTTTTATATTATGATGATAGAAATAATTAATGCCTCCACTTCTTTTTATATGTTGTGCATCTATGTTGATGATGTTTATTATTACTATACTGTTGGCCATCAAAAAGTAACTTTCATTTATTGACAAGCTAACCCCCTGCATTTCAATCTTTGATATTTCTTGACTTCCAATCACCATATCTTGACCCGAAACCTCTAGCGAATAATCACTACGCTCTCTAACTTCGCCGTATTATGCATTTTACCTGCAAATCCACAAGCTTGCGTAGTCAACATATTCAAAGCGTATAATCAACTAAACGGCCATAAACATGTAATATAACACACTTAAACATCCGGGTTTCACACACTCCATCAGTAGAGACATGAAAGAACCTCTAGAAGAACCCGAACGCTTTCTCATAAAAAGACTTAAAGCTAAAAACCAAGAGAAAGTTTCGGGGGACCCACTTCCAATGGCGGACCAACGTACCCTCATGGATTTCCTACGACCCACTGTAGGTAATCTCGGCGCCGCTATCAATGCACCAAATGTCGAAGCCAATAACTTCGAACTTTCGCCGCATTTGATACAAATGCTTCAAAACTCCGCAACCTTCCATGGGCTTGCGGACGAGGATCCCCATCTACATATTACTAATTTCTTAGAAATATGTGATACCTTTCGGATCAATGGAGCATCAAACGACGCCATTCGCCTTCGAATGTTTCCATTCTCACTAAAAGACCGAGCTAAGGCTTGGCTTAACACCCTCCCAGTTGGCTCGGTAAACACCTGGGATGAACTAGCCCAAAAGTTTCTATATAAGTATTTCCCTCCTGCTAAAACGGCTAAATTAATGACTGAAATTAATACATATTCACAAGAGGATGGGGAATCCTTATATGAAACTTGAGAAAGGTTCAAGGAGCTACTAAGAAAGTGTCCTCATCACGGTCTTGCAGTATGGTAACAAGTATCCACTTTCTACAATGGGTTGTTGCCACACACAAGACAAACACTTGATTCTAGCTCCGGGGGACTTCTAGGTAATCGTCGCCCAAATGAAATATATAATCAAATTGAGGAAATTGCTCAGACCAATTTTCAGTGGCACACTCCCCGAGGTAATAAATCTATTGCCCCGGGCGCCCATAAGGTTGATGAAAGCACTTCTCTACAAGCCCAAATCGAGGCTCTCTCTTCAAAAATCAAAAAGTTAGAAATGGCAAAAACGACCTCGTTTCTGGCTTGTGAGGGGTGTGGTGGACCACATGAAAATTGGAGTTGTATGAAGGAAGTAGACGATCAAACAGAAACGGTAAACTACATTGATAATAGACCTAGGCCGTCGAGTCCACCAACGGGTACCTACAACCAAGGACGGTGTAACCACCCTAACCTTGGTTGGAGAGATCCCGGCAATAGTAGTAACCAACAAAACCAAAGAACTAACTTCCAACAACCACAAAACTTTTCTCAACAACAAGGTGGACGAGAAAGGCTCGAAGATACTGTATCTCGCCTCATCTCCGACACCGAAAAGAAAAACTCGGAACGATTTCAGCAATTGGAATCGAATTTTAGAAATCAACAAGCTAGCATTCAAAACATTGAAAAACAATTAAATCAAGATGCTCAAAATTTCTCCGAGAGACCACAAGGCGCGTTACCAAGCGATACCGAAACCAACCCAAAAGCGCAAGTACATCTCATCACATTGAGAAACCGAACCGTAGGTCCCGAGGAGGCTCCATTACCGCCGGCGGAAAGAAGCCAAACCACGACTACACCCGCACCCTAACCAGAAAAGGCTTCTCCACCAAATCAAGAGCCCACCAAGACTCCTCCGGTTCCATACCCCGGTAGGTTAAATCGTCAAAAGACCGAAGAGCAATTCGCAAAGTTCGAAAATCTACTAAAACAATTGCATGTTAATATTCCTTTTATCGAGGTCCTAACCCAAATGCCTAAATATGCAAAATTTATGAGGGACTTCCTCACTCACAAAAGGAAAATTGAATCATTGCAATTAGTTAACTTAGGCGAAGAATGCTCAGCCTTAGTACTCAACAAACTCCCGCAAAAGAAAATTGATCCTGGAAGCTTCACGATCCCTTGCTCGATTGGGGAATCCCCCATTCGTAATGCACTAGCCGATCTGGGGGCTAGCATCAACCTCATGCCCACATCAATGTTTAAACGACTCAGCCTAGGAACAACGAGCCCTACAAAGATGAGCATACAACTCGCCGACATATCCGTCAAATTCTCACAAGGTGTCGCTGAAAATCTATTGGTCAAAGTTGACAATTTCGTTTTCCCGGCCGACTTTGTCATACTAGACATGGAAGAAGACACCGACGTCCCCCTCATCCTCGGGAGGCCATTTCTAGCCACCGCCCAAGCAGTGGTAGATATGAATGACGGAACACTAACATTGAAGTTTTGGGACGAGGAAGTGAAGTTTGGAGTTGGAAAGAGAGTAGAAGATGAAGACCCGGTCAACTACATGAAGGTCATAGACTCAAGCTTGGATAACGCTCTCCGACGGTTTAACATGGGATGCAAAACAACCCACTTGGGTGACATATGACCATGCTTTGGGTCTAGCCAAGGACCCTTATAAACGTGGCGCACCACGGAGGCATTCCGCGAAACTATCCTTAGTTTAGTTTAGATTAATTTTTATGTTTTCTAGTTAGTTTTAATTTTCAGGAATAAAACACACTCAGGATGGCAAAGGATATAAGGGAAACTTGAACCAGCACCCCATGCAGGAAAACAGGGCCATCCGACAAACTTTCTTCATTACAGTAAGTTCAGCACGGGCCGTGTCCGCCCAACACGGCCCCGTGCTGCACAGTCCGCAGAAATGACCCAGTTCAGGTAAACTGGACATGGGCTGTGTTCACCCAACACGCCCCCATGTCCAGGCTTCTGTTTCTTTTACTTAACTTTGTTACTGGCACCTGAACACGGGGTCGTGCCCGGACAACACGGGGCCGTGTCCAGGCGCCCAGTAACACAAATTTTTGCTTTGTCACACCTTTTACATATTCAATCACCCTAAAAACTTATTTTTGGGACACATTGAAGACAATGTGTAATTTAAGTGTGGGGGGATGCTAAAACCTTGAATCTTGCAAGTCCTAATAACAAGCCTTACACAAAACTCTATTGGAACCGCTAATCACCCCAAATTTTTTCAAAAATTTTCATTTTTTTTACTTGTCTAGGTTTTATTTGGGAATTTCAAAATTCTAAAAAGGTTATATTTTTACAAATTTACAACCGATAGCGTCGTGATAAAAAGAACCAACATAAGAAAATTATGAAAAGGCATGACAAGCTTAGTTAAAATTTAATTATATATACTTGATCACATAAAAACTCATTCCCACAAAAATGAGTTTTGAGCCTTTATTGAGCATACAAATATATATCTTTAAATTAAATGCTCATTTTTCGTTTCTTGTGTGAATAGCCGCTTGGTTCTTACAACTCTAGAACTTGCCACGACGATACATTCCCGGTCCTTACCAACTTAAACCCGAGTAAGTAAATGATGGAGGCATTAGGACTAACCCTTTTTTTTATTTCTACACCATTATTTTTCTTTTTTTACCACATACCCAAAATCCCCCCAGTTAACCTCTTTGAGCCTAAACCTTTTCATTTCTTAACCCAAACCAAACACCCTTTCACCCACCAAAACCTTTTTATTTTTAACCCTTTGTTTTAGTAACAAGCTCGGTTTTTCGTATGACTTTCAATATATATATATATATATATATATTGATGATGAAGCAAAAGAAATAAAAACAAGCAAGTTCATCAAAAATAACTTTGTTTGAATTATGGCTTCATCAAAATAAAAACTGCAAAAATAAAAAGTCTTACGAAAACCGATACTTTTTACGCTTTTCGCCCTTTTCTACTAACCACTAACCCAACCACCTACCTTTAACCCAAGCCTAACCCTTCACCCAAAAGTCCTCTTGATATTTACAAAGGTATATAGTTAAAAAGGAGGAGGATTGATTGCTTGGCAAGCCTATGGTAGGAGTAAGTTCCATGCCGCTCTCGAGTGATTCACTAAAATACATCTTCGGCCGAGTGTTGAGTGATCCCCCGTGAGGTATGTGAACTTGTATATAAATAGAATTTAAAAAAAAATGTTATGCCCTAATAAGTAATTTATCTTATGAAAAGTTTTAAATAAATCATGACGAATAGGATTGTAAATAAATAAAAATAAAACTTAATAAAGAATCTTGGAAATCCCGACACTCTACGACAAGCCCAAAAACCTTCTCTTATACCCATTCCATTTGGGAGTGTAAAGCCACATTATAAAGAGTTTTGCTTGAGGACAAGCAAAGATTCAAGTGTGGGGGTATTTGATGTGTGCAAAATGCAACATATAAATTACATCAATTGTGGCATAAAACTAACCCTTTTTTAGTACTAATGTTGGAAAAAGTGTGTTTTTGTCTTCCTTTTGTGTTTTCAGAATTAAATGAGCTCAAATTAACAAAAGAAGCAAAAAGGCAGCTAAATCTAACATAAATACAAGGAAAGGAACAAACGTGGCATGCCCGACCTCCCCGAAAGCATCTTCCCAAGCAAAACAAAAGAACAGAAGGCTGAACACGCCCCGTGCTCACTGAGCACGGGGGCGTGCCCAAGTGTCAGCATAAAAGACAAAGTTGTAGAAGCTTCCATCGCACACCACGGGGCCGTGCTCAGTGGACACGGGGCCGTGGTCAACTATAAGATTTGCAGAATCCAGGAAAATCTTGATAGTACAGATATGCTTCTGCACATGGGGTCGTGCCCAGCGGACACGGGGCAGTGGTCCACTAATGCAGACAAAAGCAATTAATGAAGACAGAGAAGGATGTGGACACGGGGCCGTGCCCGAGCTTCTGTTCAGCCTATAAATAGGAGTGCTTGGCTCAAGCTCAAACCATCCCTTGGCACACCACCTCTCTCACACTTCACCCAGCACCCACCACCACCATAACACCATCATCCACCACCATCATCCATTGTCCATCATAGAGTGTGTGAGTCGTCTCGGGATCCAAGATTGATCGTAAGAGTTCTTGACAATCAAGGCCATGTTTGCCTAAGTCTCTTACATCACTTGGTGAAGACAAAGTGTCTAGTGTAATACTTTTTATTTTTAATCTTTTCACACTTTTTAATTGGTTATGTATTAATGACTTTAATAACTAGTTTCTTATGTTGAAGGTGATTCTTCCTTATCGTTTGTCCGTGGTGTCTTGGCATTATTTTACTGTCTATATAAAATAAAAGATTTTCACCATTCATATCTCCACGATCTATATGGAGGTATGTTGGCTACCTGGTCGGGGGTTAAGGGAACGGTTTGGTAAGAGTCTTGCCATTGTTCAGTGTATAGATCCTGCAAAGGACCTGGGTCAAATTTAGTAGGACCTTCTTCAATACTTAACGGTATTGGATGGCGGGGGTCCAAACTCGTTGATCCCCTCATAAGTTAAACTACTATTAAAACTTTAACCCGGCTACTTAGGACTGTATCCCTGCTGACTCAGACTACTTAGCCGAAGGTAACGTCGCCTTCAAAAGAGGGGCCTACCACATTATGCATTAATAACTTAATTAATTATCTTTCAATAATCCGACCCTTTAGGATTGTATCCTTGCTGACTCAAACTACTGGGTTGAGGGTAACGTCACCTCCAAAAGAGGGGCCTACTATAAATAGGAGTGCTTGGTTTCATTTCAACTCATCCCTTGGCACACCACCTCTCTCACACTTCACCCACCACCACCATAACACCATCATCCAACACCATCATCCATTGTCCATCGTAGAGTGTGTGAGTCGTCTCGGGATCCAAGATTGATCGTAAGAGTTCTTGACAATCAAGGCCATGTTTGCCTAAGTCTCTTACATCACTTGGTGAAGACAAAGTGTCTAGTATAATACTTTTTATTTCTAATCTTTTGCACTTTTTATTTGGTTTTGTATTAATGACTTTAATAACTAGTTGCTTATGTTGAAGGTGATCTTTCCTTATCGTTTGTCCGTGGTGTCTTGGCATTATTTTACTGTCTATATAAAATAAAAGATTTTCACCATTCATATCTCCACGGTCTATATGGAGGTATGTTGGCTACCTGGTCGGGGGTTAAGGGAACGGTTTGGTAAAGGTCTTGCCATTGTTCAGCGTTTAGAGGTCCTGCAATGGACCTGGGTCAAATTTAGTAGGACCTCCTTCAATGCTTCACGGTATTGGATGGCGGGGGTCCAAACTCTTTGATCCCCTCATAAGTTAACTACTATTAATACTATAACCCGGCTATTTAGGACTGTATCCCTGCTGACTCAGACTACTTAGTCGAGGGTAACGTCACCGCCAAAAGCGGGAATTACCATAATATTGCATTAATAACTTAATTCATTATCTTCCAATAATCCACCCTTTTAGGATTGTATCCTTGCTGACTCAAACTACTGGGGTGAGGGTAACGTCACCTTCAAAAGAGGGGCCTACTACAATAACTAAGATAATCTCTTAATTATGTGCAAAAGTGCGGAAATAATCAAAGGTTATACTAGATACGAGTCGGAACCAAGTGATTCATCTTGTCTATCTGTTTTTTCTTTTATTTTTATTTTCAGCATTTTAGTTAGTTTTTATTTTTCTTAGTTTAAAACCTTTTTCTAAACTTTTTATTTTGATTAGACGTTGAGGATAAACCGGTACTAAAAGCTCCTGTGTCCTTGGACGACCTCGGTATCTTACCAACACTATACTACGCTCACGATGGGTGCACTTGCCCATATGTGTGTCTAGTGTTAGTAAATATCGTGTTTTATAAATTTAAAACTTGGCTAAATAAGTGTTAAAGGGGCTTCAAATATACACCTAATAAATATAACACTTCGCACGCATCAAGTTTTTTGGCGCCGTTGCCGGGGACACAAGGATTTTAAGAAAGTTAGGAATCAACGGCCTAATCATTTTTTTTTTTTAGGATTTTCTAAGTTTTTCAGCTTCTGCAGAGCTCAGCACGGGCCGTGCCTGGTCAGACACGGGCCGTGCCCAGCTTCATCACTGGCAGTTTTTATTTTCTGAGTTACAGAGAGCTGAGCACGGGGCCGTGTCGGTGCAACACGGGGTCGTGTCCAACTCCCAGTAACTGGGATACAGAAAACAATTACTGTACCTCTGACCACGGGCCGTGTTCACTGAGCACGGGGCCGTGGTGAAAATTCTGACCAACGTTCTTTTCTGTTTTTATTGCAGGACTTGGAACCCAGGCGCCACATTTGAACCTCCTACGTAGTGCATGAGCTTCAGTTCTAGTAGAGACATAAAAGAACCCCTAGAAGAACCCGAACGTTTTCTCAGAAAAAGACTTAAAGCTAAAAATCAAGAGAAAGCTTCGGGGGACCCATTTCCAATGGCGGACCAACGTACCCTCATGGATTACCTACGGCCCACCGTAGGCAATCTCGGCGCCGCTATCAATGCACCGAATGTCGAAGCCAACAACTTCGAACTTCGGCCGCATTTGATACAAATGCTCCAAAACTCCGCAACCTTTCATGGGCTTGCGGATGAGGATCCCCATCTACATATTACTAATTTCTTGGAAATATGTGACACTTTTCGGATCAATGGAGCATCAAACGACGCCATTCGCCTTAGGATGTTTCCATTTTCACTAAAAGACCGAGCTAAGGCTTGGCTTAACACCCTCCCAGTTGGCTCGGTAAACACCTGGGATGAACTAGCCCAAAAGTTTCTATATAAGTATTTCCCTCCTGCTAAAACGGCTAAATTAATGACTGAAATTAATACATATTCACAAGAGGATGGGGAATCCTTATATGAAACCTGGGAAAGGTTCAAGGAGCATCTAAGAAAGTGTCCTCATCACGGTCTAGCGGTATGGCAACAAGTATCCACTTTCTACAATGGGTTGTTGCCACACACAAGACAAACACTTGATTCAAGCTCCGGGGGACTTTTAGGTAATCGTCGCCCAAATGAAATATATAATCAAATTGAGGAAATTTCTCAAACCAATTTTCAATGGCACACTCCCCGAGGTAATAAATCTATTGCCCCAGGCGCCCATAAGGTTGATGAAAGCACCTCTTTACAAGCCCAAATCGAGGCCCTCTCTTCGAAAATCAAAATGCTAGAAATGACAAAAACGGCCTCGGTTATGGCTTGTGAAGGGTGTGGTGGGTCACATGAAAATTGGAGTTGTATGAAAGAATTAGATGAACAAGCGGAAACGGTAAACTACATTGATAATAGACCTAGGCCGTCGGGTCCTCCAACGGGTACCTACAACCAAGGATGGCGTAACCACCCAAATCTTGGTTGGAGAGATCCCGGCAATAGTAGTAACCAACAAAACCAACGAACTAATTTTCAACAACCACAAAATTTCTCTCAACAACAAGGTGGAAGAGAAAGGCTTGAAGATACCCTATCTCGCCTTATCTCCGACACCGAAAAGAAAAACTCGGATCAATTTCAACAATTGGAATCGAATTTTAGAAATCAACAAGCTAGCATTCCAAACGTTGAAAAACAATTAAATCAACTAGCTCAAAATTTCCCCGTGAGACCACAAGGCGCGTTACCAAGTAATACCGAAACCAACCCAAAGGCGCAAGTACACCTCATCACGTTGAGAAACCGAACCGTGGGTCCCGAGGATGAGCCCTTACCACCAATTGAAGGAAGTCAACGCCAAAACACTACTTCACCCACACCTCAACCAGAAAAGGCTCCTTCAACTACTCAAGAACCCACCAAGACTCATCCAATTTCGTACCCCGGTAGGTTAAATCGTCAAAAGACCGATGAGCAATTCGCAAAGTTCGAAAGTTTACTAAAACAATTGCATGTTAATATTCCTTTTATTGAGGTCCTAACCCAAATGCCTAAATATGCAAAATTCATGAGGGATTTCCTCACTCACAAAAGGAAAATTGAATCATTGCAATTAGTTAACTTAGGCGAAGAATGCTCAGCTTTAGTACTCAACAAACTTCCACAAAAGAAAATCGACCCCGGGAGCTTCACAATCCCTTGCTCGATTGGGAAGTCCCCCGTCCGTAATGCTTTAGCCGATCTTGGGGCTAGCATCAACCTCATGCCCACGTCAATGTTCAAGTGACTCGGCCTAGGAACAACAAGCCCTACAAAGATGAGCATACAACTCGCCGACAGGTCCGTCAAATTTCCACAAGGTGTCGCTGAAAATCTGCTAGTCAAGGTTGACAATTTCGTCTTTCCAACCGACTTTGTCATCCTAGACATGGAAGAAGACAAGGATGTCCCTCTCATCCTCGGGAGGCCATTTCTAGCCACCGCCCAAGCAGTGGTGGATATGAATGACGGAACTCTAACATTGAAGTTTGGGGATGAGGAAGTAAAATTTGAATGTGGAAAGAAAGTAGAGGAAGAAGTCCGGTCAACTACATGAAGGTCATAGAATCAAGTTTGGATGACGCTCTCCGACGGTGTAACATGGGATGCAATACATCCCACTTGGGTAACATATGACTAGGCTTTGGGTCTAGCCAAGGACCCTTATAAACGTGGCGCACCATGGAGGCATTCCACGGAACTATCCTTAGTTTAGTTTAGATTAATTTTCTTGTTTTCTAGTTAGTTTTAATTTTCAGGAATAAAACACACTTGAGATGGCAAAGGATACAAGGGAAACTTGAACCAGCACCCCATGCAGGAAAACAGAACCGTCCGACAATTTTCTCCATTACAGAAGGTTCAACACGGGTCGTGCCCAACCAACACGGCCCCGTGCTGAACCCCCTGCAGAAAAATGCCCAGTTCAGGTAACTGGACACGGGCCGTGTTCACCAGACACGCCCCCATGTCCAGGCTTTTGTTTCTTTTCTTTAATTTTTGTTACTGGCACCTGAACACGGGGTCGTGTCCGGTCCCCACGGGGCCGTGTCCAGACTGCCAGTAACATAAATCTTTGCTTTTAACACCATTTTACACATCTAATCAACCTAAAAATTTATTTTGGGACACATTGAGGACAATGTGTAATTTAAGTGTGGGGGGGATGCTAAAACCTTGAAATTTTGCAAGTCCTAAATACAAGCCTTACACAAAACTCTATTGGAACCGCTAATCACCCCAAAAATTTTTCAAAAATTTCATTTTTTTTACTTGTCTAGGTTTAACTCGGGAAATTCAAGTTCTTAAAAAGGTTATATTTTTACGAATTTACAACCGATAGCGTCGTGATAAAAAGAACCAACATAAGAAAATTATGAAAAGGCATAGCAAACTTAGTTAAAATTTGATTATATATACTTGATCACATAAAAACCCATTCTCACAAAAAGTGAGTTTTGAGCCTTTATTGAGCATACAAATTTACATCTTTAGACTAAATGCTCATTTTTTTGTTTCTTGTGTGAATAGCCGCTTGGTTCTTACGAATCTAGAACTTGCCAGGACGATACATTCCCGGTCCTTATCAACTTAAACCCGAGTAAGTAAATGATGGAGGCATTAGGACTAACCTTTTTTTTTCTTCTACACCATTATTTTTTTTACCACCTACCCAAAATCCCCCTAGTTAGCCCCTTTGAGCCTAAACCTTTTCATTTCATAACCCAAACCAAACACCCCTTTTACCCACCAAAACCTTTTTCATTTTTAACCCTTTGTTTTAGTAACAAGTTCGGTTTTTCGTATGATTGAAAAAAAAAATGTGTTGATGATGAAGCAAAAGAAAATAAACAAACAAGTTCATCAAAAATAACCTTATTTGAATAAAAGCTTCATCAGAATAAAAAGTGACAAAAATAGAAAATCCTACGAAAACCGACACTTGTTACGCTTTTTCACCCTTTTTCTACTAACCACTAACCACTAACCCAACCACCTACCTTTAACCCAAGCCTAACCCTTCACCCACAAAGTCCTCTTGATATTTACAAAGGTATAAAAGTTAAAAAGGAGGAGGATTGATTGCTTGGCAAGCCTATGGTAGGAATAAGTTCCATGCCGCTCTCGAGTGATTCACTAAAAATATACCTTCGGCCGAGTGTGAGTGATTTCTCCCGTGAGGTATGTGAACTTGTATATAAATGGAATTTTAAAAAAAGGCATGTTATGCCCAAATAAATAATTTCTCTTATGAAAAGTTTTAAAAAAATCATGACGAATAGGATTGTAAATAAATAAAAATAAAACTACATAAAGAATCTTGGAAATCCCGACACTCTACGACAAGCCCAAAACCTTCTCTTCTACCCATTCCATTTGGGAGTGTAAGCCACATATTAAAGAGTTTTGCTTGAGGACAAGCAAAAGTTCAAGTGTGGGGGTATTTGATGTGTGTAAAATGCAACATATAAATTACATCAAATGAGGCATAAAACTAACCCTTTTTAAGTACTAATGTTGGAAAAAGAGTGTTTTTGTCTTCCTTTTGTATTTTCAGGATTAAATGAGCTCAAATTCACAAAAGAAGCAAAAAGACAACTAAATCTAACATAAATACAAGGAAAGGAACATAAGTGGACTGCCCGACCCCTCAATGGCATCTTCCCAAGCAAAATAGAGAACGCAGAAGACTGAACACGCCCCGTGCTCAGCCAGCACGGGGCCGTGCCCAAGAAGCAGCAGAAAAGACAAACCTATAGAAGCTTCTATTGCCCACCACGGGCCGTGCCCAGTGAACACGGGTGCATGGCGAAAGTACAGCAGGCGCATTAATTGTAATTGCGAATTACAATTAATGAAGAGAGAGAGTGTTAGACAGGCACGGGGGCGTGTCCAGCGGACACGGGGCCGTGCCCAGCCTTCTGTTCAGCCTATAAATAGGAGTGCTTGGTTTCATTTCAACTCATCCCTTGGCACACCACCTCTCTCACACTTCACCCACCACCCACCACCACCATAACACCATCATCCACCACCATCATCCATTGTCCATCGTAGAGTGTGTGAGTCGTCTCGGGATCCAAGATTGATCGTAAGAGTTCTTGACAATCAATGCCATGTTTGCCTAAGTCTCTTACATCACTTGGTGAAGACAAAGTGTCTAGTATAATACTTTTTTATTTCTAATCTTTTGCACTTTTTATTTGGTTTTGTATTAATGACTTTAATAACTAGTTGCTTATGTTGAAGGTGATCTTTCCTTATCGTTTGTCCGTGTTGTCTTGGCATTATTTTACTGTCTATATAAAATAAAAGATTTTCACCATTCATATCTCCACGGTCTATATGGAGGTATGTTGGCTACCTGGTCGGGGGTTAAGGGAACGGTTTGGTAAAGGTCTTGCCATTGTTCAGCGTTTAGAGGTCCTGCAATGGACCTGGGTCAAATTTAGTAGGACCTCCTTCAATGCTTCACGGTATTGGATGGCGGGGGTCCAAACTCTTTGATCTCCTCATAAGTTAACTACTATTAATACTATAACCCGCCTATTTAGGACTGTATCCCTGCTGACTCAGACTACTTAGTCGAGGGTAACGTCACCGCCAAAAGCGGGGCCTACCATAATATTGCATTAATAACTTAATTCATTATCTTCCAATAATCCACCCTTTTAGGATTGTATCCTTGCTGACTCAAACTACTGGGGTGAGGGTAACGTCACCTTCAAAAGAGGGGCCTACTACAATAACTAAGATAATCTCTTAATTATGTGCAAAAGTACGGAAATAATCAAAGGTTATACTAGATACGAGTCGGAACCAAGTGATTCATCTTGTCTATCTGGTTTTTCTTTTATTTTTATTTTCAGCATTTTAGTTAGTTTTTATTTTTCTTAGTTTAAAACCTTTTTCTAAACTTTTTATTTTGATTAGACGTTGAGGATAAACCGGTACTAAAAGCTCTTGTGTCCTTGGACGACCTCGGTATCTTACCAACACTATACTACGCTCACGATGGGTGCACTTGCCCATATGTGTGTCTAGTGTTAGTAAATATCGTGTTTTATAAATTTAAAACTTGGCTAAATAAGTGTTAAAGGGGCTTAAAATATACACCTAATAAATATAACACTTCGCACGCATCACACTTGCTCATATGTGTGTTTAGTGTTAGTAAATATCGTGTTTTATAAATTTAAAACTTGGCTAAAGAAAGTGTAAAAGAGCTTAAACTGAACATTAAAACCATAACACACCTCACGCACATCACGAGACATTTCAAGTTGCAGCCATGATCGAAAAATTATCTCCTGCTTGGTTGGATTTTAAAAATTATCTTAAACACAAGCGAAAGGAAATGATGATTGAGGAACTTGTCGTCTGTCTTTGTTTAGAAGAGGACAACAGGGTGGCCCAAAAAGGCACCATTTTGCAAGCTTCGGCTAAGGCAAACATGGTGGAAATTGGGGAATCCTCAAAGGGTAATAAAGGCAAGGGTAAAAACAACAACAAGGGGAAAGCAAAGGTTAACAACCTTGGACCGAAAAAGGGGGATGTGAAAAAGAAGTCTGCGCCTTTCCAAGGTACTTGTTACAACTGTAACGAGACGGGGCACCGTGCTAACCAATGCAAGAAACTAAGCGTGAGCGTGCACATATGGTTGATGAGAATGGTATGCCTCTGATTGCAATGATAACCGAGGAAGCGGTTATGATTGAAGAAGTCAACGCGATGGGTGAAAACCCAAAAGGATGGTTCGTTGACACGGGTGCAACCCGCCATGTTTGTGGAGACAAGGCTCTTTTCTCTACATTCAAGGAAGCGTCGGGTGAAGAAAAGCTTTATATGGGAAATAAAGCTATCGCAAGCATCAAAGGGGAAGGCACTGTCATCCTGAAGATGACTTCTGGCACGGAGTTGACCTTGACCAAAGTGCTTTATGTTCCAGAGATACGGAAGAATCTCGTATCGGGATGGATGCTCAACAAGTTTGGATTTCGTCTAGTGTTTGAATCGGACAATTTTGTCTTGTCTAGACGTGGAACTTTTATCGGAAAGGGCTATGCCCTTAATGGGATGTTTAAAATGAGTGTTACGGCTGTAAACGATAACAAAAATATGAATAAAAATTCTATTTCCACTTACATGATTGAGTCTTCTAATGTTTGGCATGGTAGACTAGGACATGTAAATTTTAATTCTTTACGCCGTTTAATTAAATTAAATTTAATACCAACATTCCATATTGAGTCCGATCGCAAATGCGAGACATGTGTTGAATCCAAACTTACGAGATCATCGTTTAAATCCGTTGAATGAATAACCGAACCCCTTGATTTAATTCAAACCGATGTGTGTGATTTAAAAGCGGTTCCCACGCGTGGAGGAAATAAGTACTTTATCACGTTTATTGATGACTGTACTAAATATTGCTATGTGTATTTACTTAAGAGTAAAGACGAAGCAATAGAAAAGTTTATCTTGTACAAAAACGAAGTTGAGAATCAACTTAAAAAGAAGATAAAAGCTGTGAGAAGCGACCGAGGAGGTGAATATGTTGCACCTTTTGCGGATTTATGCGCAAAAAGTGGCATTGTACACGAGTGTACACCTCCTTATTCTCCACAATCAAATGGTGTGGCGGAACGAAAGAACCGCACATTGAAAGAGATGATGAACGCCATGTTGATCAGTTCGGGAGTGAACCGAGAAATATGGGGGGACGCCATTCTCTCAGCAAACTATCTTTTGAACAAGATACCTTTGAAAAATAGGGACGAAACTCTATATGAGTTATGGAGAAAAAGGAAGCCTTCGTATAAATACTTGAAAGTGTGGGGGTGCCTAGCTAAGGTGATTGTACCACCTCCTAAGGCTCTTAGGATAGGACCCAAAACTGTTGATTGCATTTTCATTAGATATGCATATCAAAGTAGTGCACATCGTTTTCTTGTACATGAGTCCAAGAATCCCGATGTACACAAACACACTATCATAGAGGCAAATTCTAACATCGTCTCATATTTTGAGAATGTTTTTCCTATGTTAGGACAAACACATGCGCCTTCATCAAGAGCGGTTGATGAAGCATGTCCAAGTTCGTCTACATCGTTAGATGAAGCAGGACCAAGTTCATCTACGAGGATAGATGAAAGACATGAATGACATGAGGTCGAGGAGGGTGAGCTTAGACGAAGTAAACGACAAAGGGTTGAAAAATCCTTTGGTCCAGACTTCATGAGCTACATGGTTGAGGGTGAGCCCAATACCTACCGCGAAGTGGTTACCTCCACAGAAGGACCTCAATGGCAAGAAGCAATTAAGAATGAAATTGATTCTATATTGCAAAATCATACTTGGGAGTTAGTAGATCTTCCACCTGGTTGTAAACCACTTGGATATCATTGGATATTCAAAAGGAAGATGAAAGCCGACGGAAGTATTGATAAATACAAGGCAAGGTTAGTAATCAAAGGATTTAGACAAAAGGAGGGTCTAGACTACTTTGATACTTACTCGCCTGTAGCGCGAATAACCTCTATACGATTGGTTCTTGCAATTGCGGCTCTAAGAAATTTGGAAGTGCACCAAATGGATGTAAAGACCGCATTTCTAAATGGCGATTTAGAAGAAGAAATTTACATGGAACAACCTGAGGGTTTTTCCGCCCCAGGAAAAGAGGGTAAAGTATGTAAATTGGGAAAGTCTTTGTATGGCTTGAAGCAAGCTCCAAAACAATGGCATCAAAAGTTTGATCATGTCATGATTGACAATGGTTTCAAAATAAATGAGTGCGACAAGTGTGTTTATTTTAAAGACACACCTAGGGGTTATGTAATTTTATGTCTTTATGTAGATGATATGCTTATCATTGGGAGTGATGATAACATGATCAACTCAACGAAAGACATGTTGAAATCGAGGTTTGACATGAAAGACATGGGTCTCGCGGATGTGATTCCTGGAGTAAAAATCACTAGAACCCAAAATGGTTTTGTTTTGAGTCAATCACACTACGTGGACAAGATCCTTGGGAAATTCAATTCGGACGATACGAGTATAGCTCGAACTCCAATTGATAATACCCAACGCCTAAGGAAGAATAGAGGCGAGAGTGTTTCTCAGTTAGAGTACTCAAGGATCATTGGTAGTCTCATGTATCTAATGACAAGTACTAGACCCGACTTAGCATATGCTGTGAGCAGGCTATGTAGATACACCAGTAATCCAAGCGAGGATCATTGGAAAGCTATCACGAGGGTGCTTAGATACATAAGATACACAAGAGACTATGGATTACATTATACCCGTGATCCAGCAGTGATCGAAGGATACACTGACGCGAACTGGATATCGGATATAAAAGATCATAGATCGATAAGTGGATATGTGTTTACACTTGCGGGAGCAGCTATAGCTTGGAAGTCTTCCAAGAAAACGGTTATAGCTAGATCTACGATGGAATCCGAATTCGTCGCTTTAGATAAATGCGGGGAAGAGGCGGAGTGGCTACGTCAATTTGTGGAAGATATTCAAAGATGGCCAAAGCCGTTGACGGTGATCTGCATACATTGTGACAATCAGTCTGCTCTTGTTAGAGCACAAAGCATGATGTACAATGGCAGATCAAGGCATATTCGACGTAGACACTACACAGTACGACAACTTATCTCAACGGGTGTTATCTCAGTTGACTATGTGAGGTCAAAGGAGAACATTGCAGACCCGTTAACAAAAGGCTTAAGCACAGATAAGGTGTATAGGTTGTCAAGAGGAATGGGACTAAAGCCCATAGATGAAGGGAATATGAGGGAAACCTAACCTAGTTGACTGGAGATTCTAAGATCTAGGTTCAATAGGCAAACTTAATCATAAACCCAAAGGGAGTCACTGTGGGGGATGCCTTAAAATTCATAAAGGGAGTTATGTACTTCCTAGTCCATTCCAATCAGTGACATGAAGGAAGGTTAAGTATGTTGAGGTTAAGGATTTTGAGGAAATCCAAAATTAACCATGATGCTTTTAATGATTCAGAGGAATCACCTATGTTAGAGAGAAGTGGGGTCGCTTCGAATGAATTTGTGGGGGAGGCGCAAATCCTAGAGCTCTCGCAGAACCAGGAACGTGTTCCATGACCATAAACGGACACAACCATGAGGACTTGACTCGACTAGGGAGAGTATTGTGTGAATGTATATTGTCGCCTACATAAATGGGGAATTGTTCAAAGACACCGCGTCTAGAAGACCCTAGGAGGCTAAGTATGCTTCACAAAAGAAGGTTCAAAGGTTACACCTACCTATCTTGCAATACTCAACTGTTGAAAGTGTATCGTTGAAACTTGATAGATCGATTTCTATTCATGTGGGGGATTGTTGGAAATTTGTGAAAATAGCATTTTTTCACAAATATAGGAAAATGATTTTTTCCTATTTTGGACTGGAAATAAATATAATAAAATGAGCGGGTTTTATATATTTATTTGTGGGTTTGTGTTCTATGTCGGAAGAGCTTCGCAACGAACTAAACCACGTCCAAAACGGAGCTAAGATGAATGAGATATCGATGCTCAAAGTTTGGTGTTTGAAACTTGAATGCTGAAATAAGTGGGAAAGTGGCACCTTGTCCCACATCGGATGAGAGATGGAACTTAAAGGGGTATTTAAGTGGGAACTCTCCATCCTTATTGTTTCATGGAAGCAATCACTAAGTGTACTCGCGAAGGGTGCGGAGCACCCTAACTCGCACTCGCACTCGCACTCGATCACGCGCGCGTGGCGTGGGCGATGAGGCGCAATGTGGCGCTTTGATGGCACACTTTGTACTTCGCATCGCCGTGAGCCGCTTGAGAGTCGCCTTTGTATTTTTGACCACGTGCGCGTGGTGGATCACAGAGGCTGCAAGGACCAAGTGGTGAAGTGGCGTGCAGGTTCGAGGCGCGTGACGTGGCACGGAGGCACGCAGTTATGCGCATGGTGCATGGGCCCTGATGTGACATGCGCGGCGCACCAGAGTGAGCCAAAGCGGCGCGACTGTGTGGCGTGCTCGTATAGGCTCACAGGTGACGTGGCACACACGCGCAGGCGCGCATGGACCTGAGTCAGTGTGGCGCACACGCGCATGGCAATGAGCCAAAAGGACGCAGCGCGCATGAGGGTGCAGACCTGCGCGTGCGCGCAGAAGCTTCCAGCTGCAATTAATGTCAGTGCAGTTACGTTTCAGCATTCGAAATTGACGAAGTTAATGCGTTTGACTGAGAATTAAATGACGAATTAAAGTGCATTGAAGACGTTTAATGCAATTTAATTCTCCCATTTAATTTGTTTTTAAGTTTCTTCAAGACCTGCAAGTATAAATAGGGTGCTACCCTACTGCAGAAGAGACACCGAATTACACAGCAATACAATCCTTCTCTCTGAATATTCTTCTCTTATCTTCAAGAATCAAGGTACTCGTTCGGGTTGGAGTCAAGGCCGGCAGTGCAACTGCTTTAGCTGTTGTATCCTGGAAACAAACGTGTTCTCCTGGGAGACACGGATTTTGTTTTAAGGGACCCGTGTCTAACACGATCCTCAGCTGTGAACAGTGTTTCTGTTCGGAATTTTTGTACTTGTTTTCTTTTGTTCAGTTGTAATTGTATTGTTTTTGTTTTCATTATGTTATTTCTGTGATTCAAGTTAATAAAAAGGAATTTTATTTATTTTACACGAACGAATTCCTACAAGTCCTTCTACGGTCCCGGCGGCTCCTACGACCTCTTCGCCGGCAAAGATGCGAGACGGGCCCTAGCGAAGATGAGCAAGAAAGATGAAGATGTCATCAGATCGCTTGACGGACTCACCGAAAAGGAGCTGGGTGTTCTTGCTGATTGGGAAAAGAAATTCGAAGCTAAGTACCCAATTGTTGGTTCTCTCTGCGCTTCCATAACTGTTTGTTTCCTATAAACTACTTTATTATTGTTTGTCATTTATAAATGTTAGGTAAAAGAAGTTGGATTGAACCCTGATTGATGTGTGTTACCATCTTAGGGTTTGAATAAGAATTTGTGTGTTTTACTGTTGGTGATTCATATGAAGTTTAAAATGTATGTGTATGGATAGATTTAGATACATTGTGTTTCTGGTATTGTCTATTTTTTCCTGAGCCCTTGGACACCGAATCAAATTGGAAGAAGAAGAGGTGTGTTTGGATTGAAGATGAATATGAGGAAGAAGAGGTGTGTTTGGATTTAAGGTGGTTATTGATTTAAATGTTATTTTTTAATAGTAAGGGTATTTAGGTCATTTCACACTCACTTAACTGAAAAGACTAACCTCCATCCAGGCCAGGGACTATCCGGGAACGAAATTGAAAAAGTTGGGGTCTATAGGTGTAATTTTAGAAAGTTGGGGACTAAAGGTGAAAAGGGGGCAAACCACAGGTACTATCCGGCATTTAACTCTATATTAATAATCAAAACCTTATTAATAGTAAAAGGGCATCTTAGTAATTTCATTCATTCTACACCCATCGTTCACTTTTCCATCCTCTTTAATCTAGCTTCAATGCTTCATCTGAAAAACCCTCACACCAACCCACCATCACCGTTCCACCATCTATCTCCGGCACCACCAAATCCGGCCACCGAACACCTGTCCACACTCCATTAACCCTTTCCCCCACAACAATGTGGCAGCTCTAGGGTTTTCCGGTGGTCTCCATCTGTTTCCTGCAAAGATTGTAAGAACCCGAATCTTAGTTCTTTTTCCGGTGAACTGGACTCTTTTAAAGATCGATCTATGGTTGCATGTCATTATTTGACTCAGATGTTGCTACGCGACCGGTAGTCCCGCAACCCCAATAGTGGAAGTAACGGCATTCACGTTAATTGGAGGCTTATTGAAGGTAATCATTTAAGTGTGAAACTGTATTGACATCATTCATTGTTGAATTTCGGTAATAATTTTGAAATATTACTTTTGGAGTCATGTTTGAAAGTTCCTTGCTTTTGGTATATCATGTGATTTTGAGTGTATTTTAACGGGGCAAGTTGTGTTAAGTACAATCTTGGTTTAGGGTTTTTTAGTTGTAATTTGGTGCTAAGGGGCAAGTGAGTTCTACTTTTGGTTTGCAGGTTTGGTAGA
Organism: Helianthus tuberosus; assembly: GCA_030545235.1. Classification (NCBI taxonomy): domain Eukaryota; kingdom Viridiplantae; phylum Streptophyta; class Magnoliopsida; order Asterales; family Asteraceae; genus Helianthus; species Helianthus tuberosus. Next base: position 66,853,504 of record CM060440.1, read on the forward strand.
GCTGGTTTTATTCGATCATGAAAACCAAACAATATAATTATTGTAACTTATGATTCAGTATTATAAATTAAGATTTTAGTTTTGTCCAGAAGGCATAATGTTTTTGGGGGTTTACATATGCTTTTCGTCTTGGGTGCATCAATAGTACAAGTAGTAACCCTATAGTGTTTACTTTTTATGATTTGCAACCACCTTTTTTTAGATGGTGTCATGGTGATATAGTGAACTGGTGACTCAATCAACCCAGGAAACCTGGAAAGTTTTTGCGGTGATAGTGGGATTGATCGGTGAGAAAAAACGGTGATGAAGTTGGCGTTTGACAACCTAAAAAGAGGGTATCAGTTCTGGCAGTAGTAATTGGTTTTCTTGTCATCTCTAGGGGCGGTATTCATTAGCAATTGGTGGTGTTCGATGGTCGTTTAGGGCAGTGATAGTTAAACTCGGTACTGAAGAAATTGATTGAAGTGGTTTCTGAACCATGGCGGTGATTTTTGCGGGCGGTCGTTTGTTGTTTGGTTTCGGTGCAAAACCAGTTACGTCCCTGGTACTGTAGTTGTAACAAAATCGGTTATGTGTGGATGATTTCCGGCTAAAGTTTCGACATGTCCTTTATCGATCGATGTCACCTCTTCATTGCAACCTCTGGTAGTCTTCACTTCACGTTGTCAATGCATAACTAAGGTAAGCTATGAAAGAGCTAGAAGGCATATAGTTAAGGATTTTTGTTATTTATATTATACTTGAGAAACTATATATTTTCTGCTAGTAGTATTTAGTTTAGGGTTTATATAATTAACGGAGATCTAGGTAGCTTTTGATTAAAGATCTCAAGAATTGGGAGCAAAAGCATCCACAATGGATATGCAATGGCTTCTTATTTTGAATATTAAGTTAACTTGCGTATTTTAGTGGAAAGTTTATACTTATGTTATCCTAAAGAAGCTCATTTTTGTTAGGATCTACAGTTTTTGTTGATAAATGGGCAGGTACGATTCGAAAAATGCATCTAGACAAACGGAGTGATCACTGGTTGTGCATTGACAACGTGAAGTGAAGACTATTCTCTGTGGTCTGCACCACACTTAATTCCAGTGTTCTTCATTTTTAGGCGTTGGATTTGGGATTTATATAATGCAAAGGTATGTTATTCGCAAATTTATTAAAATCCTCAATCTATGTTGGAACATATGTGTGGATTCCAATCAGATCCTGTAGTGGCGTTACATGGAACAGGGCTAAATGTATATGAATGGATGCCAAAAAGTGGCGTTACAACTAATAGTTATAGCAATTTGGAATTCCAGTTTTTCTTTCATTATTTTCATAGTAACAAAATGAAAATTGACGACTTTTAATATTAATTTTTGGTGTGTATTGTTCAGGGAAATGATGAATACAAGAAAGATAGTGGAATAAAGATGTAACATGTTATACTGAAGCTAACAAGTTGGATGAATCAAATGCTCATTTCTACTTCAACGGAGCAGCTACCTACTCAGAATTAGGATGGTATGCTTTTAGTGTCTTAGATTTTTTTTAATCCCACTTAGAGGTGTTCACGGTCTGATTTTGATGGTCCTTAGGTCAAACCGTAAGCCAAACCATTAGTAACGGTTTTTGTATTGCTAAATATCAAGATTTAGGTGTAGTTTATATGAATTTGATACTTTTTTCAAAAATTTGTATTGGGATTAGATGATTTTTTTTTCTAAGGCCAAATACCCACCAGCCACAACCCTTGTGTAAAAAATGGTGTAATCATCAAACTATGTACATATGAACCTTGGTTTAATCTGTTCATCCCGTGCAATGCGAAATATGCTTGCAACCGTAACTTATTGAATCTAACATGTAATGTTGCGCAACGCGCGACAACAAATTCCCCTAGTGTAGTTAATCTGTAGACCACACATACGTAAGAAAGAAAACAATTGTTGGTGAGCTTGGTGGTGACTGATGAGATTTGGTAAGTTGTTACAGATAAACAAGTTATTTATATCTCTATGTAAGACTATGGGGTATGGAGCGGGGCTTGGGGCGTGGGTTGGGTTGGGTTGGGTTGGGTACAAACGCTCACGTCAACACCCCGGGTGGGCTTGGGTTTTGGCGTGGCCCCTTGGGCGAGGCTTTCAGCCCGGGCGTTGGGCGGGACTACGAACATGACATGGCGGAACCTCGTTGGCCAAGACTACTAGCCGTTATATATATATATATGTGTGTATATATATGTATATATATGTGTGTATATATATGTATATATATGTGTGTATATATATGTATATATATGTGTGTATATATATGTATATATATGTGTATATATATATATGTATATGTATATGTATATATATATAGGGTGGGGTTCTAGAGTGAACACTAATCTATTTGTGAACGGAGTGAACAAATCTTGGCCATTCATTTACATACGTGGATGGCCTGGATTTCATCATCAAATCGTAAAATACACCAGTGTATTTCATCATCAAATCCTGGCCATTGATCTACACACGTGTATGGCCAGGATTAGTTCACTCAGTTCACAAGCTACACTAGTGTTCTCTCTTGAACCTAATCCTATATATATATATATATATATATATATATATATATTTAAAAAAAATATAATGATGTGGCTTGGCCACGCCACCTCAGCCATGCCCACCATACCCCTATGAAATTGGGTTTCGGTATTGGGTGCCCCATAATCCACGTGGACGCACCAAACCCCACCATACCCCATAATCCACGCCCACCATACCCCACGGTCTAATCTTGTACATATCTTTCAAGATTATTTAGAGATATTAGCTAGCTAGCTTTTAGATTATGAATCACATTAAAAGTTCGATGGAACAGTAAAACCTCAAGGGGTACAAGAGAGATATGTGATCATTTGGAGTTGACTGAATTTGGCGATTTTGATAATTGTCCGTGTGTTCATCCTGTTCTAGCAATTGTATCAAACTTGTTTATTTTCAGTTAGTTGATTAACAAACTTTCACCGTAGATGAATTTAAACATTTATCAATCAACTAAATTGGGCTTTAGTATTCACTGAGAAATTTGACCAACATTATTCATTTACTACATAGACGTTGATGAACCGACCTTATCCTACCAATCGGGCTCATGTTATTGCCGATTGATGTTTGTTTTAAGGAAATCATGTTGATTTTTATTCTCCATATTATGGTGAAAGCATGCTATTCAAATGACAAGAGGGTGGCTAATTATATGTTATAACTTATAAGCGATTGCATTGCATCATTACAAAACTATTTTCATTGCATTGTATATGCGACGCTAATTTGCGTGAGAACGTTCACGTAGTAATCTGGACGGTTGATTGTACTAATTAATGGTTAAGATTGAGACAGTGACAATATTATTATTATTATTATTATTATTATTATTATTATTATTATTATTTGAAAATCGTATTTGGAGTATAGGATTAAAATCCTTAATCGTATAGGATTTATAAAATCCTTAATACCCTCTTTTTGGAATCAATACTCATATTGTCCTTTTGTTTAGAATATATTGGACACATATCTCTTGAAACCATTCCAAAGGAAATAAAAGACAAAGATAAAGAAATTAGAGTAAAGCCTATGAGATATAATCCAGAAGACCGAAAGGTGTTTAGTTCCTAGATAAAAGAGCTTATGGATTTAAAATTAATAAAAGCTAGTCATAGCCCTTATAGCTCTCCTGCATTCATGGTAAAAAAACATACATAAATTATGAGAGGTAAGCCTAGAATGGTGATAAATTATAAAAAATAAACAATAATACTGTTTTTTAAGGATATTTTTTACCTCATAAAGAAAGTCTAATAAATTGGACAAGAAATAAAGAGATATTTTCTAAGTTTGATTGTAAAAGTGGATTTTGGCAAATAAAAAAACATCCTGATAGTGTTGCACACACAACATTTTCTACTCCTCAAGGGCAATATGAATGGCTTGTAATGCATTTTAGATTAAAAAATGCACCACAAATATTCCAAAGAAAAATGGATATAATATTCAGAAATTATGATTTTATTTTTGTTTACATAGATGATATCTTAATTTTACCAGATGATGTTAATTTACATTTAAAACATCTTGATACGCAGATTTATGTATAAAACATGAATTAGCCTTATCCGAAAAGAAAACTAGCATATTACAATAGAAAATAGACTTTTTAGGAGTGAAAATAGATGGAAAGGGAATGGAACTCCAAAGTCACATTCTTGAAAAAGTTACCTCCTTTCCTAATAAGTTAGTAGATAAAAACAGGTCGAAAGTTTTCTTGGCATGTTAACTTATGCTTCAGATTTTATAAAAAAAAATTGAAGAATTAAGAAAGCCCTTTCAAAATCTACTCAAGAAAGATAAAATATTTACTTTTGATAAAAATCTAGAAAACCAACTTAAAAGGATTAAGGAATATTATAAAAACCTACCAAAATTACAACTTCCTAGAGTAATTGATAATCTTATTTTAGAAACTGATGCCACGGAATACTATTGGAATGAGGTACTTAAGAGAACAGATTATAATTCTTAAAAAGAAAAAATAGGTGAAAGTATTTGTAGATATTGTTCGGATACTTTTAGTGATACTGAAATAAGGTATCATATAAATGAAAAAGAATTATTAACTGTTATTAAAAGTTGTCAAAAGATTTATTATTTTTGAATACCAAATAATTTTTTGCTAAGGACAGATAATACACAGGTAAAGGCTTTTATTAAAAATCATTTGCCTTCTAAACCGGAATATAAAAGACTTATTAAATGGCAAACACTATTATCTGAGTATCATTTCGATATAGAAATAATCAAATCAAATCTGACAAAAATGTTCTAGCAGATTTCCTAACCAGGGATGGAGAAGCAAGAATTAGCCCAAAGGATGAATAAATATATTGAAGATATAAATAAACATATAAAGCCGATAAAAGAAATTGCAAAAGATATGGGGGAAATATTAAACATCATAGAAACAATCCCTGAGAAGATCCCAAATATAAAGGATTTGATTGAGAGAAATTGTCTTCTCATAAATTCTGAGATATTATTTTATGAGTTTGACAGTATGAAAATAAAGATTCTGGTAAAGCATCAGATAAAAGAAAGAATAGATCTTTCGTTCATTTATCCTTTATCCTGAAGTAAAAAGGGAAAAAGGAGAAAATCCTTCCACCTCATCAATAGGAATACAAATGGTAGATCTTACCTCTGATCAGGACGAACTTAAAGAATCTTTTTCATTTAACCCTAATACTGTGAAAACTTCTACCTTTAAAAATATTTTTCAAGAATTACCAACTCAACCAAATTATGTTGAAAAACAATGGTTCAAGATGAAGGAGCTATACAGCCTTCAAAATACAGATATAATATACATTGATTTTACAGTGATCTTCCCTAGAATCAGTTATTTACAAGGAAACTTTGCTGAAGAGATAAGGTACTGGCATGATTTTGGAGCCATCAATCACTTTACCTGATTTTCCTGAAATCTTCTTTTTACCAAGATGGGTTAAAAGATGGAGTAAGGGATTGTTATCTAAATAACCCTACAATTACTCCAAAAGATGTCATGGCTCTAAAACTCTTTTCTGCATGGCTTGCTTTTTATAATAAATTTTATTATCCAGCTTTTCACTTTATCCAGATAGAAATATACTTCCTGTCTGTTTCATGATATTTCGTGTAATGTATTTTAGCTTCGTGTGTACCCTGGTGTATCGCCTATAAATACAGCAGGTTAGGGTTCATTCTGTAAGAGAGAGAGAGAGTTATCGGAGCTATTATATGGTTGTATTTTGTACCGAAACTCTGTCGAAATCAATGTACGAAACCGTTAATCACTGTAACTTTGCGTATTGATTATACTCTCTCGCTCGGTGTGCTGTAACTTGGATTCCGCACTCGTTACGGCATTCGAAACAAGAAATCATCGTAGTCCGACGATCCGTATCAGGACCTACAAAATGAAACGTTTTCTAGTTACAAAAATTTCTTGTTTTGGACATATTAACCAGTAATTTCTAAATATCCGGGACGATTTTCACATTTTACTCTTCTAGAAATTAATTAAGGGTGTAGGGAGTGGTTAGACACTTTGAATAGGTAAACTCTCAAATTACCCAATCACATAGCGCTATGTCAATTGTTTACCTAATGCTCAAAAACGTTGGCGGTGGTTTACCTAATAAGGTTTATGTAAACTATTTAAAAAAAAAGAAAAATGTATGATTGGTTGAGAAGAATTGGACCCCAACACACACCTTCTCTCCCCTTTCCTTCACCTTCACCGATTCGGTGAAGGTTCACCGAAATTGCAACCAACAATCGGTAAAATGAAATCGGCAAATAGTTGGCGGTGGTCACCGAATGGCAAAAGGTGGGTTTGCCGCTCCCACGCCGTATGCGCTAAGATACCCTATAAAATGATTATTTCTTTATGTACATCACCTAAACGTGTATGATACAACATAGTGAAGTTGTTGGCTAGTCTGTTATCGTATTATAAATATTCATTACAGTTTTGCTTTGTTGATCGCTATACAATATGTTGAAGTTGTTGACTAGTCTATTATCGTATTAAATATTGTTTTGTTTTGTTGATTACTATACAATATGCTAAAGTTGTTCAGTAGTCTATTATCGTGTTATAAATAAACTAGTATTTTGCCCGCAGTGTGTTACGATGGCTCACGGCGGGTGGAAACGTGTAGTAATACAATACACGGTTCGTAAAACGCAATGTGTAAAAAACAATTATAAAAAATGTATAGCACAATGCATAAAAGATGATTACGAAAAAGTGTATAACATAAAGGTGTGACGGAGTGTAAAACACAATGCTTAACGCATTTCGTAAAACACAATGCAATGGCATTGGCAAAAGTACGAGTAAAAAGTTGTAAGAGTGTAAAGATAGAGTAATAGTGCAAAGAGTAAAAATGCAAAGTATAAAATTAGAGGGGTGGTAGGAGAAATGTGTAAAAGAAGAGGAGAGTTGGTGGAAAAGTAAAAGTAGAGGGGTGGTGACGGAAATGCGTAAAAGCTGAGTGGGTGATTGTGGAAAAGCAAAGTAGAGGGGTGATGGTCGTAAAGTCTGAAAGACGAGTGTGTTGGTGTGGAAATTCAAAGTACATATGGGTGGTTGTGACAAATGTTGAAAGTTGGGGTGTCGGTGACGTAAAAGCCACCGACTTTATTCTTAAGGTAGTTTAAATATAGTTTTTGCTTTGTTGATTTGGGTATTAAATATTAGTATTGATAAATTATGTGATCAATTATAAGGTTTTAGTCATTGTTCGAAAGTTGAATTAAGAGTAAATAAATTATACATTGGTTAATTATTGAAAGCCATATTAGTTTGCACCAATTCTTAAAACCTAATAACTTGAAATAAACTATAATGATATGTGTTTGAGGGCATGTCAGCTAGGCTATGTTATGAACCGACTAAACCAGCATGGGCCCAACTTAGCAGCCCATTCCATAAGTCCACTAAGAGAACAAGTCTATGGAAATGTGAAAGAAATATATAAGCCGAAGAGAATGAGAGCCAGGGCATGAATGAATATTATAGAATGTTTGGTTTCTTCTTCCCATCTCCTACTCTGTGTGAACTCTAAGCTTCTCATCCCCTTCTCTATCAGTTATCTTGTATTACTTCGATCCTTGTTTGTAATTGTTCAGAGAATTAATAGAAACCTATCTGATTTCATACCTTATTTGTATTACCTGTTAGAGTTGTGAAATAAGGATATTCACTAACAGGCTATCCAATACTTTCTTTGTCTAAGGAATATCTAACACGTCCTCTTCCTTGTAAGCTAATTCAAGATTTGTCTCGTCTACGAAATGTTCCCCCTCATTGTACTTTTTTTTTTTTTTTTAAGTTTCAAAACTTTCACTAGTTCAAGCATATAATTTGAGCATTGATATGCTATTTATCTTTGCGCTCAATATTAAAACACGAACCCCTTAAATAATTAATAATTATGTTAGTCACAACAAAGCTAGTGGAAACCACATTTTCCACTTGGGGAAAAAAAAAAACACTTTCACCAATATTTCCAACAGACCACTTATGCAAAAAGAACACAAACAAAAGGGAACTAAAACTTTAACCCTGAACCGTCGAACTTTTCTTCACAAATCTTGTCAAGGCGCTCTACCATTTCAGTGGTCAGATAGTTTTTCCAGTCACCAACTTCACCATTACGAAAAAATGTATTGTTATTTACTTCGGAATATGTAAGCTTCCCTTCCTTGTTGACTTTTAGATTACTCATCATTTTAAAGCTACAAATTTCCAAAATAGCCCCAACCATATTTTCTTTTTCTTCTTGTGGAGAAAATGGGCACCCTAAAAAGTCAGCAAGTTTCCTCAAATGAAGATCAGGTTGCTCTTTCATCTCCTCATAAGTTAAAAAATAAATCTTTTCTCGAATCTTCAAGCTTTCACGCCAATAACCTAACATGTGATCCCAAAACGGTCCATACAAGGTAACCCCTTCACAAAATTTGTCAAAAACTTCTTCAATTGAATTAGTCCCCATTTCCTGGAGCCTCAACTTGTTTGTGAAAGCCCACAAAGATATAAAAATATCTTTAGGGTTTCTACAAAGATAAACAATCTTGCATTTTGAATCCTGGACGGATTTTGGTAAAGATGCATACGGTAAATGAGAGGCAAAGAGTCTTGGTGATGCGAGCGATGAAAGATCTGGGTTCTCGTCTTCCATGTAGAGCCAACGTTCCAAGAAAGGCACGAGCATATGTGGGTTGTTTGATAGTAACGGGTGGTCGTCTTGCGTTGGATGGAAACGAGTACGGTTTAATAGGCTGAACAAGATTGCTTTTAACCAGGTAGTATATAGTTTTCGAAGGATCATGAATAGTAATTTCAAATTTAAAATAATATATAGCTTTTTAATATTTTATTATATCAATATATTATTTTTAATATTTACTTTTAACTTTTAACATGTATATATAGTTTTCGAAGCATCATGAATAGTAATTACAAATTTAAAATAATATATAGCTTTTTAATATTTTATTATATCAATATATTATTTTTAATATTTACTTTTAACTTTTAACATGTTTTAATTTTTTTCTATTTACTTTTAGCTTTTAACGTATTTTTTTTCCTTTTCTAAAACCATATTTCCTTTATCATTTCTTATGCTTTTAATAATTCATTTTTCTTTTTTTAAATCATCTTTACTTTATCAATTAATTTGATATTTTTTTGAAGCACCATGAATAGTAATTTCAAATTTAAAATAATATATAGCTTTTTAATATTTTATTATATCAATATATTATTTTTAATATTTACTTTTATTTTTTAACATGTTTTAATTTTTTTCTATTTACTTTTAGCTTTTAACGTATTTTATTTTTTTCCTTTTCTAAAACCATATTTCCTTTATCATTTCCTATGCTTTTAATAATTATTTTTTCTTTTTTTAAATCTTCTTTACTTTATCAATTAATTTGATATTTTTTCGAAGCACCATGAATAGTAATTTCAAATTTAAAATAATATATAGCCTTTTAATATTTTATTATATCAATATATTATTTTTAATATTTACTTTTAACATGTTTTAATTCTTTATATATTTACTTTTAGCTTTTAACGTATTTTTTTCCTTTTCTAAAACCATATTTCCTTTATCATTTATTTTGCTTTTAATAGATCTTTTTTCTTTTTTTTTTAAATCATCTTTACTTTATCAATTAAATTGATATTTCTTTAATAACTTATGTTCGTTAATTTTTCTATAAAAATTTAAGTACGTAGTTGTGCTTAATTTTTACCCTCAATTAGTATAAATTTTATTAAAAACGAATTTATATTCAAAAATAAAGTATTTATTTGGTATCGTAAAATGATACGATAATAAAATGAATAGATTCTAACGGTTTAGCTTTCTAAACAACATACTACATTTTCAAATAACGTTTGTTTTATATTATCGTTTGCTCTGTTTCGCCGCAACGCGCGACAGGAAAAAGAACCTAGTGATAATAATTTTCTTGACAACTTGTATTAATTCTGACTCGATACCATAACCTAAAAAGAATGTGTTACTTCATCATTTGACTGTAAACAAAAAAAAAGTGAATATATTTGGGTGGCGTGGGGTACATGACCGTTTAGCTACAATGAAAGGTTTGAAAAAAGGGACATGCTAATAGGAACTACAAATTGCAAATTATGTGGGAACAAGACGAGGATGCGGATCACCTATTCACGAGATGTTATGTGTCGGCGGTTCTATGGCATAAAGTGAGTACGTGGTGTAGCTAGAACTCAACAAATCTTTGCATTTACAATGAAAGAATTATTGGAATATCACAAAAAAGCGGCTATGGAAGAATCGAAAAGGCGATATGTTCAACTCATCGTTTTGGCAACACATTGGGGGATTTGGAAAGCAAGGAATGAATGTATTTTCTCCGGAAAAAGAATCAATATAGATGCTATTTTCGGTGAGATGCAAGCAACAACCTCTGTATGGATCAAAGGGAGAGCGAAGCCCGCCAAATGGAGTGGAATAAATGAGTGCGGTTTGATATGGCAAGTTGGTCGTATGTATGTTTTATCCATGTTTCTTATCGGTAGTTTGGTGATGTTTTTCTATTTTTTGTAAGTATTGGGTGATTGGCTTAGTTGCTTAGTAATCATGTAATTTTTATCAAACTATTTTGGTGTTGAATGAGATTATATTTTACTGTAAAAAAAAAAAAGAATTCATAGCAATGAAGTTTCAGTTAATCATATTTAATAATTCCATGTAATTTAATTTATCTTCATATACCTGGATGCTGATCAGTAGAGTTTTACAATCTATTTAATTTATGCACATATACTTGTTATTAAAATAGTTTAGGACTAAATCTTTTAGTTAAGATTTTACATAAACAACCCATATATGTTTAAATTATTAAAAAGCTTTATACTTACGTATCTATAATGAACACTACAATAAACATCACTAGTTTTTTTATATCGTGCGTTGCGGCGAAACTGAGCAAATAATGATGTAAAACAAACGTGATTTGAAAATAAATCATGTTGTTCAAAAAGTCAAACCATTAGAACGATTTAATTTATTATCGTACCATTTTATAATACCAAATAAATACTTTATTTTGAGTATAACCTCATTTTTAACAAACTTATAGCGGAATGTCAGAGAAAGAAATCAAGCACAACTACGTACATAAGTTTTTAGGAAAAAAGTTATAAACGTAACTTATTAAAAAAGTATCAAATTAATCGATAAATTAATATATTTTAAAAAAGAAAAAAAATAATTATTAAAAAAAGGTAAAGGAAATATATGTTTAAAAAAAGAAAATTATGTTATTAAAATTAAATATAATAATAAGCTATTATATTATAATATATTAAATAATAAAATAATAAAAAACTATATATTATTATAAAAATAAATTTACTATTCATCATATCTCGAAAACAATATATATATATATATATATATATATAGTGTAAGTATCTATGGAAAACCGATTTAATCTAGAAAACTTAGGAAACCTGAATTGTGTGGTCAAGATTGATCCACATCATTTCTTTAAACACATGTTAAAAGGGTAAAATAGTCATTTGTTCAAGCCATCATTTCACTCTCTCCCCATCCCATCAAGTTATTTATTACCCATCATTTCATCAATTCTCTCTCTTTCTTCTTTCTTCTTTCTTCTTCTTTAGAATTCAAAATATATCATTCTATCTCTTTCTTCTTCTTCTTCTTCTGTAAATTCACCATCATCATCATCATCATTCATTCTCTCTCTCCATGTTTCAAAATAAACACCAAGAACACACACAAGTGTGTGTGAGAGAGTTCAGGAGGTGTTTATTTTCGGATGTGTTCATGCTTGTTGAAAGCTGATTTCGGGTGTGTTCATGCTTCATCTCACGTCGTCATCTTCATCTCGGGTGTGCTGATGCTTGTTGAAAGCTGATTTCTAGAGTGAGAAACAACAATCTTCATCATATTCATCAAGAACACCAAGAACACATAGAGAGAAGCAAGTTTGAAGATCTTCATCGTGTTCATCACACGGTTTCTAGATTCGGTAAGTGTTTTTAGAGAGAGAAAGTTGCTATTTTAGAGAGAGAAACAACAATCTTAACTAAAATTTTATTTTGAAAAATCATTTCACACTTGATGTTTTAGTTAAAATGGTTGTTTATAGGTTTTTGTGTAATGGATGTTTTAGAGATGAACATGATTCTTTTGTTAAAATGGTTCTAAAAATGGGTAAATGTTTATGTAATTTGCAGGTTTTTATTTTTGTGTTAAAATCATTTTTGTGGTAAAAAGTTGTGTTTGGTTTGGTTGCTTGTTTGAGGCTTTTGATCTGAATAGTAACTGTTTTTTTGTTGGGTTGGTTGCTTGTTTGGGCTTTTGATCTGAATAGTAACTGTTATTGTGTGTTATACTAGGAGGTAACACATGTTACATGTGTTACAATAAAATTTTACACGTGTATAACACGTAACACATGTTACATACCTGTAGTTACATTTGTGTTAATAAGTTTAACTTTAGGGGATTAACACTGATGTACTTGCTTTGTTCACAGGTGAATGGTTGTTTATAGGTTTTTGTGTAATGGATGTTTTAGAGATGAACATGATTCTTTTGTTAAAATGGTTCTAAAAATGGATAAATGTTTATGTAATTTGCAGGTTTTTATTTTTGTGGTAAAAAGTTGTGTTTGGTTTGGTTGCTTGTTTGAGGCTTTTGATCTGAATAGTAACTGTTTTTTTGTTGGGTTGGTTGCTTGTTTGGGCTTTTGATCTGAATAGTAACTGTTGTTGTGTGTTATACTAGGAGGTAACACATGTTACATGTGTTACAATAAAATTTTACACGTGTATAACACGTAACACATGTTACATACCTGTAGTTACATTTGTGTTAATAAGTTTAACTTTAGGGGATTAACACTGATGTACTTGTTTTGTTCACAGGTGAATGGATGTTTATGTTCAAGATAAAGATGGTTATCAAGACGCAAAGCGTAGCTAGATTTTTTTTAACCTTTATGATAGTTTTGGATCATTTTTATATGTTTAAGTTTTTATAAAGATTTTTGTTACCTTTAAGTATGATTGTAATGTGTGCAATTACTAACAACCCATGATGACAAGTGAGTTTTGTTTTGATTAACATTTGTAACTGGTGTTGGACGTAACATGTGTAACCTATGTGAGAGGTAACTAACTAATAGCAAAGAATGACCTGATACACATGTGTTACATACGTTAAAAGGGTAATATAACATTAACTGTAACTGGTGTTGGACGTAACATGGTACACATGTGTTACATACGTTAAAAAGGTAATATAACATTAACTGTAACCCTTAACATTCCTTTGTTTGATGTTGGTCATACCATTACATCAAACATAATATAACATTACATGTAACACATAACATCATTAAAAATAAACAATAACATCATTAAAAGGGGATTAACAACTATATAACATGTGCAACATGGCTATACATGTGTTACCATCTGGTGTAACACATGTTAAAACTATATAACATGTGTTACAACTATATATACATGTGTTACCATATAGTGTAACACATGTAACAACTATATAACATGTGCAACATGGCTATACATGTGTTACCATCTAGTGTAACACATGTTACAAATATGTGTTACATATGTTAACATAAAGAGATTCTCTTAAAATCAAAACCCTAGAGGTGTTACATATGAGAGATGTTACATATGTTAACATAAAGAGATTCTCTTAAAATCAAAACCCTAAAAGTGGCAGCCTACCAAGGCTTTTAAGGTTACAAACATCATATAGTTATGATGACCACAAAAGGGTGATAAAACAACCGGAAATGGATAGTGACTGTTACATTTGTCAACATGCTGTTCATTCATGTAATAGTGACTGTTACAAATGGTACAGGTTCTGTATAACATGCGTAACAACTATATAACATGTGCAACATGGCTATACATGTGTTACCATCTAGTGTAACACATGTTACAACTATATAACATGTGTTACCATCTAGTGTAACACATGTTAAAACTATATAACATGTGTTACAACTATATATACATGTGTTACCATCTAGTGTAACACATGTAACAACTATATAACATGTGCAACATGGCTATACATGTGTTACCATCTAGTGTAACACATGTTACAAATATGTGTTACATATACGCAGCCCTGTTTTGTCCAATAAAGGGCCGCTCTTACCGTAAGTAACATGTGTAACATTGTTACTACATATGTAGCTAATTACTACATAAGTAACATGTGTAACATTGTTACTACATATGTAGCTAATTACAACTTCCAGGAACCAAAACCCTAGAGGTGTTACATATGTTAACATAAAGAGATTCTCTTAAAATCAGAAGAAGTATTACATCTCGTAAAGAGGAGTATTTGTTGAATGTAGGGTATGATCTAGTTCTTCAAACCATTACATCAAACATAATATAACATTACATGTAACACATAACATCATTAAAAATAAACAATAACATCATTAAAAGTTGTTGTAAACTACTACATTAAACGTAAACCATAATGTCAGAAAAGGGTAATATAACATTAACTGTAACCCTTAACATCATTAAAAGTGGTAGCCTACCAAGGCTTTTAAGGTTACAAACATCATATAGTTATGATGACCACAAAAGGGTGATAAAACAACCGGAAATGGATAGTGACTGTTACATTTGTCAACATGTTGTTCATTCATGTAATAGTGACTGTTACAACGTCAAGGTTACACATGTTACATATAGTTGTTGCATCCCAAAAAAATTGCCGTCACATCAGCATCCGTATTCAGTTTGCGATCCGTCAAGGTTACACATGTTACATATAGTTGTTGCATCCCAGAATGGTCATATTGTATTTTGGGTTATGGCCATAATTTATCCCATTCATCATCCGTTTCTTCTCTTTCTTCATCCCATTCATCGTCCGTTTCTTCGTCTACTTTCTTTCGCTTTTTCGGTATCTTACCAGTTTGCGATCTTGTTACTCTCTTTGTTGCTGCAAATAAAACAGGTTTAACACATGTTACTTAATTTCATTAAAATAAAACAGGTTACATAATATGTTTTTGATAAAATAAAGTCAGGTTTAACATATGTTATCTATTTTTATAAAAATAAGACAAGTTTAACACTTGTTACATAACTTGGAAAAAATATGAGAGCTTAACACATGTTAACTAATCTGATAAAAATAATACAGGTTTAACACATGTTACATAATTTGATAAAAATAAGACAGGTGTAACACATGTTACACTAACATGTTTACCTAATAGAAGAGCGTTAACACATGTTACACTAATATGTTTACCTAATCAGACAGGTTTAACACACGTTTACATCATTTGATAAAAATGAGACAGGTTTAACACATGTTACACTAATATGTTTACCTAATCAGGGAGGTTTAACACATGTTACACTAATATGTTTACCTAATCAGGGAGGTTTAACACATGTTACATAATTTGATAAAAATAAGACAGGTGTAACACATGTTACACTAACATGTTTACCTAATAGGAGAGGTTTAACACATAGTAATAAGACAGGTTTAACACATGTTACATCATTTGATAAAAATGAGACAGGTCTAACACATGTTACACTAATATGTTTACCTAATCAGAGAGGTTTAACACATGGTAACTTAATAAGAAGGTTTAACACATGTTACGCTAATATGTTTATATGCTTTTGAGTCCGTTGACTTGTACCCTAATATCAGACAGGTTTAACACATGTTACGCTAATATATTTTATATGCTTTTGAGTCCGTTGACTTGTACCCTAATATCAGACAGGTTTAACACATTTTATATGCTTTTGAGACCGATCGGACCAACATTAACACTTTAAAAAAAAACAATAAGACAGGTTTAACACATGTTACATCATTTGATAAAAATGAGACAGGTCTAACACATGTTACACTAATAGATCAAAAGCCCCAAACAAACAACCAAACCAACAAACAAACAACATGTTACACTAATGAGACAGGTCTAACACATGTTACACTAATAGACAGTTACTATTTAGATCAAAAGCCCCAAACAAATAACCAAACCAACAAAAAACAATTACTATTTAGATCAAAAGCCTCAAACAAGCAACCAAACCAAACATAACTTTTTATTTGTAAAATAAACGAGATCATCAACGATTAGATTATGAACTTTTCAAAGGTAACGAATATATATCAACAATAACATTCATTATCACAATTCTAAAAAAAATTTAATCCCTTTAAAACAAAAAAACCCAACAAACTATCAAATCTATTTTACCAATACACACACAAAATCATTCAACTTTTACCAAACAAATAACATTAAGACATGGAACCAGTCCATGTCATAAGTGTGTGTTCTTGGTGTTCTAACAACTTTCTCTCTCCAAAAACCCATGAACCAAATGATTTCTGACCTGCTTCTCTCTCACACACTTGTGTGTGTTCTTGGTCTTGGTGTTCTAA
The DNA here is from genome assembly GCA_030545235.1 of Helianthus tuberosus. Classification (NCBI taxonomy): domain Eukaryota; kingdom Viridiplantae; phylum Streptophyta; class Magnoliopsida; order Asterales; family Asteraceae; genus Helianthus; species Helianthus tuberosus. Next base: position 66,870,107 of record CM060440.1, read on the forward strand.
TAACTTTCTCTCTCTAGAAACACACGCAACCGAATGATTCAGGCCTGCTTCTCTCACACACACTTGTGTGTGTGTTCTTGGTGTTCTTCATGAACACGAAGGAGAATCTTGTTTCTCTTTCTCTCACACACTTGTGTGTATGCTTTTGGTGTTTCTCTTTCTTTAACGATATTCAGGCTTGCTTCTCTCACACACACTTGTGTGTGTGTTCTTGGTGATTGAAACATGAAGAAAGAGAGAGGATAAGAGAATGGATGATGATGATGGTTTGATGGTGAATGTACAGATATTTTGAATTCTCAAAAGAGAAGAAAGAAGAAAGAGAAACAATGATGATCCTTTAATGCATGTCAAATCACATAATATTATAATATATATAATGTACTATAATTATGGTTGATTTTACCTAAATACCCTTCAAGTAACTTTATTGACTTTGTACCTCTATTTAATTTAATTCAAAAATGCTTCAAATTTTATGAGCCATTGGATGATCATGATCAATGGTCTAGATTGGGTTTCCTAGGTTTTCTAAGTAGAAATAAGTTTTCTATATAACCATGCCCCTCCTTGTGATCTAGTAAAGTATTAATAACGAGCCGACAACTGTTAAAGTCATGACTACTAAAAAAAACTCCAATGAACATGAATATTTCCCTGGAGGAGTGTGCATCTTTATATTGGGTTTATGTGCGATATGTGGCACACACCTCCTATTTGTTCAGGCATGTGCCATGAAGCCCGATTTGAACCATGTATCCAATCCCACATAATGGTTTAACTCGAGCAGACTCGCATTTTAATTAGTGTTAAAAATATTAACCTTCATCTACACACTTAAAACCGTTTAACTTTAACTTTTTCAATATCGAACCTCAGATATAGCTTTTCCATTTTTCAACAAAGTTTTAGTTTCGTTCTTTTAGCTCTATATTTGTGTTTTCCAAAAACAAAAGTCAGAATGCAGCCTAACATTAAAGAAATTCAACACTGATTTAGTGTCCAAGACCACACATGGAATTATTTGAACAAACATTCGAGAACAAAAACACACGCACAAAAGGAAAACTAAAACTTTAAACCCGAACCATCAAACTTTTCTTCACAAATCTTCTCAAGACGTTCTGCCATTTCTGCGGTTAGATAGTTTTTCCAGTCACCAACTTTACCATTTCGAAAATATGCATTGTTACTTTCGCCGGATGGAAGCTTCCCTTCCTTGTTCACCTTCAGATTACTCAATTTATCGAAGCTACAAATATCCAAAATAGCATCAATCACGCTTTCTTCCTCTTCTTTGGACGAAAATGGGCACCCTAAAAAATCAGCTAGTTTCCTCAAATGAAGACCCGGTTGCTCTTTCATCTCTTCATACGTCAGAAAATAAATCTTCTCTGGATTCTTTAAGCTTTCCTTCCAATAACCCAACACGTGATCCCAAAACGGTCCACACAAGCTTATCCCTTCACAAAACTTCTCAAAAACTTCTTCAATTGAATTAGTCCCCATTTCCTGGAGCCTCAACTTGTTTGTGAAAGCCCACAAAGATATAAAAATATCTTTAGGGTTTCTACAAAGATAAACAATCTTGCATTTTGAATCCTTGACGGATTTTGGTAATGATATATACGGTAAATGAGAGGAAAAGAGTCTCGGAGATGTGAAGGATGAAAGATCCGGAGTTTCACCATCGACATAGAGCTTAAGCTCCAAGAATGGGACGAGCGCATGTGGGCTATTTGATAGTAATGGGTGATCGCCTTCGGTTTGCTGGAAACGGGTACGGTTAACTAGGCTGAACAAGATGGCCTTTAACCAAGTGGTTCCTGATTTGGGAGTGGTAACAAGAAGAATATCGGTGTCTTGAGCTTGAAAGTGTTTTTGACATGAAATGACTCCTTGCAACTGCCTAGCATTATGCCAAAAACCTTGGTAATTGTGTAATTTCTTAGAAAGCCATCCACTTTCAGAGGGAAGAGTGGAAAGTAGGCTCATGCATTCTTGACTCACTTCTTCATCTTTCAAATATTTTGGCTCTGGAGCTGTCTCCATAGAGATAAGTTTTTTTGTATGCCTGAATCAAGTCTTCATTTAGCCTCTATATATAGAGAGAGAAATAGATAGCTATACGCGCATGGTTTAAATTAGAAGGGCCAAATTTGACAATAGCTTGGTTTTTAGAACCTCTTGATTGATTTTACGAGGTTGGTGTTTAAGGTAATCTATAATATATTACAAAAGTAATGCTGACTGTAATGATTAACAAGTACTGATTGTAATGTTTGGTACTTTTATTCTACGGTGTTTGTGACTTAAAATATATAATTACATGTTTTCTTAAAACTGAAAAGATGTCTTATCAAGGAAGTTGCATTTTAGCACGTCTATTAGATGAATTAGGGATGAGCTCGGTACCGGTAATAAAAATCCTAAAAAATGGTATCGGTATCCAGGGCCGTTCCAATGTTTTTGGAGACCCTAAGGGAATTACGAAGTGGGGGCCCTAATTTCACCCATAAACTCTCCTTCAATCCCGATGGACCCGTCGCCATGGGTGATTACGGTTACTTATTTCATCTAGTGATAACCGATTGCTTAGAAATTGAAAGAAGGTTGCGATGGTAAGCGGGAACGATGATTGCGGTTGTATCTTAAGGGCTTTAGGTTGCTGAATAATGATGATTAAGTCGATGGTTGTTGTGTCGTAATAGCTGAAAACTAATACGAAATAGGAATTGGACCATTTTTTTGCTAAACAATATTTACTTTGAGTTTCTTCAATGAAAAACTAGTTTAGTTTTGAAATAAACCTATTTATTTGGGTCAAATACATATACTATATATAAAAACTTGGAGACCCTTATTTTTTTGGTGGCCCTAGGCCCATGCCTAAGTTAGTTAAGCTATGGAGCCAGCCCTGTCGGTATCAAAAATACTGGGTACGGTACAGTTTGATACCGGTACAGACCAGTATTTGAAGGTAAAACGTATCGTGTCAGTAACGAACCGATACCGAAAACGTCAAATGGCAGTACCGAAAATATTTCGGTTCGAAAAATTCGGTACCAGTTTCAATCTGGTACCTGATACCATTTGCTCATCTTTACTTACGAATAGCAATTGACTTTTTTTTAAATAAGTTTGAACGGAAATAAAGTAGTGAAATTATGGGAAGACCTATAGAAATTCAAAAATTATAACTCATTACAGTTTAAGAGTTATGACTTACAATAAAACATGAGATATATTCTTAGCAGCCTATGTTTATCATGCTAATTTCATTGTTTTATATAAAAAGCAACCCGTTAATAAAATTCAATAAACTCCATTGTCTGACCTACAAAAAGCAAGGTCATACTTTGGTGTCTTGTACCATTTAATTTTATTTTATTAAAAAGGTGCATGTAAATCATGATAGATTGATATTATATTAACACAATAACACCTGCAATTCATGTCATGTTCAAAAAAAAAAAAAAAATCATGTCCAGTTTGGTTGGCAATACCCACTTTATAACCACTCACATATGTACAAATGCCACAAAACTCATAGTTGTATCAAATGAGTTAGAAAAATGTCTACTTAAAACATGTAAACTTGGATTAAGTTTGGATCGAGTTACAGAAGTTGTTAGGGCTCATAAGTAATAAGTAATAGACGAAAACATCTCAATGGGACGTATTATGTGACAAACCGTCAAAGGAGTATGCCACAATTTTAGCAACCCACAAACATTTTCTCCAATTGTACGAAACTTTTTTTTTCTTTTTAAACGACAACCTATCAGACTAGCTCCTAAATACCGTTAGGAAGTTAACTGGTAGGGTGAATGTGTTTAATGAAAGTTACTTTACAGAAAAAAAAAAAAAATAGTACAATGATTTTAACATAAATTATGTAAATATCATTGTCTTCAAATCTATCATAAGATATGCTCCGTTGTCAATAATTGCAACTTTTTTAGAGATTTTGATAAACCATAACTAGATTTGATTTTTTTTTATTCTCTTTGGACTTTTCCTACTGTGTAGGTTTTAGATTTAAATCTAAGATTAAATATATTATTTTTTAATATTTAATCTAGTAGTCATTATAATCATTTAAAATATATAGATCAAAAAAAAAAAAAACATTATATAGATCAAAATATATAACAAACTATTAAATAATTAGTTGGTAATTGTTGATGGATCATATTACCCTTATTAACTAATTAGGTTTTTCTCTTGGGTGCTTATATAAGTAGACTTATGCAGAGGTTCTAAGGTTAGATAGATAACCTAATTATTATAACATCAAACTCGCCTCTCTCTCTATAGCCGAACTCCCTATTCGGTTTCATTATCACCATCATCAGTTTGCACCCTAAGGAGTAACCAGATCACCTTTACTAAGATGTCGAACTCAATGGCTTCTTCCCTCACTGGATTCTCCACTGCACTGTCTGCTGTAACATGTATGTTTTCATGTTTTCCATTATGTAAAACAGAACTGATCAACATGTGATATCAGAGCGTATGTTGATTAGTCAGTTCTGTTTTTCGTATCCTTCAATTCTGGGATAGAAATCTGGAAAACAGAATTTTGAAAGCCTAATATAATTGTTTTCGAGTCATATCGAACCACTCAAAACCTCAGTTTCGAGGAAAAAGAATAATTATATGCTCACTCGAAATCAAATGGATTATGTTTAATGACCGAAATCTGTTTAGAAACATTAAAAATTTCAGGTTTCGGGTTCCAGAATTATGTTTTATTTTTTAGGGTTCATCACTTTTTCTAAGAAAACTCGAAAAATTCCTTAAGTTTTGGAATGAAATCTGGATTAGTGGGTGTTTTTACTGTTTTGATCTAAATTTTATCTCTTAAAATTTTCAAAAACTGTTAAAAGATAACCAGTTATAATTTTTTAAATCCTTGATAAGTTTAGATCAACAATAAAACAGGAAAAACTATCCCACAATCCCTAAAATTTCGAGCTTTCAGTTATTTTTTACGTTAACAGCTGTTAACAGGAGTTTCGAGACCACAAGGTCTTGACTCGAAATCATAAGTGTTCTCAAATCTTTACAACTCGAGACAACGATTTCGACTCGAGACCATAAGGTTTCGACTTGAGACCACTGAGGTTTCGACTAAGGGCTTCAATCTTCACAACTCGAGACCGTGGTTGCGACTCAAGACCTCATCAAGGAGTTGAGATCTCATAAAACACAGTAGTCGAGACCATGATTACGACTCGAGACACTGAGGTTGCGACTCGAGACCTTAATGAGTCGAGACCTCAAAATGTTACAAGATGAGTCGAGACATGACTCGAGATCTCACTCGATATCTCATAACTAAGTCGAGATCTCACTTGAACCTCATTATTTTAGGTTGTTTAATGTGAACTAAATAATTGGGTTTTTGTAAATACTTATCTAATTAATCAGAATCAGATAATGTTTTACAAAACCAAAATAGCTTAACTTGAATGAACTTTTGATGTATTATTTCTGGCCATAGCTGATTTGATACATCTACTTATCGTTCAAGTATTACGAAAGCTATGTTGAGTGTAGATTATAAACGTGAATGTCTTAATATCTGACCAAAGCTGATTTAATTCATTCATGTATAGCATACTCAACAAGTGCATAACTAAAGTGACTGTTTCATTTCTGGCCAAAGCTGATTTGTCACAACCACTTTGCACACATGCTTAAATGATTACACTTCTGGCTAAAGCTGATTTGTCTTCGTTTAAGTAGAATTTTAACTAAGTCTATTATTTTGATGTTAGTAATAGACAATATCACAGCTTCATAATGTAAAATGGTCATTATTTATGCCTGCCATAGTATAATATGCCCTTAGGTCACATTAGGACTTCTTCCTTAGTATCATAACTTGCTCATCTTATTTCCACTATCAGCACCCAATTGCGGGATTCCACCTTTGACTGGTGATAACTTTGCTGCATGGAAGGATGCTCTCATGCTTACGCTTGGATTGCTTGATTTTGACTATGCTCTAAGAGAGAATAAGCCAGCGGACCTTACTCCACAAAGTACTGCTGCTAAGTAGTTGACTCATGAAAAATGGACTAGGTGTAACTGCATGTCTCACTTGTTCATGAAGCAGTCCATAAGCAATGCAATCAGGGGAGCCATTCCTGATTCTGAAGATGCTAAAACCTACTTGGCTTCTATGGAGGCGCAGTTCAAGGGGACATCTAAAGCACACGCTAGTACCCTTATCCTCAAGCTGGTGAAAACTAAGTATGATGGGAGGAGCGGCCTTCGCAAGCACATCATGATGATGAATGACATGGCCAATAAGATGAAGGGGCTGGAAATGGAAATCAGTGATGGTTTCCTCGTTCATTTCATCATTACTTTGCTTCCTTCGTCCTTTGAAGCATTCAAGATCAATTACAACACTCAGAAGGACAATTGGACGATGGGTGAGCTGGTCGCTATGTGCGTACAGGAGGAAGAGGGTATGAGGATGGATCGCACCACTGATGTTGCTAACTTCACCACCTCCAATTCTAAGAAGAGGAAGAACAATCATCAGAGGAAGGATGCTTCAAAAGTCCAAAGGCCAAATCCTAATGCAAGTGCACCTTCCAGCTCTAAGAACTCCTTAGGCAGAATCCACTGCAAGTTTTGTAAAAAGGCAGGACATATGCGGAAGGAATGCCCTGACATTAAGGAATGGCTGGCTAACAAAGGTAAGATTTATTTTATGATACTTGAGTCCTATAATTTAAATGTTCCTGCTAATTCTTGGTGGTTTGATTCTGGTTCTATGGTTCATGTTACCAATTCAACTCAGGGATTCCTTACAATCCGGAAGCTGGAAAGAAACCAAAGAACGCTTAAGGTTGGGGATGATCGAGAATTAGAAGTGAAGGCCATTGGAACATTACAATTATTTATGAAAATTGGTTTATATATTAAACTTTATGATACCTTATATGTTCCCGGGGTAACTCGAAACCTTGTATCAGGACCAAAGTTAGACATGGACGGTTTTATTGTTTCCCATGGTCATCACAAACTCATTATATTCTATAATTCTATTCTTTATGGTACTGGTATTCTGGATGGTGGTCTCTATAGAATAAAACTAGATGATAATTTTTCTAAATCTTTGTTGTCATATAACATTAATGAATCACTCACAAAGATGAAAGAGAAACGAGACTTAGAGACTTCATCCATGTTGTGGCATCAACGTTTAGGCCACATCTCAAGAGAATGATTAAACCGTCTCGTAAAGGATGAAGTCTTACCTCCTCTCGATTTCTCTGATTTTGGAGCACGTGTCAAATGTCGTAAAGGTAAAATGAAATTAGCGAATAAGAAAGGTTCTACTAGGAGCTCTAATTTATTAGAACTCATTCAAACTGACATTAGTGGTCCCTACCAAATCGCTGGCATAACAGGACATACTTCATTTATCACTTTTATTGATGATTATTCTCGTTACATGTACTTGTATCTTATTAAGGAGAAATCTGAATCCCTTACAACTTTTAAAGATTATAAGACTGAAGTTGAAAAACAATTAGATCGTCATATTAAAGTTGTGAGATCAGATAGAGGCGGTGAATATTATGGAAGACATACTGATGTGGGTCAAGCTCTTGGCCCATTTTATGAGTTTTGTAAGGGCCAGGGGATTGTGAACCAATACACCATGCCTGGTACACCTCAGCAGAACGGCGTCGCTTAAAGAAAGAACCGTACCCTTATGAACATGGTGCGCAGTATGTTAGCCAACACTAATTTACCATTATTCCTCTGGACTGAAGCGTTAAAAACAGCTGTTTATATACTCAATAGAGTTCCTTCTAAGTCTGTCGCTAAAACTCCTTATGAACTTTGGACAGGAAGGAAACCGAGTCTTAAATATATGAAAGTATGGGGTTGCATTGCTGAAGCAAAACTTTACAATCCTTTCCTAAGGAAACTTGACCCTAAAACAGATACCTGTTTCCTTATCGGGTATACTGATAATTCAAAGGGTTATCGTTTCTATTTTCCTTCTCATGTCACCCGTATTGTTGAAACCAAGCGTGATACGTTCCTGGAGGATTTCAAGGTCAGTGGGAGCAGTACCAACCCTTACGAAGAATTGCAAGAAGTACAAGACGCCGGGGGGAGAGACTCGTCGCTCAGCATTACTCTGATTACTCCTTTTGTACCCAATGCAACTACTGTACCCGAAGCTACTGCACCAACTCCAAATTTAACTCCACAATCAGAACCCATTATACCTCATGACGAAGGCACTTCAAACACTCAAAACCAAGAAACGCTGAACCTGATAATCCACTCAGGAGGTCATCTAGGCAAAGAAGGCCTACTAATTGGGATAATTATGTTACCTACCTAACTGAAATGGATCCCGAAAAGTTCAATGATCCTATCTCTTACAATGAAGCCATTAGCAGTGATCAGTCTTCTGAATGGAATAAAGCAATGATTGATGAGCTTCAATCCATGAAGAAAAATGACGTATGGGATTTGGTAGAATTACCCAACGGTGTCAAACCCGTAGGATGTAAATGGGTGTTCAAAACAAAACTGGATCCGAATGGGAACGTTGAACGCTACAAAGCATCAAACAGCATTTCGACCTTGGCCAGGAAGAACTTTTGGAACTCCTGATGCTTTTGCTCCGCCTCTTCAACGTATGCATCAAACAACATTTCGACCTCAGCAAATTTCTGCAAAGAAGACAAGGTAAAGTTCAGGATCACATGATCCTCAAGTGGGCAGGATAATCAAGCAGAGTCAGTGATCCTTACATCAGCAAAGTATTCTTGGAACTGGTGGCGGATAAGAGGCAAGCCTTCAAGATTATCAGCTTCACTGGCCTTCCTCTTCTTTCCCCCTTTGGAGGTAACAGGCTTTGGAACCACGGCACTCGGGCTAGCAGCAGTCTTCTTCTTCCCAGACCTGGGAGCAACAGTAGTAAGATCGGTGACACTAAAGCGGGAGGCTGATCTTGAGGATTTTCCAGCACCTATTAATCCAGAACAACAGATAAGTATTCTTGTTTTATTTGTATTTCAACATTTAATCATATATAAACTAGGATACTTACTTGACATTGTGACTGAGCCTGAGGATACTTCTTGAGAATCCTTGGTGTCTGCTTGAAATGTTCTTACTGCAGGATCAAGATTTCGGAAAGCGGTGATCCTCTCCTTGGTTGCAGGTGATGAAATGACATGAGAAACAGATATAGCTGCACAAAAAATAGAAACAAAGGGGTTAGTGATCCTCAGCGGAGACAGGGTTATCCTATGATCCTTCTATAAGGATCCTCTATCCTACCATGAGTGGCCCATTTTCTAGGGAGATCATTCCCATCCGAGATAGAATCCCTCCTAACGAAGAAGAATCGTTTCTTCCACTTAGTGTCGTTTTTGGTGGTCTTCAGGATCGGGTGTGCCTCACCAGGTTTGTGTTTGAATAGAAAGCGATGTGAACCATGGCTCACAAGGTTTTACAATTCAGCAAGTTCAGACATTCCCAAATCTATATCCTCCTGCTCAATGATCCTCTCAAGGGTAAATAAAACCCTCCACATCATTGGCATAGCCTGGATATAGGATATGCCAGTAAGAGAGAAGAAAGACTGGGTAAAAGCAGGAAAAGGATAGGAGTATCCTATCAAAAATGGGGTGACTGGAGAGGCAACCCAGGTTTCAGAAACAAAATCGCTCAAGGCGGTAGGGTCAAAAGGTTTGGAAGACAGCGTTTGCAGGAAAGCAATGACGAATCCTGTCTATTTCCGGATTAGTGAAGCAGCAACGTTCCTTCGGAGAATCTTTGATGATCCCTTGGCTCTTCAAGGAACAGAGCAAAAAGATGAAGAGAAAGGGAGAAGAGAGAGATACCTGCTTGTCTTCGAATGAGGATTTAAAGGGAGTATTGCTCGAATTTAAATGCTTCCGGATCCTTATCTCTAACTTGAATTTATAATGATGATTTTGCAGGGATGTCGCTTCAAGTGACGTAGGATCTGCAACGGATAGTTCAATCATAACGGCTATATATCCGTTAGTTTGTTACGGATAAGATCAAGAAAATATAAGTCGTTAATTTACACTTTACTCCTTATATTTTGGGGGCAATTGTTAGGGGAGGATTTTCCAATCCTAAGGATCACGGATCCTCAAGTGCTGCCAGGATCATGGATCCTCAATTCTGTGTGAATTAAGGATCCTCAGCAGGTGTTGCAGGATCAAGATTCAGGATCCTTATTGTTATCTTTATACTAACAATTGTCTACCTTGTACGTAAGCTTGTTTTGCAGGAGCAAAGGCATGGACCAAGTCTCACCGAAATTCCTGGAGCATATTCCCTAAATATTCCGCACGTGCTTGGCTCTTGTGGACGTTGTGGAGATCGTGGGGAGCTTGCATAATTGTCGGACAGTTTGTTATTTTAGTTATTTCTAATTTAAAATGGGGATAACAAGCTTGAGTAGCACACTTAGCTAATTTTGGCATTCACACACTCTCGCAACAACACTCGAACAACTCTCGATAGTTTACTTGGCGATTTCATACATTTTATTGCAGATTGCACATTAGTGATCCTTGTAACAAGCTTGTTATCATCTCGAGTTGTAAACTTCTTTTGTTTAATCTTAGTTGGTGATCGGTAGTTTCCATCGCCCGAGGTTTTTTATGCCCGAGATCAACTCTTGATCAAGGGCTTTTTCCTCATATAAATCCTTGTATCATTTGTTCATTACATTTCTGAGTTATCCTTAACATTGTTCATTGATTCAAGCATCATTCCTCACAACAAAGATTTGGTTACATTATCTTAACCTTATTTTTTACCAGAACAGTACTGGCTTATGTTTTATGATTAATGAAATTTCCTCAGTTTGATTTTGTATGTCTCTTTGAATATGTTTAACCGGTATAATGGCATATAGAGAAATAAAGTTACAAATCAAACAAAGGGCTTATGTGTATTTTGATCATAACGATTAGGTTTTAAATTAAGGCTATAGTATGACTAATGGGGTCCCTGAGTCGCATATTGATTCAACGACTGTATTTCTCTGCTATAGTTCTTGTTTAAGGCTAAAATGAGTGTTAACTCCTGATCAGGCTTATCTAATATTCATAGTAAAAGATTGCTCGGCTAAGTGGGAGAATGTAAGATTAAATATATTATCTTTTAATATTTAATCTAGTAGCCATTATAATCATTTACATTATATAGATCAAAATATATAACAACCTATTAAATAATTAATTGGTAATTGTTGATGGACCATATTACCTCTCGATTTGTAAAGATTTGAGAACACTTATGATTTCAAGTCGAGACCTTCTGGTCTCGAAACTCCTGTTAACAGTTGATAACGTAAAAAATAACTAAAAGCTCGAAATTTTAGGGATTGTGGGATAGTGTTTCCTGTTTTATTGTTGATCTAAACTTATCAAGGATTTCGAAAATTATAACTGGTTATCTTTTAACAGTTTTCGAAAATTTTAAGAGAAAAAATTCAGATCAAAACAGTAAAACACCCACTAATCCAGATTTCATTCCAAAACTTAAGGAATTTTTCGAGTTTTCTTAGAACAAGTGATGAACCCTACAAAATAAAACAAAATTCTGGAACCTGAAACCTTAAATTTTTAACGTTTCTAAACAGATTTCGGTCATAAAACATAATCCATTTGATTTCGAGTGAGCATATAGTTATTCTTTTTCCTCGAAACTGAGGTTTCGAGTGGTTCTATATGACTTGAAAACGGCTGTTAATTATATTAGGCTTTCAAATTATTCTTTTTCCTCGAAGCTACTGCACCAACTCCAAATTTAATTCCACAATCAGAACCCATTATACCTCATGACGAAGGCACTTCAAACGCTCAAAACCAAGACAACGTTGAACCCGATAATCCACTCAGGAGGTCATCTATGCAAAGAAGGCCTACTAATTGGGATGATTATGTTACCTACCTGACTGAAATGGATCTCGGAAAGCTCAATGATCCTATCTCTTACAATGAAGCCATTAGCAGTGATCAGTCTTCTGAATTGAATAAAGCAATGATTGAAGAGCTTGAATCCATGAAGAAAAATGACGTTTGGGATTTGGTAGAATTACCCAACGGTGTCAAACCCATAGGATGTAAATGGGTGTTCAAAACAAAACTGGATCCTAATGGGAATGTTGAACGCTACAAAACGAGATTGGTTGGAAAGGGCTACACTCAGAAAGAGGGAATTGATTATCAAGAGACGTTTTCACCTGTCTCTCTTAAAGATTCATTAAGGATCGTCATGGCCCTAGTAGCTCATTTTGATTTAGAGTTGCATCAGATGGACGTTAAAACCGCTTTCCTTAAAGGAGACTTAGACGAAGATGTTTACATGAAACAACCTGAAGGCTTTAAACCTGAAGGTCAGGAGCATCTAGTCTGTAAGTTGAAGAAATCCATTTACGGGTTAAAACAAGCATCACGTCAATGGTACCTCAAGTTTGATGAAGTCATGAAGAAACAAGGTTTTATGAAGAATCAAGTGGATCAATGACCTAACTCAAGATGAGTGGGAGCAACTTTACTATACTTGTCCTTTACTTAGATGATATTCTATTAGCAAGTAATAGTTTAGACATGTTGCATGAGTCGAGGCGGTTACTCTCGCATAACTTCGACATGAAGGATATCGGAGATGCTTCTTACGTCATTGGCATCGAAATTCACCGAGATAGACACAAAGGGATCTTATTATTGTCTAAAAAGGCTTACATAGATCGTTTCCTTACACGTTACAACATGCAACAGTGCAAACCCCCCGTCACTCCAGTAGTTAACATAGATGTTTTCGGTTCATTCCAGTGTCCGACAACAGAGGTTGAGAAGGAGGAAATGAGCCAGATACCTTACGCGTCAGTAGTCGGGAGACTGATGTATGCTCAAGTCTGTACTCGCCCAGATATCGTTTATATTGCTGGAATGCTAGGCCGTTATCAAACTAATCCTGGCCTAGATCACTGGAAAGCAACTAAGAAGGTACTTCGATATCTGCAAGGGACGAAAGACTATAAACTGACTTATAGAAGAAGTGATCATTTAGAAGTGGTAGGCTATTCTGATTCTGACTTTGCCAAATGCAAAGATGACAAGAAATCCACTTCGGGCTATATCTTTATGTTAGCAGGCGGACCAATCTCATGAAAGAGTCATAAACAACAGTTGACCACAACTTCCACAATGATGGTAGAGTACATTGCTATTTATAACGCAACCTGTCATGGAATGTTGCTTAGAAATCTGATAACTAGACTCAAAATCATTAATTCCTTTTCTAGACCATTTAAGCTTTACTGTGATAATTCAGCTGCCTGGTACACCTCAGCTGAATGGCGTCGCTGAAAGAGGGAACCGTACCCTTATGAACATGGTGCGTAGTCTGTTAGCAAACACTAATTTACCATTATTCTTCTGGGCTGAAGCGTTAAAAACAGCTGTTCATATACTCAATAGAGTTCCTTCTAAGTCTGTCTGTAAAACTCCTTATGAACTTTGGACAGGAAGGAAACCGAGTCTTAAATAAATGATAGTATGGGGCTGCATTGCTGAAGCAAAACTTTACAATCCTTTCCTAAGGAAACTTGACCCTAAAACAGATACCTGTTTCCTTATCGGGTATACTGATAATTCAAAGGGTTATCGTTTCTATTTTCCTTCTCATGTCACCCGTATTGTTGAAACCAAGCGTGCTGCATTCCTGGAGGATTTCAAGGTCAGTGAGAGCAGTACTAACCCTAACGAAGAATTGCAAGAAGTACAAGATGCCGGGGGGAGAGACTCGTCGTTCAGCATTACTCCGATTACTCCTTTTGTACCCATTGCAACTACTGTACCCGAAGCTACTGCACCAACTCCAAATTTAACTCCACAATCAGAACCCATTATACCTCATGACGAAGGCACTTCAAACACTCAAAACCAAGAAACGCTGAACCTGATAATCCACTCAGGAGGTCATCTAGGCAAAAAAGGCCTACTAATTGGGATAATTATGTTACCTACCTGACTGAAATGGATCCCGGAAATCTCAATGATCCTATCTCTTATAATGAAGCCATTAGCAGTGATCGGTCTTCTGAATGGAATAAAGCAATGATTGATGAGCTTGAATCCATGAAGAAGATGAGCTTGAATCCATGAAGAAAAATGACGTATGGGATTTGGTAGAATTACCCAACGGTGTCAAACCCGTAGGATGTAAATGGGTGTTCAAAACAAAACTGGATCCGAATGGGAACGTTGAACGCTACAAAGCGAGATTGGTTGCAAAGGGCTACACTCAGAAAGAGGGAATTGAATATCAAGAGATGTTTTCACCTGTCTCTCATAAAGATTCATTAAGGATCGTCAGGGCCCTAGTAGCTCATTTTAATTTAGAGTTGCATCAGATGGACGTTAAAACCGCTTTCCTTCACGGAGACTTAGACGAAGATGTTTACATGAAACAACCTGAAGGCTTTAAAACTGAAGGTCGGGAGCATCTAGTCTGTAAGTTGAAAAAATCCATTTACGGGTTAAAACAAGCATCACGTCAGTGGTACCTCAAGTTTGATGAAGTCATGAAGAAACAGGGTTTTATGAAGAATCAAGTGGATCAATGCACCTACCTCAAGATGAGTGGGAGCAACTTTAGTATACTTATCCTTTACGTAGATGATATTCTATTGGCAAGTAATAATTTAGACATGTTGCATGAGTCGAAGCGGTTACTCTCGCATAACTTCGACATGAAGGATCTCGGAGATGCTTCTTACGTCATTAGCATCGAAATTCACTGAGATAGACACAAAGGGATCTTAGGATTGTCTCAAAAGGCTTACATAGATCGTGTCCTTACACGTTACAATATGCAACGGTGCAAACCCTTCGTCGCTCTAGTAGTTAAGGGAGATGTTTTCGGTTCATTCTAGTGTCCGATAACAGAGGTTGAGAAGGAGCAAATGAGCAAGATACCTTACGGGTCAGTAGTCAGGAGCCTGATGTATGCTCAAGTCTGTACTCGCTCAGATATTGCTTATATTGCTGGAATGCTAGGCCGTTATCAAAGTAATCCTGGCCTAGATCACTGGAAAGCAGCTGAGAAGGTACTTCGATATCTGCAAGGGACGAAAGACTATAAACTGACTTATAGACGTAGTGATCATTTAGAATTGGTAGGCTATTCTGAATCTGACTTTGCCAAATGCAAAGATGACAAGAAATCCACTTCGGGCTATATCTTTATGTTAGCAGGCGGACCTATCTCATGGAAGAGTCATAAACAACAGTTGACCACAACTTCCACAATGATGGCAGAGTACATTGCTGTTTATAACGCAACCTGTCATGGGATATTTCTTAGAAATCTGATCACTGGACTCAAAATCGTTAATTCCATTTCTAGACCATTGAAGCTTTACTGTGATAATTCAGCTGCCGTTAGTTTCTCAAACAGTAACAGTTCGACTGGAGCTGGTTTATATCTCGATACAAAATATTTGTTCGTACGTGAACGAGTTGAGGAAAATAATCTTTGTATTGAGTATATTAGTACTAAAGATATGCTTGCGGATCCAATGACTAAAGGTCTCCCTCCTAAGGTTTACGAAGAACATGTTCGGAATCTGGGATTTAGTAAAGACCTTGTTTAGCATATTGTACTGGCTTATGTTTTATGATTAATGAAATTTCCTCAGTTTGATTTTGTATGTCTCTTAGAATATGCTTAACCGATATAATGGCATATAGACAAATAAAGTTACAAATCAAACAAAGGGCTTATGCGTATTTTGATCATAACGATTAGGTTTTAAATTAAGGCTATAGTATGACTAATAGTGTCCCTGAGTCGCATATTGATTAAACGACTGTATTTCTCTGCTATAGTTCTTGTTTAAGGCTAAAATGAGTGTTTACTCCTGATGAGGCTTATCTAATATTCATAGTAAATGATTACTCGGCTAAGTGGGAGAATGTAAGATTAAATATATTATGTTTTAATATTTAATCTAGTAGCCATTATAATCATTTACATTATATAGATCAAAATATATAACAACCTATTAAATAATTAATTGGTAATGGTTGATGGACCATATTACCTCTCGAATTGTAAAGATTTTAGAACACTTATGATTTCAAGTCGAGACCTTCTGGTCTCGAAACTCCTGTTAACAGTTGTTAACGTAAAAAATAACTGAAAGCTCAAAATTTTAGGGATTGTGGGATAGTGTTTCCTGTTTTATTGTTGATCTAAACTTATCAAGGATTTCAAAAATTATAACTGGTTATCTTTTAACAGTTTTCGAAAATTTTAAGAGAAAAAATTCAGATCAAAATAGTAAAACACCCACTAATCCAGATTTCATTCCAAAACTTAAGGAATTTTTCGAGTTTTCTTAGAACAAGTGATGAACCCTACAAAATAAAACATAATTCTTGAACCCGAAACCTAAAATTTTTAACGTTTCTAAACAGATTTCAGTCATAAAACATAATCCATTTGATTTCGAGTGAGCATATAGTTATTCTTTTTCCTCAAAACTGAGGTTTCGAGTGGTTCTATATGACTCGAAAACGGCTGTTAATTATATTAGGCTTTCAAATTATTCTTTTTCCTCGAAGCTACTGCACCAACTCCAAATTTAATTCCACAATCAGAACCCATTATACCTCATGACGAAGGCACTTCAAACGCTCAAAACCAAGACAACGTTGAACCCGATAATCCACTCAGGAGGTCATCTATGCAAAGAAGGCCTACTAATTGGGATGATTATGTTACCTACCTGACTGAAATGGATCTCAGAAAGCTCAATGATCCTATCTCTTACAATGAAGCCATTAGCAGTGATCAGTCTTCTGAATTGAATAAAGCAATGATTGATGAGCTTGAATCCATGAAGAAAAATGACGTTTGGGATTTGGTGGAATTACCCAACGGTGTCAAACCCATAGGATGTAAATGGGTGTTCAAAACAAAACTGGATCCTAATGGGAACGTTGAACGCTAAAAAGCGAGATTGGTTGGAAAGGGCTACACTCAGAAAGAGGGAATTGATTATCAAGAGACGTTTTCACCTGTCTCTTTTAAAGATTCATTAAGGATCGTCATGGCCCTAGTAGCTCATTTTGAGTTAGAGTTGCATCAGATGGACGTTAAAACCGCTTTCCTTAAAGGAGACTTAGACGAAGATGTTTACATGAAACAACCTGAAGGCTTTAAACCTGAAGGTCAGGAGCATCTAGTCTGTAAGTTGAAGAAATCCATTTACGGGTTAAAACAAGCATCACGTCAATGGTACCTCAAGTTTGATGAAGTCATGAAGAAACAAGGTTTTATGAAGAATCAAGTGGATCAATGACCTAACTCAAGATGAGTGGGAGCAACTTTACTATACTTGTCCTTTACTTAGATGATATTCTATTAGCAAGTAATAGTTTAGACATGTTGCATGAGTCGAGGCGGTTACTCTCGCATAATTTCGACATGAAGGATCTCGGAGATGCTTCTTACGTCATTGGCATCGAAATTCACCGAGATAGACACAAAGGGATCTTAGGATTGTCTCAAAAGGATTACATAGATCGTGTCCTTACACGTTACAACATGCAACAGTGCAAACCCCCCGTCGCTCCAGTAGTTAAGAGAGATATTTTCGGTTCATTCCAGTGTCCGACAACAGAGGTTGAGAAGGAGCAAATGAGCCAGATACCTTACGCGTCAGTAGTCGGGAGCCTGATGTATGCTCAAGTCTGTACTCGCCCAGATATCGTTTATATTGCTGGAATGGTAGGCCGTTATCAAACTAATCCTGGCCTAGATCAATGGAAAGTAACTAAGAAGGTACTTCGATATCTGCAAGGGACAAAAGACTATAAACTGACTTATAGAAGAAGTGATCATTTAGAAGTGGTAGGCTATTCTGATTCTGACTTTGCCAAATGCAAAGATGACAAGATATCCACTTCGGGCTATATCTTTATGTTAGCAAGCGGACCTATCTCATGGAAGAGTCATAAACAACAGTTGACCACAACTTCCACAATGATGGCAGAGTACATTGCTGTTTATAACGCAACCTGTCATGGAATGTTTCTTAGAAATCTGATCACTGGACTCAAAATTTGTGACAACTCGTATTTCCAAACCGATCTTTGTACTTTGATGTAACGTATGTGTACGATATGTGACTGTTATGAAATTGAATGTTTATGTGAATGCTATGTTATTACGTGCTTGTGTAATGTATGTATGTTATAAGCGCACAAAACACACTCGACCGCACAAGCCATTTGGGCTACACCTTGCATTCGGATCAAATGGGCAGCCCAAGTGAGGGTTCGGCCCACTCTCTTTTATACGCATTACACTTAGGAGATAGGGTTACTACTCACAACTTGCAACACACACACAAACCCTACGATACCTTTCTCTCCTGCTTGAACCCGACGGCAACAAGAGTGTTCCTCTCTCGAAGCTTGATCATTCGGATTAACCCTTCTTCATCTCTAATCCGGTTAGTGTTTTAGTATATTGTGGTTAATTGGTTTCATGTTGATCGAATGATGGTGTATTGCTTTATGATTAATCAAATCCGGTTAGGGGTTTCTGTTTGTAGAATCGATAATATTAGGTGGCATGAGGTTATGATATATGAATGTTTTACATGATGCTGTGGGAATGATATCATATTTATGGTGATATAACTGTTGATAATATTGTCATGAAATCGGCCCATATATGTGAGATTATGTGAATTGGATGGTATAGATGAGCATGTTAAGAATGATAATACACGTTGACAAATCTGATTTCATGACTTGATCTTAATATCGATGATCTAGGTTGTTCATACATAAATTATTGCTGCTCATTGTGAATGGCACATGTGTTTATAACTAGATGATACATAAAAATTAAATAATGAATGATGATGATGTCAACTGTTGGAATATTGATTAAGGTTCTTGATATATTCATGGTATTATATGCAATGTTTGGTCCAATTGTAATCAAGTTCCATGGAAAATCATAATTACATGTTTAGTAATTATATGTTTCACTTTTCAGTTTGCATGTGGGTTTACTGCAAATGTCAACCCATGTGGTTGTAATCTTGATATCACCAAACCATGTGCATCTTGTCAAAATAGTCAAGATCAATTATTAAGCAATGATGATGATGAAACTAATTGTTTTGATAATATGAAATATTAATGGTAATAGACACATGAATTATAGAATTATTGGTTGGAAAATGTTGTTTGATCGAATATTGATGAAACTGTGAATTTGTTAACTGACAAAATAAAAGGAAACAATATAACCGATTGGCATGATTGACGGAGAATAAAACAAATCGCACAAGATCAAATCTTATCAAATAAGCTTTCTGATCGCACAAGATTGTCCAGTCGTACAAGCTTGGCTGGATCGCACAAGATTAAAACAAGCTGTTTTGGGTCGCACAAGCTTTGGGCTTATTCACATGTTGGGCCGGGGTATTTAGTGGGTTTTGTTAGTGAGTCGCACAAGATATATTGTAATCGTACATGATGTGTTGGATCGCACAAGTTGTTTAACTGTTTATTAATTTGGGTCGTGTGTATAGTTGTGTTGGGCATTTCGGATAATGGGCCGGGTACTATTGGGCTTTAATGGGTGATCGCACAAGGTTGCTGAACTTGTGCGACCGCAATCTTTTAGATCGTACAAGATAGACATGATGGGTACTTGACTGTTATTGTTAAGGTGTTAACATGTATTACGTATTTGCCATGATCAACCTGTGTTCATAATCTGTTATCTATGTGATACTTGTGTGCACTACTTGAAACCAAAACCTGACTTGTATTGGTAACCATGTTAGGACGTGGTTGACCACTAGCTGCTAGACTTGACTTTTCTGTGTAATCTGCCGAGCAAACCAAGGTGAGTTCACACTTTCTACAAAGCATGGGATTCCCAGGGGTTGAGAATGGGGTTAAGGAATATGGATTCCTCGTCCTTCTTGGGTAGGACAGTATTGGTTCAGGAATGTAATTCCTCGTCCTCACGGACAGATAACTTTACTAGACCAAAACTCTCTATCACGAAGTCCCTCCTTTTTATATCGACTTAATCGCCGGGCCAATGGCGAGCGGGTCATTAGTTAGATAGCGCTATTTAGGTCTGACATGCCTCACACCGTGCCGCAGAGGACGGGCGTGAACTAATGGATCTGGGGCACGTCAATGCTGATAGACATTGACAGTTTCAGGGCACTTAAACATGACTTCAGTCAGTAGTCAATATGGTAACGAGTCTAGTGTATTCAAGGGGTAGCCCCCACGGCCGAAATGCCAGATAACTATCATGGGGTAACCCCCACGGCAGGATTGCCAGAGTAAATGGGTTAAACAAATGGTTAAACAAATCACGTTTTCAACTATGGGGTAACCCCCACGGCAGGAACGCCAGCTAAAGGAAACTGTTTTTGGAACAACTTAAAACGAACACCCAACCGTGAACTCACTCAACTTGTTGTTGACTCGTTACTACATGCTTTGCAGGTCAATAGGTACTTAGCTGGAGCTTGCTCAGGGAAGAGTCGTTGTGGGACATGGACAGCTGTGTGCCATGTGAGACCTTTGGATATTTAAACTTAAGTTTTGGTTTTAAACATTATGCTTCCGCTCATAACTTAAACTATGTTTGATTTGGACACTAATCGTGTTGGTTGGACTTTTACAATTAATTACTTACTTGTTCAATATGATTAGTGGTTTGATCCTGGTCAGTCACGCCTCCAAGCGGTGATACTCCGCGTGTGGATTTTGGGGGTGTGACAGATTGGTATCAGAGCCATTGGTTATAGAGAACTTGGTTTTAATAAAGGAAAACGTTTTTGTTAAAACCAGACTATAACCTGTACAGTGCTCTACGATCCACAACGACGCTTCACTCCACGTGCAAGGCTCGACATTCTAGGTGATATGGTTTATGTTTATATTGCCTACTTGCTAGATTGCATAGAACTTTGCTCATGGTATGCTTAGATAAATGTAGCCACTATAGTTTGAAAACACATTTGTGCTTGCTCCCTACTGTCACTACACACTTATACACATTCGCGACACCTTTCCTACTTGTGTTTCCTTCGACGCGAGATCATGAGGGAACGTGGGAACCTAACTCAAGCCAGCTGACGGCTCTTATCAACGAACAAGTAACGGCAGCACTCGCAGCCGCTCAGGCAGGAGGTATAACCTGCTATTCCGAACCTAACCTAGGATGATAGATCCTACTCTCGTGACCCAACTCTCGCGCTTAACCCTGTCGTTTCTTCCTCGCGCAACAAGGTCAGAACGCTCAGCCGCCTGTATGCACATTTAAGATGTTTATGGACCGTCGTCCTAGTACTTTCAGTGGCACTAAAGGAGCTGTTAGACTCCTCCATTGGTTTGAAAAGCTCGAGTCTGTCTTAGAGACGTGTGAATGCCCTGAGGCTCATAGGGTGAAGTACGCCACTGGTACTCCCGAAGGCACTACGCTAACTTGGCGGAACGCGCAAGTTCAGATGCTGGGGCTGGCGGCTGCTAATGCCACCCCATGGAATGATTTTAAGGAAGTGATCAAACGTGAATAATGTAGTCATGATGACATCCACAAGCTGGAAGGGGAAATTCTTTAACCTGAACGATCCAACGAACTGGCAGCGTTATGTCCAACTATAGTGGATCCTCCCATCGAACGCATTGAGCTGTACCTCAAAGGCATAGTACCAGAGAATCAAAGTCATGTGACTTCTGCCAACCTTGGTACTATCCAGGATGTAAGTGGAACAGAACAGACTGCCTAAGCGTGTAAGTGCTACTACTACTACTGCTACACCCAGTGACAATAAATGAAAGTGGAATGGAACCCCCAGCCAGGGTTCGACTTCAGTTCAGTCCCAGGCACAGCAGCGAAAGATTGATGACTACCAGAGCCCTGGTCAGCAATCTTCTGGTATGCAAGAGCAGGGTGGATATAGAGAAAACCTCCCGAAGTGCAACAGGTGCAACAGGCACCACAGTGGTCAGTGCAACAGGGGTCGTTGCCAGAGGTGCCTCAAAATGGGTCAGGAAGCTAAGGGATTGCAGGAGCTCACGACCTGCGAATCGGAACCAACAACAACGATAATCAGGGCAATGGGAATAACAACGGAGGTAATAACGACGGCAATGGTGCCAGGGGTCGGGTGTTCATGATTGGTCAGGGTGATGCTAGGAATGACCCCAACGTATGATGGTTTTGACATCGTTATTGGTATGGACTGGTTATCTCAACACCAAGCAGAGATTCTTTGCAACGAAAAGATTGTCCGTATTCCTCGCCCAGGTGGTGAACCTCTCATGATTCGTGGCGACAAGAGTGGTGCTGTAGTGAGCATCATTTCTTCCCTTAAGGCTCAAAAGTGTTTGCGTAAGGGCCACACTGCTTTTCTGGCTCTTGTTACTGACACCTCCAAGAAAGGGAAAAAGATAGAAGACTTTCCGATTGTACGTGATTATCCTGAGGTATTTCCTGAGAAACTACCTGGCCTCCCGCCTCATCGTCAGGTCGAGTTTCAAGTCGAGTTAGCTCCTGGAGCGGCACCTATAGCTCGTGCACCGTATCGCTTAGCTCCATCAGAGTTGAAAGAGCTATCTACGCAACTGCAAGAACTCTTAGATAAGGGTTTTATTCGTCCTAACTCTTCGCCCTGGGGAGCTCCAGTACTATTTGTGAAGAAGAAAGACGGTACGTTCAGAATGTGCATCGACTACCGTGAACTGAACAAGGTGACTGTGAAGAATCGCTATCCTCTTCCACGCATTGATGACCTATTCGACCAGCTGCAAGGGTCGGGTTACTACTCAAAGATCGATTTGAGATCGGGGTATCACCAGCTGAGAGTCCGAGAAGAGGACGTCTCCAAAACAGCCTTCAGAACTCGTTATGGCCACTATGAGTTTTTGGTCATGCCTTTTGGGATGACAAACGCACCAGCGGTCTTCATGGACTTGATGAATCGAGTGTGCAAGCCCTACTTAGACAAATTCGTTATTGTCTTCATTGATGACATCCTGATCTATTCGAAGAGTCAGGGGGAACATGAGCAACACTTACGACTTATTTTGGAACTCCTTCGAAAGGAACAGCTGTACGCCAAGTTCTCAAAATGTGACTTCTGGCTTCGTGAAGTCCATTTCTTAGGCCATGTAGTGAACAAGGATGGGATTCACGTTGATCCATCCAAGGTAGAGTCAATCAAGAGCTGGCCTGCACCTCGTACGCCAACGGAAATTCGCCAATTCTTGGGATTGGCAGGTTATTACAGGAGATTTATCAAGGATTTCTCCAAGATTGCTCAGCCTCTGACTTCACTAACGCAGAAGGGCGTTGTTTATCGTTGGGGAAACGCACAGGAATTAGCGTTTCAGCACTTAAAGGATAAACTTTGCAGTGCACCTATCCTTTCATTGCCAGAGGGCACAGTCGACTTCGTGGTCTACTGTGACGCATCTATTCAGGGTCTTGGTTGTGTTTTGATGCAGCGGGATAAAGTTATAGCATACGCTTCACGCCAACTCAAGGTTCATGAGAAGAACTACACTACACACGATCTGGAGCTGGGAACGGTTGTTTTTGCACTTAAGATATGGAGACACTACCTATATGGTACCAAATGCGCTATCTACACTGATCACAGGAGCCTCGAGCATATCTTTAAACAGAAGGAACTCAATATGAGATAACGACGATGGGTCGAACTGTTGAAATGACTACGAATGCTTGATCAGGTACCAACCAGGCAAAGCCAACGCTGTGGCTGACGCCCTCAGTCGAAAGAACACTACGCCTAAGCGCGTGCGAGCTTTACAACTCATTATACAGTCTAGTCTTCCTTCCCAAATACGAAATGCTCAGGTAGAAGCATTGAAACCAGAAAACGTCAGGGCTGAAGCCCTACGCGGCTCAAGGTAACGCTTAGAACAAAAGGAAGACGGTGCTTACTACGTAACGGGACGCATTTGGGTCCCACTTTATGGCAACCTACGAGAGCTTGTGATGGATGAGGCACACAAGTCTCGCTACTCAGTACATCCTGGTTCGTATAAGATGTACCACGACCTCAGAACTACCCTACTGGTGGCCTAGCGTGAAGGCCCACGTAGCAACATACGTTAGCAAGTGCTTGACTTGTGCGAGAGTCAAGACGGAATACCAGAAACCTTCAGACCGACTCCGACAACCAGAGATACCACAATGGAAATGGGAGCAAATTTCCATGGATTTTGTTACTGGCCTGCCTAGATCACAACGTGGTAACGATACTATTTGGGTGATCGTGGATCGACTCACAAAGTCTGCTCACTTCCTGGCTATCAAAGAAACGGATAAGTTCTCCACTCTAGCAGAAGTATACCTAAAGGAAGTTGTCTCGAGGCACGGGGTGCCCACCTCTACTATCTCGGATCGAGATGCGCGTTTTACATCAGAACTGTGGCAAGCAATGCACAAGTCATTTGGCTCACGATTAGATATGAGCACAGCCTATCACCCGCAAACGGATGGACAGTCGGAATGTACCATCCAGACCCTCTAAGACATGCTTAGGGCATGTGTGATTGACTTTGGCAACGGCTGGGAAAAGCATCTGCCACTTGTGGAATTTCCGTACAACAATAGCTACCACACCAGCATTAAAGCTGCTCCGTTTGAGGCATTGTATGGGCGTAAATGCCGGTCACCTCTTTGTTGGGCAGAGGTGGGGGAATAGTCAGATTACTGGTCCAGAACATGTGGTTGACACAACAGAGAAAATTGTTCAGATACGACAACGAATGGCGGCAGCTCGTGACCGTCAGAAAGTCTACGCCGATAAGGGAAGAAAACCACTAGAGCTCCAGGTTGGGGAACGTGTACTACTCAAAGTTTCACCCTGGAAGGGTGTGGTTCGTTTTGGCAAACGGGGCAAACTTAACCCACGATACGTTGAACCTTTCGAAGTCATTGAGAAAATAGGCAAGGTGGCCTACAGACTGAACTTACCAGCAGAACTCAGTGCAGTTCACGACGTTTTCCATGTGTCAAGTCTGAAGAAGTGTCTGTCAGATGAGACCCACGTAGTTTCTTTGAAGGAGCTCACGATCGACGAGCAGTTATGATTCGTCGAGGAACCTGTTGAAATCATGGACCGGGATGTTAAGGTCCTCAAGCGTACTAGAATACCTCTCGTTCAAGTTCGTTGGAACTCACGTCGCGGCCCAGAGTTCACCTGGGAACGCGAAGATCAAATGGAACAAAAGTATCCCCAACTATTCGCAAACAGTACAACCACTACTGAGGCTGAAGCTACGAAATTTCGGGACGAAATTCCAGATAACGGGGGGGAGGATGTGACACCCCAGGAAAACCAGGGAAACCATGCAACTTAACTAGCTTCCTCAGTGAGTACGTGCTAAATTTCGGGACGAAATTTCTTTCAACTTGGGGATAATGTGACAACTCGTATTTCCAAACCGATCTTTGTACTTTGATGTAACGTATGTGTGCGATATGTGACTGTTATGAAAGTGAATGTTTATGTGAATGCTATGTTATTACGTGCTTGTGTAATGTATGTATGTTATAAGCGCACAAAACACACTCGACCGCACAAGCCATTTGGGCTACACCTTGCATTCGGATCAAATGGGCAGCCCAAGTGAGGGTTTGGCCCACTCTCTTTTATACGCATTACACTTAGGAGATAGGGTTACTACTCACAACTTGCAACACACACACAAACCCTACGATACCTTTCTCTCCTGCTTGAACCCGACGGCAACAAGAGTGTCCCTCTCTCGAAGCTTGATCATTCGGATTAACCCTTCTTCATCTCTAATCCGATTAGTGTTTTAGTATATTGTGGTTAATTGGTTTCATGTTGATCGAATGATGGTGTATTGCTTTATGATTAATCAAATCCGGTTAGGGGTTTCTGTTTGTAGAATCGATAATATTAGGTGGCATGAGGTTATGATATATGAATGTTTTACATGATGCTGTGGGAATGATATCATATTTATGGTGATATAACTGTTGATAATATTGTCATGAAATCGGCCCATATATGTGAGATTATGTGAATTGGATGGTATAGATGAGCATGTTAAGAATGATAATACACGTTGACAAATCTGATTTCATGACTTGATCTTAATATCGATGATCTAGGTTGTTCATACATAAATTATTGCTGCTCATTGTGAATGGCACATGTGTTTATAACTAGATGATACATAAAAATTAAATAATGAATGATGATGATGTCAACTGTTGGAATATCGATTAAGGTTCTTGATATATTCATTGTATTATATGCAATGTTTGGTCCAATTGTAATCAAGTTCCATGGAAAATCATAATTACATGTTTAGTAATTATATGTTTCACTTTTCAGTTTGCATGTGGGTTTACTGCAAATGTCAACCCATGTGGTTGTAATCTTGATATCACCAAACCATGTGCATCTTGTCAAAATAGTCAAGATCAATTATTAAGCAATGATGATGATTAAACTAATTGTTTTGATAATATGAAATATTAATGGTAATAGACACATGAATTATAGAATTATTGGTTGGAAAATGTTGTTTGATCGAATATTGATGAAACTGTGAATTTGTTAACTGACAAAATAAAAGGAAACAATATAACCGATTGGCATGATTGACGGAGAATAAAACAAATCGCACAAGATCAAATCTTATCAAATAAGCTTTCTGATCGCACAAGATTGTCCAGTCGTACAAGCTTGGCTGGATCGCACAAGATTAAAACAAGCTGTTTTGGGTCGCACAAGCTTTGGGCTTATTCACATGTTGGGCCGGGGTATTTAGTGGGTTATGTTAGTGAGTCGCACAAGATATATTGTAATCGTACATGATGTGTTGGATCGCACAAGTTGTTTAACTGTTTATTAATTTGGGCCGTGTGTATAGTTGTGTTGGGCATTTCGGATAATGGGCCGGGTACTATTGGGCTTCAATGGGTGATCGCACAAGGTTGCTGAACTTGTGCGACCGCAATCTTTTAGATCGTACAAGATAGACATGATGGGTACTTGACTGTTATTGTTAAGGTGTTAACATGTATTACGTATTTGCCATGATCAACCTGTGTTCATAATCTGTTATCTATGTGATACTTGTGTGCACTACTTGAAACCAAAACCTGACTTGTATTGGTAACCATGTTAGGACGTGGTTGACCACTAGCTGCTAGACTTGACTTTTCTGTGTAATCTGCCGAGCAAACCAAGGTGAGTTCACACTTTCTACAAAGCATGGGATTCCCAGGGGTTGGGAATGGGGTTAAGGAATATGGATTCCTCGTCCTTCTTGGGTAGGACAGTATTGGTTCAGGAATGTAATTCCTCGTCCTCACGGACAGATAACTTTACTAGACCAAAACTTTCTATCACGAAGTCCCTCCTTTTTATATCGACTTAATCGCCGGGCCAATGGCGAGCGGGTCATTAGTTAGATAGCGCTATTTAGGTCTGACAAGCCTCACACCGTGCCGCAGAGGACGGGCGTGAACTAATGGATCTGGGGCACGTCAATGCTGATAGACATTGACAGTTTCAGGGCACTTAAACATGACTTCAGTCAGTAGTCGATATGGTAACGAGTCTAGTGTATTCAAGGGGTAGCCCCCACGGCCGAAATGCCAGATAACTATCATGGGGTAACCCCCACGGCAGGATTGCCAGAGTAAATGGGTTAAACAAATGGTTAAACAAATCACGTTTTCAACTATGGGGTAACCCCCACGGCAGGAACGCCAACTAAAGGAAACTGTTTTTGGAACAACTTAAAACGAACACCCAACCGTGAACTCACTCAACTTGTTGTTGACTCGTTACTACATGCTTTGCAGGTCAATAGGTACTTAGCTGGAGCTTGCTCAGGGAAGAGTCGTTGTGGGACATGGACAGCTGTGTGCCATGTGAGACCTTTGGATATTTAAACTTAAGTTTTGGTTTTAAACATTATGCTTCCGCTCATAACTTAAACTATGTTTGATTTGGACACTAATCGTGTTGGTTGGACTTTTACAATTAATTACTTACTTGTTCAATATGATTAGTGGTTTGATCCTGGTCAGTCACGCCTCCAAGCGGTGATACTCCGCGTGTGGATTTTGGGGGTGTGACAGATTGGTATCAGAGCCATTGGTTATAGAGAACTTGGTTTTAATAAAGGAAAACGTTTTTGTTAAAACCAGACTATAACCTGTACAGTGCTCTACGATCCACAACGACGCTTCACTCCACGTGCAAGGCTCGACATTCTAGGTGATATGGTTTATGTTTATATTGCCTACTTGCTAGATTGCATAGAACTTTGCTCATGGTATGCTTAGATAAATGTAGCCACTATAGTTTGAAAACACATTTGTGCTTGCTCCCTACTGTCACTACACACTTATACACATTCGCGACACCTTTCCTACTTGTGTTTCCTTCGACGCGAGATCATGAGGGAACGTGGGAACCTAACTCAAGCCAGCTGACGGCTCTTATCAACGAACAAGTAACGGCAGCACTCGCAGCTGCTCAGGCAGGAGGTATAACCTGCTATTCCGAACCTAACCTAGGATGATAGATCCTACTCTCGTGACCCAACTCTCGCGCTTAACCCTGTCGTTTCTTCCTCGCGCAACAAGGTCAGAACGCTCAGCCGCCTGTATGCACATTTAAGATGTTTATGGACCGTCGTCCTAGTACTTTCAGTGGCACTAAAGGAGCTGTTAGACTCCTCCATTGGTTTGAAAAGCTCGAGTCTGTCTTAGAGACGTGTGAATGCCCTGAGGCTCATAGGGTGAAGTACGCCACTGGTACTCCCGAAGGCACTACGCTAACTTGGCGGAACGCGCAAGTTCAGATGCTGGGGCTGGCGGCTGCTAATGCCACCCCATGGAATGATTTTAAGGAAGTGATCAAACGTGAATAATGTAGTCATGATGACATCCACAAGCTGGAAGGGGAAATTCTTTAACCTGAACGATCCAACGAACTGGCAGGGTTATGTCCAATTATAGTGGATCCTCCCATCGAACGCATTGAGCTGTACCTCAAAGGCATAGTACCAGAGAATCAAAGTCATGTGACTTCTGCCAACCTTGCTACTATCCAGGATATAAGTGGAACAGAACAGACTGCCTAAGCGTGTAAGTGCTACTACTACTACTGCTACACCCAGTGACAATAAATGAAAGTGGAATGGAACCCCCAGCCAGGGTTCGACTTCAGTTCAGTCCCAGGCACAGCAGCGAAAGATTGATGACTACCAGAGCCCTGGTCAGCAATCTTCTGGTATGCAAGAGCAGGGTGGATATAGAGAAAACCTCCCGAAGTGCAACAGGCACCACAGTGGTCAGTGCAACAGGGGTCGTTGCCAGAGGTGCCTCAAAATGGGTCAGGAAGCTAAGGGATTGCAGGAGCTCACGACCTGCGAATCGGAACCAACAACAACGATAATCAGGGCAATGGGAATAACAATGGAGGTAATAACGACGGCAATGGTGCCAGGGGTCGGGTGTTCATGATTGGTCAGGGTGATGCTAGGAATGACCCCAACGTATGATGGTTTTGACATCGTTATTGGTATGGACTGGTTATCTCAACACCAAGCAGAGATTCTTTGCAACGAAAAGATTGTCCATATTCCTCGCCCAGGTGGTGAACCTCTCATGATTCGTGGCGACAAGAGTGGTGCTGTAGTGAGCATCATTTCTTCCCTTAAGGCTCAAAAGTGTTTGCGTAAGGGCCACACTGCTTTTCTGGCTCTTGTTACTGACACCTCCAAGAAAGGGAAAAAGATAGAAGACTTTCCGATTGTACGTGATTATCCTGAGGTATTTCCTGAGGAACTACCTGGCCTCCCGCCTCATCGTCAGGTCGAGTTTCAAGTCGAGTTAGCTCCTGGAGCGGCACCTATAGCTCGTGCACCGTATCGCTTAGCTCCATCAGAGTTGAAAGAGCTATCTACGCAACTGCAAGAACTCTTAGATAAGGGTTTTATTCGTCCTAGCTCTTCGCCCTGGGGAGCTCCAGTACTATTTGTGAAGAAGAAAGACGGTACGTTCAGAATGTGCATCGACTACCGTGAACTGAACAAGGTGACTGTGAAGAATCGCTATCCTCTTCCACGCATTGATGACCTATTCGACCAGCTGCAAGGGTCGGGTTACTACTCAAAGATCGATTTGAGATCGGGGTATCACCAGCTGAGAGTCCGAGAAGAGGACGTCTCCAAAACAGCCTTCAGAACTCGTTATGGCCACTATGAGTTTTTGGTCATGCCTTTTGGGATGACAAACGCACCAGCGGTCTTCATGGACTTGATGAATCGAGTGTGCAAGCCCTACTTAGACAAATTCGTTATTGTCTTCATTGATGACATCCTGATCTATTCGAAGAGTCAGGGGGAACATGAGCAACACTTACGACTTATTTTGGAACTCCTTCGAAAGGAACAGCTGTACGCCAAGTTCTCAAAATGTGACTTCTGGCTTCGTGAAGTCCATTTCTTAGGCCATGTAGTGAACAAGGATGGGATTCACGTTGATCCATCCAAGGTAGAGTCAATCAAGAGCTGGCCTGCACCTCGTACGCCAACGGAAATTCGCCAATTCTTGGGATTGGCAGGTTATTACAGGAGATTTATCAAGGATTTCTCCAAGATTGCTCAGCCTCTGACTTCACTAACGCAGAAGGGCGTTGTTTATCGTTGGGGAAACGCACAGGAGTTAGCGTTTCAGCACTTAAACGATAAACTTTGCAGTGCACCTATCCTTTCATTGCCAGAGGGCACAGACGACTTCGTGGTCTACTGCGACGCATCTATTCAGGGTCTTGGTTGTGTTTTGATGCAGCGGGATAAAGTTATAGCATACGCTTCACGCCAACTCAAGGTTCATGAGAAGAACTACACTACACACGATCTGGAGCTGGGAACGGTTGTTTTTGCACTTAAGATATGGAGACACTACCTATATGGTACCAAATGCGCTATCTACACTGATCACAGGAGCCTCGAGCATATCTTTAAATAGAAGGAACTCAATATGAGATAACGACGATGGGTCGAACTGTTGAAATGACTACGAATGCTTGATCAGGTACCAACCAGGCAAAGCCAACGCTGTGGCTGACGCCCTCAGTCGAAAGAACACTACGCCTAAGCGCGTGCGAGCTTTACAACTCATTATACAGTCTAGTCTTCCTTCCCAAATACGAAATGCTCAGGTAGAAGCATTGAAACCAGAAAACGTCAGGGCTGAAGCCCTACGTGGCTCAAGGTAACGCTTAGAACAAAAGGAAGACGGTGCTTACTACGTAACGGGACGCATTTGGGTCCCACTTTATGGCAACCTACGAGAGCTTGTGATGGATGAGGCACACAAGTCTCGCTACTCAGTACATCCTGGTTCGGATAAGATGTACCACGACCTCAGAACTACCCTACTGGTGGCCTAGCGTGAAGGCCCACGTAGCAACATACGTTAGCAAGTGCTTGACTTGTGCGAGAGTCAAGACGGAATACCAGAAACCTTCAGACCGACTCCGACAACCAGAGATACCACAATGGAAATGGGAGCAAATTTCCATGGATTTTGTTACTGGCCTGCCTAGATCACAACGTGGTAACGATACTATTTGGGTGATCGTGGATCGACTCACAAAGTCTGCTCACTTCCTGGCTATCAAAGAAACGGATAAGTTCTCCACTCTAGCAGAAGTATACCTAAAGGAAGTTGTCTCGAGGCACGGGGTGCCCACCTCTACTATCTCGGATCGAGATGCGCGTTTTACATCAGAACTGTGGCAAGCAATGCACAAGTCATTTGGCTCACGATTAGATATGAGCACAGCCTATCACCCGCAAACGGATGGACAGTCGGAATGTACCATCCAGACCCTCGAAGACATGCTTAGGGCATGTGTGATTGACTTTGGCAACGGCTGGGAAAAGCATCTGCCACTTGTGGAATTTCCGTACAACAATAGCTACCACACCAGCATTAAAGCTGCTCCGTTTGAGGCATTGTATGGGCGTAAATGCCGGTCACCTCTTTGTTGGGCAGAGGTGGGGGAATAGTCAGATTACTGGTCCAGAACATGTGGTTGACACAACAGAGAAAATTGTTCAGATACGACAACGAATGGCGGCAGCTCGTGACCGTCAGAAAGTCTACGCCGATAAGGGAAGAAAACCACTAGAGCTCCAGGTTGGGGAACGTGTACTACTCAAAGTTTCACCCTGGAAGGGTGTGGTTCGTTTTGGCAAACGGGGCAAACTTAACCCACGATACGTTGAACCTTTCGAAGTCATTGAGAAAATAGGCAAGGTGGCCTACAGACTGAACTTACCAGCAGAACTCAGTGCAGTTCACGACGTTTTCCATGTGTCAAGTCTGAAGAAGTGTCTGTCAGATGAGACCCACGTAGTTTCTTTGAAGGAGCTCACGATCGACGAGCAGTTATGATTCGTCGAGGAACCTGTTGAAATCACGGACCGGGATGTTAAGGTCCTCAAGCGTACTAGAATACCTCTCGTTCGAGTTCGTTGGAACTCACGTCGCGGCCCAGAGTTCACCTGGGAACGCGAAGATCAAATGGAACAAAAGTATCCCCAACTATTCGCAAACAGTACAACCACTACTGAGGCTGAAGCTACGAAATTTCGGGACGAAATTCCAGATAACGGGGGGGGGGGGGGGGGATGTGACACCCCAGGAAAACCAGGGAAACCATGCAACTTAACTAGCTTCCTCAGTGAGTACGTGCTAAATTTCAGGACGAAATTTCTTTCAACTTGGGGATAATGTGACAACTCGTATTTCCAAACCGATCTTTGTACTTTGATGTAACGTATGTGTACGATATGTGACTGTTATGAAAGTGAATGTTTATGTGAATGCTATGTTATTACGTGCTTGTGTAATGTATGTATGTTATAAGCGCACAAAACACACTCGACCGCACAAGCCATTTGGGCTACAC
This sequence comes from Helianthus tuberosus, assembly GCA_030545235.1. Taxonomy (NCBI): domain Eukaryota; kingdom Viridiplantae; phylum Streptophyta; class Magnoliopsida; order Asterales; family Asteraceae; genus Helianthus; species Helianthus tuberosus. The sequence goes on from CM060440.1 coordinate 66,903,225, forward strand.
CTTGCATTCGGATCAAATGGGCAGCCCAAGTGAGGGTTTGGCCCACTCTCTTTTATACGCATTACACTTAGGAGATAGGGTTACTACTCACAACTTGCAACACACACACAAACCCTACGATACCTTTCTCTCCTGCTTGAACCCGACGGCAACAAGAGTGTCCCTCTCTCGAAGCTTGATCATTCGGATTAACCCTTCTTCATCTCTAATCCGGTTAGTGTTTTAGTATATTGTGGTTAATTGGTTTCATGTTGATCGAATGATGGTGTATTGCTTTATGATTAATCAAATCCGGTTAGGGGTTTCTGTTTGTAGAATCGATAATATTAGGTGGCATGAGGTTATGATATATGAATGTTTTACATGATGCTGTGGGAATGATATCATATTTATGGTGATATAACTGTTGATAATATTGTCATGAAATCGGCCCATATATGTGAGATTATGTGAATTGGATGGTATAGATGAGCATGTTAAGAATGATAATACACGTTGACAAATCTGATTTCATGACTTGATCTTAATATCGATGATCTAGGTTGTTCATACATAAATTATTGCTGCTCATTGTGAATGGCACATGTGTTTATAACTAGATGATACATAAAAATTAAATAATGAATGATGATGATGTCAACTATTGGAATATCGATTAAGGTTCTTGATATATTCATGGTATTATATGCAATGTTTGGTCCAATTGTAATCAAGTTCCATGGAAAATCATAATTACATGTTTAGTAATTATATGTTTCACTTTTCAGTTTGCATGTGGGTTTACTGCAAATGTCAACCCATGTGGTTGTAATCTTGATATCACCAAACCATGTGCATCTTGTCAAAATAGTCAAGATCAATTATTAAGCAATGATGATGATGAAACTAATTGTTTTGATAATATGAAATATTAATGGTAATAGACACATGAATTATAGAATTATTGGTTGGAAAATGTTGTTTGATCGAATATTGATGAAACTGTGAATTTGTTAACTGACAAAATAAAAGGAAACAATATAACCGATTGGCATGATTGACGGAGAATAAAACAATTCGCACAAGATCAAATCTTATCAAATAAGCTTTCTGATCGCACAAGATTGTCCAGTCGTACAAGCTTGGCTGGATCGCACAAGATTAAAACAAGCTGTTTTGGGTCGCACAAGCTTTGGGCTTATTCACATGTTGGGCCGGGGTATTTAGTGGGTTATGTTAGTGAGTCGCACAAGATATATTGTAATCGTACATGATGTGTTGGATCGCACAAGTTGTTTAACTGTTTATTAATTTGGGCCGTGTGTATAGTTGTGTTGGGCATTTCGGATAATGGGCCGGGTACTATTGGGCTTCAATGGGTGATCGCACAAGGTTGCTGAACTTGTGCGACCGCAATCTTTTAGATCGTACAAGATAGACATGATGGGTACTTGACTGTTATTGTTAAGGTGTTAACATGTATTACGTATTTGCCATGATCAACCTGTGTTCATAATCTGTTATCTATGTGATACTTGTGTGCACTACTTGAAACCAAAACCTGACTTGTATTGGTAACCATGTTAGGACGTGGTTGACCACTAGCTGCTAGACTTGACTTTTCTGTGTAATCTGCCGAGCAAACCAAGGTGAGTTCACACTTTCTACAAAGCATGGGATTCCCAGGGGTTGGGAATGGGGTTAAGGAATATGGATTCCTCGTCCTTCTTGGGTAGGACAGTATTGGTTCAGGAATGTAATTCCTCGTCCTCACGGACAGATAACTTTACTAGACCAAAACTTTCTATCACGAAGTCCCTCCTTTTTATATCGACTTAATCGCCGGGCCAATGGCGAGCGGGTCATTAGTTAGATAGCGCTATTTAGGTCTGACAAGCCTCACACCGTGCCGCAGAGGATGGGCGTGAACTAATGGATCTGGGGCACGTCAATGCTGATAGACATTGACAGTTTCAGGGCACTTAAACATGACTTCAGTCAGTAGTCGATATGGTAACGAGTCTAGTGTATTCAAGGGGTAGCCCCCACGGCCGAAATGCCAGATAACTATCATGGGGTAACCCCCACGGCAGGATTGCCAGAGTAAATGGGTTAAACAAATGGTTAAACAAATCACGTTTTCAACCATGGGGTAACCCCCACGGCAGGAACGCCAGCTAAAGGAAACTGTTTTTGGAACAACTTAAAACGAACACCCAACCGTGAACTCACTCAACTTGTTGTTGACTCGTTACTACATGCTTTGCAGGTCAATAGGTACTTAGCTGGAGCTTGCTCAGGGAAGAGTCGTTGTGGGACATGGACAGCTGTGTGCCATGTGAGACCTTTGGATTTTTAAACTTAAGTTTTGGTTTTAAACATTATGCTTCCGCTCATAACTTAAACTATGTTTGATTTGGACACTAATCGTGTTGGTTGGACTTTTACAATTAATTACTTACTTGTTCAATATGATTAGTGGTTTGATCCTGGTCAGTCACGCCTCCAAGCGGTGATACTCCGCGTGTGGATTTTGGGGGTGTGACAAAATTGTTAATTCCATTTCTAGAACATTGAAGTTTTACTCTGATAATTCAGCTGCCGTTAGTTTCTCGAACAGTAACAGTTCGACTGGAGCTGGTTTATATCTCGATACAAAATATATGTTCGTACGTGAACGAGTTGAGGAAACTAATCTTTGTATTGAGTATATTAGTACTAAAGATATGCTTGCAGATCCGATGACTAAAGGTCTCCCTCCTTAGGTTTACGAAGAACATGTTCGGAATATGGGATTTAGTAAAGACCTTGTTTAGCATATCGTACTGGCTTATGTTTTATGATTAATGAAATTCCCTCAGTTTGATTTTATATGTCTCTTAGAATATGTTCAACCGGTATAATGGCATATAGACAAATAAAGTGACAAATCAAACAAAGGGCTTATGCGTATTTTGATCATAACGATTAGGTTTTAAATTAAGGCTATAGTATGACTAATGGGGGTCCTTAGTCGCATATTGATTCAACGACTGTATTTCTCCGCTATAGTTCTTGTTTAAGGCGAAAATGAGTGTTAACTCCTGATCAGGCTTATCAATACACATAGTAAATGATTACTTGTCACGGCTCCCGTCCCGGTTTTACCCTGTTCAGGAGCCGCGGGACAAAAATCCGATGTAATTATTATGTTGGCAGCGGAATTTTAACAGGATCTTTTAAAACTTTGAAATGCCCAATTATTTTATTTCATAATTTGGGGATAACAACCATAATTTACAATAAAGGTGATTTCTCACGGAAATCCCTTGTTTTACAAAAACATGTTTCTTTATTTTATTGAGCCACTTCTTCAAGCTTGCAGTGCTACATGGCAATTTTTCCTGGATCAAAGCAGATCACCTGAAACATGTTTCAACAAGGTTTTATCAGCAGGGAAATACTGGCGAGTCACTCAAGTTGCACAAAACGACACATTGTTATAATATACAGTATTAAGGGTGATTACATTGTTTCTATCAACCAATTATCCCAAATCGGTATTTGTCACTCGACTATATCTGTGACTATGGTCAGATCACCCATTGGCTAACCCGTTGTCCAATGGTGACGGGTATCAAGTAATGTATACAAAACCCCACATATCGGCAGTAATTGAAGATTACAAAGATTAATCCCTGTAATTTTAACTTTGAAAACAAGTAGAGTTTTAAGAAAACAATTTGATAAAAAGAGAATGACTCACATTGCAGATTTAGACGGGCAGCGTTTAGCCTACTGATTTTAGCCTGATTAACCTAATACAAATAACAATGCACACGAAAACTAGGTCAGTAACTTAATACAACTTTTACGACAACTCACGAGATCCAAAACCTTCACTACGAATGACCAAGTATAGCCTAAATACGGGCAACACTTAAACATCCATCGGATTGGTTTTTATCGATCGGATATTGAATCTTAGCAGTGATCGAGTTATTACCCTGTTATCGTGGCAGAATGTCGTGCTTGTGTGTGTTTTTGGAGTAAACAGACGATATCTCAATGTACGAAACTGTAACACCTCGAAAATTCATGACCAATAAAATAAGGACACGTGTCATGTGTTACAAACGTGTTATGAAAAACGGATCCAGATAAAGATGTACGGTAGGATTTAAAAGCGTCGATATGTTAAGTTATACCTCTGAACGACCTATTAATAAATCCCTACCCATGATATACTTAATCAACATCTAAATGATATAAATAAATCTGGTTGTCCTAAATAATAAATGGATTTTAACCTAAGTCATGGATCCAATATGAATTCTTGGTATTTCCGACATTTAAAAACCTCCCACAAAGATCCAAATTGTGTAAGTACATGCAAGGCATGCAAGAGCTGAAAACTTGGTCCCCTCTACTGAAAATAAGCACAAGATTCGGACTAATAAGAAATGCATGAGCAAAGCCTAAAAGTTGCAAAAATTTTTGTCTCTGGTCATCGGTTACGGACCGTAAGAGCTCAGGCTTACGGTCCGTAAAGGGCAGCTTACGGACCGCAAGCTTGAGCTCTTACGGTCCGTAAGGCTGTCGCTGGCAGCAGAAGTGGACAGCTGCCTGTTCAGCCTGTTCCACCGCCTTAGATAAGTGGTTTTCGAAAATCAGGGGCCCTATAACTGGTTTTTAGCATCATAGGGACACCTGGGAACATCTTACAACCTTTATAGACTGATTTGGAGTGATCTTGTTGCATCAAATTGCATATATAAGGACTCCCAAGTTTGCAACATTGTGCCATTCATTTGCAACTTCATTTCTGGAGCTCCTCTGATCAGCAACAAGCTTCCTAGTGATTCCTAGTTGTGCTTAGGACCATTGTAAGTGTCCTTAATCCTCCTTAATTCAGTTTAGCTTAGTTAATTAGCTAAAAGTCAAACCGTCGTAATTAAGGTTTGACTTCGAGATTAATTAAAATTTGTTCAGTCAAATCTCGAATTAAAAGTACCTATAAGTAGGTAATTATGTGGGTAATAAACCCTTAAAAGGGTACTCTCTGATTCCCGCTCTAACTAGGTCAATTGTCGGGTCAAAGCTAACTTTAAAAAGTCAACAGAATAGTTATTTTCAAAATAATACATAATTAGCAATGTAGGATCCATGTAACCTGTTTTATCATTAATATGACTTGGTAATTAATGTAAGAACATGTCTAAACATGTTCACCCCGACAATTTTCAGTTTAGGCTCGGTTCGGAACCGAAAGTCGCATAGTTTGACTTTCGCTTTGACTTTCAGTTCTGACCCAATGTAGCATGTTTTAGAAATGCCTTAGAGCCTTATTTGGACCAGGTTTCATATTAGTATAACCCTCTGTGATTATACACCTTGGTTCAATAGTTATTCGATTCATATGCAATGTTCCGTTATATGCTTAAATGTTGACTATTATGCCCTTGTCACCTTAAAACATGAATTTTGAAAATGTAAAAGAGTAGATACCATGATTACTAATTATTAGGCTTGTCCCTAAAATTTGACATCAGTTTGAGGTCTAGATTAGAAGTTATGCTCATTAGCGTAAATAAGAAACTTTTTAGTAATTAAATGGCATAATTAGCATATAGCCAATCTAAACCTAATTTTTATTTAAAACTTTTTACCTACTGATGTAATATAATAATTTGGGATTTTTGGAGATTTTTATTTATTTTTAGGCTGAGCATAACTTAGAGTTCTAAGCTTGATTCGGTAATTGCCGGTTTTGCCCTTTTAGGCTATAAAATGAGTTTTACAAATCCTTTTGACCCCAAACCTTTTGCTACTGATTTTATATGATAAATAAAATACATTGAGCCTTCTGTAATAATAAAAATACCAGCTTTCTACATAGAACCCGGAAATGGCTCCAAATCTCCTTTTTAAGCGTTTTTAATGCATTGTATGTATTAAAACTATTTTACACATATAAGGTTGATACCTACTGATATTTTAAGTATATTTTTATACATTAACAGTAAGCTAAAGTTTTAAACTCAGATTTCCAGTTTTGACCTTTTTAGCCTAAGTGAAATTACCAAAATGCCCCTAAGGTGCACAGTTTGGTTTTAAATGATAAATTTCACACATAGATTATACCCTACTGATATAACTTAGTAAATTAATTATTTTTACTAATTACATCAGACCCGAAACTCAGAATTTTATTTAAACTCTTTTATAACCTTTTAAATGACCAAAATGCCCTTACGGGGCATAATTTGAGTTTAAATCCGTTTTGGGCATAATAGAAGATATCTTACTGATGTCACAACATATTTAAGGCATATTAACTTAGGAAAATTGTATATGATTCTTTTGGTTACTCGTTACGCACCTTTCGCGTTCGGATCGGCTCATGTAACTAGTTTGCATATATTAGCCGAAACGGGTCAAACCAAATCGATTTTGTCTCAAAATCCAGAATGTGTTTGAGTTACCCATATTAAACAAGTGTCCAAGCTTGTCGGGTCAAAACCACATTCTAAACCTGTCTTCGCTTTATCATGCGTTTGAACTGTGTCTTCCTTTTGAAAACTAACCAGTCTAAGCTTAATTAAAGACCCGTTAGGATTCTAATAGGTTATTATAAACCTTCATTCCAGATTAGGAGCCCAGTAAAGGCTACCTGTACTTGCTGTATTTGACTTATACATTGCTCAGGTAAATACTCTTAACTTATTTTCCCTATACGGGCTTGGGATACGGTATTATAATAATACCGCTTGGTCGGGTGTGTAGTCATTTAAATCAGACTGTGATTAATGTATTTACATAACTCGTTTAATATGTATTATTTGGTATATGGCCTTTGGGGGTTAAATGACCATGTCCCGGATATCCTTGGCATCATTCAAAGAAATGGCCACGACCTAAGCACGGGGTGTAGGCGTACACCTGACAGATGCATTATGTAAAAACTGGTAATCCACTTAAAGGAAATAATCCTTGTGGGCATTATACCTGTGGCATGTCAATTAATCTAGACCGGCCCTACAAACCGGCCCTAATGGACGACAAATAAGTAAAACTGTATACATGATTATTTTTGAATAATTGTCCCAAGTTATAAAACATATTTTTGCCGAAGTGCATCCAAATCAATTTTTAAACTCTTTTCAAAATGAGTCAGTTAAGTTGTATTTACCAGTGTAAACGGACGTATTTTTTCAAAAAGGCTAAGTGCAGGTACCATACGAAATAGGTTGGCTACTCCAGGCATCAATAATCAAGTCTCGCAAGCTCTAGATGTCGAAGTCTGTTGAACAGTTTTCTTTTTATTTTGATCCGCCTGTGGATCTGTTTCAACTACATTGTGATACTTAATATTACAATTTATTTGGTTGAAATGAATCTATCTTTTGCTTCCGCTGTGCATTTTAATATTGTGTTGTTTGACTATGATGATATCAACTACGTCACGATACTCCCCACCGGGCCCACCGGTAATACGTGGAAATATCGGGGTGTGACAGGTTGGTATCAGAGCCAACACTGAGCGAATTAAACACTAGCCCTTTTGTGTTTAATCTCAGTTACACAATTGCACATTCCTCAAATTTTCGAGTCTAGACAAAGAACATAGGACAAATCCTGATTTTGTTTTAAATTTTTGTCTTTTATATATTCTTTGTTGTTATTTTTGTTTATGATTGACAGGTCTAAATATGCCGCCAAGATTCCTTAGGAGAAAAGGAAAGTCACCTGTAGCAGGCCACGACCAGGAGGCCGGGCCTTCTCAAAGACGAACCTCACCCATCCCTATTAGCACCAGTCCACAGGGAGACTGGAGGGCGCATTTGCAGCCAGCCAGACGGTAATTTGCCAGAGGTCCAACTCTCGTCACTCCTTTGATAACCCGTCTCATATCTTTCGAAGCCGGTTCAACCCGTCAAATTACCTCGACGAACCAGTGGGTGTTAACCCATTGGGACCCGAAGATCACTTTTCTGGAGATCGCACCATGGATATGGATGAGGATACTGACCCTACCGAACCACCGACTGGTACCCCCACACATCCCATAGAAATTTCTGATGGGTCATCTTTTCATGGATCACCTTACCGTGGTCCAGATAGCTACCAAGCAAGATTCAACCAGTTCGAATGGTATTTCACACCCTCTTACTATTCAACGCCTCAGCAGCAGCAGCAGCAATCGGATCCTTCCAGGGACTCTCGCTTTGTGGCAGTTACCCCACCACCTCAGCAGCAGCCTCCTGAGCCACCAAGGCGAAGGAGAACAAACGCACGAATGTCCGTGCAAGGAAGAGGGCATATCAGCACCCCCCAACCATCGAGTAGCAGCCACTATCTGCCGCTCCGAGAAGACCAGCAGTTTGGGGGACCTTCAAACCCCAACCCGGAAGTGAACTCTGCACCAGTCATGCCACCACCGTTGGGCTTTGACAACCCAATTCCCACGTACACTGGCCCAGCAACGTATAATCCCTTTGAGCAGCCGGCTCATACTAGCTTCAATTATGCTGAGATTGACCCATACCTAGCGGCGTGGAACTACAATGCTCTTAACCCCGAAGGGCCCTACGGGACTCCTTGGGGAGTTGGATACCCAGTATATGGATACCAACAACAGCCGTCTCTTCGACCTCCACTCCAGCCGCAACCGCAGCCGCAGGTACCTCGGTTTTCCCCCCCAGAACGAGAGGAAATTCTCGAAAGGTTAGATCAGGTTGAGCGGGAAGTTCACAGATATCGCAGGGAACGATAAGGTTTCTTTAAGGGTTTGACAAATTTAATAAAAGGGAAGAGCAAGAAGGACCATTGAATCCTTCAATTGTTGGTAGTATTTCCTTGTTTCCAGTTGAGCCCCTGCGTGGGCCTGTTTTTCTGTTTTGACCCCTGCGAGGGTATGTTCTTTAGTATTCTGCCCCTGCGTGGGTATGTTTGTTGTTTAAGCCCCTGCGTGGGCGTGTTATTTTGTAGAAGTCCCCTTTTAGGGAAAAATTGTACTTGTTAAATTTTTGGAATGGTTAGTTTAAATTTTTCATTTTTATTAATTAAGTGCATAAACATAAAAATGTGAAATAAATAAAATAACATTCCTACTAAGAAGATCTACCATTATAATAAAGTGGCAAAAATCTAAAAAGGACAAGACCTAGCCATATGTCACCTTAAGACAGGGCCAAGATGGTAGTTCCATAATTAGGTTCAGATCCATATTAACCTCTCAATTTAGGGTTGTTCTGCGTTAAGTATTAAAAAGAATCTTAAAGGTAAAACCTAGCCTAAATATCGTTACAGACGTGGCCAAGATGGTAAAACCTATTCAAAAGATTCCAATTCATGTTAACATCCAAAAAAAAACATGTTAACACTATTGGCAAAATGTGATTCGATAAAATCGCATAAGTCATCCTTAAATTGGGCTATTCCATTTTCCCTTATTTAAAATGATCATCCCTTAAGGGTGAAGTGCCCACGGGCTATAATTAACGTCCTCTGAGACTAAAGACAGTGGTAGCCTACAACTCCCTGTCAAGGAAAGGTAATGAACTTTGATTCAAACCTTAATGCCTCGATTCCATAAAATCTAGGCTTATAACCTAAATTTGTCTACGTGACTAGGCCTTTTGTGCTATTATTAATTTATAATTTAGGATTATGATAAAGATCCTGACTAATTATATATTTAACAAATTAACTAAAATGGCTATTAAAACCATGGTTAATAAATCGTCAAGAACGATAGTACTGTTAGGCTTCTAAATAAACCTTGTCCTTATTTTCTTTATGTAGCAATTAAAGCTACATGGCTAGGTCAAAAGAGGTAAACAGTCATCGGGTGGAAAACCATGAAAATACTAAGATACATGTGACCGGTGCGGAGCTGCAAGCATTAGTAGATAATGCTGTTACAAGAGCTATAGAGCGGCAGTATAATGAATCTAGCGGGACTCGAAGTAGGACCCTATCCGCACCACATTCCAAACCGAAGACTCATTCTGAGGCTTACAGCAAGCCACCCTCAAGGAAAGATGAGCCAAAGAAAGATGATGATCAACATTCATCTAATCAAAACAGTGTTCCATCAAAAAGGATAGTGTTTGATGATAAACCGCGTACCAAGTCTTGTACCTATAAGTACTTTGTTTCCTGCAAACCCCGGGATTTCACTGGGAGAAAGGGGCAATTGATTGTATGACATGGTTGGATGAGATGGACACAGTAGTTGACATCAGCGGTTGTGCTGAAAGGGATGTAGTGAAGTATGTATCCCAATCATTCAAGGGAGAGGCACTGGCATGGTGGAAGTCTCTCATTCAAGCTGCTGGGAAGATCCCGCTCTACAATTTGTCATGGGATCAGTTCGTTGCTCTCATTAAGGAGAATTATTGCCCGCAGCATGAGGTTGAAAGAATTGAATCAGATTTCTTATCGTTGGTGATGAAGAATTTAGATTGCCAAGCTTACCTCACCAGTTTCAATACCCTGTCTAGGCTGGTTCCGTATCTAGTAACCCCGGAACCCAAAAGGATTGCTCGCTTCATTGGAGGTTTAGCCCCAGAAATTAAAGCCAGCGTTAAGGCGTCCAGACCTGCTACTTTCAGATCAGCAGCTGATCTATCTCTGTCTCTTACCTTGGACGCGGTCAGGCTAAGATCGCTCAGGAATTCGGAAGAAGGCAAGAGAAAGCGTGTCACACCCCCAAAATCCACCTGCGGAGTATCATCGCTTGGAGGCGTGACTGACCAGGATCCAGCCACCAATCATATTGAACAAGCATGTAAGAAATCGTAAGAATCCAACCAATACAATTGGTGTCCAAAACAAAACATAGTTTAAGTTGCAAGCGGAAGCATAACGATTAAATTTAAAACCAAATATAAGTTCAAATGTTTCAATGTTTAACATGGCACACAATTGTCCATGTCCCACAACGACTCTTCCCCATGCAAGCTCCAGCGAAGTACCTATTGACCTGCAAGGCATGTAACAACGAGTCAACAACAAAGTTGAGCGAGTTCACAGTTGGTTGTTTAGTTATAGTATTCGTTTCGTAAACCGTATGTTTGTTTAGTAAACTATGTATCGTATTTATTTTTATCGCGGCCTTCCAGGCATGTTTGCAAAGATTTGTGGGGGTTTCCCATGTATTCTAGACTATTTGTATTTGTATCGCGGCCCTCCAGGCATGTTTGCGAAGTTTAGTATTCGTATCGCGGCCATTCCAGGCATGTGTGCGAAGATTAGTATTCGTATCGCGGCCATTCCAGGCATGTTTGCGAAGATTAGTGGGGGCTTCCCATGTGTATCGTTGTAATCCGTATCGCGGTCTCCCATACATGTTTGCGAAGATTGGTGGGGGCTTCCCATGTGTTACTAGTCTAGCTGTATCTATAAGTGACCTTTTCCTAACGAGGTCAGTGGTACGTATTCCAGTAACGATGAAAGTACAAGTAATCATTTAACCCCATTCCCAACCCCGGGAATCCCATGCCTTGGTAAGAGTGTGAACTCACCTTGGTTTGCTCGGTATGCTAAAGAAATACACGCTCACAAATAATCAGTCACGACCTGAATACAAAGAGGGGAAAAGGCTTCGGTGATGATGATCCACTGCTGTCGCAAACAAAGTGGGGGATAGGGTTTATTGTTTTGTAATTGTGGTATATAAAAGAGATGTGTACGTACATTCAAGTTATAATGGTAAACACTTAAGCAAGTGGGTCGGTCCTATAGTCTTATCTTGTTAATCACAACTGGGCCGGATTTAATCAAACACACATGAGATAGGTTGGGCTCGGTTTGGGCCAAGGATAGTGATGTGAGGTATGGTCTCGGCCTTAGTGTGTTAAGTATCTCACGGCCCACGCGTGTCGAGTAATCCCGCGACCCAATTAGTTAGTTTCATAAATTACCCAACTATACATATAAAACGTATTACATAAAACGTATAACGGTTCCCTTGTAGCTAACCAGTCAAACACACGTAAACATATTCCATCACATTTTACATTTAGCCAGTATATACGCGAAAGAGAAATAATAATAAAACAGAATCGCGTGACCAAAAGACAATGACCTTGAAAGTTTGGGTTGTCACATCATCCCCAACTTGAAAGAAATTTCGTCCCGAAAGTTAGCACGTGGTTACTGAGGAAGCTAGTTGTGTTGTGTTGTTTCGTGGTTTTCCTGGGGTGTCACATCATCCCCCCGTTGATTTGGAATTTCGTCCCAAAATTCTGTAGTAGCTTCAGACTCAATAGTGGTTGCACTATTTCCGAACAACTGGGGATACTTGAGTTTCATTTGATCTTCTCGTTCCCAGGTAAACTCTGGGCCACGACGGGAGTTCCAATGAACTCGAACAAGAGGTATTCTAGTGTGCTTGAGGACCTTAACGTCTCGGTCTGTGATTTCAACTGGTTCCTCGATGAATCGCAACTGATCGTCGATAGCGAGCTCCTTCAAAGGAACTATGAGGGTCTCATCTGACAGACACTTCTTCAGATTCGACACGTGAAAAATGTTGTGAACTGCACTGAGTTCTGCGGGCAGGTTTAGTTTGTAGGCCACTCTGCCTATTTTCTCAATGATTTCGAACGGTCCGACATATTGCGGATTGAGCTTGCCCCGTTTGCCAAAACGAACCACACCCTTCCAGGGTGAAACTTTGAGTAGCACTCAATCCCCGACTTGGAACTCGAGTGGTTTCCGGCGCTTGTTTGCGTAGGCTTTTTGATGGTCGCGAGCTGCCGCCATGCGTTGTCGTATCTGAGCAATTCTTTCCGTTGCGTCTACCACCAGTTCTGGACCCGTGATCTGACTGTCACCCACCTCTGCCCAACAAATAGGTGATCGGCATTTACGCACGTACAATGCCTCGAATGGAGCGGCTTGAATGCTGGTGTGGTAACTGTTGTTATACGAAAACTCCACTAACGGGAGGTGTTTTTCCTAGCCGTTGCCGAAATCGATTACACATGCACGAAGCATGTCTTCTAGAGTTTGGATGGTGCGTTCAGACTGCCCATCCGTCTGAGGGTGATAAGTTGTGCTCATGTCTAATCGAGAGCCAAAAGATTTGTGCGTTGCCTGCCACAGTTCTGAAGTAAATCGTGCATCACGATCGGAAATAATAGAGGTTGGCACCCCGTGCCTCGAGACAACTTCCTTAAGATAGACGTCTGCTAGAGTGGAGAACTTATCCGTTTTCTTGATAGCCAAGAAGTGTGCAGACTTTGTGAGTCAATCCACGATCACCCAAATAGTATCATTCCCACGTTGAGATCTAGGTAGGCCAGTAACGAAATCCATGTAAATTTGCTCCCATTTCCATTGTGGTATCTCAGGTTGTTGGAGTAGGCCCGAGGGTTTCTGGTATTCGACTTTGACTCTCGCACAAGTCAAACATTTACTAACGTAAGTTGCTCTGTGGGCTTTCATGCTAGGCACCAATACGTAGTTTTCAAGTCGTGGTACATCTTATCTGAACCAGGATGTACTGAGTAACGAGACTTGTGTGCCTCATCCATCACAAGCTCTCGTAGGTTGCCATAGAGTGGGACCCAAATACGTCCTGTTACGTAGTAGGCACCGTCTGTCTTTTGTTCTAACCGCTGTCTTGAGCCGCGTAGGGCTTCAGCCCTGACGTTTTCTGGTTTCAATGCTTCTACCTGAGCATCTCGTATCTGTGCAGGAAGACTAGATTGAATAGTGAGTTGTAAAGCTCGTACGCGCTTAGGCGTAGTGTCCTTTCGACTGAGGGCGACAGCCACAACATTGGCTTTGCCTGGGTGGTACCTGATCGAGCATTCATAATCATTCAGTAGCTCGACCCATCATCGTTGTCGCATATTTAGTTCCTTCTGTTTGAAGATATGCTCGAGACTCCTGTGATCGGTGTAAATGGCGCACTTGGTACCGTACAGGTAATGTCTCCATATCTTAAGTACAAAAACAACAGCTCCCAGCTCTAAATCGTGTGTAGTGTAGTTCCTTTCATGAACTTTAAGTTGGCGTGAGGCGTAGGCTATGACCTTGTCACGTTGCATCAACACACATCCAAGACCCTAAATGGATGCGTCGCAATAGACCACAAAATCGTCGGTGCCCTCTGGCAATGAAAGAATAGGTGCGCTGCAAAGTCTATCCTTTAAGTGTTGAAACGCAGTATCCTGGGCATCACCCCATTGATAAGTAACGCCCTTCTGCGTTAGTGAGGTGAGAGGTTGTGCAATCTTGGAGAAATCCTTGATAAACCTTCTGTAATAACCTGCCAAGCCTAAGAATTGGCGAATTTCCATTGGTGTACGAGGTGCAGGCCAGTTCTTAATCGAGTCTACCTTGGATGGATCAACATGGATCCCATCCTTGTTTACCACATGGCCTAGGAAATGGACTTCACGAAGCCAGAAGTCACATTTCGAAAACTTAGCATAAAGCTGTTCTGTTCGAAGGAGTTCCAAAATGAGTCGTAGATGGTGCTCGTGTTCCTCCTGACTCTTCGAATAGATCAGGATGTCGTCGATGAAAACTATAACGAACTTGTCCAGGTAAGGCTTGCACACTTGATTCATCAAGTCCATGAAGACCGCAGGTGCGTTTGTCAGCCCAAAAGGCATGACCAAAAACTCGTAGTGTCCATATCGAGTTCTAAAGGCTGTTTTGGAGACGTCCTCCTCTCGGACTCCCAGCTAGTGATATCCCGATCTCAGATCAATCTTCGAGTAAAAGCTCGACCCTTGCAACTGGTCGAATAGGTCATCAATACGTGGAAGAGAATAGCGGTTCTTTACCGTCACCTTGTTGAGTTCTCGATAGTCGATACACATTCTGAAGGTACCGTCTTTCTTCTTCACGAATAGCACTGGAGCTCCCCAGGGTGATGAGCTAGGACGGATGAAACCCTTTTCCAAGAGTTCTTGCAATTGCTTGGACAGTTCTTCCAGTTCGGTTGGAGCTAAGCGATAAGGTGCTCGAGCTATGGGTGCTGCTCCAGGAGCTTGTCACCCTGAATTACCAAAGGTTCTTAACTAGCACGAGGAATGCGGACGATCATTTCTTTGCAAAGAATCTCTGCTCGATGTCGAGGTAACCAATCCATACCAATAACGATGTCGAAACCATCACAACGTTGGGGTCATTCCTAGCATTATCCTGACCAATCACGAACACTCGACCCCTGGCACCATTGTCGTCGTTATTAACCCCGTTGTTGTCTCCACTATTATTCCCGTTTCCTTGGTTGTGGTTCTGATTCTGGTTCTGGTTCAACTGTGGGCAGTGTCTCTTGAAGTGACCTTCAGCACCACACTGATAGCATCCCTTGTTACCATGCTGTTGCTGCTGATTCTGTGGAGTTTGTGGCTGCTGTTGTTGGTTCTGGTTTGCAGGACATGAGCTTCTACAATCTTTGGCTTCATGCCCCATCTTGAGACACCTTTGACAACGACCCTTGTTGCACTGACCACTGTGGTGTCTGTTGCATCTATTGCACTTTGGGTGATTTCCTCGATATCCACCCTGCCATTGACTACCAGAAGACTGCTAACCCGGACTCTGGTAGTCATCGATCTTTCGCTGTTGTGCCTGGGACTGAACTGAAGTCGAACCCTTGCTGGAGGTTCCATCCCCCTTTTGTTTATTGTCACTAGGAATAGTAGAAGTAGTAGTAGCAGTAGCACCAATACGTTTAGGCAGCTTATTCTGTTCCACTGCTTGGTCTGTGAGACGATGAGCCAACTGAACAACCTGCTGGATGGTGGCGAGGTTAGTTGAAGTCACATGACTTTGAATATCTGGCACTAAGCCCTTAAGATATAGTTCGATGCGTTTGATGGGAGGATCCACCATGGTAGGGCACAAAATAGCCAGCTCATTCGATCTTTTCGTGTACGCTTCAATCTTTAACCCCGTCATCTTGAGGTTGAAGAACTCTACCTCCAGTTTGTGAATATCATCACGATTGCAGTACTCTTCCTTAATCATCTCCTTAAAATTGTTCCATGGGGTGGCATTAGCAGCAACCAACCCCAACATTTGGACTTGAGCGTTCCACCACGTGAGCGCTAAACCCTCGAGAGTACCGGTAGCATACTTCACCCTGCGAGCCTCAGGGCATTCACACATTTCGAAAACTGACTCGTGCTTCTCGAACCAGTGGAGGAGACCTACGGCTCCTTCAGTGCCGCTGAAAGTAATGGGTCGGCAGTCCATAAAAGTTTTGAAAGTGCACACAGGAGGTTGTGCAGGTTGACCTGCCGTGAGAGTAAGAAGGGACAAAGTTTAACACAAAGGTTGGTTCACGAGAGTAGGACCTAAGGATCCTAGAATGAGTTTAGACTGCAGGATATACCTCCTGCTTGTGCGGCTGCAAGTGCCGCAGCAACTTGTTGGTTAATCAGAGCTGTCAACTGGGCATGAGTCATGTTAACGCGTCCACTCATTATCTTCATATCAAAGGAAACATGAGTGAGAGAGGTTCGTGAAAGTGCGGTGACAGAAGAGAGTAAGCACACATGTGTTTTCAATCAATAGTTGTTACGTTTATCTAAGCATACCACGAGTAAAGTTCTATGTAACTAGCAAGTAGGCAATATAAACATAAACCATATCACCTAGAATGTTGAGTCTTGCACATGGAGCGAAGCGTCGTTGTGGATCGTTGAGCACTGTACAGGTTATAGTCTGGTTTTAACAAAAACTTTTTCCCTAATTAAAACCAAGTTCACTATAACCAATGGCTCTGATACCAATCTGTCACACCCCCAAAATCCACCTGCGGAGTATCACCGCTTGGAGGCGTGACTGACCAGAATCCAGCCACCAATCATATTGAACAAGCATGTAAGAAATCGTAAGAATCCAACCAATACAATTGGTGTCCAAAACAAAACATAGTTTAAGTTGCAAGCGGAAGCATAACGATTAAATTCAAAACCAAATATAAGTTCAAATGTTTCAATGTTTAACATGGCACACAATTGTCCATGTCCCGCAATGACTCTTCCCCATGCAAGCTCCAGCTAAGTACCTATTGACCTGCAAGGCATGTAACAACGAGTCAACAACAAAGTTGAGCGAGTTCACAGTTGGTTGTTTAGTTATTTTATTCGTTTCGTAAACCGTATGTTTGTTTAGTAAACTATGTATCGTATTTATTTGTATCGCGGCCTTCCAGGCATGTTTGCGAAGATTTGTGGGGGTTTCCCATGTATTCTAGACTATTTGTATCGCGGCCCTCAAGGCATGTTTGCGAAGTTTAGTATTCGTATCGCGGCCATTCCAGGCATGTGTGCGAAGATTAGTATTCATATCGCGGCCATTCCAGGCATGTTTGCGAAGATTAGTGGGGGCTTCCCATGTGTATCGTAGTAATCCGTATCGCGGTCTCCCAGACATATTTGCGAAGATTGGTGGGGGCTTCCCATGTGTTACAAGTCTAGATGTATCTATAAGTGACCTCCTAACGAGGTCAGTGGTACGTATTGCAGTAACGATGAAAGTACAAGTAATCATTTAACCCCATTCCCAACCCCGGGAATCCCATGCCTTGGTAAGAGTGTGAACTCACCTTGGTTTGCTCGGTATGCTAAAGAAATACACGCTCACAAATAATCAGTCACGACCCGAATACAAAGAGGGGAAAAGGCTTCGGTGATGATGATCCACTGCCGTCGCAAACAAAGTGGGGGATAGGGTTTATTGTTTTGTAATTGTGGTATATAAAAGAGATGTGTACGTACATTCAAGTTATAATGCTAAACACTTAAGCAAGTGGGTCGGTCCTATAGTCTTATCTTGTTAATCACAACTGGGCCGGATTTAATCAAACACACATGAGATAGGTTGGGCTCGGTTTGGGCTTAGAGTGGTGTGGGCCAAGGAGAGTGATGTGAGGTATGGTCTCGGCCTAAGTGTGTTAAGTATCTCACGGCCCACGCGTGTCGAGTAATCCCGCGACCCAATTAGTTAGTTTCATAAATTACCCAACTATACATATAAAACGTATTACATAAAACGTATAACGGTTCCCTTGTAGCTAACCAGTCAAACACACGTAAACATATTCCATCACGTTTTACATTTAGCCAGTATATACGCGAAAGAGAAATAATAATAAAACAGAATCGCGTGACCAAAAGACAATGACCTTGAAAGTTTGGGTTGTCACAAAGCGTGAGGATGATAACTCACGAAGATCTGAAAAGAGGCATAAAGGTAGCACTGACTTCAAGAAGAAGTCTGGATCCAACAAGGGTAGCCAACAAGCTGAGGAAAAGCCAAAGTGAAACACTTGTCAAAAACGCCACTTTGGAAAGTGCAGACTTGAGTCCAAGTCTAAGTCAGGAGCACCTGCATGTGGATTATGCAAGTCTATAGAGCATAAGACTGTTGATTGCATGAAGATTAAAGATGCCACATGCTACAACTGCAATGAGAGAGGGCACATTAAAACCAATTGCCCTAAATACGCCAAGAAGCCGGAAGAGGTCAAGAAGACCAATGCTAGGGTCTTCAGGATGGATGCAAAGGAAGCTGTTCAGGACGACAATGTGATCACAGGTACCTTCCTCATAAATGATGTCTATGCAAGAGTATTGTTTGATTCAGGAGCTGATAAATCATTTGTAGATAATAAGTTTTGCAAATTGCTGAATTTACCTGTTAAAACCCTAAGGGTGAAATACGAGGTGGAATTAGCTGATGGTACCCTAGAAACTGCGTCAACCGTGTTAGATGGATGTTTCATATCCATTAGGAACCATTCCTTTCCATTGTCCCTACTTCCTTTGAAGTTATCCGGTTTTGACATAGTTATAGGCATGGATTGGTTATCTCGTAACCAAGCCCAGATAGTGTGCAATAAGAAGCAGGTGGTGATCAAGACTCCTTTGGGTGAGCCACTTACCATTCAGGGAGATACCCAGTATGGACTGCCTGAGCAAGTGTCTATGCTCAAGGCATCTAGGTGTTTGAAGAAGGGTTGTGTCATTTATATGGCACAAGTGACTATTGATGAGCAGAAACCCAAGATTGAAGATATTCCAGTCATTTCTGAATACCCTGAAGAACTACCTGGTTTACCACCAGATAGGCAAGTAGAATTCAGAATTGACATCATTCCCGGAGCAGCGCCTGTCACAAGAGCGCCTTATAGGTTGGCACCAACGGAAATGAAGGAATTGAGGACACAACTAGATGAATTGCTAGCCAAAATTTTATTAAACCTAGTTCGTCTCCTTGGGGAGCGCGAATTCTATTTGTCAAGAAGAAGGATGGATCGATGCATCTGTGCATCGATTACCGTGAGCTTAATAAGGTTACTATCAAGAATAGGTATCCTTTGCCCAGGATCGACGATCTGTTCGATCAACTACAAGGGGCAAGCTATTCTCTAAGATTGATTTGAGGTCAGGCTATCATCAATTGAAGGTTAGAGATGAAGATGTGCACAAGACTGCATTTAGGACTCGTTATGGTCATTACCAGTTCATAGTGATGCCTTTTGGGCTCACTAATACACCTGCCGCATTCATGGATCTCATGAATCGCGTCTGCAAGCCTTACTTGGATAAGTTTGTCATCGTTTTCATCGACGACATTCTCATTTACTTGAAAAGCCAAGCTGACCATGAGAAGCATCTCCATTGCATTCTTAAGCTGCTTCAACAGGAAAAGCTCTATGCCAAATTTTCTAAGTGTGAATTTTGGCTTCGTGAAGTCCAATTCCTTGGGCATGTTGTTAGTGAACGTGGTATCCAAGTGGATCCCGCTAAAATTGAAGCTATTATGAACTATCAAGAGCCCAAGACGCCTACGGAGATTCGCAGCTTCCTAGGACTAGCAGGATAGTACAGGCGATTTATTGAAAACTTCTCAAGAATTGCAGCACCTCTGACTTTACTCACCCGCAAGAATAGCAAGTTTGACTGGGGGCCTAAGCAGCAAGAATCTTTCGATATTTTGAAGCAGAAGTTGAGCAACGCTCCTGTATTGACGTTGCCTGATGGAATTGATGAGTTTATAGTATATTGTGATGCATCACACACCGGAATGGGTTGTGTGCTTATGCAGAAAGGCAAAGTTATTGCCTATGCTTCACGACAGTTAAAGGTGCACAAGAAGAACTACACCACCCATGACTTGGAGCTGGGTGCCGTTGTATTTGCACTAAAGCTGTGGAGACATTACTTGTATGGGACCAAGTGTGTGATCTATTCTGATCACAAGAGCCTTCAACATCTGTTCAATCAGAAGGACTTGAACATGAGACAGCGACGTTGGATGGAAACTTTGAATGATTATGACTGTGAGATAAGATACCATCCTGGCAAGGCAAATGTGGTTGCTGATGCCTTAAGTAGGAAGGAAAGAGTGAAACCTATAAGAATCAATGCCAAGAGCATCGAGATAAAGAATAATTTGAATGAAAGGTTGTTAGCTGCACAGAAGGAAGCTGTGTTGGAAGCTAACTATCCTGATGAAAAGCTAGGAGTAACTGAGGAGCAGTTATCCTATGGCAAGGACGGAATTCTGAGGTTAAATGGACGAATATGGGTTCCAATTTATGGAGAACTTCGGGATGTCATCCTCCAGGAAGCCCACAGTTCCAAATATTCCGTTCATCCCGGAGCTGATAAGATGTACCAGGATCTGAAGGCAAACTATTGGTAGATAGGCTTGAAGAAGTCTATAGCTGCCTATGTAGCTAAATGTTTGACGTGCGCACAAGTCAAAGCTGAACACCAAAAGCCGTCAGGTTTGCTACAACAACCTGAACTTCCCACATGGAAGTGGGAGATGGTGACAATGGATTTCATCACCAAGTTTCCAAAGACCAGGAAAGGAAATGATACTATATGGGTAATAGTAGATAGACTGACTAAGTCAGCACATTTCCTACCCATCAAGGAGACTTATAGCTCCGACATGTTAGCCCAATTGTACGTAGATAAGATTATATCTCTGCATGGTGTACCAGTGTCAATAATCTCTGACAGAGATACCAGATACACATCACATTTTTGGAAAAGTTTCCAACAGTCCTTGGGCACGCGCTTGAATTTTAGTACAGCTTACCATCCTCAGACATATGGACAGAGTAAGCGTACCATCCAAACTTTGGAAGACATGCTTCGTGCATGTGTGATTGACTTAGGTGGTAGTTGGGATAACCACCTGCCATTGATCGAGTTCTCCTATAACAATAGCTATCATACAAGCATTAAGGCTGCGCCTTTTGAGGCATTATATGGTAGAAAATGCAGAACGCCTATTTGTTGGGCGGAAGTAGGAGAAGTTCAATTATCAGGGCCTGACTTGGTCTTTGAAATAACGGATAAGATTGTACAGATTCGTGACCGCCTGAAAGCTGCCAGGGATAGGCAGAAAAGTTATTCTAATAAAAGACGAAAACCTCTCAAGTTCGAGGTTGGTGATAAAGTTTTGCTTAAAGTATCACCCTGGAAGGGAGTGATGCGATTTGGAAGAAAGGTAAGTTAAGCCCGAGGTATATAGGACCATTCGAGATTATCGAATGTGTTGGGTCAGTGGCTTACAAGTTAAACTTACCTGAAGAGCTCAGTGGTATTCACAATGTATTCCACATCTGCAATCTAAAGAAATGTCTAGCAGATGAATCGCTAGTCATACCACATACAGATGTGCACATAAATGAGAGCTTGAAATTTGTGGAGAAACCTTTGTCGATTGAGGATCGACGGGTTAAGAAGCTTCGGAGGAAGCATGAACCTATCGTAAAGGTTAAATGGGATGCCCGAAGAGGTCCCGAGTACACGTGGGAGGTACAGTCTACCATGAAGGAAAAGTACCCTCATTTGTTATAGTAAATCTCAAGGTCGAGATTTCTTTTAAGGGGGTGAGGATGTAACACCTCGAAAATTCATGACCAATAAAATAAGGACACGTGTCATGTGTTAGAAACGTGTTATGAAAAACGGATCCAGATAAAGATGTACGGTAGGATTTAAAAGCGTCGATATGTTAAGTTATACCTCTGAACGACCTATTAATAAATCCCTACCCATGATATACTTAATCAACATCTAAATGATATAAAAAAATCTGGTTGTCCTAAATAATAAATGGATTTTAACCTAAATCATGGATCCAATATGAATTCTTGCTATTTCCAACATTTAAAAACCTCCCACAAAGATCCAAATTGTGTAAGTACATGCAAGGCATGCAAGAGCTGAAAACTTGGTCCCCTCTACTGAAAATAAGCACAAGATTCGGACATATAAGAAATGCATGAGCAAAGCCTAAAAGTTGCAAAAAATTTTGTCTTTGGTCATCAGTTACGGACCGTCAGAGCTCAGGCTTACGGTCCGTAAAGGGCAGCTTACGGACCGCAAGCTTGAGCTCTTACGGTCCGTAAGGCTGTCGCTGGCAGCAGAAGTGGACAACTGCCTGTTCAGCCTGTTCCAGTGCCTTAGATAAGTGGTTTTCGAAAATCAGGGGTCCTATAGCTGGTTTTTAGCATCATAGGGACACCTGGGAACATCTTACAACCTTTATAGACTGATTTGGAGTGATCTTGTTGCAACAAATTGCATATATAAAGACTCCCAAGTTTGCAACATTGTGCCATTCATTTGCAACTTCATTTCTGGAGCTCCTCTGATCAGCAACAAGCTTCCTAGTGATTCCTAGTTGTGCTTAGGACCATTGTAAGTGTCCTTAATCCTCCTTAATTCAGTTTAGCTTAGTTAATTAGCTAAAAGTCAAACCGTCATAATTAAGGTTTGACTTCGAGATTAATTAAAATTTGTTCAGTCAAATATCGAATTAAAAGTACCTATAAGTAGGTAATTATGTGGGTAATAAACCCTTAAAAGGGTACTCTCTGATTCCCGCTCTAACTAGGTCAATTGTCGGGTCAAAGCTAACTTTAAAAAGTCAACAGAATACTTATTTTCAAATTAATACATAATTAGCAATGTAGGATCCATGTAACCTGTTTTATCATTAATATGACTTGGTAATTAATGTAAGAACATGTCTAAACATGTGCACCCCGACAATTTTCAGTTTAGGCTCGGTTCGGAACCGAAAGTCGCATAGTTTGACTTTCGCTTTGACTTTCAGTTCTGACCCAATGTAGCATGTTTTAGAAATGCCTTAGGGCCTTATTTGGACCAGGTTTCATATTAGTATAACCCTCTGTGATTATACACCTTGGTTCAATAGTTATTCGATTCATATGCAATGTTCCGTTATATGCTTAAATGTTGACTATTATGCCCTTGTCACTTTAAAACGTGAATTTTGAAAATGAAAAAGAGTAGAAACCTTGATTACTAATTAATAGGCTTGTCCCTAAAATTTGACATCAGTTTGAGGTCTAGATTATAAGTTATGCTCATTAGCGCAAATAAGAAACTTTTTAGTAATTAAATGACATAATTAGCATATAGCCAATCTAAACCTAATTTTTGATTTAAAACATTTTTACCTACTGATGTAATATAATATTTTGCGATTTTTGGAGATTTTTATTTATTTTTAGGATGAGCATAACTTAGAGTTCTAAGCTTGATTCGGTAATTGCCGGTTTTGCCCTTTTAGGCTATAAAATGAGTTTTACAAATCCTTTTGACTCCAAACCTTTTGCTACTGATTTTATATGATAAATAAAATATATTGAGCCTTCTGGAATAATAAAAATACCAGCTTTCTATATAGAACCCGGAAATGGAGCCAAATCTCCTTTTTAAGCGCATTTAACGCATAGTATGTATTAAAACTATTTTACACATATAAGGTTGATACCTACTGATATTTTAAGTATATTTTTATAAATTAATAGTAAGCTAAAGTTTTAAACTCAGATTTCCAGTTTTGACCTTTTTAGCCTAAGTGAAATTACCAAAATGCCCCTAAGGTGCATAGTTTGGATTTAAATGATAAATTTCACACATAGATTATACCCTACTGATATAACTTAGTAAATTAAGTATTTTTATTGATTACATCAGACCCGAAACTCAGAATTTTATTTAAACTCTTTTATAACCTTTTAAATGACCAAAATGCCCTTACGGGGCATAATTTGAGTTTAAATCCGTTTTGGGCATAATAGAAGATATCTTACTGATGTCACAACATATTTAAGGCATATTAACTTAGGAAACTTACATATGATTCTTTTGGTTACTCGTTACGCACCTTTCGCGTTCGGATCGGCTCATGTAACTAGTTTGCATATATTAGCCGAAACTGGTCAAACCAAATCGATTTTGTCTCAAAATCCAGAATGTGTTTGAGTTACCCATATTAAACAAGTGTCCAAGCTTGTCGGGTCAAAACCACATTCTAAACCGGTCTTTGCTTTATCATGCGTTTGAACCGTGTCTTCCTTTTGAAAACTAACCGGTCTAAGTCTAAGCTTAATTAAAGACCCTTTAGGATTCTAATAGGTTATTATAAACCTTCATTCCAGATTAGGAGCCCAGTAAAGGCTACCTGTACTTGCTGTATTTGACTTATACATTGCTCAGGTAAATACTCTTAATTTATTTCCCCTATACGGGCTTGGGATACGGTATTATAATAATACCGCTTGGTCGGGTGTGTAGTCATTTAAATCGGATTGTGATTAATGTATTTACATAACTCGTTTAATATGTATTATTTGGTATATGGCCTTTGGGGGTTAAATGACCATGTCCCGGATATCCTTGGCATCATTCAAAGAAATGGCCACGACCTAAGCACGGGGTGTAGGCGTACACCCGACAGATGCATTATGTAAAAACTGGTAATCCACTTAAAGGAAATAATCCTTGTGGGCATTATACCTGTGGCGTGTCAATTAATCTAAACCGGCCCTAATGGACGACAAATAAGTAAAACTGTATACATGATTATTTTTGAATAATTGTCCCAAGTTATAAAACATATTTTTGCCGAAGTGCATCCAAATCAATTTTTAAACTCTTTTCAAAATGAGTCAGTTAAGTTGTATTTACCAGTGTAAACTGACGTATTTTTCCAAAAAGGCTAAGTGCAGGTACCATACGAAATAGGTTGGCTACTCCAGACATCAATAATCAAGTCTCGCAAGCTCTAGATGTCGAAGTCTGTTGAACAGTTTTATTTTTATTTTGATCCACCTGTGGATCTGTTTCAACTACATTGTGATACTTAATATTACAATTTATTTGGTTGAAATGAATCTATCTTTTGCTTCCGCTGTGCATTTTAATATTGTGTTGTTTGACTATGATGATATCAACTTCGTCACGATACTCCCCACCGGGCCCACCGGTAATAAGTGGAAATATCGTGGTGTGACAGAAACGAGTTTTTACGTCGAACCAACGCCAAAATTCAAGTGCCAAGCCCCTGAATTTATACTGAAAAATTGGCTCACTCGCGTGGTGCGAGAGCCCGTCACGTGGCGCGACGGCACCACTTCTAGCATAGGGTAGCCTCGTGTCTTCCTAGCTTGGGTGAGTCGACCGTTTGACGAAATTCAATTCCTATCGTAAACTGTAAGGATAATACTAATTAGGGAATACCCCCCCCCCCTCCGCCCCCTGAGTTTTAGGGGCCCTGATCCGGATTCCAACTGTTCTAAAAAATTTAGGGGTCATGCAATATTATTTGGGGGTCTCAATTAGGGTTTCCTATTAAACATAATAAGATAAGAAATAGTAATTTTAATGAGAGTTGTTACATCCTCCCCACCTTATTTAAATCTCGTCCTCGAGATTTACTGGAACAAGTAGGGATACTTTCGCTTCATCTCTGATTCCAGTTGTCAAGTGTATTCAGGTCCTCTCTTTGAATCTCACTTGACTTTGACTAGCACTAGTCGCTTGTGCTTGAGAAACTTGACCTTTCTGTCTTCTATCTGCAGTGGCTTCTCAACATATTTTAACTTTTCATTTACCTCTACATCTTGACGAGGTACTACCAGGGATTCGTCAGATAGACATTTCTTGAGATTGGATACATGAAATACGTCATGTACCCCGGCTAGCTTTTCTGGTAGTTGTAAACGATAGGCAACTGGTCCTATTCGCTGGATTATTGGGAATGGTCCTACGTATCTTGGACTTAGCTTTCCCTTTTTACCAAACCGAACTACTCCTTTCCAAGGAGAAACTTTCAAGAGTACCTTGTCTCCAACTTGAAATTCCAGTGGCTTGCGTCGATTGTCCGCACTCTTCTGGCGATCTCGAGCCGTTTTCAGTCTTTCCTTGATTTGAGCGATTTTGTCGGTAGTTTCTTGTACAATTTCGGGACCTGATAATTGGCTTTCTCCTATTTCTACCCAACAAACTGGAGTTCTACACTTTCGTCCATACAGTGCTTCGAATGGGACAGCTTCAATGCTTGCATGGTACCTATTGTTATAGGAGAATTCAATTAAGGGTAGATGATCATCCCAGTTTCCACCAAAATCTATCACACATGCCCTGAGCATGTCTTCCAGGGTTTGGATCGTCCTTTCACTTTGTCCATCTATTTGAGGATGATATGCAGTGCTCAAGTTCAGCTTAGTCCCAATGGCTTCTTGGAAACTCGTCCAAAAATGTGAAGTGAAACGACTATCTCTATCCGATACAATGGAGAGTGGGACTCCATGTAAGGATACTACTTCATCTACATACAATTTTGCTAACCTTTCCATGCTAAAGGTTTCCTTCATGGGTAGAAAATGAGCTGATTTGGTTAATCGATCCACAATTACCCAAATTGCGTCGTTACCTTTTCTGGTTTTGGGAAACTTAGTAACAAAGTCCATGGTTATTAGTTCCCATTTCCAAACAGGCATTTCTAATTGTTGTAGTAGCCCTGAAGGTTTCTGGTGTTCCGCCTTAACTTGTGAACAACTTAGACACTTAGATACATATCTAGCTATGTCCTTTTTCATTCCTATCCACCAGAAATTATTCCTTAGATCTTGGTACATCTTATTATTTCCTGGGTGCATGGTATACCTAGATTTATGGGCTTCCTCTAAAATCTTATTTCTTAAATCTCCTTGCTTAGGTACCCAAATCCTTCTTTTGTGGATTCTCCAAATTCCATCAGCTACTTGCTCTAATTCCTTTATTCTTCCTTTCATTCCTTCAGCATCATCCTTGATTGATGTTTCCTGAATATTCTTCAATTGTTCCATTAAGTCTAATTGTAAACTTAATCTAAGACCACGAACTCGCTTTTGCTTTTCGTGATACTTACGACTTAAGGCATCTGCAACTACGTTTGCTTTTCCTTCGTGATATTGAATATCACAATCGTAGTCACTTATCCATCGTCTTTGCCTCGTATTCAATTCTTTTTGCCCAAATATGTATCTTAAGCTTTTATGATCTGTATAAACTGTAAACTTACTTCCACACAGATAGTATCTCCAAATCTTAAGCGCAAAATTTATCGCTCCTAATTCTAAATCATGAGTCGTATAATTTTATTCGTGATTTTTCAATTGTTTTGAAGCATACGCAATTACTTTCTTGCGTTGCATTAACACACATCCTAATCCTAGCTTAGAAGCATCACAATAAACTTCAAAATCTTATGTCCCTTCTGGTAGGGCAAGAATTGGGGTGTTTGTTAAATTTTGTTTTAGAATCCTAAAAGCCTCTTCTTGCTTAGGTCCCCATTCAAACTTAACGGTTTTACAGGTTAGCTTAGTTAATGGCACAACTATCTTAGAAAAATCTTTAATAAAGCGCCTATAGTATCCAGCTAATCCTAGAAAACTTCTAACTTCAGTAACTGATTGCGGGACCTTCCATTTAATGACCGCTTCTATCTTAGAGGGATCTACAGGAATACCTTCGTGATTCACCATGTGTCCTAAAAATTGCACCTCCTGTAGCCAAAATTCACACTTCGAGAATTTGGCGTAAAGCTTCTCCTTTCTTAACAAAGTTAAGAGTGCATGCAGGTGCTTACAATGCTCGTCCTGACTTTTGGAATAAATAAGTATATCGCCGATGAAGAAAATTACAAATTTATCCAAATATGGTTTACAGATCCTATTCACCATGTCTATAAATGCTGCCGGAGCATTTGTTAGTCCAAAGGGCATGACTGTAAACTTGTAATGACCATACCTAGTTCTGAAAGCAGTTTTAGGTATGTCTTCTTCTTGTACCTTCAACTGATGATATTCGGAGCGTAAATCTATCTTAGAAAAATATCTAGCTCCCTGGAGTTGGTCGAAAAGATCATCAATCCTAGGTAATGGGTATCGATTCTTGATTGTAACCTTATTCAGTTCCCTATAATCGATACACATTCGCATCGAACCATCCTTTTTCTTTACGAACAACACCGGTGCTCCCCAAGGGTATGAACTAGGTTGTATGAATCCTTTACTGAGCAATTCATCTAACTGCTTTTTCAGTTCTAACATTTCAGTGGGTGCTAATCGGTAGGGTGCCTTTGCTACGGGTGTAGTTCCAGGAATCAAATGAATTCTAAATTCTACCTCCCTATCTAGTGGTAATCCTGGTAATTCTTCTGGGAATACATCCGAGTATTCTGATACTACAGGAATTTCCTTAAGTTCCTTACCCATAGTGCTAATGATTACCGAAATCATATACACTATTCCTTGCTTTCGTTTATAACTAGCAACTTTCATTACTGAAATGAACTTCATGGGTTTACGCGGCTTATCCCCTGTAATCATAATTACTTCTCCTGTAGGTGCATGTATTTCTATGGAGTTCTTATCACAAAGGATTCGAGCATGGTTGGCTACTAACCAATCCATTCCTAACACGACATCGAATCCAGCTAAATTCAAGGGTAATAGGTTTGCAGAAAATTTATGACCTGAAAGTTCTATATTCTCTTTTTGCAAAACCGTATCTATGTTAACAGAGTTCCCGTCTGCCGTTTCTACTGTATAAATCTGCCTAAGTTTGGTTAAAGGTTGTTTAAGAGCTTGGCAGAATGGAGTATTTATAAAACTTTGGTTTACACTAGAGTCGAATAATACTTTCGCATAAACGTTGTGAACTAAGAACGTACCAGCTATTACGTCAGGAATCAGTTCAGCTTCCTGTGTGGTCAATTGAAAGGCTCTTGCGTTTTTCTTTGTAGTCCCTTCGGCAGGTTTGGCCTTGTTGTCAGCTGGTTTGACCAATTTAGGGCATTCTGGTCGGAAATGCCCAGCTTCTCCACAGTTGTAGCAGATCTTTGTTTTCTTTCTGCAATCTTCTTCACAATGTCCTATAGCTTTGCAGAAGTTGCAGGGTTCATTACATTTTCCAAAATGTTTCTATTTACAGTTCCTGTAGAACAGCAGAGTGGAAGATTGCCTCGTTCCTCTTTTCTTGAAATTGCTATTATTACCCACACGAAATCCTTGGGTAATTTTCTGAGCCAATTCCTTCTTCCTGTTTTCTTCTCGCGTACGCACCAGTCCGTCAGTCAAAGTGTTAGCTAATTCCACCGCATCATCGATCGTGCGGGGTCTCGCAGCTTTGACAATATCACGAATCTCGCTAATTAAACCCCAAATGTAGCGAGAAATAAGTAGCGGTTCTGGCGAAGCCAGAGTAGGCACAATTCGAGCATACTCGAAAAACTTCGAAGTATACCCTCGGCAATCCACATCCACCATTCGGTGGCTCAGGAATTTATTTGCCATTTGTTCTTTTTCATACTCTGGGCAGAATTTTCTTTCCACCAATTTCTTAAACTCTTCCCAGTTCATGGCATAGGCCATGTCGCTTCCCTTGGCTTGCAACACCGTATTCCACCATTCTAATGCTTCTTCCTTGAAAAGGTGAGAAGCATACATGACCTTATCCTCCTCGGCACATTTACTTATTTTAATTACTGCCTCGGTTTTCTCCAACCAACGCAGTGCAGCAGTTGCCCCTTCATTGCCTGCGAACTCGACAGGTTTACAGGCAAGAAATTCCTTGTAAGTGCAACCAGGCGTTGCAGCTTTCATTCTTTTAAGTATCGAGGCTTGAATCAAGTTTCCGTTATCGCCGCCTCCGTTAACACTATTACTGAAATCATCGTCGCGCGTGCGTTTACTAGGGTGAGCTTGTGAAGGCTCAACAGGAATTTAACCGTAGCGACAATTGCCGGAATAGCATTGGCTATTCCTTGAGCAACGATGTTTTCTATGTCTTGCCGATTAAGAAAATGATCTTCACTGTTTTGCTCAGATTGGTTAATCTTATTAACTGGGTTATTATCAGCGTGTTCCATCTGGTAATTAATATATATATAAGTTATTTCCACAAAATAAATAACAATCACACAATAAAATAATTGCACGCAATCATGTCAACATGTATAGCCAAAATTGTCGATTTTACGACGTTAATATTTTATATATTTTAATATGCATCCGTACATTACCAGATATGTTACAAAAGTTTTATTTTTAATTATTTTACATAATTATATTTTTATTATTATATTATTATCACAACCACATATGATCCTCATCAGCTGGCACTTCAGAAACGACGTTCCCTCTCGTCGTATTTCCATGAAATCCTCTCCCCCATATCCCGGATCCTATTTCCTGCGTCCACCAGCTCTTCACCATAGTGGCGAAGTTCAGCCAAGTTCTCGGGACTCATTGGTGAGTGTAGTGGAGGTTCAGGGTCGAATTGAGGTTGGGCTTGGAATACCATTGGTTCCTCAGTATCAGCCCAATAACTGGAAAAGCCCTCGGAAACTTCCATATCAGTAGACTGGATAGTAATATTCTGAAGAGCTTCAGATAACTCATTCATGCTGTTAGCATATAGGAAGAAACACACAAAATTCTAGGTTAAAATTTTGTAATTTGAATTTTCACATAATCACAAAATAGTAATAAAAAATTAAGTATTTCTAAATACTTAATTGGCTTAAATCAGTGGCTCTGATACCACCTTTTTTTGTCACGGCCCCCGTCCCGGTTTTACTCGGTTCAGGAGCCGAGGGACAGAATTCCGTGGTAATTATTATGTTGGCAGCGGAATTTTAACAGGATCTTTTAAAACTTTGTAATGCCCAATTATTTTGTTTCATAATTTGGGGATAACAACCATAATTTACAATAAAGGTGATTTCTCACGGAAATCCCTTGTTTTACAAAAAACATGTTTCCTTATTTTATTGAGCCACTTCTTCAAGCTTGCAATGCTACATGGCAAATTTTCCTGGATCACAGCAGATCACCTGAAACATGTTTTAAAAAGGTTTTATCAACAGGGAAATACTGGCGAGTCACTCAAGTTGCACAAAACGACACATTGTTATAATATACAGTATTAAGGGTGATTACATTGTTTCTATCAACCAATTACCCCAAATCGGTATTTGTCACTCGACTGTATCTGTGACTATAGTCAGAACACCCATTGGCTAACCCGTTGTCCAATGGTGATGGGTATCAAGTAATGTATACAAAACCCCACATACCGGCAGTAATTGAAGATTACAAAGACTTAATCCCTGTAATTATAACTTTGAAAATAAGTAGAGTTTTAAGAAAACAATTTGATAAAAAGAGAATGACTCACATTGCAGATTTAGACGGCCAACGTTTAGCCTACTGATTTTAGCCTGATTAACCTAATTCTAATAACAATGCACACGAAAACTAGGTCAGTAACTTAATACAACTTTTACGACAACTCACGAGATCCAAAACCTTCACGACGAATGGCAAAGTACAGCCCAAATACGGGCAGCACTTAAACATCCATCGGATTGGTTTTTATCGATCAGACATTCAATCGTAGCAGTGATCGAGTTATTACCCTGTTATCGTGGCAGAATGTCGTGCTTGTGTGTGTTTTTGGAGTAAACAGACGATATCTCAATGTACGAAATGAGTTTTTACGTCGAACCACGCCAAAATTCAAGTGCCAAGTCCCTGACTTTACACTGAAAAATTGGCTCCCTCATGTGGTGCGAGAGCCTGTCGCGTGGTGCGATGGCACCACTTCTAGCATAGGGTAGCCTCGTGTCTTCCTAGCTTGGGTGAGTTGACCGTTTGACGAAATTCAATTCCTATCGTAAATTGTATGGATAATACTAATTAGGGAATAACCCCCCCTGAGTTTTAGGGGCCCTGATCCTGATCCTGATCCTGATTCCAACTGTTCTGAAAATTTTAGGGTCATGCAATATTATTTGGGGGTCTCAATTAGGGTTTCCTATTAAACATAATAAGATAAGAAATAGTAATTTTAATGAGAGTTGTTACATTACTCGGCTAAGTGGGAGAATGTAAGATTAAATATATTATCTTTTAATATTTAATCTAGTAGCCATTATAATCATTTACATTATATAGATCAAAATATATAACAACCTATTAAATAATTAATTGGTAATTGTTGATGGACCATATTACCCTTACTAACTAATTTGGTTTCCTCTTGGATGCTTATATAAGGAGACTTATGTGGAGGTTCTAAGGTTAGACAGATAACCTAATTATCATAACATCAAACTCACCTCTCTCTCCATAGCCGAAATCCCTATTCGGTTTCATTATCACCATCATCAGTTTGCACCCTAAGGAGGAACCAGATCACCTTGACTAAGATGTCGAACTCAACGGCTTCTTCCCTAACTGGATTCTCCACTACGATGTCTGTTGTAACAGGTATATTTTCATGTTTTCCATTATGTTTAAAATAGAACTGATCAACATGTGGTATCAGAGCGTATGTTGATTAGTCAGTTCTGTTTTTCGTATCCTTCATTTCTGGGAAAGAAATCTGGAAAATGGAATTTTGAAAGCCTAATATAATTAATAGCCGTTTTCGATTCATATAGAACCACTTGAAACCTCAGCTTCAAGGAAAAAGAATAATTATATGCTCACTCGAAATCAAATGGATTATGTTTTATGACCGAAATTTGTTTAGAAACATTAAAAATTTCAGGTTTCTGGTTCCAGAATTATGTTTTATTTTTTAGGGTTCATCACTTGTTCTAAGAAAACTCGAAAAATTCCTTAAGTTTTGGAATGAAATCTAGATTAGTGGGTGTTTTTACTATTTTGATCTGAATTTTGTCTCTTAAAATTTTTGAAAACTGTTAAAAGATAACCAGTTATAATTTTCGAAATCCTTGATAAGTTTAGATCAACAATAAAACAGGAAACACAATCCCACAATCCCTAAAATTTCGAGCTTTCAGTTATTTTTTACATTAACAGCTGTTAACAGGAGTTTCGAGACCACAAGGTCTCGACTCGAAATCATAAGTGTTAAAAGGATAAACAGATTATGATTTTCGAAATATTCTGATAAAATTAGATCAATGTTAAAACAGCAATCTCTATCACAATTCCTAAGAATTCGAACTTTTAGTTATAATTTCATAACAACAGTTGTTAACAGGAGTTTCGACTCGAGACCACAAAGTCTCGACTCGAAATCATAAGTGTTCTCAAATCTTTACAACTCGAGACAACGATTTCGACTCGAGGCCATAAGGTTTCGACTCGAGACCACTAAGGTTTCGACTATGGGCTTCAATCTTCACAACTCGAGACCGTGGTTGCGACTCGAGACCTTATCAAGGAGTCGAGATCTCATAAAACACAGTAGTCGAGACCACGATTACAACTCGTGACACTGAGGTTGCGACTCGAGACTTTAATGAGTCGAGACCTCATAATGTTACAAGATGAGTCGAGACTTGACTCGAGATCTCACTCGAGACCTCATAACTAAGTCGAGATCTCACACGAAACCTCATTACTTTAGGCTATTTAATGTGAACTAAAATTTAGCTCGGCGTCCGCCCCAAACCCCGTGCGGGGCACGCTATTGCCCTGCACCCACCAGCGAACTCACCACGGAGTTCGATCCACGCTGACAGGTGGTTTTCCTATTAAATAATTGGTTTTGTAAATACTTAGTTAATTAATCAGAATCAGATAATGTTTTACAAAACCAAAATAGCTTAACTTGAATGAACTTTTGATGTATCATTTCTGGCCAAAGCTGATTTGATACAACTACTTATCGTTCAAGTATTACAAAAGCTGTGTTAAGTGTGCATCACAAACGCGAAAGTCTTAATATCTGGCCAAAACTGATTTAATTCTTTCATGTATAGCATACTTAACAAGTACATAACTACAGTGATTGTTTCATTTCTGGCCAAAGCTGATTTGTCACAAACACTTTGCACGCATGCTTAAATGATTAAACTTCTGGCCAAAGCTGATTTGTCTTCGTTTAAGTAGAATTTTAACTAAGTCTATTATTTTGATGTTAGTAATAGAAAATATCACAGCTTCATAATTAAAATGGTCATTATTTATGCCTGGCTTAGTATAATATGCCCTTAGATCACATTAGGACGTCTTCCTTAGTATAATAACTTGCTTATCTTATTTCCACTATCAGCACCCAATTGTGGGATTCCACCTTTGACTAGTGATAACTTTGCTGCATGGAAGGATGCTCTCATGCTTACGCTTGGGCTACTGGATTTTGACTATGCTCTAAGAGAGAATAAGCCAGCGGACCTTACTCCACAAAGTACTGCTGCTGAGCAGTTGACTCATGCAAAATGAACTAGGTGTAACCGCATGTCTGTAACACCCCAAAAATATAGATTTTTATTAAATACCGGTTTTGAACAAGATAAAAAACTAGGAAATAGATAACCTAGGTAATTACAAGTCTTGTAGTTATGTGAAACTTGATTAAAAACACCCCAAATTGAAACTTGAGAATAATGGAGGGGTCAAAAGTGTAAGATGGAAAATTAACTTTAAAAAAAATATATAATTAAAACACCACACACACAAGTGTGCGTGTAGGTGTGTGCGACCAGGAGGGAAAAGGGGAGAGCAAACCCTAGTCTTGTTCTTCCTCACAAATCCCTCAAATTCAGCCAAGAATCAAAATGAATCTAATGCATGTTTGATGAATTGAAGACCATAACATCATCTCTTCATAAGGTATGTTGAGAAATTGGTGTATGTTTAAGTAATAAGTTCTTGGTGAAATTATGATGCACAATTAGGATAAAATTATGCTGAAATTGGGATAAAGATAATGAAGTCTATATGATTCTAAGCAAGTTTTGATAAGCACAAGTAGATCAAATGCTATGGTTAGGTATCGAGTTGAATGCACAAGTATGAACAAATGGGTTCGATGTGTAAATCGAACTCATGAAATCTGGAAGATTAATAATGATGTTTTGAACTCATAATAATCAGAAATTTGATATAAAAAGGTTATGGTAAATATGTCTACTTGTTAAGTACGAGTTTTGATGGTTAGAAACTTCAATAACATGAATGATATGGCTAATTATAAATTGTGCACATAAAGTGTTTGATGAAACGCCCAAATGAAATGTTGGTTATAACAATTCACCAAGTAACATTGATGTGAAATTATGAATGAAGTATGCATAAATGTATATACTTTGAGTATGTGAATAATAGGCATTGATGATAATTGGGTTGCACATGATAGGCAACTCGGGTGAAGCTTCGGGAAGTCAAGCCGGGGCAAACGCGAAATTGAAGGAAAAGCAATAAGGTACGTAACTTTCGGTTTAGTTACATTATGCATAAACAATAGTCTTAGAAATGCTAATGAGATTGTAGTGTCAAATGCGAGTTTGGCATGTCAAAGAAGCGACGAAGTTCACTCGACAAACCAAACGGGTCAAAATAGCTAATTAAATATGTTGGTTGATAATATCGTTTAATTGGTCATGTTTGGAACGTAAATAAAGTGATGTAACTCACTAGACAAAGAAACGGGTTAAAATATTGGTGGTAATAAGTTTGGTAGGATGATAAATGGTGAATTCCATTAGACAACTAAACGGGTCAAATAACAGTCGAAACGGTAGTGTTCGAAGTGACTTAAACGTCACTCATTAAAATTGAGTTATAAAAGCGTAAACCATGGAATGGATGTGATACGCTAAGGTTGACAAGCCCGGGAATGGGTAACTATGGTTAGAAACCAATGTTGATGAATTATGCAAGTATGTAACTTAGTTCCGTTACATCATGTTTGTATATTGAATATAGTTAGTTAACTAGAGTTAGTCTAATAGTGAAATTGGTGTAACGCCGAAATGACGAAGTTCATTAGGTATGGCATTGAGTTAAAATGTTTATTGGAATAAGTTAGTATGATGATAAAAATGGAGGTTTCCATTAGATGACCAAACGGGTCAAAACAAGGGTAAATTGGTAATATGAAAGTGACGTGAACGTCACTCTACAATTGACAAATAGGAAAGCGTAAAACCAGGGAATAGTAATAACACGCTGAAGTTCATGAGCCCGGGGAAATGGGTATGTACACTTAGAAGTAAAAATGAATGATTAACATGTTTTGCAAAACATAAGATAAATGGGTCGAATAAATGAAACAAAAAATTATAAACTATTCATTTATAATTCAGGTTTCATATGCGGAAAGTAGGATAAATTAATGCATATTTTTATTGCGAACGCGTAGGAAAAAGAATCACCTAAAACGGACTTCTAGATAAAAAGTTATGGTCGTTTAAAGTTGGTTTTGGTGAAAATACGGAGCTGGGAATATGCAGCAACAAACCTGCCAAGCTGCTGTAGAAAACGAGGTGTCGCGTCGCGTGACACCCATACAGAATCACCGTCGCATCACGCGACGTCTGTCGCGGCCCTCGTAAGATAAGACGGAATCGGTCGCGGGGTGCGACCGACCTATATCTCAGAAATTTTATTTTGTTTCCATTGTTGGGCCTTAGGACTCGATTATACGTATTTTAACGTTGTCAAAACTAACATTTAACGTGGTTTTGATATTAGGTGAAGTTGGTCTTACTCCGGATGGCGGTCAAGCATGAATCCAAGAACCGAACACAATAAATTGAAGCTTCCGCGTTAATCTAAATTTGTTATCAACAATGTTCAATTTGTAAACATTTAACTTATCATTTTCAATGTTTAAACTAGTTGGTTAATTAACTAGAATACTTTCGTTATGTATGCTTTCAATTATGACAAAGTTTTAAGATGATGCATTTTGTTTTAAAAATGTTAACTTCTTTGTTAAAAAAATTAATTAAACCAGACGGGTGTTACAATGTCGCTCATGTTCATGAAGGAGTCCATAAGCAATGTAATTAGGGGAGCCATTCCTGATTCTGAAGATGCTAAAACCTACTTGGCTTCTGTGGAGGCGCAGTTCAAGGGGACGTCTAAAGCACACGCTAGTACCCTTATCCTCAAACTGGTGACAACTAAGTATGATGGGAGGAGCGGCATTCGCGAGCACATCATGATGATGAATGACATGGCCAATAAGATGAAGGGGCTGGAAATGGAAATCAGTGATGGTTTCCTTGTTCATTTCATCATTACTTCGCTTCCTTCGTCCTTTGAAGCATTCAAGATCAATTACAACACTCAGAAGGACAAATGGACGATGAGTGAGTTGGTCGCTATGTGCGTATAGGAGGAAGAGCGTATGAGGATGCATCACACTACTGATGTTGCTAACTTCACCACCTCCAACTCTAGGAAAAGGAAGAACAATCATTAGAGGAAGGATGCTTCAAAAGTCCAAAGGCCCAATCCTAATACAAGTGCACCTTCCAGCTCTAAGAACTCTTTAGGAAGAATCCACTGCAAGTTCTGTAAAAAGGCAGGACATATGCAGAAGGAATGCCCTGACTTTAAGGAATGGTTGGCTAAGAAAGGTAATGATTATTTTATAATACTTGAGTCCTATAATTTAAATGTTCCTGCAAATTCTTGGTGGTTTGATTCTGGTTCTATGGTTTATGTTAGCAATTCAACTCAGGGATTCCTTACAATCCGGAAGCTGGAAAGAAACCAAAGAACGCTTAAGGTTGGGGATGGTCGAGAATTAGAAGTGAAGGCCATTGGAACATTACAATTATTTATGAAAACTGGTTTATGTATTAAACTTTATGATACCTTATACGTTCCTGAGGTAACTCGGAACCTTGTATCAGGACCAAAGTTAGACATGGACGGTTTTATTGTTTCCCATGGTCATCACAAAATCTCTATCCTCTATGATTATGTTCTTTATGGAATTGGTATTCTGGACGGTGGTCTCTATAGATTAGAGCTAGATGATAACTTTTCCAAATCTTTATTGTCATATAACATTAATGAATCACTCACAAAGATGAAAGAGAAACGAGACTTAGAGACTTCATCCATGTTGTGGCATCAACGTTTAGGCCACATCTCAAGAGGACAATTAAATCATCTCGTAAGGGATGAAGTCTTACCTCCTCTTGATTTCTCTGATTTTGGAACATGTGTCAAATGTCTTAAAGGTAAAATGACATTAGCGAATAAGAAAGGTGCCACTAGGAGCTCTAATTTATTAGAACTCATTCACACTGACATTAGTGGTCCCTACCAAATCGCTGGCATAACAGGACATACTTCATTTATCACTTTTATTGATGATTATTCTCGTTACATGTACTTGTATCTTATTAAGGAGAAATCTGAATCCCTTACAACTTTTAAAGATTATAAGGATGAAGTTGAAAAGCAATTAGATCGTCAGATTAAAGTTGTGAGATCAGATAGAGGTGATGAATATTATAGAAGACATACTGATGTGGGTCAAGCTCCTGGTCCATTTTATGAGTTTTGTAAGGGCCAGGGGATTGTGAACCAATACACCATGCCTGGCACACCTCAGCAGAACGGTGTCGCTGAAAGAAGGAACTGTACCCTTATGAACATGGTGCGCAGTATGTTAGCCAACACTAATTTACCATTATTCCTCTGCACTAAAGCGTTAAAAGCAGCTGTTCATATACTCAATAGAGTTCCTTCTAAGTCTGTCCCTAAAACTTCTTTTGAACTTTGGACAGGAAGGAAACCGAGTCATAAATATATGAAAGTATGGGGCTGCATTGCTGAAGCAAAACTTTACAATCCTTTCCTAAGGAAACTTGACCCTAAAACAGTAACCTGTGTCTTTATCGGGTATCCTGATAATTCAAAGGGTTATCGTTTCTATTATCCTTCCCATGTCACCCGTATTGTTGAAACCAAGCGTGCTGCGTTCCTAGAGGATTTCAATGCAACTACTGCACCTGAAGCTACTGCACCAACTCCAAATTTACCTCCACAATCAGAACCCATTATACCTCATGACGAAGGCACATGAAACGCTCAAAACCAAGACAACGCTGAACCCGATAATCCACTCAGGAGGTCATCTAGGTAAAGAAGGCCTACTAATTAGGATGATTATGTTACCTACCTGACTGAAATGGATCCCGGAAAGCGCAATGATCCTATCTCTTACAATGAAGCCATTAGTAGTGATCAGTCTTCTGAATGGAATAAAGCAATGATTGATGAGCTTGAATCCATGAAGAAAAATGACGTTTGGGATTTGGTAGAATTACCCAACGGTGTCAAACCCGTAGGATGTAAATGGGTGTTCAAAACAAAAATGGATCCGAATGGGAACGTTGAATGCTACAATGCGAGATTGGTTGCAAAGCGCTACACTCAGAAAGAGGGAATTGATTATCAAGAGACGTTTTCACCTCTCTCTCGTAAAGATTCATTAAGGATCGTCATGGCCCTAGTAGCTCATTTTGATTTAGAGTTGCATCAGATGGACGTTAAAACCGCTTTCCTTAACGGAGACTTAGACGAAGATGTTTACATGAAACAACCTGAAGGCTTTAAACCTGAAGGTCAGGAGCATCTAGTCTGTAAGTTGAAGAAATCCATTTACGGGTTAAAACAGGCATCACGTCAATGGTACCTCAAGTTTGATGAAGTCACGAAGAAACAAGGTTTTATGAAGAATCAAATGGATCAATGCACCTACCTCAAGATGAGTGGGAGCAACTTTACTATACTTGTCCTTTACATAGATGATATTCTATTGGCAAGTAATAGTTTAGACATATTGCATGAGTCGAAGCGGTTACTCTCGCATAACTTCGACATGAAGGATCTCGAAGATGCTTCTTACGTCATTGGCATCGAAATTCACCGAGATAGACACAAAGGGATCTTAGGATTGTCTCAAAAGGCTTACATAGATCGTGTCCTTACATGTTACAACATGCAACAGTGCAAACCCTCCGTCGCTCCAGTAATTAAGGGAGATGTTTTCGGTTCATTCCAGTGTCCGACAACAAAGGTTGAGAAGGAGCA
Organism: Helianthus tuberosus; assembly: GCA_030545235.1. NCBI lineage: Eukaryota > Viridiplantae > Streptophyta > Magnoliopsida > Asterales > Asteraceae > Helianthus > Helianthus tuberosus. The sequence continues at coordinate 66,943,372 of CM060440.1, forward strand.
AATGAGCCAGATACCTTACGCGTCAGTAGTCGGGAGCCTAATGTATGCTCAAGTCTGTACTCGCCCAGATATCGCTTATATTGCTGGAATGCTAGGCCGTTATCAGACTACTCCTGGCCTAGATCACTGAAAGCCGCTAAGAAGGTACTTCGATATCTGCAAGGGACGAAAGACTATAAATTGACTTATAGAAGAAGTGATCATTTAGAAGTGGTGGGCTATTCTGATTCTGACTTTCCCAAATGCAAAGATAACAAGAAATCCACATCGGGCTATATCTTTATGTTAGCAGGCGGACCTATCTCATGAAAGAGTCATAAACAACAGTTGACCACAACTTCCACAATGATGGCTGAGTACATTGCTGTTTATAACGCAACCTGTCATGGAATGTTGCTTAGAAATCTGATCACTGGACTGAAAATCGTCAATTCCATTTCTAGACCATTGAAGCTTTATTGTGATAACTCAACTGCCGTTAGTTTCTCGAACAGTAACAGTTCTACTTGAGCCGGTTTATATCTCGATATAAAATATATGTTCGTACGTAAAAGAGTTGAGGAAAATAATCTTTGTATTAAGTATATTAGTACTAAAGATATGCTTGCGGATCCGATGACTAAAGGTCACCCTCCTAAGGTTTACCAAGAACATGTTCAGAATATGGGATTTAGTAAAGACCTTGTTTAGCATATTGTACTGGCTTATGTTTTATGATTAATGAAATTTCATCAGTTTGATTTTGTATGTCTCTTAGAATATGTTCAACCGGTATAATGACATATAGACAAATAAAGTTACAAATCAAACAAAGGGCTTATGCATATTTTGATCATAACGATTAGATTTTAAATTAAGGCCATCGTATGACTAATGGGGGTCCTGAGTCGCATAATGATTCAACGGCTGTATTTCTCTGCTATAGTTCTTGTTTAAGGCTAAAATGAGTGTTAACTCCTGATCAGGCTTATCTAATACTCATAGTAAATGATTACTCGGCTAAGTGGGAGAATGTAAGATTAAATATATTATGTATTAATATTTAATCTTGTAGCCATTATAATTATTTACATAATATAGATCAAAATATATAATAACCTATTAAATAATTAGTTGGTAATTGTTGATGGACCATATTACCCTGATTAACTAATTAGGTTTCCTCTTGGGTGCTTATATAAGGAGACTTATGTAGAGGTTCTAAGGTTAGAAAGATAACCTAATTATCATAACATCATAATCGACCCTCTTCTCCATAGCCGAACTCCCTTATTCGGTTTCATTATCACCATCATCAGTTTGCACCCTAAGGAGGAACCAGATCACCTTGACTAAGATGTCGAACTCAATGGCTTCTTCCCTCACTGGATTCTCCACCGCGTTGTCTGCTGTAACAGGTCATTGTCTACTGTAACAGGTATGTTTTCATGTTTTCTAGAGGAATAATGGTAAATTACCATTTTCCAGGGGAATAATGGTAAATTAGTGTTGGCTAACATACTACGCACCATGTTCATAAGGGTACGAAAGCTATGTTAAGTATGCATCACAAACGTGAAAGTCTTAATATCTGGTCAAAGCTAATTTAATTCTTTCATGTATAGCACACTTAACAAGTGCATAACTAAAGTGATTGTTTCATTTCTGGCCAAAGCTGATTTGTCACAACCACTTTGCACACATGCTTAAATGATTACACTTCTGGCCAAAGCTGATTTGTCTTCGTTTAAGTAGAATTTTAACTAAGTATATTATTTTGATGTTAGTCATAGACAATATCACAACTTCATAATTAAAATGGTCATTATTTATGCCTACCTTAGTATAATATGCCTTTAGATCACATTAAGACTTCTTCCTTAGTATCATAACTTGTTCATCTTATTTCCACTATCAGCACCCAATTGTGGGATTCCACCTTTGACTGGTGATAACTTTGCTGCATGGAAGGATGCTCTCATGCTTACGCTTGGGCTGCTGGATTTTGACTATGCTCTAAGAGAGAATAAGCCTGCGGACCTTACTCCACAAAGTACTGCTACTGAGCAGTTGACACATGAAAAATGGACTAAGTGTAACCGCATGTGTCTCATGTTCATGAAGCAGTCCATAAGCAATGCAACCAGGGGAGCCATTCCTGATTCTGAAGATGCAAAAACCTACTTGGCTTCTTTGGAGGCGCAGTCAAATGGGATGTCTAAAGCACACGCTAGTACGCTTACCCTCAAGCTGGTGACGACTAAGTATAATGGGAGGAGCGGCATTCGCGAGCACATCATGATGATGAATGACATGGCCAATAAGATGAAGGGGCTGGAAATGGAAATCAGTGATGGTTTCCTCGTTCATTTCATCATTACTACGCTTCCTTCATCCTTTGAAGCATTCAAGATCAATTACAACACTCAGAAGGACAAATGGACGATGAGTGAGCTGGTCGCTATGTGCGTATAGGAGGAAGAACAATCATTAGAGGAAGGATGCTTCAAAAGTTCAAAGGCCAAATCCTAATGCAAGTGCACCTTCCAGCTCTAAGAACTCCTTAGGCAGAATCCACTGCAAGTTCTGAAAAATGGCAGGACATATGGAGAAGGAATGCCGTGACTTTAAGGAATGGTTGGCTAAGAAAGGTAATGATTATTTTATAATACTTGAGTCCTATAATTTAAATGTTCCTGAAAATTCTTGGTGGTTTGATTCTGGTTCTATGGTTTATGTTGCCAATTCAACTCAGGGATTCCTTACAATCCGGAAGCTGGAAAGAAACCAAAGAACGCTTAAGGTTGGGGATGGTCGAGAATTAGAAGTGAAGGCCATTGGAACATTACAATTATTTATGAAAACTGGTTTATGTATTAAACTTTATGATACCTTATACGTTCCTGAGGTAACTCGGAACCTTGTATCAGGACCAAAGTTATACATGGACGGTTTTATTGTTTCCCATGGTCATCACAAAATCTCTATCCTCTATGATTATGTTCTTTATGGAATTGGTATTCTGGACGGTGGTCTCTATAGATTAGAGCTAGATGATAACTTTTCTAAATCTTTATTGTCATATAACATTAATGAATCACTCACAAAGATGAAAGAGAAACGAGACTTAGAGACTTCATCCATATTGTGGTATCAACGTTTAGGCCACATCTCAAGAGAACAATTAAATCATCTCGTAAAGGATGAAGTCTTACCTCCTCTTGATTTCTCTGATTTTGGAAGATGTGTCAAATGTCTTAAAGGTAAAATGACATTAGCGAATAAGAAAGGTGCCACTAGGAGCTCTAATTTATTAGAACTCATTCACACTGACATTAGTGGTCCCTACCAAATCGCTGGCATAACATGACATACTTCATTTATCACTTTTATTGATGATTATTCTCGTTACATGTACTTGTATCTTATTAAGGAGAAATCTGAATCCCTTACAACTTTTAAAGATTATAAGGATGAAGTTGAAAAGCAATTAGATCACCTTGACTAAGATGTCGAACTCAATGGCTTCTTCCCTCACTGGATTCTCCACTGCATTGTCTGCTGTAACAGGTCATTGTCTACTGTAACAGGTATGTTTTCATGTTTTCCAGAAGAATAATGGTAAATTACCGTTTTCCAGAGGAATAATGGTAAATTAGTGTTCGCTAACATACTACGCACAATGTTCATAAGGGTACGAAAGCTATGTTAAGTATGCATCACAAACGTGAAAGTCTTAATATCTGGCCAAAGCTGATTTAATTCTTTCATGAACAGCATACTTAACTAGTGCATAACTAAAGTGATTGTTTCATTTCTGGCCAAAGCTGATTTGTCACAACCACTTTGCACACATGCTTAAATGATTACACTTCTGGCCAAAGCGGATCTGTCTTCGTTTAAGTAGAATTTTAACTAAGTCTATTATTTTGATGTTAGTAATAGACAATATCACAGCTTCATAATTAAAATGGTCATTATTTATGCTTGCCTTAGTATAATATGCCCTTAGATCACATTAAGACTTCTTCCTTAGTATCATAACTTCTTCATCTTATTTCCACTATCAGCACCCAATTGTGGGATTCCACCTTTGACTGGTGATAACTTTGCTGCATGGAAGGATGTTCTCATGCTTACGCTTGGGCTGCTGGATTTTGACTATGCTCTAAGAGAGAATAAGCCAGCGGACCTTACTCCACAAAGTACTGCTACTGAGCAGTTGACACATGAGAAATGGACTAAGTGTAACCGCATTTCTCTTATGTTCATGAAGCAGTCCATAAGTAATGCAACCAGGGGAGCCATTCCTAATTCTGAAGATGCAAAAACCTACTTGGCTTCTGTGGAGGCACAGTTCAAGGGGACGTCTAAAGCACACGCTAGTACCCTTACCCTCAAGCTGGTGACAACTAAGTATAATGGGAGGAATGGCATTTGCAAGCACATCATGATGATGAAAGACATGGCCAATAAGCCGAAGGGGCTGGAAATGGAAATCAGTGATGGTTTCCTCGTTCATTTCATCATTACTTCGCTTCCTTCGTCCTTTGAAGCATTCAAGATCAATTACAACACTCAGAAGGACAAATGGACGATGAGTGAGCTGGTCGCTATGTGCGTATAGGAGGAAGAGCGTATGAGGATGGATCGCACCACTGAGGTTGCTAACTTCACCACCTCCAATTCTAAGAAGAGGAAGAACAATCATTAGAGGAAGGATGCTTCAAAACTCCAAAGGTAAAATCCTAATGCAAGTGCACCTTCCAGCTCTAAGAACTCCTTAGACAGAATCCACTGCAAGTTCTAAAAAAAGGCAGGATATATGTAGAAGGAATGCCCTGACATTAAGGAATGGCTGCCTAAGAAAGGTAATGATTATTTTATAATACTTGAGTCCTATAATTTAAATGTTCCTGCAAATTCTTGGTGGTTTGATTCTGGTTCTATGGTTCATGTTACCAATGCAACTCAGGGATTCCTTACAACTCGGAAGCTGGAAAGAAACCAAAGAAGGCTTAAGGTTGGGGATGATCGAGAATTAGAAGTGAAGGCCATTGGAACATTACAATTATTTATGAAAACTGGTTTATGTATTAAAGTTTATGATACCTTATATAATCAACCGGTATAATGGCATATAGACAAATAAAGTTACAAATCAAACAAAGGGCTTATGCGTATTTTGATCATAACAATTAGGTTTTAAATAAATGCTATAGTATGACTAATGGGGGTCCTTAGTCGCGTATTGATTCAACGGTTGTATTTCTTTGCTATAGTTATTGTTTAAGGCTAAAATGAGTGTTAACTCTTGATCAGGCTTATCTAATACTCATAATAAAAGATTACTAGGCTAAGTGGGAGAATGTAAGATTAAATATATTATGTTTTAATATTTAATCTAGTAGCCATTATAATCATTTACATTATATAGATCAAAATATATAACAACCTATTAAATAATTAGTTGGTAATTGTTGATGGACCATATTACCCTTATTAACTAATTAGATTTCCTCTTAGGTGCTTATATAAGGAGACTTATGTAAAGGTTCTAAGGTTAGACAGATAACCTAATTATCATAACATCAAACTCGCCTCTCTCTCCATAGCCGAACACCCTTTTCGGTTTCATTATTACCATCATCAGTTTGCATCCTAAGGAGGAACCAGATCACCTTGACTAAGATATCGAACTCAATGGCTTCTTCCCTCACTGGATTCTCCACTCCACTGCACTTTCAACATTTGGAACGGTGTCGCTGAAAGAAGGAACCGTACCCTTATGAACATGGTGCGCAATATGTTAGCCAACACTAATTTACCATTATTCCTCTGGACTGAAGCGTTAAAAGCAGCTGTTCATATACTCAATAGAGTTCCTTCTAAGTTTGTCCCTAAAACTCCTTATGAACTTTGGACAGGAAGGAAACCGAGTCTTAAATATATGAAAGTATGGGGCTGCATTGCTGAAGCAAAACTTTACAATCCTTTCCTAAGGAAACTTGACCCTAAAACAGTTACCTGTTTCTTTATCGGGTATCCTGATAATTTAAAGGGTTATCATTTCTATTTTCCTTCTCATGTCACCCGTATTGTTGAAACCAAGCATGCTGCATTCCTAGAGGATTTCAAGGTCAGTGGGAGCAGTACCAACCCTTACGAAGAATTGCAAGAAGTACAAGACGCGGGGGGGAGAGACTCGTCGCTCACCATTACTCCGACTACTCCTCTTGTACCCAATGCAACTATTGTACCCGAAGCTACTGCACCAACTCCAAATTTAACTCCACAATCAGAACCCATTATACCTCATGACGAAGGCACTTCAAACGCTCAAAACCAAGACAACCCTGAACCCGATAATCCACTCAGGAGGTCATCTAGGCAAAAAAGGCCTACTAATTGGGATGATTATGTTACCTACCTGACTGAAATGGATCCCGGAAAGCTCAATGATCCTATTTCCTACAATGAAGCCATTAGCAGTGATCAGTCTTCTGAATGGAATAAAGCAATGATTGATGAGCTTGAATCCATGAAGAAAAATGACGTTTGGGATTTGGTAGAATTACCCAATGGTGTCAAACCCGTAGGATGTAAATGGGTGTTCAAAATAAAAATGGATGCGAATGTGAACGTTGAACGCTACAAAGCGAGATTGGTTGCAAACGGCTATACTCAGAAAGAGGGAATTGATTATCAAGAGGCGTTTTCACCTGTCTCTCGTAAAGATTCATTAAGGATCGTCATGGCCCTAGTAGCTCATTTTGATTTAGAGTTGCATCAGATGGACATTAAAACCGCTTTCCTTAATGGAGACTTAGACAAAGATGTTTACATGAAACAACCTGAAGGTTTTAAACCTGAAGGTCAGGAGCATCTAGTCTGTAAGTTGAAGAAATCCATTTACGGGTTAAAACAAGCATCACGTCAATGGTACCTCAAGTTTGATGAAGTCATGAAGAAACAAGGTTTTATGAAGAATCGAGTGGATCAATACACCTACCTCAAGATGAGTGGGAGCAACTTTACTATACTTGTCCTTTACGTAGATGATATTCTATTGGCAAGTAATAATTTAGACATGTTGCATGAGTCGAAGCGGTTACTCTTGCATAACTTCGACATGAAGGATCTCGGAGATGCTTCTTACATCATTGGCATCGAAATTCACCGAGATAGACACAAAGGGATCTTAGGATTGTCTCAAAAGGCTTACATAGATCGTGTCCTTACACGTTACAACATGCAACAGTGCAAACCCTCCGTCACTCCAGTAGTTAAGGGAGATGTTTTCGGTCCATTCCAGTGTCCGACAATAGAGGTTGAGAAGGAGAAAATGAGCCAGATACCTTACGTGTCAGTAGTTGGGAGCCTGATGTATGCTCAAATCTGTACTCGCCCAAATATCGCTTATATTGCTGGAATGCTTGGCCGTTATCAAACTAATCCTGGCCTAGATCACTGGAAAGCAGCTAAGAAGGTACTTTGATATCTGCAAGGGATGAAAGACTATAAACTGACTTATAGAAGAAGTGATCATTTAGAAGTGGTAGGCTATTCTGATTATGACTTTTCCAAATGCAAAGATGACAAGAAATCCACTTCGGGCTATATATTTATGTTAGCTGGCGGACCTATCTCATGGAAGAGTCATAAACAACAGTTGGCCACAACTTCCACAATGATGGCAGAGTACATTGTTGTTTATAATGCAACCTGTTATGGAATGTTGCTTAGAAATCTGATTACTGGACTCAAAATCGTTAATTCCATTTCTAGACCATTGAAGCTTTAGTGTGGTAATTCAGTTGCCGTTAGTTTCTCGAATAGTAACAGTACGACTGGAGCTGGTTTATATCTCGATCCAAAATATCTATTAGTACGTAAACGAGTTAAGGAAAATAATCTTAGTATTGAGTATATTAGTACTGAAGATATGCTTGCGGATCCGATGACTAAAGGTCTCCCTCCTAAGGTTTACGAAGAACATGTTCGGAATATGGGATTTAGTAAAGACCTTGTTTAGCATATTGTATTGGCTTATGTTTTATGATTAATGAAATTTTCTCAGTTTGATTTTGTATGTCTCTTAGAATATGTTCAACCGGTATAATGGCATATAGACAAATAAAGTTACAAATCAAATAAAGGGCTTATGCGTATTTTGATCATAACGATTAGGTTTTAAATTAAGGCTATAGTATGACTAATGGGGGTCCTGAGTCGCATATTGATTCAACGGCTGTATTTCTCTGCTATAGTTCTTGTTTAAGGCTAAAATGAGTGTTAACTCCTGATCAGGCTTATCTAATACTCATAGTAAATGATTACTCGACTAAGTGGGAGAATGTAAGATTAAATATATTATGTTTTAATATTTAATCTAGTAGCCATTATAATCATTTACATTATATAGATCAAAATATATAACAACCTATTAAGTAATTAGTTGGTAATTGTTGATGGACCATATTACCCTTATTAACTAATTAGGTTTCCTCTTGGGTGCTTATATAAGGAGACTTATGTAGAGGTTCTAAGGTTAGACAGATAACCTAATTATCATAACATCAAACTCGCATCTCTCTCCATAGCCGAACTCCCTATTCGGTTTCATTATCTCCATCATCAGTTTGCACCCTAAGGAGGAACCAGATCACCTTTACTAAGATGTCGAACTCAATGGCTTCTTCCCTCATTGTATTCTCCACTACACTGTCTCCTGTAACAGGTATGTTTTCATGTTTTCCATTATGTTTAAAACAGAACTGATCAACATTAAATTTATTTATAGTTGTTTCTATCAACTTGTACAAGTTTTGTAATTTTCATTTGAATATGTACACTTGCAAGTTGCTAAAAAAATTAGAGATTAGAATGATGGGAGGGGTAAAGGATGCAGGTTGCAAATCCGTTCGAGCCAATTAATATATCCTTTTTGTCCACATTCGAAATCCGACTAAAAGAAAGAATCTGACTTCATCACAAATCGTATCACACATTGGATTGTTTAGAGTGAAAGAAACTTGGTACCTATGTTGCCACAACACCAATGGTGAAGTTTGAATCAATGCGTCCAAGTTGTTGGAATAATTCAAATCATGTTAGCTTTATTTAATTATGTCACATGCTGGAAGTACTGGGTCTTTGCTTTATAATTTGCGAGTCAATAGTTAACCGAACTGTCCAAGAAATGGCCAAGAGTATGATTGAAGCGAAGAATTTGGGAGACGAGTATTGGGCAGAAGGTGTGGCCACTGCATTTTATATATTCTGAACATGTCCCCTACTACAGCAGTCCAAGACAAGACACCCTTAGAGCTTTGTTATGATCGAAAGCCTAATGTAAGTCGTTTACAGGTTTTCGTTCATGTGGCATATGCACTTAAACCTAAACAACTTAGAAAGAAATTAGATGCTAAATCGGAAAATTTTATTCTTATATTCTCCTAACGACTTCGGTTACCATCTTTATAATCCTGTCACAAAAAAGATTATTACATGCAAATATATCAAATGTCTGGAGTTAGCTAAATAGGAGGATCCAGAACCCAAAGGTGATCAAGAAACAAGTAAACAAATTGTCCATGATATGATTGTTAGTCAGCTGACACCATCGGACTTGCAAACAACATCAGAACCAATTTCCCAAGTAAGTCGTACAACACCTGTGGGAACATTAATTGATCTCTATGAAAATACAACTGAGTTACTTGATTCATGTCAACTCACTTTGAGTGTTACCGGGCCAAGCACATTTGAAGAGGCAATTGTAAAGGAAGAGTGGAAGATGGCAATGGAAAAAGAATTGCATGCCTTGGCAAAACACAATATATCGGCGATTACCAACTTACCTAGTGACAAAAACGCAATCGGGTTGAAGTGGGTTTTCAAAACCAAACTTCACTCCAATGGGCAAGTTAACAAATACAAATCTCGTCTTGTGGCAAAGGATTATGTTCAAGAACACGAGATCGACTTTGAGGATACATTTTCCACGGTGGCAAGATTTGAAATTATACAGGTTGTTTTCTCTGGAAACTCAAAAAGGCTGGTTAGTTTATCAATTTGATGTTAAATCTGCTTTTCTAAATGGTCCATTGCAGGAAGAGGTGTATGTGAAACAACCTCCTGGGTTCAAATTAAAAGGACAAGAAAGTAAGGTGTGCCGACTTCACAAGGCCTGGTATGGCCTCAAAATAGGCCCCTCAGGCATGGTATAGTTGCATTGACATTGACAGGTATTTTCAAAAGCATGGGTACGTTAGAAGTATGATACGAACAAGCTAGTCTCCTTTACTTTTATTTTTGTTTATTATCTTTTTGCATGTTTTGAGGGACCATTGTGGCCTTTTGGTATTTAATTGAATGTTTTATGTAAACTTGGAATTATGGTTTGGTTTTTAATCTAGTATCACCGCTAACATCTGATTCATTCCGAAATTAGCTTTCTTTCATTCTCTCAAGTTTTCTTCTTCTTCTGCCCTATCAACGATATCAGATCTGTTCCGATCCCTCGTTGGAACCCTCACCACTCACCATGACGAACACATTATCACACCCTGACCCGCAGCGGATTTGTACGGGGCAGACTGATTGCCCATAGCTCATGACATTTTTTAAAGTTACAATATTTAAAGCACATCCAATTAAGTTGTCACGTAACATATAATATTCAGAAATTGTTCATACAACGTTCAAAAACAAAACATGACATAAGTTTTTCAATTTATTTTTCTAATGCCCATGCTACGTGACCTCTTCACTCGAATCATCGACCTTGATTACCTGCACCATGTTAGAAAAATATATTTTGGGTCAACAAACATGTCGGTGAGTAATTTTCTCATTTTAATGAAAACAATTTTATTTTTGAATCTTAAAAATAAATAATTTTAACATGCATTTCAATGTTAGTATGGTGACTGTCTCAAAATATTAACATAGTCGACATACACATAAACACCAAACAAGAACACACAATCAATTAACATCACAATACAAAATAAATAGTAGACTCATGACAATAGCGTGCATTAGTCTCATGCCCCGAAGAGCAAATCTAACACTGTTGGCGATACTAGGCTACAACTCATGGTCGTGGGGAACCTAGTCAACCCACGGATCCGGGCTTTTTTTTTTACAATGGGAAATGGGAGGTGACACCTATTACCGGGGAAGAAAGTGAGGTGTTTTTTGTCTTTTGTTTTCATTTTTCATTTATATATTATTTATACATTAATTGTTTTTTTAATTTTAAGAGAAAAGTGCCCGGATAGTCCCTGTAGTTTGCTTCGATTTCACCTTTAGTCCTTATATTTTCAAAATTACAGCTAAAGTCCCCAACTTTGGCAAATTCGTTCTCGGATAGTCCCTGAAGCGGATGGAGGATAGTTTTTGAAGTTAAGTGGGTGTGAAATGACTAGAGTACCCTTGTTATTAAAATAATATTTATAACATTAACAAATATCTAACTCGTCCACCTCCACCCCACCCCACTCCTCTTCAATTCTCTGTTTTCCCTCAACCCCACCCAACACCAACCACCTCAACCCCCATCGCTGCAACTGTTGTCAGCCACCCAACTCCAAGCTCCAAAACCACCCACCAAAACACGCGTAGCGGTTAAAGATCTGTTTTCAAGACTATCTCACCGCACAAAACAATACGTTGGAGCTCTTTACAGTTGGCTATCAAAGTTCATAGTTCAAGAAGTCGAATTCTACTAAAAAAAAAACCTTTTCAAACAACAAACAGGCCCCCGTTACTCACGATTTGTCAAGATTGGTTAAACTTTATGGATAACTACCAGGCAGATCGTTTATGTTGCCATGAGAAGCTTCTCACTCTTTATGGATTCAACAAAGTTCAGGTATTTTTGTCATTTCACATCCACTTAATTGAGAAAACTAACCCTCATCCACGCTAGGGACCATCCGAGAACGAATTTACCAAAGTTGGGACTATAGCTTTAATTTTGAAAATGTAGAGACTAAAGGTGAAATCGGAGCAAACCACAGGGACTATCCGGACACTTTTCCCTAATTTTAAATACCTGATAAAAGATTTTTTTAATTATCTAAATATTAATTTTCTATCTATAAAGTTATCTAAATATTAATACATATTTTTTCAAGTTACTAGGTTACTGCTCCAACGGCTATGTTTTCAAACGGTTACTATTCTAAGGACTTTTTTTTCAAAGGTTATTGTTCAAATGGCTAATTTTTTTAAATGGTTACTGTTCTAACAGCTAACTTTTTCAAATGGTTACTAGGTTTGATGATCCAAATCCTCTAACATTTGAGGAGTTGAATTGGATGTATGACTACACCATGGCTCAAATCTGTTTTGATGGTTTACGACTTGGGGGGAATCAAACAAACTTCAACACAAAACCTCCACCCACAAACCTACGTCCTACACAAGTCGTACTCGGCTAGGATGAAAGGTACCAAACCGACCTGGGCGAGGAATACGAACCTAGTTTGTACGATGAACCATCCCTTCTATTTCCTGACTTCGGACGTTGGTTGTCCTTAAGACGCGAGGTTGAACGATTGTGATAGCGATCGTAGCATGTCATCTTCGAAGACCGGCCTATTTGATTGGGATTTGATGTATTAGGTTTGTGAAATATTTAGACTATGGGGTATGGGGCGGGGGTGGGTTGGAGAGAAACGCCCAAGTCACCACCCCGGGTGGGCTTGGGTTTGGGCGTGACCCCTTGGGCGGGAGTTTAAGGCCGGGCGTGGGGCATGCTAGCGATCTTATGTGGCCGGCTCTTGTTGGCTAGGGCATAGCGGGCCATGATTAATTTTAGATTTTTATTTTTATTTTTATTTTAATACACCTGGCCAAGCCACGCCGGGCTAGCCACGCCCCACCATACCCCACGGACACGTCACTTACCAGCGGGGGGCTCGAACTCCACGTGTCAACCCCTGCCCAAACCTCCGCTTCACCATACCCCATGGTCTTATGTAATGTAGTAGGGGCTTTATGTGTTTAGTTAGGATTGTGTAATATTAGGTTTATGTAATGTCAGGTGTGTGTAATATTATAATTAGGTTTGGGTAATGTCAGGAGTGTGTTATATTGTAATGAAGTATGTGTAATATTTATATAATTTGTTTTATAAATTTTATGTATAATTTCATGTGTATAATTAGAATTCCCAGTTTTTTTTTTAAACACACAATTTATTTTAAAGTTTTAATTAAATTAAAATAATTTAGATTTGTGGAAATCTGAGGAAATCTAAGACGTCACCATGTAATCTAAGAGCATCCATAATAAAGGTGTATTTAGATGTTTTTGGTGACATGGATGAGAGAGAGTGTTGAGGTGGAGGAGAGATGTATGTATTTTGTTCTTCCACAAAAACATGAAAAAACATATATGTGAGTATGATTAGGAGAGAGAATAGATGAAAAAGAAATTGATGTTTTTATGTATTGTGTCTAGGGCAAGAGAGAGAAACAAATTTATTGGTAGGGCAAGTGACATATGGCAAATAAAAACATCCACCGAAAACACCCTTATTGTGGATGCTCTAAGGAAAATCGGAAAAAAAACTGATGCGTCACACAGAAGAAAACTACTGAGAAAAAACTAACACCCAACAGCCTAACACTCCACTTGCTCCTTTTGTTTTAACATATGTTTCCATATGTATACTTTCCACCACACCGGTCTACCAATGATAGTAAACCGCCGCCCCACTCAATCAACAAAAACAAAAGAACTAACTATTCATCAATGTTCTCTTTGAGGTGTATGAATATAATTTTTAAAATAAACTAAAACAGTATGATTCTCAAATCATGATATATAATAGAACGTCTGTATACATAAATCGAATTAAATAAAAAAAAAGCATTTCTACATTCTTAGATAATGTATAAAAATAGATCCTCATGTCGCAAAAAAGCTAAGAGACAGCTAAATGGTGCACGAAGAGTTATTGTTAACATTTATTTTCTCTCTCAGACCATCCGTAGTGGGGTAGTTTATGGCGTTTTTTGCCTTCAAAAACGTCTCACCACGCCCCCAAACCACCCCATGGGCGTTTTTGTCAAGAAATTTTGTTTTGGCATTGTTTTTTTCCACGCCATGTTCATTTTGTATTGGTCAATGACTGTGCATCCCTTTTGTGTTTGGCCAATAACAATTTTTGATGGGTTTTTTTTATTTAAATTCTATTACATCTCTTTTAACATAATGCCTACATCCACACTACAACCATTTTAGAAAAACGTGTCATAATGCCCCATTGCTGACTGGACTGTCACATGGCGCAAAACGCCCAAGGGTGGGGTGTCTTCCACTACGCATGGTCTCAGCAGATTCACCTCCTTCTGTCTTTCTCGGTTTCCGGCAGTTTCTCCACTGCCCTCCAGCGAAATTATTGCCCTATTAGCCGACTTCATATATATCTTCACACTTGTCATCGGTGATGATTATGACCGAATCTGAACGTGACGATCCACTCGAGTAATTTACAGGTGAGCCATTGTTTATTTATCGGCCTAGTTTCGAGATTATGACGAATAGGAGGCGCGATTAACCTTGTTGTTGTGTACTTTGTGTTTTTTTAACTATATGTGTTGGTTTTGAGATTTCATTCCAATCAGACTTGGATAATTTCTAAATCATGTAGAGATCAATTTCAGATTAAAGTATTTTGCTTACACAGGAAATCAATAATCGGATAAGATATAAAGTTTTCTTTAAGAACGAGAGTACCCTTTTTGTAAGATTTTAAAATGTGCATTGCATATAAAGTTAGAGCGGGTGACTTCTATTTATATGTGGAACCAACACAACATTTTTGTTTGTAGTTATGTGATTAGGGGTATAACTACGCGCAGGTTTCTTGGCTTCTATAATTAAAATAGTTTTGAACAAGTTTGTACGTCACGTCTAGTTACTTGCACCAATGTATATTGTAATTTCCGGCTGTTCTTCACGTATAGCCATTACTCACGAACACTGTTCATAATTAATATTAATATTACTTAGTGGTGGAGCTCTCTGCCTCATCATACATATTATATGTTGTGTATTTGTATATATTAAATGCATGTCCATAATTATATATTATGATGATTTGAAATGATTAGGTTTTATAGAGTTGACCTTTCACCAGTTGGTAGAGTTCAACGTTACAGCCTCTTTCTCCCACAAACACGTATAAATCTTCCCACATACACACAAGTCAAACACAATTAGATGTCATCCTGCTTGCTTTTTTGTTTCCGAATCGACTGTCTTTTAGGAAAGGAAAACCGCGCAATCAAGTTCTGATAGTTCTAACCTGTGGAATCAATGTCGCATCTAAGTTTTATGCTGAGATTACTCATTAAGTAACCTGGTTTGTCTCATGAAGCTTAGCTACAGTTATACATGTTCACTGTCTTTGTAGGTGCCATCTCGACTCCCAGATAGGTAATCATATCCGCCACACAGCTCTTGCGGATTCTCCAAACCCTTCCAGCATGTCCTGAGGAAGATAATGAAATCGGGTAAAGCTTTTTTGGTTCCTTCTCAATATGTTTCCATATTTCTTGTATATCGAGTTGGGGTCTCATTCAGAGCAACCTCTCTATCATCTGGATATAGATAAGAGGTAAGGAAATTTCTTTTGTTTAGATGGTTTGGGCAAGTTTTAAACATGGTTTGTAATCAAGTTTTGAAACATGTTTGGCACTAGGAAATCCATATTTAAACTATTTGATGTATTGTTTATGAGAATCCAGTACGTTTCTCAGAGTTCGTGATGAGCTGGCAAACACGTATGCCTTTTCAACAAAAACACCATACATATGCTAGTTCAGCTAACGGATCCTCATAAACATTGTTCAAATCCTTTAGTTTAACTAACGAATCACCTAGAAGCCAAACATGTTTCAAAACATGACTACAAACCCTGCTAAAAATTCCAAACCACCTAAACCGAAAAAAAAAAAAAAAAATCTGAGGTAGGCCTGCCCTCACCTCACCATCCCCAAATCCTATTCTAAGATCGATGTTACGGATACATTTTTTTTTTGTTTTATTTCTTGCATATGTAGTGATGTGTTATTCATCTTTCATTGTGTTATTTTACTCAAACTAGACTAGTGTTATCTTATCTCAAACCAGACTATATAGATTAACTTGTATTATATGCACGGTTCTAACTCGGATTTTATTTGAATTCAACAGTGATTTCAACACCGATGAACTAGAAGCAAACACAAATACGGATTCTAGGTGTACAAATCCTTTTTTATCTAACGAAGAGGACAACCAAGTTAACTTCTGGACTAATCGTCCAGAACTTGAAATTTCAACTTTTGGGAACCAATTTACCAATAATCATAAAGATGTGCCGTTTAGAAGGCCTTCAGCGTTAGCGAAAACCACTGGATTTCGCATTGATAAGCATTCGGTAGAATGTGACTTGCCGGAGTTGATGGTTTGTTATAAAGAGAGTGATTTTCATGTTAAGGATATTTGCATTAATGATGATGAAGGAATATCTGATGAGGAAACTATTTCAGTTCATAAGGATCATAATCATGAGTCTCTATACAATTCTGGTCCTGTGAATGGAGGTGATGACATGATTGAAGCAAGTCTTGACACCGAGTTTCCAAACAATGAATGGTTGAAATCTTCAACCATGTCATGCTGTTACATGGATGATGAGTTAACAAACATTTGTGAAGAGAAGTTGAATTTAAGTACTAGTTTACAAGATGATCTATATACACATCAACTAGCTTCAAATTCCAAGAGATCATTACAACAAGATTGGTCACAAAAACCCCTGAAATTCCCGGTGTCCTCTAACCTTTATGATGATGATATCAATCAGCATCCGCTTCAGGTGCGTACTACCTAATTGTTGCATAGTTTAGTTTAAAGATGGGGAACTCGGGTACATGTGAAATGTTTGTTCTATCCTAAATCTTCTCCAAATACTTGGTGTCTGATACTATTAGAGCATCACCAATGGGGCCACAAGACGCCCCCTCTCCTCCATGTTGGTGTGTCGCACATCCTGCCTAAAGATCTCTCACTGTTATCCACGAACAAAACCCCTCCCTTCATCTCACAAACTCCATTCATGTGCATTTGTCTCCACGGATGCCTTGGACCACCATTTCCTATACATAGGCTCAAAAGCGTCCCTAAAAATGAGCATTGTGGATGCTCTTACAATTAGATTATTTCTGTAATTATCTAATATTTCTGAATAAAATGACTTAGGAAGCGTTATACTTTGTACGGGTGACTTCCACCTGTTCAATGTACCTGACCATGTTTTTATAATTGATTTTGAATTTAAACATTTAACCCGTTAGAGATAAACCAAATTGACATATTCATTGGTACATGAGTTGAAACCACCACCCCTAGTTCGGTTACTATGATGTGTTATCTTTAATAAACTATCACAATTGTTTGAATCACAGGGTTCTAAAGACAAGCAAGGAAAAAGGGCTATTGTTGGATCTGTAGCCAAAATACAAAAGAATATATTTGATGAAAGCAATATAGAGGAAGGTGTCGCTTTTCATTTTGACACAAGGAAAAATAGAGAGGATGGTAATCCTTGTGGATCCATTAATCCTAAATCCACACATGAAGTTACATCGGAGACAGAAAGTGTCGTTAATGAACTGCCAGTGAATAATCATGAAACAAGATATGTTGAAGGAGAGTCAAGTTTCTCCATGGCAGGTGTCATTTCAGAACTTATCTTCTCCTGCTCCAGGCCTATGCCATTGGCAGTTGGAATCTCTACCAGATCAGATAGCAGTGCAACTAGCACCAGATTGTTCGCCTTCCCCACGTAAGAACTTCACTTTACTTAGAAAATAACATGTGACAAGATGGGGTGGGTAACATGTTTGGGTTGAAAATGGTCATATAATAATACGTGCAACTGTGCAAGTATGGACCGAATCAGTTTGAGTTGACCAGCTAAAAACTTTCGTCCAATTCTTTATATTTATTTTTACAGAAAACAGTAATTGAGTTGTAATTACAGATGTAACTAATAATCTTAATCTTTAATAAATCAGAAGGTATATTCATTAAAAACAGATTTTGGACTAATTCCATTCCTTTGATGTCAGAGCTTAATCAATTTTTGAAATATAGCTTGTAGTCGTAGTCTTTTAGCTTATATAGTCGTCGGCATATATATATATATATAGGGTAAGGTTCATGCGAGAACCACCCTTATTGCGAGAACCGCGAGAACCAATGTAAACACAAAATAAAATCTAAAAAAATAAAAAAAGCACTCAAAAAAAAAATTTAATATTTTTTTTTAAAAAAATCACTATATTTCGTTACCATAAAAAAAAACTTTTTTTTTCGAGAAACAGTTATCCATGCACATGTGCATATGTATCATTACTTCGACAAATTCGGTAATACATTATCAGGAATAGACAATTGCACTTTAATTTACAATACTAATACACTACTTTTTACATTACCAATATTCAAAATGCTTATGTGCATCATTAGGTATAACCATAATATAACGTGTTTTGGTACAAAAACATAATATATACATGTTTTTTGGTTAGTTATATCTAGTGGTTGATGGTTTGGTTATAGTTGTCAATTTATGATGTAATATGTTGATTGGATGGTATAAATGGTGTTTACATACATGTAATAAAGTGAAAATATTGTTAATGATATTGTATTATGGGTGGTAGGAGGTAATGGTATTGTATTATGGATGGTAGGAGGTAATGGTAGTGTATTATGGATGGTATGATAGATGATAGATGAAAGAGAAAGTGTATTCAAAGTAGTATATCAAAACACCTTATTTCATGTTGATACATATAAATGCACATGTGCATTTCTAATATTGGTAATGTAAAAAGTAGTGTATTATATATGGTAGTGTAAATGAAAGTGCAATTGTCTAATATGTGTAATGAATTACGGAATTTGTCAAAGAAATGACAAAAATGCACATGTGCATGCTTGTGTATTACGGATGGAATGATAGATGAAAGAGAAAGTAGTGTACCAAAACACCTTATTTTATTTTGATACATATAGATGTACATGTACATTTCTAATATTGTTAACGTAAAAAGTAGTGTATTACACGTGGTAGTGTAAATGATAGTGCAATTGACTATTATTTGTAATGAATTACGGATTTGACAAAGAAATGATACATATGCACATGTGCATGGATAACTGTTACTCGAATTTTTTTTTTAATTTTTTTTATTAACAAAATATAGCGATTTTTCCAAAAAAAATAGTAAAAAAAAAATTTTGGGTGTTTTTTAGATTTTTTTAGGAATTACTGTTTGTGTTCACACTGGTTCTCGCGGTTCTCGCAATAAAGGGTGGTTCCTAACGGATCTTTGTCCTATATATATATGGTCGGGATTTAGAGAAAACGGTAGAAAGTGTGAGAACGGTGAGAACGCTTATGGATTGTCCGATCAAAACAATCTATGTACTAGATTGGCGCGGTGGCGTTTTCGTAAATAACATCAATTTTTTTACGTGGACGCGCCTTATTGAGGGTAAAAAGGTCTTTACACTTCTATACCAAAACACCATACTAATGAATAAAACGCCATTACGAACCAAAACACATCCCTATATAAACAAAAACATCCCAGACATAAAAACACACCCCCAGAACCTAAAATGACATATTTTCTACTATATACCATTCATCTTTCCAACGCCAAAATCCCAAAACATCAAACACACTACTCAAAAAACGCCATATTTTATACTATATACCATTCATCTTAGAAAACGCCAAAATACTCAAACATCAAAAGATTCCAAAAAATCGACGGTTGTTTCAGATACACTATTTCCTCAGTAAAACGTCAAAAATGGCAAATATCATTTCTTGTATATTCAAATATTGTTCTACGCCAAAGTTTCGGATAATGCATTCTTCCCTGAGGTGCTGTGACTCAAATAACATTTTGCTACATGAGATGGACAAATCATAAACAAAAACATGCTGGTGTCAGACTTATGTCATTTTTGTGTTTTGTTATTGATGAATATTATAATTGCATGAAAAGACGAATGGCACTAATGAGTTGTTTGAATATACATATTCAAACAAAAAACTTATGTCATTTTGTCTTTCCAAACGGACACAAAAACACAAGCTTGGCTAAGCCAAACCACCAGCGAACATGATCAAAGAAGAAAGAGACTGTTGTTTGTTATGTATTTTTCAACTTAAAATAAAAAAAAATACATTATATTAATAAAACGCCAAACAATCATAATGCATGTGAAGCGCCATAACGCAGTAAAAACGCCAAAAACACCCAAACTATAATGAAAGTAGTTTGCAGAAGTATTAATAAAAGCTAAAAATGGAAAAAACACCAAAAACTACTTAAAGCCATTCAAAAACGCCAAACTTGGGAGATGAAAAGTCTATGACCCTAAAAACTCATAAAAAGCTGAACAAAAAACAGTAAAAATACAGAGTAACTGAAAAAACGGCTACTTTATTAATATCATTTATTATAAAATAAAATCTCGCCTAAACTACGCGCCAAAAACATCCTATAAGAGAGACGTCTCTGCACAATCAACTGATCACAAAACCAAAAACAAACGTCATATTTCCTAGAAACCATTCACTTTAAAAACGCCAAATAAAAAAATAGTTAAGAAAGCCACAGATGCAGAACCTCGATTCTTCTATATTGAGTATTGATCTGAATGAAGTTTCACTGAATGGATTCTTCTCTGAGTTGGGTATCTCTATAATATTTTGCTGAATGAGATGGACAAATATTCAAGAAAAAGAGACTGATGACACTGATATGACATCATGTCACTTTGTTCTTGATTGATATATTGATAGCATGAAGGTATCAATACATTAGAGCAGACGTTGGTCTTCAACATGTCATCAAACAAGTATATATCCACCGACCATAAAGGATGCCACAAAAAATAAGCAACTTCTAAAGACGGGCGTTATGTAGGAAAATAAGGATCTACATAAGGTATTCAAAAACAAGTTCAAAATGCCAAAAAAGTTAAAGTAGAAGAGGCTGATGACAGTGAAGATTTGGATGAGAAATTAGATTATGATTGATGCGTGTGAAGTGTTATATATATTAGGTGTATATTTTAAGCCCCTTTAACACTTATTTTTAGCCAAGTTTTAAATTTATAAAACACGATATTTTACTAACACTAAACACACATATGGGCAAGTGCACCCATCGTGAGCGTAGTATAGTGTTGGCAAGATACCGAGATCGTCCAAGGACACAAGAGCTTTTAGTACCGGTTTATCCTCAACGTCTAATCAAAATAAATAGTTTTAGAAAAATGTTTAAACTAAGAAAAATAAAAACTAACTAAAATGCTGAAAATAAAAATAAAAATAAAAACAGATAGACAAGATGAATCACTTGGTTCCGACTCGTATCTAGTGTAACCTTTGATTATTTCCGCACTTTTGCACATAATTAAGAGATTATCTTAGTTATTGTAGTAGGCCCCTCTTTTGAAGGTGACGTTACCCTCACCCTAGTAGTTTGAGTCAGCAAGGATACAATCCTAAAAGGGTGGATTATTGGAAGATAATTAATTAAGTTATTAATGCAATATTATGGTAGGCCCCTCTTTTGGAGGTGACGTTACCCTCGGCTAAGTAGTCTGATTCAGCAGGGATACAGTCCTAAGTAGCCGGGTTATAGTATTAATAGTAGTTAACTTATGAGGGGATCAAAGAGTTTGGACCCCCGCCATCCAATACCGTTAAGTATTGAAGGAGGTCCTACTAAATTTGACCCAGGTCCATTGCAGGACCTCTAAACGCTGAACAATGGCAAGACCTTTACCAAACCGTTCCCTTAACCCCCGACCAGATAGCCAACATACCTCCATATAGACCATGGAGATATGAATGGTGAAAATCTTTTATTTTATATAGACAGTAAAATAATTTCAAGACACCACGGACAAACGATAAGGAAAGATCACCTTCAACATAAGTAACTAGTTATTAAAGTCATTAATACAAAACCAAATAAAACGTTCAAAATATTATAAATAAAAAGTATTACACTAGACACTTTGTCTTCGCCAAGTGATGTAAGAGACTTAGGCAAACATGGCCTTGATTGTCAAGAACTCTTACGATCAATCTTGGATCCCGAGACGACTCACACACTCTACGATGGACAATGGATGATGGTGGTGGATGATGGTGTTATGGTGGTGGTGGGTGGTGGGTGAAGTGTGAGAGAGGTGGTGTGCCAAGGGATGGTTTGAGCTTGAGCCAAGCACTTCTATTTATAGGCTGAACAGAAGCTCGGGCACGGCCCCGTGTCCAGTGGGCACGTCCCCGTGTCCACATCCTCTCTTTCTTCATTTAATGCAGCTTTGTCTTATTAGTTGACCACGCCCCCGTATCCGCTGAGCACGACCCCGTGTGCAGAAGAATCTTTGTACTATGAAGATTAGCCTAGATTGTGCGAATCTTATAGTTGACCACGGCCCCGTGTCCGCTGAGCACGGCCCCGTGGTGGGCAATAGAAGCTTCTACCACTTTGTCTTTTCTGCTATCACTTGGGCACGCCCCCGTGCTGGCTGAGCACGGGGCGTGTTCAGGCTTCTGATCTCTTGTTTTGTTTGGGAAGATGATGTCGTGGGGTCGGGCATGTCACATCTTGTCCCTTTTCTTGTATTTATGTTAGATTTTGATGTCTTTTTGCTTCTTTTGTTAATTTGAGCTCATTTAATCCTGAAAATACAAAAGGAAGACAAAAGCACACTTTTTTCAACATTAGTACTAAAAAAGGGTTAGTTTTATGCCTCATTTGATGAAATTTATATGTTAATATTTGAACACATCAAATACCCCCACACTTGAATCTTTGCTTGTCCTCAAGCAAAACTCTTTAATATGTGGCTATTTACACTCCCAAATGGAATGGTAGAGAAGAAGGTTTTTGGGCTTGTCGTAGAGTGTCGGGATTTCCAAGATTCTTTATTTAATTTTATTTTTATTTATTTACAATCCTATTCGTCATGATTTATTTAAAACTTTTCATAAGAGAAATTACTTATTAGGGCATAACATGCCTTTGTAAAATTCTATTTATATACAAGTTCACATACCTCACGGGGATCACTCAACACTCGGCCGAAAATGTATTTTTGTGGATCACTCGAGAGCGGCATGGAACTTACTCCTACCATAGGCTTGCCAAGCAATCAATCCTCCTCCTTTTTAACTTATATACCTTTGTAAATATCAAGAGGACTTTGTGGGTAAAGGGTTAGGCTTGGGTTAAAGGTTGGTGGTTAGTGGTTAGTAAAAAGGGCGAAAAGCGTAACAAGTGTCGGTTTTCGTAAGACTTTCTATTTTTCGAACTTTTATTTTGATGAAGCTATTTATTCAAACAAAGTTATTTTTGATGAACTTGTTTATTTTCTTTTGCTTCATCATAAACACAATTTTTTTTTTTTTTTTTTGAAGTCATACGAAAAATCGAACTTGTTACTAAAACAAAGGGGTAAAATGAAAAAGGGTTTTGGTGGGTAAAAGGGTGTTTGGTTTGGGTTATGAAATGAAAAGGTTTAGGCTCAAAGGGGCTAACTAGGGGGATTTTGGGTAGGTGGTAAAAAAAATAATGGTGTAGAAAATAAAAAGGGTTAGTCCTAATGCCTCCATCATTTACTTACTCGGGTTTAAGTTGGTAAGGACCAGAAATGTATCGTCATGGCAAGTTCTAGAGTCGTAAGAACCAAGCGGCTATTCACACAAGAAACGAAAAATGAGCAATTAGTTCTAATGATATGTAATTGTATGCTCAATAAAGGCTCAAAACTCACTTTTGTGGGAATGGGTTTTTTACGTGATCAAGTATATATAATCAAATTTTAACTAAGTTTGTCATGCATTTTCATAATTTTCTTATGTTGGTTCTTTTTATCACGACGCTATCGGTTGTAAATTCGTAAAAATATAACCTTTTTGAGAACTTGAATTTCCCGAGTTAAACCTAGACAAGTAAAAAAATGAAAATTTTTGAAAAAATTTGGGGTGATTAGCGATTCCAATAGAGTTTTGTGTAAGGCTTGTATTTAGGACTTGCAAGATTCAAGGTTTTAGCATCCCCCCCACACTTAAATTACACATTGTCCTCAATGTGTCCCAAAAATAAGTTTTTAGGTTGATTGAATGTGCAAAAGGTGTGAAGAACAAAAATTTTGTGTTACTGGTTTCCTGGGCACGACCCCGTGTTGAGTGAACACGACCCCGTGCTCAGGTGCCAGTAACGAAGACTTACAGAAGGTGAACACGGGGGCGTGTTGAGTGAACACGACCCCGTGTCTGTCAAGATCTGCAGAATTAAAACAAACAGCAGGTTCAGGGGAATGGGCACGGGCACGGGGGCGTGTTGGCTGAACACGGCCCCGTGTGGACAGTCTGCAAAGTTGAAAAACAGGTTTCTTTATTCGGTTTTCCTGCTTCGGCTTTAGTAGTACTAATGCTTAGTACTTTAAGCCTCGTTTGTACCTGTTTAATCAATAAACATCCTACCATACCATAGCAAACATCCTACTTTACCAACATTCAACATCCATGTCAAAGTTAAAAGAAAAAAAATGCAGAAAAATAAAAGAAGTTAGGGGAAAGTAAATTGTTCAACATTTGGCACGCAGGCCATCAATCGTTCAAGAGTGGAAAAGGGTTAACCTGGGAAACCATCAAACAACCTTCTCTTCCTCCGCTCCTCCCGCCTACTCCATGGCATCGTCATCGTCATCATCATCAAAATTTTGTGTGTGCACATAGAAGGACTGATTCCTTTTATGTCTACAAGTTTCCAAGCTATTGCATTTTTATGTTTTTTCAAAAGACTAATTAATTTTTCTTTTTCTAAGCTATCTAATTTAGATGAAATAATTACAGGTAAATTACCCTCTTTGTCTAGAAAAGCATATTCCAAACCTTTTGGAAGTTCTTTGAGCTCAAGTGGTGGGTCTTTAGGAGACTCCTTATTTGGTTGCTCATTCCGATCAAGAACTTTAAAAGTTTGTTCTATGGCGACCTCTTCTTCAACAAAGTAGTCAATCTCTTCACTTGTATCGGGTGGTTCATCTTCATCTTCAATTAGGGGGTCATTATTGCCGAATGGATATTTCATTGACCGTTCGAGATCGACACTTCTTTTAAATGCCCCTAATTGAAGAGGTAGATTGTTGAACTTCCGGTTTTTCAAAGCTTCGTGTGTTTTTACAAATGGTCGTCCCAATATTAGAGGAGCGTCATCGAGAATGACAAAGTCGGTCGGGATTACCATTTGATTTGTTTGAACCAAGACATCTTCAACTATACCGATTGATTTTATTACTTTCCGATTGGATAGAAAAATGGGTATTTGAAGTGGAGAAATATCACTAATACTTAATTTTTCGAAAATGTAGTTAGGCATTATGTTAACACAAAGATCTTTATCGATTGTGACATTACTAATAAATGAATTTTGAAAGAAACATGGAACCGGTGTAATGTTAATTTCAAATGGGTCTTCTTTTATTAGCGAGGTTTGATCATTAGTTAACTTAACACTTACTGTTTCGTCAATTTTAGTGTTAGTGTTTAACTCTTTTAAAAACTTAGCATGAGTGGGTACTAAACAATGATTTTCGAAAGAAGGTGACAAGAGATTAATTTCTTCAAAATTAGACTCTTCTTGAATTTTAACGTTGTCGGACTCACCTTTTTCGTTGTTTAACTCATGTGTCGGTTTTTCACTTATTTGTTCTTCCATTTTTACAATTTCAGTTATCTCTTCATTTTTTAATTCTTCTCTTGCGCGGGACTCCTCTTCCCTTGCGCGAGATTCTCTTATACAGCGATCGATAACTCTTATGTGTTCTAATATCCTCTCGGTTACTTCGGTTATAGAAAAAGAATCGGTATTTTCTAAGCTTGAATCCGGTTGTTCGACCCTTTGTTCCTCATAATACCCATATGAAGTAGATGGTTCGCACCATTGTTCTTCATTGTAAGCATATGATGGATAAGGTTCATAATTTTGTTCTTCATAATACTCATATGAGGTGGGTTGTTCACACCATGGTTCCTCATAATAAGCATATGAAGGTGGTGGCTCATATCTTGGTTCCTCAAAGTATGAGTATGAAGGCTCATACCTTGGTTCATCAAAATATGAGTATGAGGGAGGAGGTTCATACCTTTGGTCTTCATAGGATGTGTATGAAGTTGATGGCTCGTACCTGGGCTCCTCATAGTAGGTGTATGAATTGGATGGTTGATATGAGCGATTATTTTGAACCGATCGTGCGTTACGACAATTAGTGCAATAATTACCCCTATAATCATCCTCCTCATAGGTGTAGTTGTAACCTCCTGAGTATTGATCCATAAGAATCACTCAGCAGATCACAACCGAGTCTCGAGATCAGAAAACAAAAATAAAAACGGAAACAGAGGCTGGACACGGCCCCGTGTTCAGTGGACACGGCCCCGTGTTCAGGATCTGTATCTGGGCGTTTTAATTAAATTTACTGATTTCGTTGAGCACGGGGCGTGTTCAGTGAGCACGGCCCGTGTTCAAGCTACTGTTACTAGGTGTTTTTGAAAAATCTGCAGCACGGCCTCGTGTTCAGTGAACACGGCCCCGTGTACAGGTTACTGTAAATGCAAATCTAAACTAAAATGCAGAAAATGTGCGCGCGTTTTAAAAAGGTTTTGAAAAACTGATTAGGCCGTCGATTTTAAGCTTTCTTAAAATCCTTGTGTCCCCGGCAACGGCGCCAAAAACTTGATGAGTGTGAAGTGTTATATATATTAGGTGTATATTTTAAGCCCCTTTAACACTTATTTTTAGCCAAGTTTTAAATTTATAAAACACGATATTTTACTAACACTAAACACACATATGGGCAAGTGCACCCATCGTGAGCGTAGTATAGTGTTGGCAAGATACCGAAGTCGTCCAAGGACACAAGAGCTTTTAGTACCGGTTTATCCTCAACGTCTAATCAAAATAAATAGTTTTAGAAAAAATGTTTTAAACTAAGAAAAATAAAAACTAACTAAAATGCTGAAAATAAAAATAAAAATAAAAACAGATAGACAAGATGAATCACTTGGTTCCGACTCGTATCTAGTGTAACCTTTGATTATTTCCGCACTTTTGCACATAATTAAGAGATTATCTTAGTTATTGTAGTAGGCCCCTCTTTTGAAGGTGACGTTACCCTCACCCCAGTAGTTTGAGTCAGCAAGGATACAATCCTAAAAGGGTGGATTATTGGAAGATAATTAATTAAGTTATTAATGCAATATTATGGTAGGCCCCTCTTTTGGAGGTGACGTTACCCTCGGCTAAGTAGTCTGATTCAGCAGGGATACAGTCCTAAGTAGCCGTGTTATAGTATTAATAGTAGTTAACTTATGAGGGGATCAAAGAGTTTGGACCCCCGCCATCCAATATCGTTAAGTATTGAAGGAGGTCCTACTAAATTTGACCCAGGTCCATTGCAGGACCTCTAAACGCTGAACAATGGCAAGACCTTTACCAAACCGTTCCCTTAACCCCCGACCAGGTAGCCAACATACCTCCATATAGACCGTGGAGATATGAATGGTGAAAATCTTTTATTTTATATAGACAGTAAAATAATTTCAAGACACCACGGACAAACGATAAAGAAAGATCACCTTCAACATAAGCAACTAGTTATTAAAGTCATTAATACAAAACCAAATAAAAAGTGCAAAAGATTAGAAATAAAAAGTATTACACTAGACACTTTGTCTTCACCAAGTGATGTAAGAGACTTAGGCAAACATGGCCTTGATTGTCAAGAACTCTTACGATCAATCTTGGATCCCGAGACGACTCACACACTCTACGATGGACAATGGATGATGGTAGTGGATGATGGTGTTATGGTGGTGGTGGGTGGTGGGTGAAGTGTGAGAGAGGTGGTGTGCCAAGGAATGGTTTGAGCTTGAGCCAAGCACTTCTATTTATAGGCTGAACAGAAGCTCGGGCACGGCCCCGTGTCCACATCCTCTCTTTCTTCATTTAATGCAGCTTTGTCTTATTAGTTGACCACGCCCCCGTGTCCGCTGAGCACGACCCCGTGTGCAGAAGAATATTTGTACTATGAAGATTAGCCTGGATTGTGCGAATCTTATAGTTGACCACGGCCCCGTGTCCGCTGAGCACGGCCCCGTGGTGGGCAATAGAAGCTTCTACCACTTTGTCTTTTCTGCTGTCACTTGGGCACGCCCCCGTGCTGGCTGAGCACGGGGCGTGTTCAGGCTTCTGATCTCTTGTTTTGCTTGGGAAGATGATGTCGTGGGGTCGGGCATGTCACATCTTGTCCCTTTTCTTGTATTTATGTTAGATTTTGATGTCTTTTTGCTTCTTTTGTTAATTTGAGCTCATTTAATCCTGAAAATACAAAAGGAAGACAAAAGCACACTTTTTCCAACATTAGTAGTAAAAAAGGGTTAGTTTTATGCCTCATTTGATTAAATTTATATGTTAATATTTGAACACATCAATGATTTTTAATTTTGTTTTCATTTTCTATTGTTTGTTATCTAATTCTCTGTTGTTTATTATCTAATTCTCTACTAATTTAAAAAAATTGAGTATAAAACGTCAAAAACTACAAACACCAAAACGCCTAATAGTGTGAAAAACTGTGAGAACGAATGCTAGCAAAGCACGATGTTGCTATATAAAACGCCAAAAAACGCAAACAAAGTATTACTGGAAAAATCAACACCAATTGACAGATGAAAATTGAAAGAAACAGCAATTGCTAAAACAGTAAAATGAATAGACGGTATCATTATTGTCAAACATTTATTTATATTAAAAGCCACTACATGAAAAATTGAAATTTATTTATCTTTTCAAAACATCATAATTGTCTGTCACATTATAGGCCTGTATCCTATATGGCAAAACACTTGATATAATAAAATCAAGAAACAATAAAGGCCTGCATCCTGATCTAAAAAACAATAAAAACGCCAAAACAATACTTAAAACGCCAAAATATTTACTATGATCATGATCTAAAAACAATAAAAATGCCACGTATTTATTAAACGCCAAAAAAATGGAAAGATGAAGTGACGCGCGTTTAAAAAAAAGAAATATGAAAGGACACAAAAGCCCCTCCGCCCTTCTCTAAGCGGCGTGACACGTGTTGGGCCACGATTCTTTCTCACACTTTTAAGCGTTTTCTCCCAAACCCGTTTCTATATATATATATATATCTAGGTTGTTCAATATTCGAATCGGACTATAATGAAATTGAAATTGGATCCGAACTCCGAATTCATTTTCTGAAAATTTTTAATAGAATCAGCAACCGATATGAATTTGGATTTTGAATTTCAAATCATATTTGACTTTGTGATTTTCTATTCGATTCGGAGTTCGGCTTTGAATTATGTTTATAACTTTTTTTTATGTATACATATACGAATCGAATGAAATTTCGAATTTGAATTCAAATTGGTTTTTTTCGAATCTAATTCAAACTAAAATTTAATTCAAATTCCACTTCAAAATTTCAAAAATCGGAAAACCTGATTCGGTTAACTAGAGTAATTCAAAACGATCCATAAAACACCCCAACTATGTTTGAGAAACAGCAAAACTCAAATCGTCCGATTTTTACATAAACTAATCAAAATGTACCTCTTAGTAGGTCATTTATTTTCATGCACAATACTAGTAAACAATTGTATATTGTCTTTATCTGGAGCCAAGGTTTGACTCTCTACTTATTGTACCTAAAAATGTTTTTCGCTATCCAGACTAGAAACCGAATATGCTAGCAGCCCTGTAAGAATGGGAAAAGTAGAGAGGAAAAGATTACAAAAGCAAGGAAGATGGAGGAAGGGCCTTCTCTGCTGTAAATTTTGAAGTCATAATGCACAGAGTGAGAGATTTAATTTCCAGTATTGCTGGTAAATACATACCCCCATATGTCAATATTTTTTGAGGCGTTTACTCCCTCTTGTGAGTTTGATTTAGGGATTGAATGGAAGTGGAAATGAGATGTGTTTCTCCTATTTTCAAGCTTCATATACACTTGGAAATCAAATGTATTTTTGTTTCAGTTTCTGTCCATGGTCATGTTTCTGGATTTGACATAGTACTTTTTACATATTCATATTTGATTTGATGAAATATGATTTGATGAAATATTGACTTGCTTACATATCACAGAAAACAATAACGCTTATGGCATATAAATGGTTCATCAAATTTTTTATTACTAACAATTTTCATTCCAATCATTAGGGCAAATTACATAAGGATAGCAGGTAGACGAGCAACAAACTGCGCCGCCATCCCTACTTTGATATCCTATCCTTTGTAATCTTCCTTTTTTGATTTTTTTGATAAATACTTGAAAATAGAGATGCACATTTTGGGTTTTTTTCACAAACCGGTTCTGGTTTGGGTGAACAAAAGTCAAAATTGGTTACTGTTGAAACCGTTTTGGAGGTAGGGAAATGCCAACCCTATAGGAACCCGGTCTTAGATGATGGCTACAAACCAGGTTGGGTTAGAATCTGTTTGTGTACTTGTTATACATAACAAATACCATAACTTATATGATGTGTCGAAATACATGCAATAGTAATAAATATTTCTAACTACTCTAAACAATAAGTATGACAATAACGATTATTAGGGTGTGCATAAAACCGTATAATCATTTTTGTACAAAAGCGACTATCTAATAGGATTAAGATGTAAATATATAGTTTTAAAGTCTCATAAGATTGTCAAATACTTTCTAACGGCCAAAACAAAATTATTTAGACCTAAAAATATATCATGAATTTAATTTGTCTAAAAGTATCTATAGGAATTACATAGATTAATAAAATGTGGACTTCAAAATTTTATATATAATTTATATGAATAAAATAGATATCTAATTAAGTATGATGTAGCTTATGTAAAAAATGTCCAATTAACATTTTTATGATTCCGATATAGTTTTCAAATATTAACTACAATCTATATGATTTAAAATGTGTAACACGATTTCTATAGAATATATATATATATAGGGTAAGGATAGTGTAAAAAGTGTGAGAAGTGTATTATAACACTATATATAATACTATATAACACCATATAAACACCGTATAACAATATGTAACACCATATAATACCATATAACACTATGTAACACTATATATCATTATATAACAAATATAACACTATACATCTATCATAGACATGCTATCAGACAACCTATAGTGTTATATTTATTATATAATGATATATAGTGTTACATAGTGTTATATGGTATTATATGGTGTTACATATTGTTATACGGTGTTTATATGGTGTTATATAGTTTTATATATAGTGTTATAATACACTTCTCACACTTTAAGCACTTTTTACAGGATCCTCTACCTATATATATATATATATATATATTAGAGTAAATTACAAGTTTTATCTTTTATGTTTGTCTCAAATTTCAGGCGCTGTCCTTTGTAACGCCCGGTTCTTTTGTACTTTCCATTTATAGAAAGTTTTGTTCGTACTTCTATCTTTGGAAACCTTGTATTCTTGTAATTCGTCTTTCGTTGTAATGGTTGTAAAATCGAGACTTGGATCATTAATGAAACTCGTATGTTGTTGCAAATATGTTATACAAACTTCATATATGCTCGTATGTTCGAATTGGTGAATCAATTGGTGTTTAATTGTTATTCTTGGAAACTATGTGCTAAACTTGAAATTAATCTAAACTTATGCATAAAACGTGTTTTAAACGTGAACGACACTTGATTTTGATACTCATACGCTTAATTATACTTGGGATATATTCCTCATACTTGGATTCATCTTAAACTATGTTTTTGTGGCATTTATAGTCCTTAAAAGACCTAAAATCATCAAAATAACAAGTCTGGGGGCTAAATTGTAACTTTTTGAAACTTATTTCGAATAAGCAAGGCCGGGCGGCCCGCGTGGACTTACCCTGATATCTTAGGCGGGCCGCATGGACCTCAGGTCTGCAGAAAACATGTGCAGTCTTGACCAGATTCATTTTTTAGCGGGATTTCTTTGTTTAAACCGAGTTTTAGCCTTAATTATCCCCCCAAAACAACCCTAATCACTCCCCTATAAGTACCCAAGGTCCTCCAAGCACTTGGACACTTTCAACACTCTCAAATCTCTCCTAAACACTCTCAAGTTCTACAAGAATCTGCATTTTCGGACAGATTCATACTCTTGCACAAAAGTGAGTATAACTTGCTCATTTCTTAACGAAATTACTTGATTCTTCTTCCTACTTGCTTGGATAATCATGGGGTTTGATTCCTTGACTTCTCCTTGGAGAAATCAGACCTGGAATTGCCCTGAAATGGTCCAAGAACTTTCTGTTTTGTTACATACTCTTTCAAACTTGTATAAACTTCATCCAACTTGTGTCTAACACATCTCACACCAATGTCCTAATGCTTACAACCTCTCTTATGGTTGGTTAAGCTTAAAAACATGGTTGAGACACTTGAAATCAGAGGATTAAACCTCATAACTTTCTGTTTTGTTTAGGGTATTTAACCCACAAGTCATGTCAAGCTTAGACCTTGATAAATGAGTGATTATGGAACGACTTGGGTTGTCCAAACATAACATCCTCACATGATTTGATGATTTCTTTTAGTTTAGATTATGTACATACTTGTATTAATCCTACTTCTTGACCCTCCTTGGTTGTCTTTACATCAAGTGAAGTGGTGAACGTTCAATGGGTTCCTAAATGGAAGCTTGTCTTCCTACCCCATACATGACATCCATGAATAACTCGAGGTGCCTAAATGAAGATCCTAATCTTCTACCTCCTACATGAATTATTGGACTAAGTAATATGTAATACATAACCTAGAAACTATATATATTCATTCGAACCTTTAATGTTGAACTTGTGTTTACATGTTAAAGTAGTAGAATATCATCTAAAACCTAAAACACCAAGTATGATTCTAATGGGCGTATTACCCATGAAAGCATTCTAACCATATTGGTTACATAGTGTCATACAAGGGTTACTAAGTTAAAGATGATTATTTTTCGTATCATATCTTATTCTACTTTATGTCATGTTAAAACTCCAAATTTATAATCTTCCGTTGAACGCCAAACTCACACACCTATGTTTCCTCGTGTAGAAGGACTAGGTGCTCCAACTTAATCCTTCCACCAAACTCGCTCGCGGGATTTCAAGTAGGAAAGCTTGCAACCACCGTGAGTATACTCGATCCCTTTTTCCCTTTTATACTTTGGGATGCAACATGTATAATTATGCAAATACTTTTGAACTAAACATACTCAATCCTTTGAACGAAGCATGAAACTAATGTGACTTACTTGCTATTCTTGTATGCTCTATGAACGATTTGGAACGTTATATGCTCATTGACTTTGCTCGCCCACCTTAACAATTATAGCGCTATAGGATTAACGCCCCGCCTGCTATTCTATTTGGGTATTGTTAAGTTACCACCTCGCTCATTGCCTTTGCATTGAAACTCTATTTTAATACATGTTGCAGGTTGATTATTGAAGTATGGATGAATGATGAAACAAGTATAGGGTGGACTAGATACACACCTTAAATATATTTATCTTTTGTTGATTTGAATTTGAACAGTGTTGTATTTCCATTTTGAATGTTGTATGACAATTTAGTTCTTGTAATGAAATTCGAATTTAATTAAATATGTCACATAGTGTTATGATGTTTTGAGCAATTTGTTCGTCTCATCCCGATGTTTCCGCCATCGGTTGGGGTGTGACAGATTGGTATCAGAGCCATAACTATAGGGAATTAAGAAAATTGCCATGCTTTTTCCCTAATCTATAGTTTTAGGAATTTTGTCTCTTATGTGTTGTTTAAAACTTTTGTACTCTACCATGCATGCTTCCTAGCTACACTTCTTGATGATTAAATTTATATGCCTTTCCTAAGGTTAACATGAATACACTTTTGTTTATTTGCATACTCTTGTAACACAAACGAGACAACTTTACCAAAATAGGCGTGAAACCCACAATTTGGTAAACGACTCTCATTCTACCTTAAACTATTTCTTTTGCACGAAATTACACCATTAAGCTAGGAGTGAAATCCACAACTTAATGGTAATTTCCATTTCAACTCTAGTGGACCCTTGTCATAGTGTCGAAATTTTATTTTGACCCGACAAGTACCAACCACATTTAGGGTACGAAATCGTCAAGTTAGGGGTGAAACCCGCATCTCGTCGATTAAGTCCCATTCCTCGATTTTCAATCTCACCAAAGTCCCGATTGTTTCAATCAATTAGAGATGTGTAGTAACCGGAAGGGTAAGATACCGTTAATCGCTTCTCGACGAGAGTATCTTACCTATAGGCCAAAGCACGTTTTCTCTAATTCGAAAGAACTTTCGACCCACTTTGGAATAGTCGACGTTTCTCTACCCGAAACAATCCAATGTTTTATTGAGCCTCTCTTTTATGTATCTCAATTTATATGTGATTTTATACTTGAACGTTCGTTCATTTCAATATTTCGTTTTAATCATTTCGCACGTTATCGCAATCACAAACAATAATAATCCCTCGTGAACAAACTAAATTTACAAAGCTTTCATTTATCCATGTTATGCTATATTGGACTCATGACTATGCTCTATGTGACATTTAAACTCTTTATGTTATGTGAATCAATTTGAACCTTTTATGCCATGTGACACTTTATGCTATGTGAATCAATTTATGCAAACGATTTTTCTTAAACAAACATTATGATCAAGTCTCACTTATTCGTCCTTTTGAATCTTAGATGTCTTCTCGTCACTCCAACTCGTCTAAGAAGTCAAAGTCACGTGCTACGAAGAAGATGATGGCTTTCATGGCCGACCAATTTGCGCGCGTCGTCCCAAAGGTCATTTCCGAGATTCGAGCTTCTGAAACTCCTCACTCTTCCGTCGACTCTAAGGTCGAAGTATGCAAGCCCGCTTCGTTCAACTTCAAGCACTTTTCATCGTGCAATCCCAAGCCATTCACCGGCAATGATGGGGTGACCGCCATGCTCGAGTGGTTTGATAGCATGGAGGTCACGTTCATCAACAGTGATTGCCCCAAAGAGCTCAGAACGCGTAATGCGACTGGGGTATTCCAGGCCCGAGCTCTTGAATGGTGGGCGAACGAAAGGAACATTCGTTCGAACGAACTGGCATATGCGTTGGAGTGGGAAGAAGTTAAGGCCCTAATGATGGACGAGTTTTGTCCTCCGCATGAGCAACAAAAGTTGGAGGAAGAATTTTGGGCACTAAAGCAAGTGGGGGATGAGAACCTAGCCTATACCACCCATTTCAAACAACTTAGCTTCATTGTTCCTCACCTCGTTATGACCACCGACCGTAAGATAAGGAAGTACATCAACGGATTACCCCCTGCTATGCGTGATACCATCGAGGCAGCCAAACTCGATAATATTGAAGATGTTTACCGCCTCGCTGCTTCCCTAAACAACAATCGCATTCGCTATAAACAGGTTGCAACCTCCACCAATATAGCCAATCAGATTACCACTGACCATGAAGCCCAAGCAAGTGGTAGCGAAGGCAGGAAGCGAAAGTTTCAACACACCGAGTCAGTCAACAAAGTACGCGCTTGCTACAAGTGTGGAGACACTGCTCATCTTCGCCCACAATGTCCTCTATGGAATCAAGAACGACAGCAAGCCCAAGATGACGACGAAGACAGTGAGGATACGCTTTCTCATTAGCAACCTTATTACCTCTATTCGCGTAAAACCTTGTGTTGTTAAACTTGAATCTATGTCATTTCCAGTCAAAATTTCTGATGGCAAGTCCATCACCGTTGATTTTATTCTCCGTTATTGTTTCCTCGCGTTCAACATCCATGTTTTCTCGATCGGCGAAGTATCCCTCATCTTTTCCCTACGTCTTCCTAAATTTCGGGACGAAATTTCCTAAAGGAGGGGAGACTGTAACGCCCGGCTCTTTTGTACTTTCCATTTATAGAAAGTTTTGTTCGTACTTCTATCTTTGGAAACCTTGTATTCTTGTAATTCGTCTTTCGTTGTAATGGTTGTAAAACCGAGACTTGGATCATTAATGAAACTCGTATTTTGTTGCAAATATGTTATACAAACTTCATATATGCTCGTATGTTCGAATTGGTGAATCAATTGGTGTTTAATTGTTATTCTTGGAAACTATGTGCTAAACTTGAAATTAATTTAAACTTATGCATAAAACGTGTTTTGAACATGAAAGACACTTGATTTTGATACTCATACGCTTAATTATACTTGGGATATATTCCTCGTACTTGGATTCATCTTAAACTATGTTTTTGTGGCATTTATAGTCCTTAAAAGACCTAAAATCATCAAAATAACAAGTCTAGGGGCTAAATTGTAACTTTTTGAAACTTATTTCGAATAAGCAAGCCCGAGCGGCCCGCGTGGACTTACCCTGATATCTTAGGTGGGCCGCATGGACCTCAGGTCTGCAGAAAACATGTGCAGTCTTGACCAGATTCATTTTTGAGCTGGATTTCTTTGTTTAAACCGAGTTTTAGCCTTAATTATCCCCCCAAAACAACCCTAATCACTCCCCTATAAGTACCCAAGGTCCTCCAAGCACTTGGACACTTTCAACACTCTCAAATCTCTCCTAAACACTCTCAAGTTCTAGCAAGAATCTGCATTTTCGGACAGATTCATACTCTTGCACAAAAGTGAGTATAACTTGCTCATTTCTTAACGAAATTACTTGATTCTTCTTACTACTTGCTTGGATAATCATGGGGTTTGATTCCTTGACTTCTCCTTGGAGAAATCAGACCTGGAATTGCCCTGAAATGGTCCAAGAACTTTCTGTTTTGTTACATACTCTTTCAAACTTGTTTAAACTTCATCCAACTTGTGTCTAACACATCTCACACCAATGTCCTAATGCTTACAACCTCTCTTATGGTTGGTTAAGCTTAAAAACATGGTTGAGACACTTGAAATCAGAGGATTAAACCTCATAACTTTCTGTTTTGTTTAGGGTATTTAACCCACAAGTCATGTCAAGCTTAGACCTAGATAAATGAGTGATTATGGAACGACTTGGGTTGTCCAAACATAACATCCTCACATGATTTGATGATTTCTTTTAGTTTAGATTATTTACATACTTGTATTAATCCTAGTTCTTGACCCTCCTTGGTTGTCTTTACATCAAGTGAAGTGGTGAACATTCAAGGGGTTCCTAAATGGAAGCTTGTCTTCCTACCCCATACATGACATCCATGAATAACTCGAGGTGCCTAAATGAAGATCCTAATCTTCTACCTCCTACATGAATTATTGGACTAAGTAATATGTAATACATAACCTAGAAACTATATATATTCATTCGAACCTTTAATGTTGAACTTGTGTTTACATGTTAAAGTAGTAGAATATCATCTAAAACCTAAAACACCAAGTATGATTCTAATGGGCGTATTACCCATGAAAGCATTCTAACCATATTGGTTACATAGTGTCATACAAGGGTTACTAAGTTAAAGATGATTATTTTTCGTACCATATCTTATTCTACTTTATGTCATGTTAAAACTCCAAATTTATAATCTTTCGTTGAACGCCAAACTCACACACCTATGTTTCCTCGTGTAGAAGGACTAGGTGATCCAACTTAATCCTTCCACCAAACTCGCTCGCGGGATTTCAAGTAGGAAAGCTTGCAACCACCGTGAGTATACTCGATCCCTTTTTCCCTTTTATACTTTGGGATGCAACATGTATAATTATGCAAATACTTTTGAACTAAACATACTCAATCCTTTGAACGAAGCATGAAACTAATGTGACTTACTTGCTATTCTTGTATGCTCTATGAACGATTTGGAACGTTATATGCTCATTGACTTTGCTCGCCCACCTTAACAATTATAGCGCTATAGGATTAACGCCCCGCCTGCTATTCTATTTGGGTATTGTTAAGTTACCACCCAGCTGAACGATTGGGATTAGGCTATTTTATGCGTTGTGTTCTAGGGTTTGATCATATTGTACGCCAAAATTGCATACTAGTAATCACATATTATGAATCATGTTGGATTTGAGCTTTTATTCTGTTATGCTATGTAAACAAACTTGTATACTCGCTCATTGCCTTTGCATTGAAACTCTATTTTAATACATGTTGCAGGTTGATTATTGAAGTATGGATGAATGATGAAACAAGTTTAGGGTGGACTAGATACACACCTTAAATCTATTTATCTTTTGTTGATTTGAATTTGAACAGTGTTGTATTTCCATTTTGAATGTTGTATGACAATTTAGTTCTTGCAATGAAATTCGAATTTAATTAAATATTGTCACATAGTGTTATGATGTTTTGAGCAATTTGTTCGTCTCATCCCGATGTTTCCGCCATCGGTTGGGGTGTGACATCCTTTACCTTTAAAATTGATGACTTTTATACTTAATGTTTGAAAATGTTGCACGTTATGTCCTTTAGGACAAACCCAGTTATAATTTTCTGTTAAGTTATGCTGCACATGAGGGTAGAACGGTCATTTCACCTCTTCACTTATGTTTCCCCCTTTTAATACCCTGATAATACCCCAATAGTTAGGGCTCAACATCACCCACCAAAAATCTGCTCTCTCTCACCTATCCCACACCCCCAAAACAATCGTCCACCACCGCATCCCCCTGCAACAACCGTCCACCACCACATCCCCCTGCAAGTACCGTAAAAAACACACACACTATCTTCCCTCTCTATGAATCAACCATTTCGGCCACCACAACCAGTAACACTCTTGCACCACCGTCATCAGAGCACAACACCTTCTCTGGCACTCCTACACCATCGTCAGAGCACCGCAACACCACCACTATTGCACCACTCATACAGACACACAATTCTAGGGTTTGAAGTTTAAAATCGATCCCGAATCATTCCCATTGAAATCCGACTTCGAATCAGCGTCAATCGGTGTGGAAAATGCCTCAGAGGCACTCGAAGAAAAATAATGATCTAGCATACTACACGTACTCAGAAGGAGAGGCTCAAAAAAGACTCTATTAAACCCTCTGATACTTGCTCTCTCTGCTTAAAACCCTTCATCGATCCATTGTGTTGGCAAAAAGGTCATGACTTTCGTAAAGAATGCATCCTCAAGTACTTATTGTTTCTCTATTCGCCGATCTGAACATGGGTGTTGATGATGGTGATGTCAGGCGCTGCTGGTGTTTAGGAGTTTTTAGTGTGACAAGGAGATTCAAAGAGAGAGAGAGTGGGTATGGATTTTCAAAATTAACCTGGATGATATAAATGTGGAAAATGAAAATAACAGTGAAAAGTCTGAATTGACCTCATGTGTGTTACACATGATCTAACTTAACTTAAAAATAAACTGAGTTAGGGCTAAAGGACAAACCATGAATGATTTTCAAACATTAAGTACAAAAGTCATCAATTTTAAAGGTCAAGGACAGCGCCTGAAATTTGAGACAAACATAAAGTACAAAACTTGTACTTTACTCTATATATTATTTTGAAACAATATATAACCTATAAATATTAAATTAAAGTAAATAATATATATAATTCTAAAAATTACCACAAGCATGTCTAAGGCTAACATAAGAATTGAATCCTCAATTAGTATGAATTACAATGTCAAAAAGTATATTAAATGGTTTAGAATTAGAAATCCTAAAAATTCCTAAATTATTATGAACCCTAGAATGTGATTCTTCAAAGTAAAATCATAACGAAAGCTACAAAATGCATAAAGTTGTAAAACTTACTAGTTTGTGTTTTAGAGCTTAAGAAAGAATGTGTTAAGGTGTGAAAAGTGATTAGGATTTAATCTCTATTTATAGTGGGATTTGTAAAAAGGAATTAAATAAGTTTAATAGAGTCAAAACAATAATTAATAAAAATAGTTTAAGGGGTTTAAATTCTCTTGACTAGACTTGTTGACTAGCACTTTAAATTAAACTAAACTTCTATAAGTTTTAATAAACTTTCTAGATTTTAATAAAGTTTTATAAAACAAATAAAATGACATAGAAATCAAATGTTTTATTGTATGAATAATAGATTGGGTTATATTTAAAACAAAAATGGATCGGGTTACAAGTATGGATAGTTGGCGGTTGTCACATTTCGAGTTGGTTAACCTATTTGTAACAAATAAGGTAACATTGAATAAAGTTCATGACTTTGTTAATGATCTTGAATGGTACATCTTAAATGTGTAAATCAGAGTTTATGGATGAAGAAAGTCGGCGACTTGATCAGTTTTCAAGTCTAAATCTACAAACGCCAATAAAGCTCTGATTAAGGTTTTGAAAAAAAAAACATGTATGATTGCGCTTTTACCTTGCACACGAGTAAAGGGTACTTTGTGCCTGGCTTTGTGTGATGCACTTGCCTGCTCTGAGCTCTACGTAAGAGACTATATGCTTACATCTAGATTGTGTATAGTAGCAGTAGCAGTAGCAGTAGCAGTATCAGCAGCAGCAGTAGTAGTGGTAGTAGTAGTTTATGCTTTTCCTTAAGCAAAATTGTATTTCAATTCACGTGCCACTTGAGTTTGCATGTGGGCAAGGCATTATGTTTGGCCATGGCTTGCGCATGGTTAAGTTTGCATAAATTAGGGTTTGTGCATGGACATTGGAATGCACTGCTGACATTGTGCTTGTATGTTGACCAGATTTGACTTAGGACTTCGAGTGTCGAGATCCTTCTAATTGAGACAGATTACAACATGGTTTGCTGGTGAGTATCTAGACCCTTCTTTATGTTACTTTTTAGGACGGTGTGCATACTTTTTATGTGTTTTCAAAGCAAAGCATATGTCTAATGAATGCTAATCTTTACTAAAGTGAAGTATGATTTTATAAAGAACGTTACGGTAAGACTAGTAGATCTAGATTTGTCGAGACGTGATGAACGGACCTGTCTAGGGTCTACATTCCATAACTTACAGTCCTAACACGCTCATAGATTCTGAAGGTAAGATATAGTAATATGAGATATGAAATAGTAATATGATAAAGTATTAAAGGGTTATAGTATAAAGTGTTTAATTACGAACCTAAAGGAAGTTAACAATTTTAATGGGTAATGTTTAGAATGGATTAATGTTATGGGATGGATGAATGTTAGCAACGCCTAATGGTACGAGTATGTAAAAAGACTGGGACATACATTAGAATTAACTAACGGCATGGGTATGTGTTACGCATGGTGTTAGCTATGACTAACAATATGATATGTTAGCTATGACTGACGGTGTGCTATAGGATATTAACTATGATTAGCAGTATCCTATAGGACATTAACTACGACTAACAGTACGTTATGACACGATACCTACAACTAACAACATGTTATGGTAGTGACAGCTACCTGAATAGTAGGGGCAATGCCTTTGTGGCTTTCTAGCTATTGTTCAATTACATATAGTGTGGTGTGTATGTACTACTTATAGTAAAGTGTTGCATTTTACGCTAAAAGTGATGTGTATTGCATATTGTACGCTTATCTGATATATTGATGTGCCTTAATTGCTTAATGTGTTGAATATTTGCTAAGTATATAGTTCCTTAATTAAACTAGAACTCACTCAACTACTTTTAGTATGTATATGAGGTTGATTGGACAGGATGACAGCTAGCTCACGACAAGGCTCCCATTGGACGATTGGCATCCCATCAATGTTACAGCTTTCTAGTTAAAGGCAATATATGGTTCACTTTTGTACTTGATTGACTTGTTACGTTTGTAGTTCAGCTTCGTGTTTTAATGAAATGTTTTGTTTTAAAGACTATTTGTGGGTGAGTAAAACCAATAGTTGAGACCCACGAGTTTTGGGGAGTTTCACATTGTTTAAATATCCAAACCGGACCAAAGAACCACGTTTGGATAAAATGTGTTGTACCCATAATCATAGAATAAAATACAATACCCTAGATTAGATTCTTTCTAATAGTCGGTAAAAATAAAACACTATCTAAGTTTAACAATTTTTCAAAGGTAAACTAAAGCTTCACATTTTCAAGGCCTTTGACTCGGCTTGGTAGAAACATACACCATGTGTAGCAATGATCCATATGCTATTGGTTTAATAGAATTAAACCAACATCGATCTTTGCATACATGACTTGTTACTCCTGAATCAACTAACCACACCACATGGTTCATATAAGATGCATCAAATATTATTCACATGGAATTTTGAACATAATTATGATTGTGTTCTAAAATCTGACCTTCTGGCGGTGGATTTCGTCATTTTACCAACTTAGACCAGCCTCATGTCTACCAAACCAACCGTGTAATTCTTTTGGAAATGTTTAGGTTTGCCACATTTCCAGCAAGCCAGTTTTGTCTTCTTTTTGGAAGTCTCATTGGTTTGTTTAGATATCATTTCATTAAACTCGTATCCCTTAGAACGAGCACCATCCTCAACCATATTAATAGTTGATGGTCTAGCTAGGTTTTTATACTTAGCTTCTTTACCTTCTTGAGCTCTTAGAGACTCTTCTATCCGAAGGTGACTGCTTAATTAATCTAACTACAATTCTTTTTTTGGGTATTTCAACGTGTGCTTAAAGTACTTCCAACGTGGGGCGACTTTTCAATTATACTAGACCAATAAAAAGATATGTCCATTTGCAATTTATGTTATGTAAAATTCTCCAATGTACATAGTACTTCATTATACTGGTCCATAACAGGCCTTTATTCAACCATTTTAGGCATTGAATCAACCATTTTGTAGGTTTGTGATTTCGGACCGAAACAGTGATTAGTGAGTGATTATGTTCAAGACGGGAGAGATTAGAGATGGATAAACAAAACTTCTTTGTATTAATCGGTAGTATAACGTTACAAAGCGGCCCGATTACAAGATAACCGAACAATACCAAAGGAGTATACATCCGGGGAGAGACCAAGTGGTGATCTCTCCCCCAAGGTCTAAAACCTTCCTCAAAACACTCTGCTAACTCTCTATCTTTGCAAATGAACAAGTGATGGTATTTATAGCCACAACCCTTGTCTTATAAACACACACGGTCAAACACATAACCCTCTTGTTTGACCACTTCAAACGAGCGGGTCAATACAATACACATTCATTTGACCGTTTCACTAACTATTACATAATCAGCATATTATACTCGAACAACATCAGACACAAAAACTGCACCAACAAATTCCCCCTTGTCCGTTGCTATCGAATGCTGAAAATGCAACTGCAATCGATCTTCAGTCAAGTATTTGTTGATGTCATCTTCTCTGTGTTAACAAATTCCCCCTTGACCGATGATCCAAGTAAGTAGTATCTTGACTTGAGTCTGCATAGCAATACCAAACCCTTGAAGCTTCTCGTATAGTATTTCCCCCTCAAAGTACGCATATCCGTGTTGGGTGTTGTGCAATCTCCGCACAAGGCTAGATTGACCGATCCTCACCTGATCTTCCAATACTCTAACCGGCATTTGATAAGGGTTCCATTCTTTACAAGTCTGGATCAAGTCTTGATTTTGTCATAAGAACTCCATTTCATTCAAGCATACTACATTGGTAGAGTTTTCTGGTGAACTATCTTCTGTAAACCATCTTTGTGGAATCGACCAAGTAATGCACTTTGATCCTCAGCATCAACACTCAGGAAGTCAGCTATACCGATTATATCACTTGCAAGCTCAACCAGCATGCTTAGTTGAACTACATCCAGATCCCATTGTCTCGCCTTTGTGAAGTTGACCACGTAATGCACTACGTATCTTCAGCATCAGTACTCAAGATGTCAGCTGGACCAAGTACATCGTTTGCGAACTCAACGAATTGAATTACACCCAGATCCCTGTAAAATCTCATAAAGATTCCCCAGGTCTTCAGTGAACAGCGCTTTGAAACTACTGTAGACTTTAGATACCTATATGTTTCCGTGCAAAACCCTTCACGCTGGCTGGAGAATTAATTAAAATCCTCAAATATGTGTCTGTGCAAAACATTCCACGCAGAACCTTTGGTGTCACCAGAAAAACACAAACTCCACCACCTGTGATTGCGTTTAGAAATTTACCGAAGAAATTCCAAAACATATGAAAATTTGTATCCCCCCATTTCTTTGGTAAAATCTCTAAACCTTGACAAATTCCCTCCACTGAGCGGAACTGTCGTCAACTACACTGAACAGATTCTCTCCAATGAGCAGAATCTGTCAAATGTTCTCGGTTTTTCGAAAAATCATGAAAGCAAATTTCTTCTTTGCATATTCTAGTTGATAAAGAAAGTCCCCTAGCCCCGTAGGATCCGACTTGTATCCCCCCAAAGTTCTGCTAACACCTAATCCGAAAACCTCCATCATAGGCATAACTCTTCGACTTTGTGAACTCGTTAGGACCAGTCTTGGCTCTCTAGGTTACTTCAATCGTTACCAAATTCGAGAATATGACAATAAACAAAATTCTTTCCAGCATTTACGCACACCGATAACAAAGCAAATTTTCACGTGCGGAAGAAAAAAATACCGTTTTTGGCCCATAA
This sequence comes from Helianthus tuberosus, assembly GCA_030545235.1. Lineage (NCBI taxonomy): Eukaryota > Viridiplantae > Streptophyta > Magnoliopsida > Asterales > Asteraceae > Helianthus > Helianthus tuberosus. The sequence goes on from CM060440.1 coordinate 66,988,054, forward strand.
TAGTCACGTCACCAATTTTGACATTTGCACCGGTAACCGTGACTACCCCACATTTAACAAAAATCAAGTTTTCATCATGCCTCATCATTACGCGCGCTCCCAAACCCATACGAATTTAACGTTAAAAATTAACTCAAATATCTTTCGCGAACACCCGACCCCCACTTTGCAACTCACTTGAAATCCTTGGCCCAAAGTGAAATAATCTAGGTTCTTAAATGCGGCCCACTAAAAATTCATACAATATCATGGGCCCACTTGATTCAAATTAAAACATTTAACCTAGGATTGTGCAGCCCATATATGAATTTAATAATGAGAATAGGGCCCAACACATGTTGCAACTCAATATTAATCACATAACCACTTTGTATTTATTTGACTCAAGAGTTTTGGTTGACTTGTGTTTTAATTGGTAAGAGATCATAACAGACCAATAAAACCAATATTAGAGACAAGCAGCCCACCATGGAAACTGGCCCAAACGCATGTGATTATGGCCCATTAACAGGAAATGACCAGCAACCATTCTTTAATAATCAGTGGGCCCAAGACAAAGAAACCTAGCTGCCAAAATAACTTTCCTGTCGACAATAACCTGGTATAGCCACACATATCATCTTCTAGGTCTCTCTTCTCTCTGTGACAAACACCTTCAAACCCCAGCCGCTAAAGACCAGACATCAGCAGCCAACTTCAGGTATCCTTGTTACCGAACAAAACCCACAAGTGTCTCACGAACAATGGAAGACCCACAAGTGTCTCACGAATATTGAATCTTCGTGGACTGAAGATTGTTCGTGGAGGATTCTTCGTGAAGTAAAGTCTACGAACAATTGCTGCTGTATCACGAAGACTGCTTGATGTATCAGACGAAGAATTAAAGTCTACGAACAATTGTTCTTCGCCACGAACAATTAAAGTCTATGAAGAATGAGTCAGTCTTTGTTGGATTCTTCATCAGCTGTTCTTCGTCAGGAGATTGTTCGTCAAAGGATTCTTCGCCAAACAAGTCTTCGTGGGATTGTATGAACCTTGACGAACCCTTCTCAATCTTCGTTGCATGGTAATTCTTCGTCAAGGGGGGGTTCGGCATTGTATATTCTTCGTGGCAGGGATTTTTCGTGGGGGATTCTTCGCCAAGGAGGGGTTCTTCGCTGGTCACTTTTGTGTCCAGATCTGAAGAAACCCTATCTTTTCTCAACAGCCACCACCAGACATCAAGAACACAGTGAACTGTTTACTTGCATATCTGAGAGATTGACGAAAAATACCTCAAAACGATGATGAAAACTTGATAATTTTGGTGTAAAACATAAAACCCAACTCTTGGGTATGGTCTGTTTCGTCTAGATCCATCTTTTTCGGGTCCAGATCTGTACTTTGTTTCTTTACACCAAGTTTACATCTTGAGCAAAAAAAAACCACAAAAATCACAGATCTAGAGCACATGTGACTTAGCAAATTGTTAGATTCACTAAATCGGGTACCATGGCTCTGATACCAATTGTAGGTTCGTGATTTTGAACCGAAACAGTGATTAGTGAGTGATTATTTTCAAGACGGGATAGATTAAAGATGGATAAACAAAACTTCTTTGTATTAATCGGTTGGTGAGAAGAGATATATTTTACATCCCAGGGGGGCTATAATTGGAGATACCATTGTTTCTGGTACAGAAGTTCCTATAAAAATGGGAAATGCCCTACCTTTGAGTGCGGTTTGAACTATTGATTTACGTAATTGGAAGTAACCAATTAGGCGAAACCTAGAAATCGATCACTGGTCCAATTTGAGTACCTCTACAGGATAGACCTCAACAGAAAACTGAAGAGTAACGGCAGCAAGTGATTGAGTTCAGTAGTTCCTCATATAAAATTATTGACTCTAGAGATATAGTAATATGGAGAAGACAAAATTGTTTCAAGCACCGACAGAACCGGAAGCGCCCCTTCAGTATAACATTACAAAGCAACCCGATCACAAGATAATCGAACAATACCAAAGGAGTATACATCCGGGGAGAGACCAAGTGGTGATCTCTCCCCCAAGGTCAAAAACCTTCCTCAAAACACTCTGCTAACTCTCTATCTTTGCAAATGAACAAGTGGTGCCCTTGTCTTGCAAACACATAACCCTCTCGTTTGACCACTTCAAACGAGCGGGTCAATACACATTCATTTGACCGTTTCACTAACTATTACATAATCAGCATAAAATAATTCTAATCTATTCGAACAGCATCGGACACAAAAACTGCACCAACACATTTTGTAATTGTTAAAATTACTAACAAGGAACTTTTCACTAGAAGCATCTTCAGCCATGTATAACGTATGTTGATTCAGGGGAATCCCACAGATCATTTGAAGATTCAAAATTTTGATAAACACCAAACAAGGAGCCAAACATACCCTTTAAGATGTAACCCCGACATATGTAAGCATAGTTCTTCGTCTTGGATCTATATCATTGGTGTGTTCCAACGTTCATCATCCATTACTTCTAGGCTTCTATCATAAGCGTGCTCCAAACATACTGTTGCCCAGAATCTTCTTAACGAACAATGAAAAACACAATAAACGAATAAACATAAACTAACCTTGATTGAAAGAATAATGATTGTGAATTTGTACAAGTACAAGTTTTTACAATAGAAATCATAACCCTATTTATACTAATTGAAGAGTTGCGAATCCAATAGACGTGTCCCTTGTTGAACGGTTGCTTCTCTAGAATCTTGTGGCTCTCAATCGAAGATGAAAGGGTGTGTCTCCTTGAAAAGTCACGTCCTGTGTTTCTTGTTTCCTGTTGCTGCCAAACTTGAAGGGGTACGCCCCTTGGATGTGTCGAATCCAAACAAGTAGGTTTTTAACTTTCGTTTTGTCGCATCTAGTCCCCGCACTTCTATCACTAATCTAATTCTAATCTAATTCTTAACTATTAACTATATACTAATTAACCCTTGCACTTTAGGATATGAAGGAGATTATGATTTCATTCACCCCCCTAATCTCGAACATCCTTAAGTTACACCTTGATCTTTCTCCATGTCTTGCTTGCCATCATGTGCTTGTTGAAGTAGATCATTGCAGTCTTCTTTGATTGCCATTAGGAGAGTTGGTTCCCCGTCTTCCTGCACCAGATTTGATTCTTCTCCTCTTTGATTTGATTCAGGACAATCTGAGGCATAATGACTAAACTTTTGGCAATTATAGCATTTAATCTTGCTTAAATCCTTCCCAAACTTCCTTTGGTTGCTTCTATTCTTGTAAGCATCATGTGATGAATCTTCATCATCTTCTTCTTGTTGTTTGAACTTTCCATCACGGCACTTGTTTTGCGATGAATTGAACCTTCCTTGTCCATTGTTCCCAAAACGCCTTCCACGACCATAGTTCTTGTCGCGTCGCGCATACATAAGTTTCTCTTGATTATATACCGGGTTTTCATCCACTAAACCGGTCCTTTCTTCATAGGCCTTCAGTCTTCCAATTGTCTCGTCTAGCGTCGTTGTTTCTAAATCAGCGAATTGTTCAATGGTTGCAACAATTTGAACGAACCTTCTCGGTACAGAGCTTAGAAGTTTTCGTACTAATGTTGGTTGATCAAAAGTTGATCCAAGGCCACTTGCCCTCGTGACAATGCTATTTAGTCTTGCAGTGAACGAATCGATAGTGTCTTCCTCCTTCATTTTTAACATCTCAAACTCTGTTTTGAGCGTTTGAAGACGAGCCTTTTGCACTCGATCTGCACCGACGTGCCTAGTCTTTAATGCATCCCAAATTTCTTTTGCACTTTTGCAACTTGCAACTTGTATTATCATATCTTCCGGTAGTGCTTGATATAAGTAAGCGGTTGCCATCATATCCTTCTTTTCATCCGCTTGCGTATTTTCTTTTGGTTCTATCATTTCCCATAATCCGTTTGCCCTAAGTATGGTTTTTATACGGATTGCCCATACCGTATAGTTTGTAGACTTTAAGATAGGACACTGAAACTGGGAGAACGAACTACCATCTTTAATAACTACCGCGTTTGACGGAGAGGCTCCTCCTGAATCCGCCATAATTTCCTTTCCCACAATTTTCACTTTCTAAACTTTGGTTTTCTTCTAAAACCGAAGTCTATGATTCCAAAAATTCACACTAACTTTCTAACGTGGAATCAAACGAATTTCTAAACCTTATATAAATTCCAGAAAAATAGAACGTAGAACCTGGAATTTGCGAACCGACCGACTTCTCTTATCGTGATTCTCCGCACGGTTTTCTGACTTTTCTTAACAACCCTCTTGGCTGCGTTTATTTCTTCCTGCTTGATTCGCGATTCTCTAAACACAAACCAAAAAATCAGCCCCAAACCCGCTTGATTTGCGACTAAACTTCTCAACCGAACACCCTCTTGATGCTTTGGTATCACAAAACTTCTCAGATTTGTGTCTTTTGCAAATTTCAAACAACCCAAACTTCTCATATTTGCGATTGCTTCTTCAAACCGGAATACAAATTTCTCAGATTTGTTTCCGTCTTCTTAACTCGAACCGTAGCCTCTTGCCGTGATTTGAATTAACAAAAAAACTCAGAATCCAAACACCCTCAGTGATGATCGGATAAAAAATCGAACACCCTTCTGATGACCGATTAACGAACGAACAACAATCGTACCCGCTTGATGCGATTGGTGTTAAAAACTTAACAAGAACAACCCAATCAACGCCTCCTGTGTGATCAGAATTGTTAGGGAATTCAACCACCCGCCTGATGATCGTCTTCCCGAAACGAATTTGAGCCCTAGGCTCTGATACCACTGTTGCCCAGAACCTTCTTAACGAACAATGAAAAACACAATAAACGAATAAACATAAACTAACCTTGATTGAAAGAATAGTGATTGTGAATTTGTACAAGTACAAGTTTTTACAATAGAAATCATAACGCTATTTATACTAATTGAAGAGATGCGAATCCAATAGACGTGTCCCTTGTTGAACAGTTGCGTCTCTAGAATCTTGTGGCTCTCAATCGAAGATGAAAGGGTGTGTCTCCTTGAAAAGTCACGTCCTGTGTTTCTTGTTTCCTGTTGCCGCCAAACTTGAAGGGGTACACCCCTTGGATGTGTCGATCCAAATAAGTAGGTTTTTAACTTTCATTTTGTCGCATCTAGTCCCCGCACTTCTATCACTAATCTAATTCTAATCTAATTCTTAACTATTAACTATATACTAATTAACCCTTGCACTTTAGGATGTGAAGGAGATTATGATTTCACATACACCACCTCTGAAGTGGTAGAAAAAGTGACCGCATCTGATTTTGCCAACACTTGATGTCATGCCCTCCATTTGTTTCTTTTTTCAGGAATTTGGTGGTCATGTCTCTAATAGATTCTCGACTCATCATGTTTACACAGAATACTTCAATTGTTGTAGGTTTTAGGTTTTCATTTGTGACTTGTATAGCTTTTTTATTCGTGTTATATCACATTCATATTGAAGTATTTCGTTGGTATACATAATAACAATAATGTAAGCCAGAAAGTGAATTTCCAAGAATGAGAAATTCTTTTCCATGAGATTTCGAAGAGTGAATTTGATTAGTTAATTTAAACCATATATAAATGGGTTTAAATCATCACAATGTTACTATTGGTGGTTCTACGATTAAGGGTATAACCACAAACAGTTATAATGGATATGGAATTGCAGTGATACTTGAGAAAAAGACAAATTATTATACTATACATATGAATATTGGAAAAAAAATCAAATTAAATAATGAATAAAAATGCATTAAATAAATAAATGCTCAAAAAAATAGAATCAGAAAATAAATAAATGCTCAAAAAATACAATCAAAACTTAAACAAATACTTTAAAAAATTATATTTATCTTTTTAGCATTGCTATATAAGTTTTATTGAAAATGGATAGCGTGTCGCTTTCATACCAAACCAAACCGAACCTAACCAAAATGGATGATGAATGGTAATTTATTATCAGTTCTACGTTTTTTTTTTTTTCAACGTTGTGATATAACTTTTATTGCAAACGGATATTGTGCTGCTATGTACCAAACTGAGCTAAAACGACCGAACAACATCCGTACAATGCAGGCATTAGTTTTATTGTTTTTTACTTTCAATAAACTGAACAAGATCGGTAATGGTAATTTTATCCATTTTTATGGTTTCATGCTTAATAACAGATACCGTGCCGCTACCCTACCAAAACCGAAGGAACAGTATCAGTTTCGGTACCAATATATATTTTATTGTTTTTGCTTTCAGTGAACGTACACCTTATCGTACCGAACAACATTGGTACCAGGACCTGTATTCATTTTTATTGTTTTCGGTGTTGATAAATTATCATTTATACAACTCTATCCATGATGGTGAATGAATATCGATACCATGACGATCTGAAGCGATCGATACCGTTCGAATAACATCAGTGCTGGTACTGTTGTTCGCTTATGTCGTTTTCGGTCGACGTAGAACACGTGTTGATTTCTTCTATACTTAGTGCTTGTATCGTACTGCTTCTATAACGAACCAGAGCAAGACCAATCCAGTGCTCGCGGTACCATACCGCCGCAATGCACGATCAAATACCCTAGTCGATTTGAAAAGGTGACCCATCTGAGGAATTCTTGGTCTCTTCAATAAAGAGAAGGATTGTAGGTACGAACAGCCCAGAGAACTAGAGAAACGTCTAAACTTGTGACAGAATTAATCCCATAAAAGATAAACTGTTTTATTTGGAGAGCTCCTTTAGACAAAATTCCATCCTAAATGTCTATTGCAAACAAAGGTATAGAGATCATCTTATATACATGCCCCTATTATGGACAAAAATTATAATCAACTGAACATCTATGGGTTCAATGCGAACTAGCTGCATACATTTGGTCTCAAACCTTTATTTGGGGTAAGCTACCTAATGCCTCCAGTTATTTTAGTTAAGTAACCGATATACTTTCAAAATCAGATGTCTTTGTCTTCCTTACACAGAAAGGCAATACAAGCAATACTCTAGACAATAATGCAGTTGATATAGCGATCAAGAAACAAGGTGCTCTTTGAAAACAAAATATCTTCCATTTACAAAATAGTTTAAGAAACAAAGCGTGCTCTTATCTCTGAAGTAAGAATAGATCAAACTTTGGATAGTTAGAATGGCCCAAATTTTGTAATCTCAATTTCATAAACATTCCTATAACTCTTATTTAGGCTTGCAGTTTCTAAGTGCATGCTAATTAATAACTCTGTCACTACCGAAGTACGTACAAGATGCTACCGAGTAGTAGCAACTTACTGCCAATCTTCAATGACCAAGTTATTACCGAGCAATAACAACTTGCTACTTATTTTCACTAACTTTGAAGAACATTCTTCATGCAACTTTTTTTGGGTCCATGCAAGTCTCACGCATTTTCAATAAAACGACATCGATACCCTCACCAAGCACGTTGCCCCTAGGAACCCATGCCAAAGGGGCGCTACCCCCTTGAACGGTTCCTTAGTTCCTAAATATATAATAGTTTTGGACAAGCTTGTACTCTATTACCCAAAATAGTTTGATGAGACTAAACCACCAACAATTAATCAAATAGAAGAAATAGTTTAACACATAGACAAACGAAAACATGAATGGAAGGAAACAGAAGTAACACAAAAACTTCATGGTGTTGGCCATTTTAATAGCTATTGAATTGTTTAAACATATTGTTCTCGATGGAGATCGATATGTGTGTTCTAATTTGATATAAAAAAAAAAATAGACGGCAATCCTACCAACAAATTCGTGACAAGATAGCCCAAATGCCTCCATTGTGAATTGAAGCCTCCTCTCCATAAAAAGGGCCCCATCATACGGATTTTATGCACTACTTTCGTTTTGAAACTCTCTACTTTGTGCTTTGTGTACTCTATTTTTATTTTATTAATATTAATTAATGGTGTGCGTGTGTGTGCTTGCGTGTATGTACATATATAACCGTGAATCTTGTCTAACTCTACTAATATAAATTGCTAAGAGAACCGAGAAAAGTATATCCCCTTCAAACTACACAGTACTGATATACATATTAGATATATAGCTCTGATCTGTGAGGTTATCGCCAGTCAAGGAGATCATGGTGGTTATAGTTACCATGTTGTGTGTTACTCTCTCACTTTTAACCATTAATGCTGCTTCTCTCCACATTGATCATCAGCTCCATGCTTCTCATGAATTAGGTATATGTTTAGAACTCTCTCTCTCTCTCTCTCTCTCTCTCTCTCTCTCTGTATATATATATACACCCTATATAGGATCGAGATCAAGGAAAAACCACTCCGAATTGTGAGAACTTAGAGAACTCGGCTTTCCCGTACGAGTTTTGCCCCTATTTTTTTCACACCCCCAGATTAAAATGTTTAGAAAGACTGCGGTAAAAAAATCAAAGTGGTGTTTTTCGGCGTCTTACAACAGCTGTAAAAAGCTGATGATATAAGCATGACATCACTTTTTACAGCAATTACGGTTGCCGTAAATGGAAAAAAAAACTAGTTTTTTTTTTTGTGACATTTGATTATTTTAGGATTTTTGGTAAAAAAAAATTGAAAAAACCTTTCGTAATGCCGAGTTCTCTAAGTTCTCACAACCAGGGCCGGCTCAAGGGGCAGTGTAATAAAGCAAGAGCTTTAGGCCTCCATTTTCCTAGGGTTTCAAGTTCTAAGAAAATATATTATATTTTGGTAATTTTTGCTTTGAAATTGTTAACATTGAGGTTTATGATTTATAATTATGCGTATACAAAGATGATATATGAATAATAGATTCATAGCAAATTTTTTCGTTTACAAAAAGGGCCTCAATTTTGCTATCCGCTTTGTAGAAAAAATTAAAAATTTTTGAGCCGGCCCTGCTCACAACTCGTATAGGTTTTCATTTTACCCTAACCCTATATATATCTTCTACTATGCATGGTATATGGTAGTAATTCAATATTAACAATTTGTGCAGCTAGTGACCAGCTTGATCAACCTGCACTGCCAAGAAAGTTAATGTTCAGTAATAAGGTATTAGGTTCTATTCAATATGATTGACCATCGTAAGGAGTTTAAGTACACCATAAAGTTTTGGGCTGAAGTTTGGTTTTTCTTTTATGAATCAATCAGATTTCAGGCTTTGAAGTCAAGGATTTGGTGTCCTACAATGGGCAGAATAAAGCTGCAACAGGTACTTAATACAATCAACTGTAATACATAGACTTATGTGGTGTATGATTTGGACCCAAAAACATGTATGGAAATTATGTCAAAGCTGAAATTCAAATAATTGTGGTTGTTAATACAATCAACTGTAATACAAAATCATCTGATTCATATTTATTTGTCTTGTGATGACACAATAAGAAAAGGAAAAATCACTATTTTTTGGAGGCTTAAACCCTATTTGATGTAGTTAAGGCTTAGCCCGCGCTTTTGGGTGCAGCTAAAATTAAATGACTGTTTTGGAAAAAAAAAAAAAACCTTCCTTAACCATGCATACTAATGTTTGTCTCTATTTCTGCTTAATTCTGATTGTGACATATGTGTGCGTATACAGGTGAATCACACAAGGAAGAGGTAAAGGCGATGATGCATGCAGCAAAAGGGACAAGGCAGGAATGGATAGAAGGGTCCGACCCGACTCATGAGTTCTTTACAATGGACTACTCACACGTGAGAAGACGACGTCCCATCCATAACAAGTCGTTTCGTCATTGATTCTCCATGAAAAAAGGCTTCAAAATTAGAAGAAAAAAAAACATGTAGGAATTATTGAAAATATAGAAAACGTCATTTATTTAGTTTATAGGGGAAAGAATGTGCGGATATTTTTGTCTGGGAGTTCTGTAATGGCCGACATAAGGGTGAGCAAAACCTTATGCTTTGTCACCAACAAAGAACCTACGTATGGTTTTTTTATGTATATACATTCTCTTTGTTTCCTTTTGAATAAACTAAATATGTTTATTACTTAGTGTGGTGTTTGACTTTTCAAGCGAAATTATATATGAAATTGAAAATATATTGTTAAATAATAGATATTTAGGTTATGAGAAACTATATTGGGTTTTAAAAATGAGAAAATTACCAAACTTAGTAATTAGATTAAAAAGTTTTTTTTTTAAATAGTTAAGTTAGACTTTGGCTAAACACTTGAAAATGTTGGCTCCTAGTTGCCAGCTAATTAAGCTCTATATTTTATTGTTTATTTGAAATATTTCTTTGTCAACTTGACTATTTTCGTAAAGAGTTAAATGCCATTTTAGTCCCTGTGGTTTGGGTCATTTTGCCAAGTTTAGTCCAAATGTTTCATTTTTAACATGTGGGTCCAAAAAGGTTTCACTGTTGCCATTTTAGTCCACTGGGTTAACTTCATCCATTATTTCTGTTAACGAGAATGGCGATTCGGTCATTTTGTATGGCCGAATTGCCTTTCTAGTTAACAGAATTACATATAAAATGACCGAATTGCCCTTCTGGTTAACAGAAAAAATGGATGAAGTTAACCCAGTGGACTAAAATGGCAACGGTGAAACCTTTTTGGATCCACAGGTTAAAAATGAAACCTTTGAACTAAACTGGCAAAATGACTAAAACCATAGGGACGAAAATGGCATTTAACTCTTTCGTAAATTTCCTTTTAAAGTTTAGAACGGGACCTGCAAGGTCAATGATTTGAATATGACTAGAAAATCGTTTGGCAATGGTCCGACCAGTTTTTAGTAATGGTTTGAAATTGTATGATTAAATAACCCCTTAATTGTCACTTAGATTATAGCCTAGTGATTAAGAGAAATTATCTCTTATGAGGAGGCCAAGGTTCAATCCTTGGGATGTGTTAGTGAGTTGGGTTAGTTTTTTTGGTGTTAAAGACATGTGAATGATTATTAGGGCACTGGGGGTGGTCCGTTATAAACAATCCATCACTCGTGAAACTATCACGAACACCGCCGCCACCATACTCTATCACGAGTGATGGTTATAACGCGTGGAAATTATCACGCCGTGAAAAATGGAAATTGTGAGGGAACATGAGGGTTTATTGTTGGGTGTTGTGAGTGATGACCACCGCCACTAAAAAAGGTTGCGAGTGATGAAATAATGGTTGATGACATGGCGGAACTTGATTGGATATTGTGAGTGATGGAATTTGTACCACCCCCACTCCCCTTAGGGTGTAAGGGGTGCATGCCCATTGAGATTAGGCAAACTTTCCCCCCTACCCAATCATGTTGTGTCATGTAATTTCTTTCTCATTTTTGCCTATTGCCCAAAAAACATAAGAGGTGCATACCTAAATTGAGATTAGGCAAACTAATTTAAAAAGAAACAAAGAAAAAATGATGATTTGTTGACAAGAACTGGGCCCCACCACTTACCCTCACCCTCACCTTTGCCGCAAGCTGCATCTTTTCCCCGAAAAGTGGACTCCCGATCGGCAAACTTATGTTGGCGGTGGACATGCTATGCGGCATGTGGGGTTGCCGAAGGGGGTTGCCGAAGGCACCCCGCACACCCTTAGTACACTAATCGGTCTTATTGGTTTAGGTTATACAAAGTCACATTAGATCAAAACAAGTTATTTTAGTGTTAAAAACATGTATATGAAGATTAGTACATTAATAGGTCTTTAGATGTGTTAATGAGTTGATTAGGTTATACAAAGTCATTTGGTGTTATATACATGTATACGATGAATAGTACATATACTAACGGCCCTAAATGGGTTGCTTTATGTTATGTTAGTGGATTGGTTTAGGTCATAACAAGTTATTTAGGTATATAACACACATGTGTTATCAGTTATCGCTAGTACATTGTGAATGTGTTAAAGATATGTGTTGGTAATACGCTTTACGTTATAAAAAATAAATTTAGTGTTTAAGTACACTTACACATACTACAGATATATACAAAATGTGTCTTAACATATGTCGTAAAAGACATTTTTAAAGTAGTACAAAAGGTTTCCAAATGTGTTCATCTTTTAAAAACCTGAAACCAACTTCACATACCATGTAGAAGATTGCAATGGAATCCGGTGATTTCATGTTATTGAATATGCTATGAATCATTTTCGAAACATGAAACACATCGGTAACAACTATTACATGTATTTTTATATATATTAAATGACTTTGTATTAATTTTTAGTGTATGTTTTCCAATGACAATGTACTTTTATTATGGTATCGTCTTTTGTTATCCAGTCAAGCCAACCCGACCTGATCTGACCCAACCTGATCTGACCCAACCCAAAAAAATTTAACGCCTAGATGTACAAATACAAGCATTAAAATAACTGACACTATGTAAAAGAAATTTTGACTCCGTCAGTGCTAATGCAAACCTATATTATTTAAGCATGCTCATATTTCTTCAGACACCATAAAAAATAAATTTTGACTTCGTCAGTGCTCATGTAAACCTATATTATTTAGAGAAAATTACTAAAATAGCCAAGAAAAAGGTTGAATTACCAAAATAGCCACCTCATGAGTCCTTTGAGAGGGGCATCCCACATTTTATGCGTCTGCCATTCTTTATATGGATGCGTGTATGGATGAAGCAGCAAGTACGAAAATGGGACGCATGGGATGATGGGATGAGTCATGGACGCATGGGATGCCTCAAACGGACGCATGGGATGATAGGATGAGTCAAGGACGGATGGGATGAGTCACGGACGCATGGGATGAGTCACGGACGCATGGGACGCATGATGTCATTGAGACACGTGTCACTTCTACATTGGCAGACGCATGAATGAGCCCTTCAGACGCATAAACTCTCTCGTAATCAGTGATGCCCTGCTCCAAGGACTCATGAGGTGGCTATTTTGGTAAGTCAACCTTTTTCTTGGTTATTTTCGTAATTTTCTCTATTATTTAAGCATACTCATATTTCTCTTCGAATAAAAAAGGCATATGGAGACTGAAAATGTAGTTGATTTTCACCTGTAAAATTTGCATCGAGAGTATACATTTTTTCGTTTCATCTTCAAAAGAAATTATTATCTTATCTGGAATTTGGAAATAACATATCTCATTTACATTGAAAGACATAAAAATAACATTTCATAGGTAAAAGATATAACCTTTTGATATTAAAGTATACAGTCAAATAGATAACTCAAACCCCAATATTTCGATATGTGTTCTCACAAGTTACAAAAACATGCTTGGTCCAGCATAACCTCATTTTATGTAATAATGTTAAATGATTTAAATATTAATTTCTTCAGGTGTGTTATTTGGAATAAAGTGGCTTGTAAGTATTCCTCAATAGCAATGAGGCACAAGAGGAGGATATATCATGTTTTCAAATTCAAATTAATTTGAATTCTTTTTTTATGAAAATGACTTGGTCTAAACATGTTTAATTTTGAATTGTAATAGAAGTTATTCATGTTCCTTGATAAGTGAGTTATACCAAACTCTAAGTTATGAGTTATGGTTTATTTATTATTGAAGAGCCAGTTTAAGTGGAAAAGGTTTTAGGTATTAATTCCTAGATGTGTATCATTTGTATCTCTTGTTTTTAAGGTGTTTCATATTAACTAGCTATGATGTTTCATTTAAGCTTTAAGTGACAATCATTGTTTCCATGTTTTGTAGAGGATCTTTAACATATGCTAATTTCTCATTCAATCGTATTGTGTATGTGTGTAAGACTTATGGTCCGACTTTTTTAGAGTACAAAACGAATTAATATTAAGGCTTTTCAAAAATTATTATTTTGTTTATGATCTTAGTAAATCAACAAAGCATGGTTGTTCTAATGCAATACTCAAGTAATACTTCTTAAGTACTTTACATGAATCATGAATGCTCACAATATTGTTTAACTTACATGAATCAGAAAATTCACCATAAGGAAATTTATAATTTGAGAGTTGAAACTGATATCTTAATTCATACTCTTGTACACATTCTTCAGTTGTATCTCATTCTTGTTGGTCCAAGTGGTCAAACATTTGAGTCAAACAAACAAACATAGGGATATATGGGACAACTGGTGACTCTTTTCAGTGTATTCAAATCAAACGAGTGTACAAGAGATTATGTAACATTCATTTCGACCCTCTTTATAAAACTATTTAACGTATTCCGAAATAGACAATTTATTCCCAAAATACAACTTAATAACTTCAATGCTATAGGGCCTATGCATAAGTTGCAAAGTTGCACTTTCATTTTTTATGCAACAAAATCCTATCATCAACAACCTAAATTTCAATAAAGTCATACTTTGCAGATCACTCACAATGTTTCAATAAAAAATAGGGCTTCATTGTTATCCAAATAACTGGTATGGAGTTGAGCTCAATTAGTTCAAGAATTATCAAGAAAACTCATCATAGTAATCCAAGTTCATAGAGTAGAGTGAAAATATATGCATGTCAACTTGTTATTGCTTAAACTCAATATTGAAAAAGAAAAAGAACTAATATTGGCTACGAATCAGGTGATGTTGAGCAAATAACCAATTCCTGAGTTGCAACTTTTTAGAACATGGTTCAGGACATGACTTATGGAAGCGTAGGATTAAGCATAAGGACTTATAGGTAGGGTACAGTAAGGCCTTAGAGCATTCACATCCATGGCATCAAATTCTATGTGTGGTGTTTTTAAAATATAAAAAGTATAAAAAGTGGTTGTGAGTGGAAGAGAGAGAAAATGTTACTGTTCATCTGTATATTTTGGGGACACTGTTCACCCTCTATAATTTTTTAATATATTTTGAAAATGGTTGTGAGTGGAGGAGAGAGAAAAGGTACTGATAAAGGTATAAAAATATTATTTAATTGAAAAGGAGAGAAAATGTAGTGTTTTTTATGTAATTTAGAGTGAAAATATGATGGGATGGATGTGAATGCTTTTAGTTATGTCTCGGGGACCTAAACTTTCCTACACTTTAGGGGAACTCGAATGTGATTATCTTTGTGTATTTAGACCTATATGTTGTTGTATGATGTTAAACATGTTTATAATTGTAGGGTATACTCTCTCACCACTTCTTTGGTTATTGATAGCTTTCTATTTTTATACTTTTTAGTTCTGTTTATTCGTGTGATCTTTGTTTTGGAGTCAGGGGTATCTCTGAAAGCAGTCTGTCGGATAACTACATCACACCCTTCACAAACCCTACATGTAGCTTTGCTATTTGCGGTTGTTGTTGTAAGTTTTGTCGGGTAACTATGAAATTCCCCACGCATAGTGGCAGGCATTATGTCGGTATCGGCTCATTACAGTACCTATAAGATAACAACACTCGGTATAGCAACCAAAAGAGATATCTTTAAAAGGATATTGACACATGTTTTACATCAATCGAAAACCATAAAAATAAATATTCTACATGGTTCAGATAATACCAATATCGAGACTGATGTTGTTTAGTGGAAATTGATTCTATTCTCATCGCGGCACATTACGGAATCGGTCATTGGTTCGTCATGGTAAAAAAAAACAAGACAAATCAACTTTTATTGGAATGTAAATATAAGCACGTCGTAATAGTATATTCAGAAATTTATAAAGCATTATATTACATTATTAAAATAGTGAACGCCCCTCACTCTCTCTAAAAAAAATAACTATACCTTGGGGCAACTTTGATGGCTTGTAAGTTTGTGCTTCGATCTGATGTACATTACTATTCACAACTCGGTTTTTTAGTAAAATTCATATAAAGATGTAGATAAAAGTGTGTGACGTTGCAACGGCATGTTCGTAATCTTATAAAACATCCTATTATAAAAGTTAAAAGAGAAAAACAAAATATGATTAAAACTAATACAATTATAATAATAAAATTATTTTTTAAAAAAGTTAAAAGTTACTTATTATTGCATCCTCTACTAAACATAAACATGGTAAATGTAGTATATTATAATATAATTGTGGATATTTGTTTTGTTTAAGATCAAAACATGGTATATGTGTAGTCTATAAAAATAAAAATAACATGATATATGTGTAGTCTATTATAATTGTGGATATTTGTTTTATTTAAGAGTATTTGTTGAACTCATACAAAAGAGTCATCTAATTTTGCATGTTGTGTGGATTTAAGAAGCATTCATCATAACATTGATCTCGTATAAAACAAGAGTTACAATCACAAATAATCTTCCAATCGTGTAAAACAAGATTTATAATCACAAATAATCTTCCGATCAAAGTAGTAAGTAACACGAAGATTCAAAGAAATTAATTCATATTCATATTAAATCAATAATGAGATGTGGGAACAAGTAATTGGGAATTGGAGAATTGTGATGGGCCGCTACTCTAGATATTAAATAAAAATAAAAATAAATTTGGGCTTTAAACTTTCAGCCATAAAGGTCTAAAGTCCTTGCTTATATTTCAAAGTTATGGGCCAGGCTTGGGTATGTGACTTCCTTGATGTCATCAGAGAGACATTCACGAAGATTTGATACATGAAATGTATAGTTAGAATTCCTATCTTCATGATTCTTAAGTCATCATATTGTTCAGTATTTTCATTCAAATAATACTTTATAGTAGGGAATAGCCCAGTGATGGTGATTTAGATAGAGTTTTGGATAGGAGAGGTGTCGGGTTCAATCTTTATGGTGTGCAAGTTTAGTCATTCAAAAAAATATATATGTAGTACTTTGCGCGTTGTAACGATAACCTTTATTGTTTGCAAAATCTATTAGTGGCAAGTGTTCTTCCTAATACCTCTTCGAGATCCAACCATCAGTTTGTGGAGGTAAGAAGTACTCGTGTTGATTTTTATACTAGAAACTTTCCCAAAATTGTTACGGTCATATACATCATGAGCAAAGCTTTTAAGGGGCGGGAGGGGGGCGACCAACCCCCCAAACTTTTGAGTAATAGAGAGTATGTAGTTTTCGTATAGAAATTTTTGGGTATATACGTTTTCGACCCCCCGGTTTTATAGAAATTTTTAGGTCCATGACTTCCGCCCCCCCCCCCCCCCCCCCCCGGAAAGCTTCGCCACTGATATACATTTATAGATACAGTTACTCCATGTTGGGCTATGATTCCCATTATCTACAATCATGCTAACTTACCTAGGAAAAGTCTCTTTAACTGGTGGAATTGAACTGAATTTGGTCAAATGGTATACCAGAAAATAAACATCATGCCCCTTTTAACATTTTTTGCAACTCACAAACTCTATACTTTAATACTCTCATTTTAACATTTTGATTTCCAGTTGAAATTTTCTATATGGTCTTTCATTTTTGTGGTCCACGATCATTTTTTCTTGTTCTCCGCCAAGTTATTATTAAATCTTGAAACATCTGCATTCTTCCTCATGTAAAGAATATATAGTGTGTTTGCTTCTTGCAGTATTATTTGCTGGGGGTGCGGATGAGATGTTCAATCATATTTTCAAAGAGTGCGAAGTGGCGGAGATTGACCAAAAGTTTCGAGGGGGGTAAAGTGATGGGACCCAATCTTTTTCCTATCGTTATGTTTCGGGTCGGGTCGGCTATCGATTCGGGTCAAGTCAAATAATAATAGTTCCAAATAAAACTAAAAAATTTCACTCATTCAAAGGACCCGTTCTTAGACATAAAAATTTGTGATTAAGTTTAGAGTAAATTGTCATTTTAGTCCCTGAGTTTTGTCCAAATTTGACATTTTAGTCCAAATAGTTATTTTTTTGCCTCTGGGTCCCTGACTTTTCCCTTTTGTTGCCATTTTGATCACATACACTAACTCCATCCAAAAACTCCATCTTTAACCAGGGGTATTTTGGGGATTTTCATTTTAAATGTTTTCAATTGCCATTTTGATCCAATTCCAAAAAATCAAAAAAATTCCAAAAAATTCTAAAAAATAATAAAAATTCTAAAAAATCATAAAAATTCTAAAAAATAATGAAAATTATAAAAAAATCATAAAAATTCTAAAAAATCTAAAAAATCCGTTTCGGCGCGAACCGTTTCGAACCCGAACCGTTTCGAGCTGAACCGTTTCGACCCGTACCGTTTCTACCCGAACCGTTTCGAGCCAAACCGTTTCGACGCGAACCGTTACGACCCGTACCGTTTCGAGCCGAACCGTTTCGAGCCGAACCGTTTCGAGCCGAACCGTTTCGAGCCGAACCGTTTCGAGCCGAACCGTTTCGAGCCGAACCGTTTCGAGCCGAACCGTTTCTAGCCGAACCGTTTCGAACCGAACCGTTTCGAGCTGAACCGTTTCGACCCGAACCGTTTCGAGCTCGAAACGGTTCAGCTTCGAAACGGTACGGGTTGAAACGGTTCGGCTTGAAACGGTTCGGCTTGAAACGGTACGGGTTGAAACGGTACGGGTCGAAACGGTTCGCGTCGAAACGGTTCAGCTTCGAAACGGTACGGGTTGAAACGGTTCGGCTTGCAACGGTTCGGCTTGAAACCGTTCGGCTTCGAAACGTACGGGTCGAAACGGTTCGCGTCAAAACGGTTCAGCTTCGAAACGGTTCAGCTTCGAAACGGTACGGCTTGAAACGGTTCGGCTTGAAACCGTTCGGTTCGAAACGGTTCAGCTCGAAACGGTTCGGTTCGATACGGCACGGTTCGGTTCGAAATGGTACGGCTTGAAACGGTTGGGCTTCGAAACGGTACGGGTCGAAACGGTTCGCGTCGAAACGGTACGGGTCGAAACGGTTCGCGTCGAAACGGTTCAGCTCGAAACGGTTCGGTTCGAAACGGTTCGCCTCGAAACGGTTCAGCTCGAAACGGTTCGCGCCGAAACGGATTTTTTGGATTTTTTAGAATTTTTATGATTTTTTAGAATTTTTATTATTTTTTAGAATTTTTTGGATTTTTTTTTTTTATTTTTTGGAATTTTTTTTATTTTTTGGAATTGGATCAAAATGGCAATTGAAAACATTTAAAATGAAAATCCCCAAAATACCCCTGGTTAAAGATGGAGTTTTTGGATGGACTTAGTGTATGTGATCAAAATGGCAACAAAAGGGAAAAGTGAGAGACCCAGAGGCAAAAAAAAACTATTTGGACTAAAATGGCAAATTTGGACAAAACTCAGGGACTAAAATGGCAATTTACTCTTAAGTTTATTGTGTGGTGGTTAACCTAGGGTTAAACAAATAAGAGTTAAAATATATTTACAAAACTACCTATCACTTATATACAAAGTGGTAACAAACTTTACTTTAATTTATATTTTGTATAAATATTTAGGAAAAATATTTGGGGGGAGGCGATCCTATATAATTTTTAAAATTTCCTGACGAAAAATCGGAACCTATACACTTCTAACCGAAATATTGGAGTGGGCGGATGCACCCCCGGGCACCAACAAACCTTCGCCCTTGGGGGTGCGGACGGGTTTTTGCTTAAAATACACACTGAATTTTTTTCCAAATGGTGCGGCCGCTCACCTTGACCAAAGGGTGGGTCCGCCCCTGGCTGTTGTTGGGGATACATTAAAAGACAAAGTAAACTTAGAAGGCTTATATGTTTGAAAGTCTTCAACCTCAATAACTCAGTCAAATTTTCCTATATATAGTTTTTTTCTTAACTAAGTATATTTGCTCAGATAACTCAGTCAAATGTTCCTATATATAGTCTTTTCTTAACTAAGTATATTTGCTCAAATTAAAGACTTCCGAAAAAAAATTGATTTACCATGTTCATGAAAAAAAAAATCAATAGACGATAAAAGTATAAAACACAATGTATGTCAAACCTGAAAATGGATAGTAGATTAAACATGGGATAATCATCAAACTAGTTATGTGGACCTCATGAATTGACTTTTACATTACTTCAGATTGCTGATCCAAAACGACCAATCAAAGGAGAATAAAAAGCAGAGACGACTCCTTCATATGTCACACTTTCTCATGTCACACTTCAATGATCAAGCTCATTTACATTAGGGATGAGCATATAAGACTTAGTACCGGTACCAGTATCAAATTTTCAGTACCAAATTTTTTTCAGTACCGATTCGATACTCACTTTTATCATTTTCGTACGGTACTGGTTCGATACGGTACCGGTATATTACTGAATTTTACAAACAAATACCGGTACCAGTACCCATATGTGGTGATTTCGGTACTTGTAATTTTCGATAATGGTACCGAGCTCATCCATAATTCACATCCCACACTCTCCGCCGCAAATCTAAAAGGCAATGTCTGATTCAACAAATATACAAGAATTATTTTGATGATGTCCCCTTTAAATATGGATAACGTAAATATATTTCAAGAATTATGAAACTTAAGATGCTATATGTAGCTACATGGCCGAACCAAACCCTCGGCCATAACAGAGATGTGACCGAGCATATGCTTACACTAGGACGAGCCCTCCACAATGAATTCTACTCCAGGACGCACATCAAAGGATGCGTCCTGGCCGAATAACGTAATCTACATGGGCAAGTATAACCTTATAAGTACGATTTTCTTTAAACATCCGTCCTATTTTTCTCTCTACTTTCTCTCTCTAAAGTAAATGGTTATCCTCACGCCACGCCAGAGAGTGGTTGCAGAGTGACCTTTCTATCTTTGTGATGAGCTTAACGGTGCTTTACTTGTGCAAGATTATCTTGTTCACAGGTTTTCAAGATCTAATCATACCTTACCAGTCTACGGACTAGTTTTTGAATCTTCACTGTACGTTTAGAAGACTACACTATGATTTTATTAATATCTGAATCTTACTCTAGATATTTTTATAAATGTTTAGTTTTTCTTTCAAATGAAGTTGGTAGCCCCTGGTTTTAATTTTAATTTTAATGTTTATCTATGTTTGATTTTTGTTTACCTTATAACATATCGTGATTTATTTATATAATACACAATGCTCAAAACTTAGAAGCTAAGTAAAAATGATCCAATTCTATTGAGTTAAACCGAAATTAGTGCACTATTTTTTTAAATAAGTTCCTCTAAGAATAAAAAAATCAACGTGGAAGATTAACACAACCATATTCTTTTAACTTGAAAAATCAACTTCACTAAGGTTGTTTTTTTAATATATAATTACTAGAATTACATATAAAATGACCGAATTGCCCTTCTCGTTAACAGAAATAAAGAATGGAGTTAATCCAATTGACTAAAGTGGTAACGGTGAAAACTTTTTGGACCCACAGGTGAAAAATAAAACCTTTAGACTAAACTGGTAAAATGGCTAAAACCACAGGGACTAAAATGACATTTAACTCGATTAAAAATATAAATTATAAATAGTTACTATGCATTAGGTTGTTTTTATAATATATAGATAATTTAATTTATTTATATTATTATTATTATTATCCTATATACTTAAAGTAGAACCACCGACAATCCACCTCAAAAATATAATTTTGTCCTTTACAACCTTTTGGGCTCTTTCTAGCATATTACTAAAGGAAGAGATAAGTGGGCTCAAAGGCAGAACTAGGCTGTGTCATGAAATCATCTTTGGGCCTGCCCAGCATATCATTAATGGGCCAAAATCACACTTTCCATACGGTGAAACACATCACAAAATGACGGTGGCATGATGATGTAATTTATGGAATTCATTAAGGCTATTCTTGTACTTTTTGCAGCTCCCAGCCTCCCACTATGATTCCTCCAACTTTCCATTTTATTTTTTTTAACGGCAAGGAACGATGTGCTAACCATCATGACACCGGGCGTTGTAGTCAAGGCCGACTACTCGACCGTCGCCCGCCCCTTAGCTCTTTCCTTTCCAAGTTAAACTTCAATTTTTCACTCATACTTTGAGTAAAATACATTTTGACCATTTGCTTTTAGTTTTGTTAAATTGAGTTTTGAGTCTATTTCCTTTCCAAGTTAAACTTCAATTACATTGCAATATTAGATCATTGACGTTTAATCTCAAAAGTTTATAATGTTTCAACTTTATCGTTGTACCGTATATCTATATATTTTTAGCTTATTGCTTTCTTTAATTATTTCCGTTCGCTAATTTCTTTTATAACAACTAAACGTTTGGATTCAACCACACATTAAGTTGAACTGAATACGTCAAAACATGCGCTTTCATATGGTTGACTAATCTGTTTGCAATGTGGCTACGACGCATCGCACGCGGGTTGTATTATGAATATTAAAATTTATGTGTCGGTATAAATTCGAGATGGTGTACGCTTCGATGTAAACTTTTTTGGGAAACAAGTCAGGTCAAATATATTTTGTTTATTGATTGTTTTATGTACGTTTCGACCCTATCGCAACACGCTAAGGGTATAATTTTTTCCGTTGATATGAATATCACTTTTGATTACACTTGTTAGTTTTCCCTTGGTACACATTTTATGCTTTTTTGTACGTTTCCTACGTATGAGTCGGGTCACATATAAATACGATATACTTTACATTTTTATCCAACTACAATGCTATTGAGTTAAATTGGATACGTCAAAATGTGCGCTTTCATATGTTTAACGCATCACATAACGCTTCGACTAATCTATTCGATGTTTGCAATGTACTTGCGTCGCAACGCGCGCGGGTTTCCCACCGGCTTTGCCTCCCTGCCCCCGTACTTTCACGATGTTGCAATTTTAGCCCCTTGACTTTGGTATCTTCAAAGTTTCATAAAATGATAAATTTAGTCCCTAAACCTTCTACTTTGGATTTCCAAAATCACAACCTCATCTTTCAAACTTTGTCAGCACCAACCCTCTACTTTGGTTTTCCACCAACACCCCCTTAGCTTTTACACAGTTACGCCACCAACCATCTTCTTTTACATTCCCACCAACACCCCCTCATCTTTTACACAATCCCGCCACCACCCGTATACTTTTACACTTTGTATTTTTTAGACTTTGCTTATTTACCCATTTCACTATTACTCCCTTTTTAAACCCGCCATACTTTAAAAAACTTGCAATTGTAACCCCTAGACTATAACTCCTACTTTTGTAAATGTCAATGCATTGTGTTTTTCGAATGTCTTTGTCATTGTGTTGTACACTTTGTGTCTACCTCTGCGATTTACACTTTTTTTATAATTGTCTTTTACGCACTGCGTTTTACGAATCGTGTTTTGTCTTACTATATGTTTCCACCCGTCGCGCGCCGCCGCAACGCGCGGCGGGCAAAATCCTAGTTGTTACTTATAAAAAAACCTAAGGAATATTGTAAGTTAGTAGAGACCCACGTTCTAAGAGACGTGGCAAGATAAAGTCGAGTGAAGGGAACTGAGGTAAGAATAATCTCAAAGCTCGTGATGTGGGCAACTACTCATCACGTGCGGCCATGTTATATCGGATCTTCCTCATAAACAAACGTCTTCACTACTTCACGTTCTCCTTTAAATTAATATTTTTTATTATTAAAATCATATAGTTGTTTTGAATGACTTTTTTGAAATTTACTTACTCAACATCTAACTTATGTGTTACAAGATGTTGCGAATGGCTTTTTCTAGGTGTTTAGTTCCATGGTATGGATTTGAACTTCGCGTGACAGGAAGGCCTCACGATTTGTGTCTTCCCGTCAAGCGATAAAGTGCTACACTACTGAAACCCTTCATTCATATCCTCTCGTTACCCGTCTAGTGGCTACAACGTTGAAAGTACTTTTGTAATTATGTATTGAGCGTAAATAACCAAGTCTACTTGTCAGGACATGATTTGACTAGAGTTGGCGGTGGGTAAAATGTTAGCTCAGTTTCTAGCTCAGGTCAAATATCACGCCAAAACAAGTATCACCAACATTCCAACAACCCTAGATTGTCACTATATCCATAGTGATAATATAACTCCTTAAAGTTCATAGTAAAAAGTGTTTTATGACATCTAAAGATACATTTAATGTATGTTAGTAAAATAAAAGGTATTATTATCCTGAGTGATTGGAATAAAAAAAATTATTTGACTATTTTAATATATATATATATATATATATATATATAGGGGAAGGTTCATTTGAGAAGAAATTTAATGTGAGAAGAAAAAGAAAGGGCATATTAGTAAAATGTTATTTCATTTATAACTCATATCATTAATTTTTCTCTCTTTAATTAATTAGTCAACTAATCATTAATTATCCTACATATAATCTACAAAACCTACACATATCAAAATTTTCCTACATATACCCTACACATTATAGAATTTTATCCTACACAGTCCAAATTTATCCTACACACCACGAAATATATCCTACACAACTCGTAATTTATCCTACACTTTAAATTAAGGTGTTTTTTAATTTAGAAAAAAGTATATATTTTGAAAAGGAGTTACAAATTTAATTTAGCTAGTTATTAAAGGGGGAGAATACAAATTAATGATTTATGTAAGTTTACCAATATACCCTTATATTAAAATTAAATACAAATATTAAATGAAGTAAAATGAAGCATTCTTATTGGTTGAAACTTCTTCTTTTATCTTCTTACAAAAAAAATCTTCTCATTTGAACCTTCCACTATATATATATAGGGCCAGGATCATTTCAGAACCATAAATAAACCAAGGAGTGATATCAAATGAACATGTTATCTTTTCAAGTTTTCTTAATTTCAAAAGAGATCACTTTCTTTAACAATCTAGGGCTTTGATCCGTCGCTTTGGCCATCGGATATAATCTATAGGTAGCTAGTTCAAAACTGAACTCTTTGTTTATTTTCTTTTAACTGTCAAAGGGGTGTTGCACTGATATTGGATCCCTCTAGTAGAGATCTATGTTCAAATTCTTAATTTAAGTCTTTAAATGTCATATGTCCAACACAAGTTATATATTACCTTATCTTATTGATTAGCATGATATTAGTGGCTCTTGTGAGTTTTTCAAATAATGTATTCTTAGAGTTATATATATATATATATATATATATATATATATATATATATAGGACAAAGATCCGTTAGGAACCACCCTTTATTGCGAGAACCGCGAGAACCAATGTGAACACAACAAAAAATGCCTAAAAATAGCTAAAAAACACACAAATTTTTTTTAATAAAAAAAATTATTAAAAAAAAAAAATTTGCCTACTAAAAGTAGCGATTTTAACATAAAAAATATTAAAAAAAATTTAGATTTTTTTTTATTTTGTTAGATATTTTTAGGTTTTTTGGGGGTTTAGTTTTTAGCATTTTAGCTTGGGGGAGGGGGCTTAGGTTTTTTTTTTTTTGGGAGGGGGGGGGGGGGGTGTGGGGGCTAGGTTTTTTTAGGGTTTTTTTAGGTTTTTTAGCTATTTTAGGATATATATATTTATATATGACAAAGATCCGTTAGGAACCACCCTTTATTGCGAGAACCGCGAGAACCAATGTGAACACAACCAAAAATGCCTAAAAATAGCTAAAAAACACACAAAAAAAATTTAATATTTTTTATAAAAGAATCGCTACTTTTAGTAGCAAAAAAAAAAATTAATTTTTTTTTTTTGCTACTAAAAGTAGCGATTTTAACATAAAAAATATTAAAAAAAATTGTTTTTTTTATTTTTTTAGATTTTTTTAGGTTTTTTGGGGGTTTAGTTTTTAGCATTTTAGCTTGGGGGGGGGGGGGGGTTAGGTTTTTGGGGGGTGGGGGGGGGTTAGGTTTTTTTTGGGGGGGGGGGGGGGGGAGGGGGGTTAGGTTTTTTGGGGGTTTTAGTTTTTAGCATTTAGCTTGGGGGGGGGGGGGGGGGTTTAGGGTTTTTTTTTTTTTTTTTGGGGGGGGGGGGGGTGGGGGTTAGGTTTTTTTAGCTATTTTAGGTTGTGTTCACATTGGTTCTCGCGGTTCTCGTAATAAAGGTGGTTCTCGCATGAACCTTACCCTATATATATATATATATATATATATATATATATATATATATATATATATATATATAAGGTTATGATCATTTCAGAACCATAAATATTTACAAAACTCGCAGAACTCCTAATAAACAATCTTTTTATTTATATATTTTTATGTTTAGGATAATTTTATCATTTATTATGTGTATTTTTACGATTACATACATGTTAAGAGTAATTTTATCATTTTTTATATGTACTTTTATAATTACACATATGTAAACTAGTTTTTTTACATATATGTAATTAGTTATGACACATATATATAATTTTGGCAATTAAACATATATAAACTACTTTTAACATGTATGTAATCAAAGAAATACATATAATAGATGATAAAAAGATCCTAAATACAAAAACTTATATATAAAATGATTGTTTATTAGGAGTTCTGAAAGTTCTGTAGTTATTTAGAGTTCTGAAATGAACTCAACCCTGTATATATATATATATATATATATATATATATATAGAGAGAGAGAGAGAGAGAGTGTGTGTGTGAAAGGCCGGTTAACGTACAAAATGGCTTAACGTATGACGCGTACGTGGTGCATTATCTGAAAGTTTCAATGGTATTGAATTCTGATCGTATTACATTGAATCAAAACATCTAATAACTGGTCTATCAGGCGGTCTAGGTATGAGTTCCCATGTGTCGTTTTCCTATAAGGCACTGAACTCAGCCGTCATGGCATTCAACCAATTAGGGTCGGCAAAGGCTTTAGCATAGGTAGTAGGGACCGGGGAAATGGCAGTGGTGGTATGGATATGTTTGGCCTTTGACCGAGTGGTCATGGGGTGAGTATTAGAAGATGTGGCTATGGTAGGAGGTGGTTGGTGTGTAGGCTGAGTAGGTTCAGCCATGGGTATCGTAGGGGTGGAAGGGACGGTAGGACGAGGGCGACGGGTGTAAACAATAGGGACAGGAGATGAAGTAAGGATCGGCGGTTTGGGAATTGGGTGAGGAGGGGAAGGTGCATGAGGTAATGGGGAAAAAACAAAGCCGGGGGGTGGAGTGTCATCAAAAAACCGATAGGAGGTGAGCGATGTCGGGATAGTGTAAGGGAATGTGGTCTCATCGAAGGTTACATGACGAGAAATGGAGACTTTCCCGGTAGTGAGATCGAAACACCGATATCCTCAAAAATCCGGAGGGTATCCGAGAAAAATGCAGCGAACCGACCGCGGATGAAGTTTATGCGGTTGGGTGGCAGAGGTGTTTGGATAACACGCACATCCGAAGACACGTAAATGGTCGTAAGTCGGATGTCTAAGGTAGAGAGCAAATGTGGGGGTGAAGTAATTTAGGCGTTTAGTGGGAAGAATGTTGTGTAGGTAAGTGGCCATGTGTAATGCTTCCACCCAAAAAGAAGGAAGAAGATTGGCATGAATGAGGAGGGAGCGGATGATGTCATTGAGACGACGGATCATCCGTTCCGCACGGTCGTTTTGAGAGGATGTTTGTGGACACGAAAAATGAAATAGAAGGCCATTTTGGGTGGCAAAATTTTTGAAAACATGGTTGTCAAATCCGCCCCCTAAATCGCATTGAAAAGTTTTGATCTTGCGGTTGAATTGAGTGACAATTAACTGATGAAATTTAACGAATGTTGGAAAAGTTTCCGACTTATATCGAAGTGGATAAACCCAGACAAAGTGAGAGAAATTATCAATCAACGCCATGTAATACTTGTACTCGGATTTACTAAGTACAGGAGATGTCCACAAATCATAATGAATGATATCAATAGGAGAAAAAGTGAACGAATGTGATTCATAAAAAGGCAATCGTTTATTATTCGACAAATGACAAGAATTGCAGAAAGTAGAATGCTTATTACAAGGAAAATTAAATTTTTTACTAAGAACATCTAGAACTTGAACTCCGGGGTGTCCAAGTCGATCATGCCATGGTAAGGAAGTAGTGGAGATAAAGCAAGCTTGTGGAGGAAGTGTTGGTGGCATGACTGGATAGAGGTTTCTCGTGCTATTGTGGCGGGAAAGTAGGCGGCCTGTTTTGAGATCCTTCAAAGAAAAGCCAAACGGGTCAAATTCAATTGAAACATTATTATCCCGAGTAAAACGACGGACAGAAACAAGATTTTTAATAATGTGAGGGCTATAAAGGATGTTTGGTAAAATGTAGGTGCGGTTGTAAATTGGGAGAAAACCGGTGCCCGAGCCCTTAATTGGTAAAAAATTGCCATTACCGACCATAAGTTTAGTGTTAACGGTAGACGAGTCAAGTTGTTGGATCATACCTCGATTATCGGTGGCGTGGCCTTCGGCTCCCGTGTCCATGATGAGATTTGGATCGGTGTACTGCAATTGCATAGTATTGAAGGATGCACTCAAATCAGATGGGCTGAGTGCGTCGAAACTGGCGGTAAATGGACCTTGGGATGGCGGATAACCAACGAAATTGGTTGATGTTTGTTGGGCTGAATGAGGGCTGTTATTTTGCCTCCATGAAGTCTGAGTTGGATATGGGGAAGGTGGAGTATTCCACCAAGCCCACTGTGGATAAGTTGGCTGACCCATTGGAGTTTGAAAGGCCCAATTACCGGACTGAAATCGGTTGCCTCTGCCCCGACCCCCTCGACCACGGTATATCTGGCTGCGTCCCCTGTGTCACACCCCAACAGTGGCGGAATCATCGGGATGAGACGAAATAGATTGCAAGAGACTTCATAACACTATTTGTGACAATATTTAAATCAACCATTTTCATTTCATAAGTCAAATTGTCAACATTACATAGAAATCTCAAAAAGCAACATGTTCATAACATAACATAACATAACATAACAAGACAAAATTTGATACAACAATTTAAATCTAAGACGTCTAAATGTGTATCTAGGCATCATTGCTACTTCGTTTCATAGCATCATCCTCCTTAACCTGTAACATGTTTAAAATAAGGTTCAATGCAAAAGCAAAAGCGAGTACACAAGGTTTGAATAAGTATAGCATAAGTATAAAATCATTTTACTCAAATCCACATGGCAATTTGTAAACAAGGTAACTAGCATGCATAACATTACGACTAACCCAAGTGTCCACTAGTATTTAGCATCCCTCGCCACAAAAGTAACGAGACCGTTTTAGTATAATGACTTAACAAGACCCCGACGGGTGGTGTGCTACTTCTATAGCGCTATATATGTTATGTTGAGGGTTTATCATGATAATGGCATAAAGCATGTATAATCTAGCATGAACCTAAGTAAACAAGTAGCATGTATAACGGATTGAGTTCGTAAAGCATGATTAAGTGTGTGAAAGTGTAATTTTGTAAGGTAACATGTTACAACCCAAAAATGGTTTAAAATGTAAATGGGTCGAGTGTACTCACGGTTTTGCAAGTCTTGAACTTGAGGATCCGCGAGTGAGTTATTTGTTGTTGGAGGTAGGAACACCAAGTCCTTCTACACGAAGAAACAAAGTGTATGAGTTTGGGAATTCGGAAGATTTAGGGATTTAGGAAGTTAAAACACAAGAACATATGTATTCGAAAGTAAACATCCTTTAACACAAAGTACTTGTTCTTGACACTATGAAACCTCAAGGGTTAATGTCTTCATGAGTAGTATACTCATTAGAATCGTAACAAGTCTTATGCCTTAGATGAGGTTATTCTACTAATTTGACGAATGAACACAAGTTCACCATCAAGGGTTCGAATAGTATATATATGTATAAGTATTATGTGTATTATTAAGTCCAATAGTCAAGTAGGAGGTAGAATATTAGATCTTCATTTAGGTACCTCTAGTATCATGGAAATTATATAGGAGGTAGGAAGAACAAGCTTCCATTTAGGTACCTTGTAGGATCGTTGTGCGACCTGAATGAGTCGTTCAGAAGAGCTTATATCCGAATCTAGGGCGGAATTCAAAGAAACGGACTTGTATACAGCTTGATTCAATTTAAATGTCTCTATTATTGATATAACATCAATTTACAACCTGGAGACAATTTGGCAGCACTTCGTTACCAAATCAGAAAAGTTACAAATGAATTGGAGATCAAGGTATTTATAGGTGATGTAATTTCGTGCGAAATAACAAAGTGTCATTTCATGCGAAATTACCAAAGGTTATTTCGTGCGAAATAGCACTTTGCTATTTCGTGCGAAATTACCTCAATCACACATAAAACCTGTTTTCTTGTACTACGAGCCCTGATCTAACAATCCTATAACATGACTTGATATAAGACGAAGTCAACAGACATAGTGCACTAACATACCTCTTATGGTTCACCACTACACTTGATGTAAGAACATACAAGGAGGGTCATGAACTAATGTTAATATAAGAATAACAACAACTACACTATGAGAAATCATCAAGTAATGTGTGGATTCTTTGTTGGACAACCCAAGTTAGTCCATAATCACTCCTTCATCAAGCTTGAAGCTTGAACACCACTTGTGGGTTAAAAACCCTAGACAAAACAGAAAGTATATGAGGTTTAACCTCTAATTTTGTAAGTCTCAGCCCCGTTTTTAAGCTTAACTAACCATAGGAGTGGTTATAAGCATAAGGACGTAGGTTTGAGTGAGTTAAACTCAAGTTTGAACAAGGATTAGTAAAGATAAATGAAAATTTGAACTTTGGAGCCTATTTTCTGGAGTTCCAGGGACTTATTCACTGAGAAACACCCATGGAATCGAAGCGAAGGTCAAGCCAAGTGTTCTGGAAAAAGAATGAGCTAAAACGGATGAGAAACAAAGAAGTTATGCTCACTTTAGTGGAGCTTGATACTTATGTCCGAACTTGAACTTGCAGGAACGTTTTTGAGAGTTTGAGAGTGTTATGAGGGTGATTGTAAAGTGCAATTGGCTTGGGAGACACTTGGTATTTATAAGGAAGGATTAGGTTAGGTTTTGGTGGGATATTTAATGCTAGAAACAAGTTTAAACTCAAGTTAGGCACCATATCCCGCTCAAATCACGAGCTGATCAAGGGGAACTGATCTGGGGGTTATCTCGTGGCCAGCGTAGCCCTAGGGGTAAGCTTACATGGCCAGCATCAAGGGTGGAGGGCTGAAGTTTCATTTATTTTCAATTAGGCCCCTGAAGTTTGTAAATTAGTGTTTTTAGGTGTTTTAGGGACTACTTTCGCCATAAGAGCATAGTTTAAGACCAAATAAAGTATGATGAGCATAATCAAAGTATAATTAAGCATATGAATGCCGTATTTAAGTATCGTATACGTTCGTAATACGTTTCATGCACAAGTTTCACGTATTTACAAGTTTAGCACATAGTTTCCAAGAATTACGAATAAGGATTAATTGTTTCACGAAATTGAATGTATGAGCATGTATAAAGTATGTATATCATGTATTTAACAAAATATGAGTTTTATTTATGATCTAAGTCTCGGATTTTACAACGGTTACAAGGAAAGAACGATTACAAGAACACAAGACTTCCAAAAATAGAAAGACGAACAAGACTTGCTATAAATGGAAAGTACAAACAAGCAGGGCGTTACAGTCTTCCCTCCTTTAGGAAATTTCATACCGAAATTTAGGAAGATGTAGCGAAAAGATGCGGATATTTCGTCTTCATGTGACTCTTGAGTTCCCAAGTGAATTCAGCGCCACGTTTACCTTGCCATCTAACCTTGACGATAGGAATTTTACTGCGCCTCAATAACTTGACTCCTTGATCCATGATTTCGACGGGTTTTTCCACAAAATGCAGGGTCTCATTGACTTGAAGGTCCTCGAGTGGAACTTAAAGCCCTTCGTTAGCTAGACACTTCTTTAAGTTGGACACGTGGAAGACAGGATGTAGATTGTTGAGTTCTTCAGGCAGGTCCAATCTATACGCAACCTTGCCAATCCTTTCGAGAATCTTGAAAGGACCAACGTAACGAGGTGCGAGTTTACCTTTCTTACCAAATCGAACTACGCCCTTCCAAGGGGATACTTTGAGGAGTACTAAGTCACCTGTCTCGAATTCCAAGGGTTTGCGATGCTTGTCAGCGTAACTCTTTTGTCGGCTCCTGGCTTTAAGTAAGTTGTCTCGAACCTGTAAAATCTTGTTCGTCGCTTCTTGTATAAGTTCGGGACCAGTGAGTTGAGATTCACCAATCTCGTTCCAACAAATAAGCGAACGGCACTTGCGACCATACAATGCTTCGAAAGGTGCCATTTGAATACTCGCATGATAACTGTTATTGTACGAGAATTCGATCAAAGGAAAGTGTGAATCCTAGTTGCCACCAAAATCTATTACGCAAGAACGAAGCATATCCACTAAAGTTTGGATAGTACGCTCGGTTTGACCGTCTGACTGAGGATGGAATGCAGTGCTAAGGTTAAGAACAGTACCCATAGCAGATTGAAAAGTTTACCAAAGACAAGACGTAAAACGAGCATCACGATCGGAAATGATGTCAATGGGGATACCATGACGACTGATGATCTCATCAGTGTAGATTCTAGCCAATTTCTCGACTTTGAAATCTTCACGAATGGGAAGAAAATGAGTTGATTTGGTCAGTCGATCAACGATCACCCAAATACTGTCATGACCAGAAGAAGTACGAGGGAGTTTAGTGATAAAGTCAATGGCAATGCTCTCCCATTTCCAGATAGGAATTTCTGGTTGTTCGAGTAAGCCAGAGGGCATTGATGTTCAGCTTTTACCTTCGAACAAGTGAGACATTTTGCGACGTAGGAGGCAATATCCCGCTTCATCCCAGGCCACCAATAGGACGTACGCATATCGTGGTACATCTTATCAGCACCAGGATGAACAAAGTATTTTGATTTGTGCGCCTCCTTCATCAGAAAGTCTCGAAGGTTTTAACGATTAGGGATCCAGATACGATTGAGATAGTATAGAATACCATCGGATTTAGACACGAGTTCATGTTCCTTAGCACCTCGTATCTCGACAGAGAGATTGCCTTCGTTAATAGAGGCATATTGAGCTTCGTGAATGCGGCATTGAAGATCGTGAATGAGTTGAAGACAACGAATACTCTTCACACGAGTTTTATGACTCAGAGCGTCGGCTACTACATTCGCATTACCTGGATGGTATTTGATTTCGCAGTCGTAGTCATTTAGCAGTTCCACCCAACGACGTTGACGCATGTTCAGTTCCTTTTGGTCGAAGATATGTTGAAGGCTCCTATGATCGGTGAAGACCACACAATTAGTACCATAAAGGTAGTGTCTCCAAATCTTCAACGCAAAAACAACTGCGCCAAGTTCAAGGTTGTGAGTAGTATAGTTTTTCTCATGTACTTTGAGCTGCCTCGACGCATAAGCGATGACTTTGTCTCGTTGTATAAGCACACAACCAAGACCAAGGTGTGAAGCATCGCAATATATGACGAAGTCGTCATTACCATCAGGAAGCGTGAGGATAGGAGCATTACAGAGCATCTCCTTGACCGTTTGAAAAGATTCCTCTTGTTCGGGACCCCAAACAAAAGGTTTCTCTTTTTGAGTCAAAGAAGTCAAAGGAACAGTGATCTTCGAGAAGTTAGAGATAAAACGACGATAATAACCAGCAAGACCAAGAAACGAACTAATTTCATACGGAGACTTAGGTGCGATCCAGTTCTTCACAGCTTTGATTTTAGCGGGGTCAACGTGAATACCAAGTTCGTTAACAGTATGAACAAGGAATTGAACCTCTTTTAACCAAAATTCACACTTGGAGAATTTGGCGTATAGACGTTCAGTATGAAGGAGTTCAAGGATAAGACGCAAGTGTCGCTCATGCTCTTCTTGTGTCTTGGAATAAATAAGAATATCGTCGATGAAGACGATCATGAAACGGTCCAAGTACGCTTTGCACACGCGGTTCATCAAATCCATGAAAACAGCAGGTGCGTTGGTCAAACCAAAGGGCATGACCACAAACTCGTAATGACCATAACGTGTACGAAAGGCGGTTTTAGGTACGTCTTCTTCGAGGACTCGAAGTTGATGGTACCCAGAACGAAGATCGATTTTGGAAAAGCAGGTTGCGCCTTGTAATTGATCAAAGAGATCGTCAATGCGGGGAAGTGGGTATCGGTTCTTTACAGTAAGCTTGTTGAGCTCACAATAGTCAATACACATGCGGAATGACCCATCTTTCTTTTTTACGAACAAAAAGGGAGCGCCCCAAGGAGAAGTACTAGGGCGTATAAAGCCTTTATCAAGAAGCTCTTGGAGTTGACTCGAGAGCTCTTGCATCTTAGAGGGTGCTAAACGGTAGGGAGACTTAGCGACAGGCACTAAATCGATGCGAAAGTCGACAGAACGAGCAGGAGGCGGACCAGGAAGATCGTCGGGAAACACATCGGGGAAATCACGTACGACGGGAACGTCGCTTATGCTTGGGCCTTTGTCCTTCTTTTCCACAATGTGGGCAAGAAAGGCGAAGGTACCCTTGCGTAAGCACTTGTTCGCTTGAATGCACGACATGAGTTTGAGACCTTGAGAAGGTTTCTCACCATAGACATGCAAGGAATCACCATTGGGTAAAGGGAGACGAATAAACTTTTCAGAACAGACAACTTCAGCACGAACTCGCCTAAGCCAGTCCATACCTACTATGACGTCGAAACTACCCATTTGCATAGGTATAAGATTGATTGAGAACGTATGATCATTAAGGATCAAAGAGCAATTGGAAAGGACGGAGTTGACAGCGACAATTTTACCATCAGCGACTTCGACGGTGAAAGATCTTGGCAACTTAGAGCGTTTACACTTAGCAAGGATTCGAATTCTAACGACACAAAACTTTTATCAGCGCCAGTATCAAACAGACAAGAAGCATAAACATGGTTCATAAGGAACGTACCAGTAATGACGTCGTTCGTGTTTTGGGCTTGAGCAGTGGTTAGGAGAAAGGCTCTGCCTCGAGCGGGTTGTTGAGCCTGTTGCTGTTGTTGCTGTTGCGGTGGCTGTTGTTGTTGCTGTTGAGGCTGGTTTCGTTGGGGACAGATGTTAGCCATATGGTTGACATCACCACACTTAAAACACGCTCGCACAGGAGCGACTTGGTTCTGAGCTTGATTGAGGGCAGGGTTTTGAGTTACAATAGCTTGGTTTTGATCGGCCTTCGGGTTGTAGCGACAACGATTGGCAAAATGCCCCAGCTTGTTACAGGTGGCGCATTTGCGACATGGGGTGCCAGTAGGATGATGGTACGAGCATTGGTTGCACTTGGGCCATAACCCAACGTAGTTTCTTTCTTGAGGCCCAAGGGTTGTGGGGGTAACAACAGTTACAGATTGTAAAGGTTGTGGGTTCGGCGGAGTGACAACCGCGCAATTCTGGCTTGAAGCCTTCCGCTTCTTGCCTTG
This sequence comes from Helianthus tuberosus, assembly GCA_030545235.1. NCBI lineage: Eukaryota > Viridiplantae > Streptophyta > Magnoliopsida > Asterales > Asteraceae > Helianthus > Helianthus tuberosus. Next base: position 67,023,215 of record CM060440.1, read on the forward strand.
GTTTTTCTTGGTGGATGAGGAGAGTTCAACAGTGGCTTGATGGGCGGTTTTCAACGGGGTTTTCGTGGCATTTTTACGCATGACATGGTTACTGTTCAAACGGGCAGCTAAACGAAAGGTATCCTCAAAAGTGGCTGGGCAAGCAGCTTCCATAAGGTTCATGAAGGAATCAGGGCAACAGTGGATGTATTTGTTGATGGCTTTTTCAGGTGTATCAACTTGGCTAGGACATAGGATGCTAAGTTGTTTGAAACAGAGGGTTAAACCATCATTGTCGTCATCTACCAGCTTTAGGTGCCAAAACTCACTCTCTAGTTTCCTTATCTCGTGCGGCGGACAAAATTCCTCCTTCATAATCTTTTTCAATTCAGCCCATGGCAATGCGTGGGCGGCGTCCTCACCTCTTGTGCCGCGTTCAGAGGTCCACCAATCAAGAGCTCTTGATCGGAACACCCATGTGGCATTTTGGGTGCGTAGGTCATCAGGACAACCATTCTGACGAATGGTGATCTCCATGGCATCAAACCAAGAGAGTAGTGCAGTAGCACCATCTTTTCCAGTAAATTCCAATGGTTTGTAAGCCATAAATTATTTGAAGAGAAAAGGTGTCTTTGGTTTATCCACCTTGGAGTCCACCGAGCCATGAGGGGAATCGGTGTTGGTTTGAATGCGGCTAACAATGTCGGGAATAACTTGAGCCATTTGTTCAGCAATGAGCCTAACTAGCTCTTGTTTGGAGATTGATTCGCTGTTGGAACCTTTCTTTGACTTGCTCTTCTTTGATGAGCCTGGAGATGCCATCTAGAAGTTCGAAAGAAAAGGAAAGGATGAGACTTGATCATAAATTTTAAAATGAGTTTGCAAGTTTAAGAATGCAAGTATGAAGTATCACGTATGGTTCACATAATTATCATGAATTCAACATGTATTCGACAAGTATAAACACGTATGATTGCGTAAAAAGAGTATAAATTTAGTTTGTTCACGAGAATTATTATTGTTTTTGATTGCGCGAGACGTGCGAATTGTGTAACGGTTTTGAAACGAACGAGGTAACAAGTATAAAATCACATATAAATTGAATCACATAAAAGAGAGGCTCATAAAAACATAGGATTGTTTCGGGTAGAGAAACGTCGACTATTCCAAAGTGAATCGAAAGTCCTTTCAAATTAGAGAAACGTGTTTTGGCCTATAGGTAAGATACTCTCGTCGAGAAGCGATTAACGGTATCTTACCCTTCCAGTTACTACACGTCTCTAATCGATTGAAACAATCGAAACTTTGGTGAGAATGAAAATCGAGGAGTGGGACTCAATCGAGAAGGTGCGGGGTTCACCCCTAACTTGACGATTTCTTACCCTAATGTGGTTGGTACTCGTCGGGCCAAAATATAATTTCGACACTATGACGAGGGTCCACTAGAGTTTGAATTGGAAATTTACCATTTAGATGTGGATTTCACTCCTAGCTAAATGGCGAAATTTCGTGCAAAAATAAGAATAAGCGGAATGAGAGTCGTTCACCAAATTGTGGGTTTCATGCCTATTTTGGTAAACTCGTCTCTTTTGTATAAAGAGTGTCTTCAAGTCTTCAAGTGTATTGTGTAAAATGTCTTAGGAAAGACATTATGTAAGTATTAAGACCAAAGAGAATAGAAAGAAGCAAAGTAGGAAGAATAACATTTTAAGCAAGAATCAAGAATGGTAAAAAAATATGGTTCCTACTAAAGTCTAGGTCGAACATGGCAATTCTACCTAATTCCCTATAGTTATGGCTCTGATACCAATCTGTCACACCCCAACCGATGGCGGAATCATCAGGATGAGACGAAATAGATTGCAAGAGACTTCATAACACTATTTGTGACAATATTTAAATCAACCATTTTCATTTCATAATTCAAATTGTCAATATTACATAGAAATCTAAAATAACAACATGTTTATAACATAACATAACAAGACAAAATTTGATACAACAATTTAAACCTAAGACGTCTAAATGTGTATCTAGGCATCATTGCTACTTCGTTTCATAGCATCATCCTCCTTAACCCGTAACATGTTTAAAATAAAGTTCAATGCAAAATCAAAGGCAAGTGCACAAGGTTTGAATAAGTATAGCATAAGTATAAAAGCATTTTTACTCAAATCTACATGGCAATTTGTAAACAAGGTAACTAGCATGCATAACTTTACGACTAACCTAAGTGTCCACTAGTATTTAGCATCCCTCTCCACAAAAGTAATGAGACCGTTTTAGTATAATGACTTAACAAGACTCCGACGGGTGGTGTGCTACTCCTATAGCGCTATATATGTTAAGTTGAGGGTTTAGCATGGTAATGGCATAAAGCATGTATAATCTAACATGAACCTAAGTAAACAAGTAGCATGTATAACGGATTGAGTTCCTAAAGCATGATTAAGTGTGTGAAAGTGTAATTTTGTATGGTAACATGTTACAACCCAAAAGTGGTTTAAAATGTAAATGGGTCGAGTGTACTAACGGTTTTGCAAGTCTTGAACTTGAGGATCCGCGAGTGAGTTATTTGTTGTTGGAGGTAGGAACACCAAGTTCGTCTACATGAAGAAACAAAGTGTGTGAGTTTGGGAATTCGGAAGATTTAGGGATTTAGGAAGTTAAAACACAAGAACATATGTATTCGAAAGTAAACATCCTTTAACACAAAGTACTTGTTCTTGACACTATGGAACCTCAAGGGTTAATGTCTTCATGAGTAGTATACTCATTATAATCGTAACAAGTCTTATGCCTTAGATGAGGTTATTCTACTATTTTGACGAATGAACACAAGTTCACCATCAAGGGTTCAAATAGTATATATATGTATAAGTATTATATGTATTATTAAGTCCAATAGTCAAGTAGGAGGTAGAAGATTAGATCTTCATTTAGGTACCTCTAGTATCATGGAAATCATGTAGGAGGTAGGAAGAACAAGCTTCCATTTAGGTACCTCTTATGGTTCAACACTACACTTAATGTAAGAACTTACAAGAAGGGTCATGAACTAATGTTAATACAAGAATAACAACAACTACACTATGAGAAATCATCAAGTAATGTGGGGATTCTTTGTTGGACAACCCAAGTTAGTCCACAATCACTCCTTCAACAAGCTTGAAGCTTGAACACCACTTGTGGGTTAAAACCCCTAAATAAAACAGAAAGTATATGAGGTTTAACCTCTGATTTTGTATGTCTCAGCCCCGTTTTTAAGCTTAACTAACCATAGAAGTGGTTATAAGCATAAGGACGTGGGTTTGAGTGAGTTAAACTCAAGTTTGAACAAGGATTAGTAAAGATAATGAAAACAGTGAACTTTGGAGCCTATTTTCCGGAGTTCCAGGGACTTATTCACTAAGAAACACCCATGGATTCGAAGCTAAGGTCAAGCCAAGTGTTCTGGAAAAAGAATGAGATAAAACGGATGAGAAACGAAGAAGTTATGCTCACTTTAGTGGAGTTTGATACTTCTGTCCGAACTTGAACTTGTAGCAATGTTTTTGAGAGTTTGAGGGTGATTGTAAAGTGCAATTGGCTTGGGAGACACTTGGTATTTATAAGGAAGGATTAGGTTAGGTTTTGGTGGGATATTTAATGCTAGAAACAAGTTTAAACTCAAGTTAGGCACCATATCCCGCTCAAATTCGCGAGCTGATCAAGGTGAACTGATCTGGGGGTTGTGTAGCCCTAGGGGTAAGCTTACGCAGCCAGCATCAAGGGTGGAGGGCTGAAGTTTCATTTATTTGCAATTAGGCCCCTGAAGTTTGTAAATTAGTGTTTTTAGGTGTTTTAGGGACTAGTTTCGCCATAAGACCATAGTTTAAGACCAAATAAAGTATGATGAGCATAATCAAAGTATAATTAAGCATATGAATGTCGTATTTAAGTATCGTATACGTTCGTAATACGTTTCATGCACAAGTTTCACGTATTTACAAGTTTAGCACATAGTTTCCAAGAATTACGAATAAGTAGGGCTGGCATATCGTGTATACCCGTACACGATAAGACACGAACACGATAAGACACGAACACGAAATGGGTATACCTGTACACGACATGAAAATTTATCGTGTACCTGTAACCCAAACACGAACACGAATCTGTTTATACCTGGTATACACGATAGTACACGATAATAGCTGTTTAGAAACACATATTAGACAACCTTTCAGCGAAACAAAAGTCGACGAAAGTTCATAAAAGTCTTAAAATAAAACATAAATCCATGCTCTTTAACAAATTTAAGACAAAAACACAGAATTATAATCAAAACATATATTGAAAACAATATCAAGTCCCAAACTTCCAAGTTCCAATTGGTCTTTCTTCTCAAATCTTCAATTCCAAACAATCAAACCTACACACAAAATAAGTATAGTCAACTTTCTAAAATGTGTATAATAAATGGTGTGCAACTTACTGAATTATGATCAGCTGGTCTGGGTTGAGTACAGTTACGCATATTGCAAGTTGTCCTAAATGAAAAATTGACATTCCCACAGCTGGGACAGGTCCAGTCATCTTCTCTACGACCGCCTGAAATCATAAAAAATCTCCAATAACTTTGAAATGACATAAATACGACCGTCAGTAAACACATTTTAAATAATATGATTTAAATTGTTAGCACAAAAATTAACTTGAGATAATCAATGCAAAAAATAAATAATCATATAACTATTACAGGGGATAGACAATTCGTTTAATCATAGTTTTTCATCTTTCTTAACGTAAGTAGTTAAACAACAAGCATAAGATAATCAGAGTAAACTTTCTAAAATTTAAACAAATGTGAGTATAAAGCCTTACTTGAATTAACGGTGGCCTTAAAGCAGCACCCTTAGCAGACTTCCTTTGCTCAGTAGCACGCCCTGAGAATATCATATTCAAATAATACGTCTTACATTTGGTTCACTGAACAATATAGATTCACAAGTAACATCAAATAGGACGCTCACATCAGTATATCCCAGATCCGAATTCTGAAACATCATTTCATACTAGAATCGTCTTCAAATCTCACTAAACCTATATAATCTTCTAAATCTCAAACCACAAAAATTAACCTGAGATAATCAATGCAAAAAATAAGAATAACAGTTTAGATCAAATAGTGCGTTCACCTCTGAATAACACAGATCTGGATTCTGAAACATCATTTCATACTAAAATCATATTAAAATCTCACTTAACCTATATAATCCTCGAAATCTCAAACCACAAAAATTAACTTGAGATAATCAATGCAATAGAAATAACGATAACAGTTTAGATCTGAATGTAGAATCACATACTTGAAACATTAACAAAATGCAGATCGAAAACAAGTATTCATCAATTCGAACAGTACAACCAGTGTCGATTACATCAATCACTACACTCACTCGATTCAAATCGATTACATACAAGTATACAACCAGACGAACAACAATTGAATAAACATCAAAAAACATTACAAATTCGCTAACAAAAACAGGACGAATAGATCGATGCATAATACAATCACAATCGCAAGAATTGGAGGTTAATTTTACCTGAGACATGACGACGTCGGGAGGAGAAATTCGTCGAATCGAAGGAGAAGACACAGAGTCGCAGGGCCGCCGGCGTGAAAGGGAAGGCTGGCGACGGGCGGTGACGGACTCGGAGTCGGAGGAATCGGCTGTGTTGTTGAGACTTGAGAGTTAGAGACTTGAGAAGTTGAGAGTTGAGAGAAGAGAATGAGTGACGGCCAAGAATTAGGGTTAAGGTATTAGGGATAAATCAATGGACTATATATATTATATATATATTTATTTAATTTTAAAAATAACCAGGTACTAACAGGTACTTAACAGGTAAACAGGTATTATACCTGTTTAGACACGAAAATTAACAGGTAATTTCGTGTCTACCTGTTTAGTACACGAAACCTGTTAAGGTCTTACCTGTTACCTGTTAAAGTCGTGTAGGTACGTGTCGTGTATTCGTGTCTCGTGTATAAATTGCCAGCCCTACGAATAAGCATTAATTGTTTCATGAAATTGAATGTATGAGCATGTATAAAGTATGTATATCATGTATTTAACAAAATATGAGTTTTATTTATGATCCAAGTCTCGGATTTTACAACGGTTACAAGGAAAGAACGATTACAAGTACACAGGACTTCCAAAAATAGAAATACGAACAAGACTTGCTATAAATGGAAAGTACAAACAAGCAGGGCGTTACACCCTGCCCCTGCCACGGTAATGATTCTGCTGGTTGGAGTATTGATTGGGACTCTGATCGGCGGAGGGGTTAGGGTTTTGAGTGGGTTGGGTTTTCGGGGCAGAAGGTGTTGGAGAAGGGCTGTTTGCCACCATAACAGAAGATGCTTTAGGTTGTCTAGCCTCCTGTCAAAGAACTTCATCACGAAGCATCGAGATTGCCGTATCCCAATCGGCGTTTTGAGAATGGATGAGTTGGGCGGTGGTGTCGAATTCTGGAGACATGCCACGAACCAATTTCAAGACGAGTCTGGAGTCCGTTACGGGTTTATCAACATCGGCTAGCTGGTTTGCAATTTCTTTCAACTGCTGACAATAATCATCGAGTGACGAACACGCTGTAAGATTGAGATTAACGAATTTTGCATCTAGTGCAGCAGCCTTTGCCTGATTGTTACTGCAGAAAATATTTTCCAATTTCTTCCATGTTTCTCTGGCCGTTGAATCGGTATCAAGAACCCTTGTGAGAAGATCGTCTGAAATAGTGCTGTAAATCCACTGTGATACGAGTGCGTCTAATTCTTTCCAAGCAGAAAACTTGGGATCAGTAGATGCCGGTGATGGTGTATCATCAAGATGGTCCAGATCCTTGTACGCGACAGCGTGAAATTTGAATAGCTTAACCCACGATGTGTAGGTTACCTTGGTTCCGTCGAGAGTACGGATTTTTGATTGAATGTTTGTCACTGAATAGGCTGGGTGAAGAGGTACAGGAGCCGTAGGGTTTGAGGAGCCTGTATCGCCATCTGATTTTTCCATGGAAAACAAAAAAAATCTAAACTGTTGGGAAGAATGGGGACAGACGGCAGGAAGCTGAAAGAAAAAAAGAAGGTAGGGTAATCAGAACCAAAGCTCTGATACCATGAAAGTTTCAATGGTATTGAATTTTGATCGTATTACATTGAATCAAAACAACCCTTTAAATAGGGAGCAATACAAGATAACCCTACCTATAAATAAGGAATCCTAATCTGTCTATAATTACAAAAGATCAATACGACAACTAATAATAATAAACTATTAATGAGATCCTCTAAATATTATCGGCTAAGATTATCAACATGGGAATACTTGTAACTAACATGCGAATTTGGGTTCCAATAACAACATGCGAAATTGTAGTTTTATTTGAACATGCGAATTGGGTTTCTATAACAACATGTGAATTGGATTTTTGTTTGAACATGCGAATTGTATTTTTTTAACGTGCGAACTTTCGTTTTTATAACATGCGATATACTCTTTTACGGGTTTATAAAATGCGAATTTGTCGTCGCGTACGCATCGTACGTTAAGTCATTTTGTACGATACAGTTTATATATATATATATATATATATATATATATAGGGTCGGGATTTAGAGAAAACGGTAGAAAGTGTGAGAACGGTGAGAACGCTTATGGATCGTCCGATCAAAACAATCTATGGACTAGATTGGTGCGATGGCGTTTTCGTAAATAACATCAATTTTATTACGTGGACGCGCATCATTAAGGGTAAAAAGGTCTTTACACCTCTATACCAAAATGCCATACTGATGAATAAAACGCCATTACGGACCAAAACACATCCCTATATAAACAAAAACATCCCAGACATAAAAACACACCCCCCAGAACCTGAAACGCCATATTTTCTACTATATACCATTCATCTTACAACGCCAAAATCCCCAAAACATCAAACACAACTACTCAAAAAACACCATATTTTCTACTATATACCATTCATCTTAGAAAACGCCAAAACACTCAAACATCAAAAGATTCCAAAAAAATCGACGGTTCTTTCAGATACACTATTTCCTCAGTAAAACGACAAAAATGCCAAATATCGTTTCTTGTATATTCAAATATTGTTCTACGCCAAAGTTTCGGAAAATGCATTCTTCCCTGAGGTGGTGTGACTCAAATAACATTTTGCTGCATAAGATGGACAAATCATAAACAAAAACATACTAGTGTGAGACTTATGTCATTTTCTGTGTTTTGTTCTTGATGAATATTATAATGGCATGAAAAGATGAATGACACTGATGAGTTGTTTGAAGATACATATTCTAAAAAAACTGATGTCATTTTGTCTTTTCAAACGGCCACAAAACACAAGCATGGCTAAGCCAAACCACCAGCGAACATGATTCAAAGAAGAAAGAGACCGATGACAGTGAAGATTTGGAAGATGAATTGTTTCTATTTTTATTTTTTTATTTTTCTTTTTCTGTTGTTTGTCATGTATTTTTCAACGTAGAATAAAAAAATACATTATATTAATAAAACGCCAAACAGTCATAATGCATGTGAAACGCCATAAACGCAGTAAAAACGCCAAAAACTCCCAAACTATAATGAAAGCAGTTTGGAGAAGTATTAATTAATAAAAGCTAAAAATAAAAAAAAAAAGCCAAAAACTACTTTAAGCCATTCAAAAACGCCAAAGTTGGGAGATGGAAAGTCTATGACCCTAAAAACTCATAAAAAGCTAAACAAAAAAACAGTAAAAATACAGAGAAACTGAAAAGACAGCTACTTTATTAATATCATTTATTATAAAATAAAATATCGCCTAAACTACGCGCCAAAAACATCCTATAAGAGAGACGTCTCTGCACAATCAACTGGTCACACAAACAAAAAACAAACGCCATATTTCCTAGAAACCATTCACTTTAAAACGCCAAAAAATTAGTTAAGAAAGCCACAGATGCAGAACCTCGATTCTTCTACATTGAGTATTAATCTGAATGAAGTTTCACTGAATGGATTCTTCTCTGAGTTGGGTATCTCTATAATCTTTTGCTGAATGAGATGGACAAATATTCAAGAAAAAGAGACCGATGACACTGATATGACATCATATCACTTTGTTCTTGATGGATATATTGATGACATGAAGGGATCAATACATTAGAGCAGGCGTTGGTCTTCAACATGTCATCAAACAAGTATATATCCACCCACCATAAAGGATGCCACAAAAAATAAGCATCTTCTAAAGACGGACGTTATGTAGGAAAATAAGGATCTACATAAGGTATTCAAAAACAGGTTCAAAACGCCAAAAAAGTTAAAGTAAAAGAGGCTGATGACAGTGAAGATTTGGATGAGAAATTAGTTTATGATTTTTAATTTTTTTTTCATTTTCAATTATTTGTTATCTAATTCTCTGTTGTTTATTATCTAATTCTCTACTAATTTTAAAAAATTGAGTATAAAACACCAAAAACTACAAACACCAAAACGCCTGATAGTGTGAAAAACTGTGAGAACGAATGCTAGCAAAGAACGATGTTGCTATATAAAACGCCAAAAAACGCAAACAAAGTATTCCTGGAAAAATCAACACTAATTGACAAATGAAAATTCAAAGAAACAAAGTATTATTGTCAAACATTTATTTATATTAAAAGCCAATACATAGAAAATTGAAATTTATTTATCTTTTCAAAACGCCATAATTGTCTGTCACATTATAGGCCTGTATCTTACATGACAAAACACTTGATATTATAAAATCAAGAAACAATAAAGGCCTGCATCCTGATCTAAAAACCAATAAAAACGCCAAAACAATACTTAAAACGCCAAAATACTTACTATGATCCTGAGCTAAAAACAATAAAAACGCCGCGTATTTATTAAACGCCAAAAAAATGGAAAGATGAAGTGACACGCGTTTAAAAAAAGAAATATGAAAGGACAAAAAAGCCCCTCCGCCCTTCTCTAAGCGGCGTGACACGTGTTGGGCCAGGATGTGTTCTCACCGTTCTCCCACTTTTGAGCGTTTTCTCCCGAACCCGTTTCTATGTATATATATATATATATATGTGTGTGTGTGTGTGTGTATATATATATATGTATGTATAGGTTGGTTATTGTACAAAGTGTCTTAACGTTTGTTGCTTACAAGATGCAGTATCAACATGCGATTTTTTTTAACATGCGATCTTTGGTTTTTTCAACATGCGAGATTTCCTTTCTGGGGTTATAACATGCGAACTTGCCATAGCGTACGCTTCGTATGTTAAGACATTTTGTACGATACACTTTATATATATATATATATATATATATATATATAGGGTAAGGTTCATGCGAGAACCTCCTTTATTGCGAGAACCAATGTGAAAACAACCTAAAATAGCTAAAAAAACCTTAAAAAACCTAACCCCCAAACACCCCCCCCCCCCCAAAACCTAAACCCCCCCACCCCCACCCCCCCCCCCCAAGCTAAATGCTAAAAACTAAAACCTAAAAAAAACCTAACCCCCCCCCCCAAGCTAAAATGCTAAAAACTAAACCCACGAAAAACTAAAAAAATCTAAAAAAATTTTTTTTAATATTTTTTATGTTAAAATCGCTACTTTTAGTAGCAAAAAAAAAATTGTAATTTTTTTTTATTTTTTTTTTGCTACTAAAAGTAGCGATTTTTTTATAAAAAATATGAAGAAAAAATTATTTTTTGTGCTTTTTAGCTATTTTTAGGCATTTTTGTTTGTTTTCACATTGGTTCTCGCGGTTCTCGCAATAAAGGGTGGTTCCTAATGGATCTTTGTCCTATATATATATATATATAGAGAGAGAGAGAGAGAGAGGGGGGGGAGAGAGAGTGGGAGACCGGTTAACGTACAAAATGCATTGACGTACGATGCGTACGAGATACATTGTCAACGTGCAAAATCCGGTAACTAACATGCGACTTTCATTTTTTTCTCCCACATGTGATTTCATTTTTTTCCTATACATGTGCTTTTGGGTTAACTTTGAACATGCGACTTCCCTTTTTTTTTCTTATACACATGCGCTTTCAAGGTTGTTAGCAACATGTGATTTTCATTTTTTGATAACATAACGTGTAATTTGTCATCCCTCCCCGTGGCCCAGTGGTAATTCCCATTGGGTTTATGTCGGCCGGCCCTCCTTTGGGAGGTCACCGGTTCGACTCCCACTTGTGGCTTTAGGGGGGGGACGTCCCAATGATGGACCGTTCCTACCGAGGCATGGTGCGGTCCTGAGGGCAACCCGGTTTTACCCAGCTGTTACCCCAGCGAGTCTCTCGTGTGGGGGCAGTATGGTTTCCGGGCGGAAGTTAGCTTGCGCGGCGGCCGGGGCCCGATCGAACATCGCGTCCGAGAGTGCGGGGCTGACGGGGGAATGTCTTAGACATGAACCCGGTGACCAATAGGTCCAGTACATAGAAAGTCACCTTCCAAAAAAAAAAAAAAAAAAAAAAAAAAAACGTGTAATTTGTCATTGTGTACACAACGTACGTTAAGATATATTGTACGATATACACTCTTTCTCTCTCTATATATATGTGTGTATATATAGGTTGGAAAACTATTTTGTAATAGAATCTTTGATTTAAAGAAAGGACGGAGAATAATTGGTTACGTGCAAAATGGCCAAATAAGGTTATGGGTTTGGGGATTTGTCATAAAAGGCCGGATATTATCATGTTATGGATAAAGCTTTGTCTCATTTCCTTGCTTCTTTCATGACTCATCATTCCATGGCGTTTATAATGTAAAAAAAAAGAAAAGATACTTTTAGTTACATCTTATAAATAGAGTAGACTTACGTACATTTTATGTGTCTTTTTGATGTATTAAAATTTACGAAACAAGTAAAGAAGGTGGCACTTTTCGTATCTAACTTTGTTTTTTTTTTTTCTTTTACAATTCGCATCCCTTACATTGATAGTATCAGAATTTGGTTGTGTATCCCGATGTGTTTGAACCCATAACGGACCCCGTAAAGCTTTTGCGAGTGTTCTTATGTTCTGGCATTCAGATATCTCTATCAACTCCAGTTTAAATACTCAAGAGTAAAGTTGAGTTGAGTTATCGAAATTAAGTTGATATAAGGTATCTGGTTATACAGATTATACCGATATATACTGTTAACAAAAGATCAATTGAACAATATTACTTTTTAGTCATGTAGGAGTATCTTAATCATTATGCATATAGAAACTTTTGTGGAGTCAAAATGATATTAATTATTATAAGGAAGCTTTGTTATTAGGCTTATGGGTGTGGGTTTGGGAAACCTCTCAGGGAGCCGACGTGGAGGGGGACCCCGACGGGGAACACTGCCCCCGTCCAGATATCGGTGCCATCGGGAGATTCTTCCCGTCCTCCTCGAAGCGCTCTCTCTCTCTCTCTCTCTCTTGATTCTCTCTATCTCTCTTTTGATATGATTGGATGCAGATGGATGGTGAAACAATTTCCTATGGATGGGGGATGAGGAAGGGGGAGAAGAAGGTGGTGATGTGGAGGTGAGATGGAGGTGATGTGTTGGTGGGAAAAGAGGAACCACACCCCATGGTCTTATGCATCAGATTTATATATGATTTGGGTCGATAAGCATTTAAGTACGCCTAGTGTTACATCTCAATATCACTTCTCCACTTATTCAACATAATAATAATCGTATATTACACTAGTTTTGAATAAATAAAATATTAAATAGATAGTAACAAAAATATACGAACTATAAAATGAATGAGTGGTATAAGAGAAGAGGGAAAAGGAGAGAAATAAGAGACAGAAAAAAACAATATTAGGCTCACAAATTTATGACACATGGCACCACATTTAGTTAATAATTAAGCATAAAAGATGAAAAGTTTAGTTATGTATTTTCATCTATATTCATACATGTATGTGGTTTAAATCTTTCTTGACACTTTTCAATATCTTTTTAGTGTCATAACCTAATATCAGCTAAAGTTGAGAAAATGTTTTGTGTTGAGCCGGTTGTATTGACACGAGACACGACACATTTTATATGGCTATTAAACCAGAACACGACACATCTAACTAAAAATGTCATTCTCAGAAATTTTAACATGGACATGTTTAATACATAGGAAGATGACATACTAAACACAACTAAATATAAAAAGTACAATAACAAAAAATGAAATGACATGTTAAAGATCATTATTCACACGACTCACTACACATGATTAAGAAATAATAAAACAAAGTTAATATGTTAAAACAAAACTTACAAAAACTACAATCCGTATTTTCAATTATAGTATGTTTAACTATTTATAAAAAATATACAAGAGTACATCGTTTGATTCAACGGGTGTAACACCACGTAAAAACATGTCCAATTATATAAGGACACTTGTCCTAAACTCTAAATATGAGAAAAATTGAGTTTAAAAGGACTAAAGTTGATAAACAGTGAAAATTTGTATGCGAAGGGACTAAAAGTGTCAACATGCCATACTTGTGCCTCTGAATGACCATACGTGAAGAATATACTCTTAAACGAGTGATTAATTGGATATAAGAAGCCGTTTGTGAAAATAATCGGAAGATTATAAAACTACAAGGGTTAAACGTTTCAACATGTTAATTCTGACCTCTGAGTGACCTTTTAACGAACCCGAGGCTTCGAAATATTCAAATAATCTCTCAAGAATAAGTGGTATAAATTTCACTTAGTTTCGAGATCGTTAAGTAAGTTTTCAAGACTTTGGGTGAAAAGTGTCAACTTGAAGAAACTTGCATTTTAGTGATATTTAACGAAACCGAGCCTAACGAAGTTTGATTATACTTCCTTGAGCCTCTACAAATTTACTACAAGGGCCTTACATGTTAAAAATGAGGTTGTATAAGGTTTTAAACGACCAAGGACTAAACCTGCCAGCAAATGAAACTTCTTTAACCTGAGCCCCACCTCCACACGGGCCGCGTAGCCCATAAAGAACTCCTACGCGGACCGCGTAGAAGTCCCCAGCGCAGAAACACTTGGACAGATGTGAGTTTCAGCTGCTGCACCGCCTTAACCTCATTCAGATCGATTCTAGGGGTTGTATGACGGTTTTATTAATCCACTAGGACACCTGGGGTGATCCTAGGAGCCCCCATTACAGCTGCAAATGATCTAGACACTTGGAATTTAGTATATAAGGAGCACTAGTGTTGTGTTCGTATGCACTTCATTTGCAACCACTTCAAAAGGACGCATATCTGGAGCTTTCAAGCAATAGGAGAAGACTTAGAAGTGTAGAAAAGATAGCAAGGACCATTAGTAAGAGTTTTAATCCCTGCTTAGTCCTTTTAATTAGCTTAAATACCGAAAAGTCAAACATATCATAATTTAGCTTTGACTTTCTATTTAATCACAAATGGTCCAACCACTGACCGAAACGAAAGTGGTTATGGAACCATATTAAGGTATGTGATTAACCCTTAAAAGGGCACCTCCTAATTATTTCGTTTGACTAGTTAATTGTCGGGTCAAACTGGACAGAAAGTTTAAAAATGATTTAAATTAATAAAACAGAGGTTCTAAATTATATTTTAACATTCTAATGACTTGGTAATAAATATTAGAACATGTTTAATCAGGCCTAACACGACAATTATCAGTTTAAGGTCAGTTTATAATCGAAAGTCGCAAAAGCTTGAATTTGCTTTGACTTTCAGTTCTGACCCGTTTAAGCTTAATTCTTCCACGTTTTAGGCTTCCACTAGGACCATATTATATAGTAGTGTAACCTCCTAAAGTTATATTGCTTGGTCCTTATTGGTTTGAATTATATGCTCGTATATGTTAATATGCTTATAAATGCCGTAAATGCCCTTTTGAAATATAAATGAGATTTTTAGAAATGTGAGAGGACAAAAACCTTTGTTACTGATTGAAGGGGTAAGGTCCCAAAAACCTCATAATAAGTATTTGAGACCATACCACAAACCAGCCTTTCAACCTTTTAACCTTGCGTGGCCGCGCATTGGTCTTACAAAAGGAAGAAAGTAATCAGCAATCTATAGTCGCGCTCCCAAAGGAAAACATAAATCCTTGCGCCTTCTCCCATTAACAAAGGATTAAAATCCTGAGATCAATACCTCCGCCTAAATATCCAGACCTGGATAATTTAGACTTAGGATTTATTCAGTGGTCTCCACACAGTAAGGTGCCACACTAGATTACAGCAGTAATCTTCTAGAAAGAATATGATCGTGCACCACCCAGACGGTTATAACCGTCTGACACGTGTCATCACCACAGACGCCCCTGAAATCACAACGAAGGCATGCAATTGGAGAGTAATCTCCACTTAATCAATTTCCACGTGGCAACTCCCCAGCCATAGATCAAACCACGATCCGTGTGCATTCACATCGGATCGAGACAATTTGACGTCGGATCAAAGAACTTGACGGAAGAAAATGTAACCGCTACGGCGTTAGCATCTTCCGTCATTTTTTCAATAATAGGTTTTCCCTCCCAAACTCCCGGTTATAAATACAAGAACTGTTCAGGTATGAACTCAAGTCACACACACTTCTCAAATACTTTCTCTTCTCCATTACCAATACTTATTCTCACACCGGAGTCGGGTCAAGGAGAGAACCCTCTTCTCCCCTTGGCGAGGCTAACGGTGTTCTTTTTTGCAGAACCATCGGAGAAGAAGATCAGCTGTAACTGAATCAATCGAGTGAGAGCTAACCCTTTTATGCGGATTCAAACCCCCTAGATATCTCGGTTCCGACCATTTATCTAGTGTTTCTTCATTGGCGCCCACCGATTCCTCAGTTTTTCTAGTTTCTACCTCGTTTCGATTCAGTTCATTCCATTTTCTGTTTTTGCACATGGCGGAAAATTCGTCATCTCACCGGCAACCTGGTCCTCGACCAAACGTCGGAAACAATTTCCAAATAGAAGAATCACCAGAACATTGGTTTAGCAGATGCCAAGCTGCTTTAGACACAATCGTTATACAGATCACCAGATCTGATTTCCCAAACATCAGATCTGGAAAAGAAATCAACACCACAGTATTGGACCCACCAACACCACGTCGGGGGGACATCCAATCCAGCCAACCCAGATATAGCAGTCATCAGAAACAAATACACATGGTTCAAGGAGGTCCGTCACGAAGACCAAATAAACGAAATTATGATCAACATTGGAGAGAACAGCAAGTTGTGTTCCCTGTTGTTCCTGGGGGCCCTCAGGAAGAACGACCAGTGATTATTACTGGTATTTTCGGTCATTACCGGACGGACTATATGTTCATAGATCCGGGAAGCTCAATGGACATCATATACGAGCAGTGTTTTAAACAACTTGATCCAGAGGATAAAGCACGTCTCGAACCGGTTGATTTTCCCCTCACCGGATTCTGCAATGAAGCTGTATTCCCGTTAGGGCAAATAGCTTTCCCTGTAACTCTATCAGATGGCGAGCATTCACGAATAGTCACACTCAATTTCATGGTCATGCCAGCAGTCTCACGCCATGATGTCTTACTCGGAAGAAGGTCACAAAGAGAATTTAGCATGATCACTTCTATTCCACATGCTGCATGTGGATTTCCAACGGAAACTGGAGTTGCAATTTTATATTCAAGTAAAGAAGTCATGTACGTGGACGACGAACCACCAACAAAAGTAGTTAAACCTTCGGCATCAAACGAACCAGAGAAATGGGTCCTAAACAACGAATATCCAGAGCAGACTATTCTGTTAGGACACGCCATTTCACCAGAAACGCGAATACAACTAAAAGAATTGTTGTCTAACAACAAAGACATATTTGCTTGGTGTCCAGCAGACATGACTGGAGTTCCACGCGACATCGCGCAACATTGTCTAAACATTAAACCATCAGTAGGACCTGTTGCTCAGGGGAGGCGCAGCTTCAGTGAAGAAAAAGCAAAAGCCATGGACGAGCAAGTGGCAGAGTTACTTAATGCGGGAATCCTGCGCGAAGTAAAATACCATACATGGGTTGCCAACCCAGTCATGGTACAAAAACATAGTGGCAGATTGAGAATGTGCGTCGATTTCAAAGACCTGAATAAAGCATGCCCAAAAGATTGTTACGCGCTTCCAGAAATAGACAAAAAAGTCGATTCTCTAGCATCGTTCAGATGGAAGTGCTTTCTTGACTGTTACAAAGGATACCATCAGGTCCAGATGAAGAAAGAAGATGAAGATAAAACCGCTTTCCGCACAGACAAAGGCATTTTCTGCTACACCAAAATGCCCTTTGGCTTGCGCAATGCCGGCGCAACTTATCAGCGTCTAATGGACACAGTTTTCAATAGTGACATTGGCAAGACAATTGAAGTATACATGGATGACCTCGTCATCATGAGCCATGAAGAAGACTCAATGCTCAACAATATCCAGCGCACATTCGACTCTCTGCGCAGCGTGAATTTAAAGCTCAACCCAACAAAATGCTCCTTCGGCATGGAAGAAGGAAAATTTTTGGGTTTCATAGTCACAAGAGATGGCTTTAAAGTAAATCCAGAAAAAGTACAGACCATCCAGCTAATGCCTTTACCCACAACTATGAAAGAAATGCAAAGGCTCGCTGGACGCTTAGCAGCCTTGAACAGATTCTTGGCTAATCATGCGGCAAAATCGTATCCATTTATCAGTACGCTACGAAACTGCGGAAAGAAAACTCCCTTTCAATGGACGCCTGAAGCAGAAGCGGCATTCAAGCAAATGAAAGAATGTTTAATTCAGTTACCAACGCTGACTGCGCCAAAAGAAAAAGAGCCGTTAATCTTATATCTGTCAGCCGCGGAAATAGCGGTAGGTGCAGTATTAATGGTAGAACGAGAAAACATTCAGACTCCAATCTACTATATCAGCAAAATGCTTACTGGCCCCGAAACTCGTTACTCAATGATAGAAAAATTGGTTCTAGCACTAGTACACGCATCCCGACGCTTGCGCAGGTACTTCTCAGGCCATGTCATCACAGTTCTCACGAATTATCATTTAGGACAAATCTTGTCAAAACCTGATATAGCGGGAAGATTGGCTAAATGGGCCATTGAGCTGGGAGGATACAACAGTTTTTACAAACCAAGACCAGCAATCAAAGGGCAAGTTCTAGCAGACTTCACTACCGAAGTTCCCATCGATAAAATACAAGAATGTGAGGCAATCCAGAACCCTACACCTGTTTTTGACGACAGAGTCTGGACCTTACACACAGACGGCGCTTCCAATGATGATGGAGCAGGAGCAGGCCTCCGATTGGTCAGTCCGGATAATCACGAATTTACATATGCCATACGCTTAGATTTCCAAAGTACCAACAATGAAGCAGAATACGAAGCATTTTTAGCAGGCCTTCGTCTAGCACTCAAAATGGGGGCAAGAAACCTTGAAGCCAACGTTGATTCGAAGCTAGTAGCTGAGCAAGTTAACGGTCGCTACGATGCAAAAGGAGAAGCTATGGCATTATACCTTGAACAAGCGCGGGTGTTAATCAGCCAATTTCAAACGTTCAAGGTTAACCACATAAACAGAAGCGAAAACAAGCACGCTGATGCGCTAAGTAAGTTAGCTGCTACCAGCTTCAAACATCTAGCAAAGGAAGTACGCATAGAGGTACTATCCAACCCTTATATTCATCTCAAACAAGTAAACATCATAGAAATGGGAAATCCATCCTGGATGTCCCCAATTATCTCGTACCTTCAACACGGAAAACTTACGGAAGGAAAGGCAGAAGCTCGAAAGATACAACACAAAGCGATAAATTACGAAATGGCGGACGGTGTCCTTTACCGAAAGTCATTCATGGGCCCATTATTACGCTGTGTTGATAAAACAGACGCCCAATACCTAGTCAGAGAAATCCACGAGGGATTATGCGGAATACACGCAGGACCGCGCATGGTCGTGGCAAAGATAATGAGCGCCGGATATTACTGGCCAGGAATGCACATGGACGCAGTCGATTTATTAAGAAGATGCGCGGCATGTCAACGCCACGCACCAAAGACACTCCGACCCAAAAATCCGCTAATTCCCGTTACTTCCGCCTGGCCATTCCAACAGTGGGGCATCGATCTTGTCGGCCCATTTCCTGACGCGCCAGGTGCAGTAAAATTCATCATCGTCGTGGTCGATTACTTCACAAAATGGGTGGAAGCTAAAGCTTTGGCCTCAACAACAGCAATGGTAATCCGCAAATTCATATGGGAACATATCATTTGCAGATTTGGATTACCATTGCGCATTATTTCCGACAATGGTACAAACTTCGCCGCAGAAGATCTTCAAAAATGGTTCAAAAAAATGAAGATCGAGCACAACTTTGCTTCCGTCGCACATCCCCAAGCGAACGGTCAGGTAGAAAGCGTAAACAAACAAATCGTTGACGGCATAAATGCGCGACTCGGGACAGCACGCAGAGGGTGGGTTGTTGAACTTCCCAGCATCCTCTGGGCGCATCGAACAATGCCAAAAACTAGCACAGGCGAAACTCCGTTCAGTCTAGTCTATGGGTCTGAAGCCGTCATCCCAGCTGAGATCGGCTTACCATCACCATGCATGATAGCCATGGAAAAACAGAATAATGAGCAAGAGCGAAGAATGGATTTAGACCTTCTGGAAGAAAGGCGCGAGAACGCTGCCATAGCAGAAGCAAGGTACAAATCCAAACTCGAAAAATATTACAACGCGCGCGTCCGCGTATGCACCTATGTCCCCGGTGATTTTGTCCTGCGCGACAATGAAGCTTCAAACGCCGAAAAACCAGGCAAATTAGCGCCAAGATGGGAAGGACCATATGTCATCAACGAGGTCCTAGGCAAAGGGGCATATACCCTGAAAAGAATCGACGGGACCCTAGTCCCCAACACCTGGAACGCACAACAGCTGCGCAGGTGTTACATATGAACCAAGTCTACAAAAGCGGAAAGAACATACAGGCAATGTATTTCTTTATTATGTCTTGTATTACAAGCCTTGCGCTCTTATCAATACAAACATCATTTTTACTTATATCACGGTTTGTTACAAATTGCATGTAATTTCTTTGGTTCGCGCGAAAACAATATGGTCAAACATTGTACACCTCATGAACAGTCTAAATTAGGCAAGCTATTGCGCCTTTTGGACAAACGTTCACACATGAGCACAATACCATCTCTCATTCGCCCTACCTATCCAAAGAAAATAAACACATGCAACATATTGTAATCCGAACATACAAAAAGTAAAAACATACAGCATATAACAAGTGTACATATCAAAACACTTCTTAACAAGATCATGGCAATGATCTTCAAAAGTTCAGTTTTGAAAACTGGAATATTTACAGAAACAAAAGGAAATATTGTTTAAACCAGTAGCAGGACGTCCAACCGATAACCATTCACATCACCTACCTTATTCAACAGAAACATCTTCTTCGACAACCGGAGCTAGATCGATCCGACATTTCCGGCGACGGTGATACACCAACTCACACTTGCCCGGACGGAGAGTTGGGAATCGAGCCATCAAAGTCTCAACCGATAGCACAACGGTTTCTTCATCATCCTCCGGTAAACAAAGATCAGCATCAACAGGCCCAACAGCAGATGTCACTTTGTTGGTTCCGGTAAGAGGCGGTGATGGTGAATTGGCAAGCAACAACAAGCTCTCGGCTGCATCATAAAAACTCAAGATATCATGAAGACGACGGGTACGAGATAAACCCTTCATCTCCATAAATCTCCAAAATAAGGGGATAAAATACACATCCTACATATATATAAAGGGAATAACACCTCGGAGAAAGGGAAACTGAATCATTATGATTAACTGTCAGAAAGATATCACATCCAAGCGGCGCTACAGGAACAGGAGTCATATCCTCATTAATAAGGCCTGACAAAGCGCCACTACAAATCCCAAGAAAAAAAGAAAAAATACCCACTCTTATTGCCAGTTGACGTCATTACACGTCAGAGCATGATTACAAAGTCACATTTTCCCCTTTTTTCAACAAATTAAAGCTTCCAAGAGAAGATTTCTTATTTCTCGCGCCCAAAAACATTTCCCTCTCATAAGTCCAGTGCTCCACTTATTTGCATAAGTACAACACTAGACTGGGGGGACTTGAAGGGGTAAGGTCCCAAAAACCTCATAATAAGTATTTGAGACCATACCACAAACCAGCCTTTCAACCTTTTAACCTTGCGCGGCCGCGCATTGGTCTTACAAAAGGAAGAAAGTAATCAGCAATCTATAGTCGCGCGCCCAAAGGAAAACATAAATCCTTGCGCCTTCTCCCATTAACAAAGGATTAAAATCCTGAGATCAATACCTCCGCCTAAATATCCAGACCTGGATAATTTAGACTTAGGATTTATTCAGTGGTCTCCACACAGTAAGGTGCCACACTAGATTACAGCAGTAATCTTCTAGAAAGAATATGATCGTGCACCACCCAGACGGTTATAACCGTCTGACACGTGTCATCACCACAGACGCCCCTGAAATCACAACGAAGGCATGCAATTGGAGAGTAATCTCCACTTAATCACTTTCCACGTGGCAACTCCCCAGCCATAGATCAAACCACGATCCGTGTGCATTCACATCTGATCGAGACAATTTGACGTCGGATCAAAGAACTTGACGGAAGAAAATGTAACCGCTACGGCGTTAGCATCTTCCGTCATCTTTTCAATAACAGGTTTTCCCTCCCAAACTCCCGGTTATAAATACAAGAACTGTTCAGGTATGAACTCAAGTCACACACACTTCTCAAATACTTTCTCTTCTCCATTACCAATACTTATTCTCACACCAGAGTCGGGTCAAGGAGAGAACCCTCTTCTCCCCTTGGCGAGGCTAACGGTGTTCTTTTTTGCAGAACCATCGGAGAAGAAGATCAGCTGCAACTGAATCAATCGAGTGAGAGCTAACCCTTTTATGCGGATTCAAACCCCCTAGATATCTCGGTTCCGACCATTTATCTAGTGTTTCTTCATTGATATATAAGCTTGTCCCGAAAATTTGACATCAGTTCTTGGTCCCAAATAGGAGTTATGCCCGATATCGTAATTAGAAGCATTTTGTTAATTAAATTGCGATATCTTGCATAAGTCATGTTTAAACTTGGATTTTGAACCAAAACTCATTACATACTGTTAAGATATTATTTTTAAGGAATATTAAGATTTTTGGTCAGATTATAATCTGTTTAAATCATAGAGTTCTTGTGTAATTCAGTAAATGACGATAATACCCTTTTTAGGCATAAAATGAGATTAACAAATGATTTGAATGCCAAACTTTTTCCTACTGATTTCATACATTAAATAAATTATTTTGAGCATTTAAAACTGATCAAAATCTCATATTTAGATAAACATCTTGATTATCGTCAATTAGCGAGTTTTACACTAAATAAGTGCATAGTATGGTTTAAAACCATATTTAACACCTAAGACTTGTTACCTACTGAATTTTTAAACAAATTTAAATATTATTACAGTAGGTATTAGTTATGAACTCAGATTACCAAAAATGTCCTTAAAAGCCTATGTGAAATGACCAAAATGCCCTTTCGGGGCATAGTTTGGTCATAAATAGTAAATTTCACATATGTATGATATCTTACTGATGTAATGTGATAAATTAAATATTTTTACTGATTTCAAAAGACCAGAACTTCAGTTTATTATAAAATCTCTTTTATAAGCATTAAAATTACCAAAATGCCCTTATGGGACTTAAATTGATTTAAATTACTTTTTGGGCATATATGTTAACATCCTACTGATGTATTAA
This sequence comes from Helianthus tuberosus, assembly GCA_030545235.1. Lineage (NCBI taxonomy): Eukaryota > Viridiplantae > Streptophyta > Magnoliopsida > Asterales > Asteraceae > Helianthus > Helianthus tuberosus. The sequence continues at coordinate 67,046,076 of CM060440.1, forward strand.
CTTATTTTAAGCATAATAACATTTGAGACCTGTATATAATTCATTTGGTTACTCGTTACGCGTTTACGCGTTCGGATCAGTTTATGTGACTAGTTTACGTAAAATAGCCGAAACGGGTTTAACCTTATCATTAACTCCTCAAATTCCAGAATGTGTTTATTTTACCCATATTATACAAGTATCCAAGCTTGTCGGGTCTAAACCACATTCTATTCCGGTCTCCGCTTAATCTAGCGTTAAGAACCGTAAGGTTTCTTTCTAGCTAGCCGGTCTAAGTCTTTGACTTAATTAAAGACCCGTTAGCATCCTAATAGGTTATTAAACCTTCTATACAGATTAGTAGCATCCAGTAGAAGGTACCATCATAAAGCTTTAGGATTTTACGGCTGAGTTACTTTTCACGTTTAGCTCAGGTAAATACTTTTAACTTATTTTCCCTTATACGGGCTTGGGATATGGTATTATAATAATACCACTTGGTCGGGTATGAAATCATTTAATCGGATTGTGATTAATAAATTTACATAACCCGTTTTAATCTGTCTTGTTTGATAACATAAACATTGGGGGTTAAATCGACCGTGTCCTGGATATCCTCGGCTCATTTCATTTGAAAATGGCCACGACCTATGCACGGGGTGTAGGCATACACCTGACATATGCAAATGCAAAAGTATAAACCCACATGTTGGGGATAACTCCTTTATGGGTTCTATAAGTGGTGAGTCGGTTAATCATGACCGGCTTCCAACCGGCCCCAATTGTAAGACAAACATGTAAATCTGTATACAAGATTATCTTTAAATAATTGTCCAAAGTTATAAATGATTAGTGCCTTGTGCACTTAAATCAATTTTCATAAATGTTTTCAAAAGAGTCAGTTAATTGTATTTACCAGTGTAAACTGACGTATTTTCTAAAGACTGATTGACAGGTACCTCTCGTAAATAGGCTGGAGCTATTAGGTGTCGTATAAGAGGATCTTGCAAATCCCTGGATACCTGAAGTCTGTTATTTGTTTTCTTGTACTTTACTTATGATCCGCCTGTGGATCTTATTACAATCCATTATGTATATTCTTTTATTCGGACACTCAGACATTATGGTTTGTAATAGTTTATTCACCAAGCCTTCCGCTGTGCTATTATATTGTGTGTATTGACAATGATGATATCAACTACGTCACAATACTCCCCGCCGGGCCCACCGGTAATATGTGGAAATATTGGGGTGTGACAAGTTGGTATCAGAGCCAACATTGAGTGAATTAAACACTAACCTTTTGTGTTTAATCTCAATGACACAATAAGCACATTCCTTAGACTTCCGAGTCTAGGCGAATGACCTGGGATTTATTCTTAACTTTTCTTTTATTGTTTATATTATATTTACTTGTTTTGACAGGTTATCAAATTGGAAAATGCCGCCACGTGTGAGAGGCAGAGGAAAGGGACCAATGAGAGGAGGGCCATCAGGCCACGCGGGACCATCCCATCGACGTACCCCGTCAGCTACTTTCTCTAGTTCCGACTCTCGGGACCATTGGAGTCATAATTTTGAGGCGGAGAGGCATTCTGTTTCGCTAGGATCCTCACCATCTGACCCTCCATACTTTGGGCAACCCATTCCCGATGAACCCCAACATTCCCATCACTCTCTAGAATCACACCATTCGAACTAATCTCACCACTCCTTTCACTCCCATTCTTTCCATCAATCTGATTCCATTTATTCCCCAGCTCAGTTCAATCCCAACGATTATGTCAACAATCTTTTTGATTTCAATCCCTTAGGACCCGAAGATCACTTCTATCAGGAGAGGGAAATGGACGATGACCCTGACCCAGACCCAGACCCATAAATACAAACCGGAACACCGGGCCACCCTATCAGTATCTCGAGCGGTTCTCCATATCAAGGATCGTCGTACCAAGGGCGCGATCCATTTAAAGAATGGTGGTCAAAGTATGAATGGGAACTCACCCCTTCATATCATAACTCCCCAGCTCAACCTCCTTTGAATGAGCCTTACCTCCAAGTTGTCACTCCTCCACCTCTTCCTGTCGAGGAACCACCGCAACAACCACCTCAACCACCTCCCGAGCCGCCTAGGCGAAGGAGGAATGCACGAATGTCTGTGCGTGGGGGACCACGGTTCAGTTCCCCTCATGGTTCAAGCTCTTACCCTCCTATTCCCGAGGACCCCCAAATGGGTGGACCCTCTCATGTGGTGCCAGAGGACAATCCTCCACCAGTTTCTTATGCACCACCGCCACCGCCAGTGGGTTTTGACAACCCAATACCAACATATCCAGGTTCATCTGGGTATAACCCATCTGGATATCCAACGGATTATGGAACCCATGATCCATATCTTACTGCTGCACAGTATAATGCACTTTATCCTTCTTCTTACCCTCCAGTTTACCCAACTGGATATCCGGTGCAGGGGTATCAATACCCACCCTACCAGCAACCTCCTCCTCCTCAACAGGAGCAAACCCTTGAAATACTACAGAGGTTAGACAAGGTTGAGCGTGAAGCAGATGAAACCAAAAAGAAGCATAACAGCTTTCTCAAAGGCCTTGCAAATCTCATTAAAGGCAAGAAGAAGTAGGAAGTTGTTTATTTTGTCTTGTATTGTCTTTTAATCAAGTCCCTGCGAGGACATTTTCTTTATTTTCTGTACCAAGTCCCTGCGTGGACTTATTTTCTATTTCTGTAGCCCCTGCGCGGGCAGTGTGTTGATTCAAGTCCCGTTTAGGGCATCGTTGTACTAGTTTTATGATTTAATGAAGTTTATTTTTTATTTTTTAATATGTATTTTATTACATCATCATGCTATATCATTTCAAATTTAAATTGATCTGCCAAACAAATTCTTAAAGTATGACCTAGCCAAAAATATTAATGGCTATGATGGTACAACCTTTTTAAGAAAATAACTTCCTGTTAACATCTGAAAACATGTTAACATTCCTGATTGTGCGGTGCGAGAAACCACACAAGCTTCCAAATGTACTTGGACTTTCCCAAGTCACTTCCATAGCCTATATGATAAATATGAATCATGGCTAATAAACATCAATATGATGTATACACCCAAGACATCCATTTGAGATGTATGCTTATAAACAAAGGTGTAATAATGACAATGATAGTTCTATCTTTATAAACTTCTTGTCAACAAGACGATGAACTATGTTCGACCCTAAAAAGATCACTGATCCCAGAGATCATTAGTTATATTCTAATCGTTCCTATGACATGGCCTTTTTGCACTATCTAAATGTCCTTTGAGACGAGTCTTGTGCTAAATGAAAATGTCTTTTATGACATTGACAGTTGTGATTCATATTCCCCTGTCTAATAAATATAAAGAATTATATTCCATTGATTGATATTCATTTCTTAAAATGGTCTATATGGTTTAATAATGCCATGACCATCTAATCATCAATGTGATGATTTATTACATAATTTAAATATAACATTATTGTTTGATATAGTACCCAAATTATGGCTGGATCTGATGAAGTAAACAGTCATCCAGGGGAAGAAAACAATAATGAGGCCAGAATAAATCTTACAAACGCTGAACTGCAAGCCATGATTGACACCGCGGTTGCTCAAGCGGTAGATAAGATATTCAAGGAACCGAGTAATGTTCGGTCCAAAGCTCACTCAAAACCTTTATCACAGTCACATGCATCAAAAAGGGATGAATCTCAGCATTCATCCAACCAAAGATCTGAGTCTCAAAAAGTGGTGTTAAATCAGGCTCCTAAGTACAAAAAGAGTTGTACCTATAAGTACTTCGTCTCCTGTAAACCGAGGGATTTACAGGAGAAAAGGGAGTAATCGACTGCATGAAATGGTTAGACGAAATGGAGACTGTGATTGACATCAGTGGATGTGCTAAGGAAGACATAGTTATGTTTGTGTCTCAATCTTTCAAGGGCGATGCCCTCACTTGGTGGAAAGCGTTAGTACAGTCCACTGGAAAGGTTCATTTATATAACCTTTCGTGGAGCAAGTTTGTTGATCTTGTGAAAGACACGTATTGTCCTCAGCATGAGGTTGAGAGGATTGAAACTGACTTCCTCACCTTGGTAATGAAGGATTTGGACTGTAGGTCTTATGTGACCAGCTTCAATTCGATGTCATGGCTTGTACCATACTTGGTCACCCCTGAACCCAAATGCATTGTGCGTTTCATCGGTGGTTTTGCCCCTGAAGTGAAAGGGAATGTTAAGGCTTCTAAGCCAGCCACTTATAGATCTGCTGTGGATCTATCCTTGTCCCTTACTCTTGATATTGTGAGGAGTAGGGCAAAGAAAACTACCGATGACGGGAAGAGGAAGAGAGAGGAAGACAAGTCCTCTCAATCAAACAAGAAGAATAAAGGGAACTTTGTTTCTAAGAAAGAGCAATCAAATGACAAACCCAGGTGCAAGACTTGCAACAAAAGGCACTTTGGAAAATGCAACCAAGACCCACAAGCTAAACCATGTGGGATTTGCAAGAAGAAGGGGCACAAAGCGGTGGAGTGCCGGAACATTAAGGATGCAACCTGTTATGGTTGCAATGAAAAGGGGCACATCAAGACAAACTGCCCCAAGAATGCTAAGAAGCCCGAGGAGGCGAAGAAAACCAACGCAAGGGTTTTCCAAATGAATGCAAGGGAAGCGGTGAACGACGAGAACGTCATAATAGGTACCTTCCTCATTAATAATAATTATGCTAGAGTCTTATTTGATTCAGGTGTTGATAAGTCTTTTGTAGACCATAAGTTTTGTAAGATACTGAATCTACCTATTAAGACTCTAGACATAAAATATGAGGTAGAGCTTGCTGATGGTACCTTAGAAACAACCTCAACTCTTCTTGATGGATGTTTTATATCCATTAAGAATCATTCTATCCCGCTATCCCTCTTGCCAATGAAATTGGCTGGGTTTGATATTGTTTTGGGCATGGATTGGTTGTCGCATAACCAAGCTCAAATCGCTTGCGATAAAAAGCTAGTTATCATCAAAACCCCTTCTGGTGAATCCGTCACCATCCAAGGAGATACACAGTATGGTCTGCCCAACAATGTGTCCATTCTCAAAGTATCACAGTGTCTGAAGAGCGGATGTGTCATCTGTACGGCACAAGTGTCAGTAAACGACCCAAAGCCTAAGATTGAAGATATTCCTATTATCTCCGAGTATCCTCATGTCTTTCCTGACGAATTACCTGGATTACCTCCGGAGAGGAAAGTTGAATTCAGGATAGACATTCTCCCAGGATCTGCACCTATTGCACGAGCTCTTTATTGTCTAGCGCCTACTGAAATGACAGAGCTCAAGACTCAATTAGACGACTTACTGGAAAAAGGTTTCATTCAACCCAGCTCTTCGCCTTGGGGAGCTCCAATATTGTTTGTGAAAAAGAAGGACGGATCAATGCGCTTTTGCATTATTTATCACGAATTAAATAAGGTAACAATCAAGAATCGTTATCTTTCGCCCAGGATCAACGACTTATTCGATCAACTCCAAGGGGCAAGCTATTTCTCGAAGATTGATTTAAGACATGGGTATCATCAACTTAAGGTCCGAACAGAAGATGTGCCTAAAACGACGTTCAGAACAAGGTATGGACACTACGAGTTTTTAGTGATGCCTTTGGGCTCACTAATGCGCCAACAGCATTCATGGATCTCATGAATAGAGTTTGCAAACCATACTTAGATAAGTTTGTCATCGTCTTCATAGATGACATACTTATCTATTCTCGTAGCCAAGTTGATCACGAGAAGCACCTTTGATGTATCTTAGTATTGCTACGACAGGAGAAGCTGTATGCTAAATTCTCCAAATGCGAGTTTTGGCTTCGTGAAGTCCAATTCCTTAGACACGTTGTTAGTGAGCGTGGCATCCAAGTAGATCCCGCCAAGATAGAAGCCATTATGAACTGGGAGGCACCTAAGACGCCTACAGAAATTCGCAGCTTTCTGGGTTTAGCCGGATATTATAGAAGATTCATTGAGAACTTCTCAAGAATAGCTGCACCATTGACTTCTTTGACCCGTAAGAATGTAAAATTTGATTGGGGTCCAAAACAACAAAAATCCTTTGAGATTCTTAAGCAGAAATTGAGTAATGCTCTGGTATTGACTTTACCTGAAGGAATAGAAGAGTTTTTCGTGTACTGTGATGCGTCACACACCGGTATGGGATGTGTACTTATGCAGCAAGGCAAAGTGATTGCATATGCATCACGACAACTAAAAGTGCATGAAAAGAATTACACCACCCACGATTTAGAATTGGGTGTCGTTGTATTTGCACTTAAGTTATGGAGACATTATTTGTATGGAACTAAATTTGTGATCTATTCGGATCACAAAAGTCTCCAACACTTGTTTAATCAAAAAGAGCTCAATATGAGACAGCGCCGCTGGATGGAAACTTTAAATGACTATGATTGCGAAATTCGCTATCCAGGTAAAGAGAATGTGGTCGCCGATGCTCTAAGCCGAAAGGAAAGAGTTAAACCTGTAAGAATTAATGCCAAGAGCATTGAATTGAAGAATAATCTGAATGAAAGGCTATTAGCTGCACAGAAAGAAGCTATTTCGGAAGCCAACCGTCCAAATGAAAAGTTAGGTGTAACTGTTGAACAGTTAGCACCTGGTAAGGATGGAATCCTCAGACTGAATGGAAGAATTTGGGTTCCTATTCATGGAGGATTTCGAGATGTAATCCTCCAAGAAGCACACAACTCCAAATATTCAGTTCACCCTGGAGGTGACAAAATGTACCAAGATTTGAAAGCAAATTTTTGGTAGATAGGTTTGAAGAAATATATTGCCACACATGTAGCTAAGTGCCTGACTTGTGCTCAGATTAAAGCTGAACATCAAAAGCCATCAGGTCTGCTTCAACAGCCAGAACTTCCCACATGGAAGTGGGAGATGGTAACCATGGATTTTATAACCAAGTTACCTAAAACAAGGCATGGAAATGATACTGTATGGGTCGTAGTTGATCAACTGACTAAGTCATCACATTTCTTCCCAATCAAGGAGACTCATAGCTCCGACAAGTTAGCCCAATTGTACGTGGATAAGATTGTATCCCTCCACGGAGTGCCAGTGTCTATTATTTCTGATAGAGATACTAGATACACTTCTCACTTTTGGAAAAGTTTCCAACAATCTTTGGGCATTCGTTTGAATTTTAGTATTGCTTACCATCCTCAAACAGATGGACAAAGTGAGCGTACAATTCAAACTTTGGAAGACATTCTTCGAGCATGTGTTATTGATTTGGGAGGTAGTTGGGATGATCACCTACCCTTGATCGAGTTCTCCTATAACAATAGCTACCATACCAGCATTCAGGCTGCGCCTTTTGAGGCATTGTATGGTAGGAAATGCAGAACGCCAGTTTGTTGGGCGGAAGTAGGAGAAGCTCAATTATCAGGACCTGATAATCCTTGAAACGACGGACAAGATTGTCCAGATTCATGATCGCCTAAAAGCTGCCAGGGATAGGCAGAAAAGTTATGCTGATAAGAGGCGAAAACCTCTAAAGTTTGAGGTTGGCGACAAAGTCTTACTAAAAGTATCACCCTGGAAAGGTGTGATGCGTTTTGGTAAGAAGTGTAAGTTAAGCCCTAGGTATATTGGACCATTCGAGATTATCGAATGTGTCGTCTGTGTAGCTTATAAGCTAAACTTGCCTGAGGAGCTGAGTGGAATTCATAATGTGTTCCACATCTGTAATCTCAAGAAATGTCTAGCTGATGAATCGCTAGCTATGTCTCATAAAGACGTACAGATTGATGAAAGCCTAAGAATTTTTGAAAGACCTATATCGATCGAGGATCGTCAGGTTAAAAAGCTCCGAAGGAAGCACGTGCCTATAGTAAAGGTCAAATGGGATGCCCGTAGAGGTCCCGAATATACTTGGGAAGTTGAGTCCACTATGCGACAGAAGTACCCTCACTTATTCCAGTATATCTCGGGGTCGAGATTTCTTTTAAGGGGGTGAGGATGTAACACCACGTAAAAACATGTCCAATTATATAAGGACACATGTCCTAAACTCTAAATATGAGAAAAATTGAGTTTAAAAGGACTAAAGTTGACAAACAGTGAAAATTTTTATGCGAAGGGACTAAAAGTGTCAACATGCCAAACTTGTGCCTCTGAATGACCATACGTGAAGAATATATTCTTAAACGAGTGATTAATTGGATATAAGAAGCCGTTTGTGAAAATAATCGGAAGATTATAAAACTACAAGGGTTAAACGTGTCAACATGTTAATTCTGACCTCTGAGTGACCTTTTAACGAACCCGAGGCTTCGAAATATTCAAATATACTCTCAAGAATAAGTGGTATAAATTTCAAGTAGTTTTGAGATCGTTAAATAAATTTTCAAGACTTTGGGTGAAAAGTGTCAACTTGAAGAAACTTGCATTTTTAGTGATATTTAACGAAACCGAGCCTAACGAAGTTTGATTATACTTCCTTGAGCCTCTACAAATTTACTAGAAGGGCCTTACATGTCAAAAATGAGGTTGTATAAGGTTTTAAACGACCAGGGACTAAACCTGCCAGCAAATGAAACTTGTTTAACCTGAGCCCCACCTCCACACGGGCCGCGTAGCCCATAAAGAACTCCTACGCGGGCCGCGTAGAAGTCCCCAGCGCAGAAACACTTGGACGTATGTGAGTTTCAGTTGCTGCACCGCCTTAACCTCATTCAGATCGATTCTAGGGGCTGTATGACGGTTTTATTAATCCACTAGGACACCTGGGGTGATCCTAGGAGCCCCCATTACAGCTGCAAATGATCTAGACACTTGGAATTTAGTATATAAGGAGCACTAGTGTTGTGTTCATATGCACTTCATTTGCAACCACTTCAAAAGGACACACATCTGGAGCTTTCAAGCAATAGGAGAAGACTTAGAAGTGTAGAAAAGATAGCAAGGACCATTAGTAAGAGTTTTAATCCCTGCTTAGTCCTTTTAATTAGCTTAAATACCGAAAAGTCAAACATATCGTAATTTAGCTTTGACTTTCGGTTTAATCACAAATGGTCCAACCACTGACCAAAAAGAAATTGGTTATTGAACCATATTAAGGTAGGTGAGTAACCCTTAAAAGGGCACCTCCTAATTATTTCGTTTGACTAGTTAATTGTCGGGTCAAACTGGACAGAAAGTTTAAAAATGATTTAAATTAATAAAACAGAGGTTCTAAATTATATTTTAACATTCTAATGACTTGGTAATTAATATTAGAACATGTTTAATCAGGCCTAACCCGACAATTATCAATCTAAGGTCAGTTTATAACCGAAAGTCGCAAAAGCTTGACTTTTGCTTTGACTTTCAGTTCTGACCCATTTAAGCTTAATTCTTCCACATTTTAAGCTTCCATTAGGACCATATTATATAGTAGTATAACCTCCTGAAGTTATATTGCTTGGTCCTTATTGGTTTGAATTATATGCTCGTATATGTTAATATGCTTATAAATGCCGTAAATGCCCTTTTGACATATAAATGAGATTTTTAGAAATGTGAGAGGACAAAAACCTTTGTTACTGATATATAAGTTTGTCCCAAAAATTTGACATCAGTTCTTGGTCCCAAATAGGAGTTATGCCCGATATCGTAATTAGAAGCTTTTTGTTAATTAAATTGTGATATCTTGCATAAGTCATGTTTAAACTTGGATTTTGAACCAAAACTCATTACCTACTGTTAAGATATTATTTTTAAGGAATATTAAGATTTTTGGTCAGATTATAATCTGTTTAAATCATAGAGTTCTTGTGTAATTCGGTAAATGACGATAATGCCCTTTTTAGGCATAAAATAAGATTAACAAATGATTTTAATGCCAAACCTTTTCCTACTTATTTTATACATTAAATAAATTATTTTGACCATTTAAAACTGATCAAAATCTCATATTTACATAAACATCTTGATTATCGTCAATTAGCGAGTTTTACACTAAATAAATGCATAGTATGGTTTAAAACCATATTTAACACCTAAGAGTTGTTACCTACTGAATTTTTAAACAAATTTAGATATTATTACAGTAGGTATAAGTTATGAACTCAGATTACGAAAAATGTCCATAAAAGCCTATGTGAAATTGTCACGGCCCCCGCCCCGGTTTGACCCGGTCCAGGAGCCGCGGTACAGAAATCCCGTGGTATTTAATTTGGCAGCGGAATAATTAACAGGATCGTTTAAAACTTGAAAATGCCCAATTATTTTATTTCATAATTAGGGATAAACCCTGTAATTTACAATAAAGGTGATTTCACTGGGAAATCCCTATTTTACAAAAACATGTTTCTTTATTTAATCGAGCCACTTCTTCAAGTGTGTAGTGCTACACGGCACTTTTCCTGGATCACAGCAGATCACCTGAAACATGTTTTAAAAAGGTTTTATCAGCAGGAAATACTGGCGAGTCTCTCATTTTGCACAAAACGACACATTGTTATAATATATAGTATTAAGGGCGATTACAGTGTTTATATATCAACCAATTACCCAACGGTATTTGTCACTCGACTCGTTTCTGTGACTATGGTCATATCACCAATTGGCTAACTCGTTGTCCAACGGTGACGGTTATCAAGTATTGTATACAAAACCCCACATACCAGCAGTAATTGAAGATTACAAAGACTTAATCCCTGTAATTATAACTTTGAAAACATTTAAGGTTTTGTAAAGCAATTTGATAAAAAGAGAATGACTCACATTGCAGATTTAAACGGGCAGAGTTAAGCCTAATGATAAGCCTGTTAACCTAATTCAAATAACAATGCACACGAAAACTAGGTTAGTAACTTTAATCCAACTTTTAGGACAACTCACGAGATCAAAACCTTCACAATGAATGACAAAGTGTGATCGAGTTATTACCCTGTTATCACGGCAGAATTTCGTGATTGTGTGTGTTTTTGGAGTAAACAGACGATGTCTCGGTGTAGAAAATGAATTTTAACGTCGAACCAACGCCAAAATTCAAGTGTCAAACTCCTCTATTTATACTGGAAAAACGGCGCTCCCGCGTGTCACAAGAGGTTCTCGCGTGGTGCGAGAGGTCACTTTTAGCATAGGGTAGCCATGTGTCTCAGTAGCTTGGGTGAGTCAACCGTTCGTTAAAATTCGATTCCTATCAAAAACTGTTTGGATAATACTGACTAGGAAATACCCCCCCCCCCCGAGTTTTAGGGGCCCTGATCCTGATTCTGATTGTTCTGAAAATTTTAGGGGTCATGCAGTATCACTTGGGGGTCTCAATTAGGGTTTCTTATTGGGTAAAATATAATAAGAAATAATAGTTTTGGTGAGAGTTGTTACATCCTCCCCACCTTAATAAAAATCTCGTCCTCGAGGTTTACTTGAACAAGTAGGGATACTTTCACTTCATCTCTGATTCCAGCTCTCAAGTGTACTCAGGTCCTCTCTTCGAATCCATTTGACTTTGACCAGTACGAGTCTTTTGTGTTTGTGAAACTTGACCTTTCTGTCTTCTATCTGCAGTGGCTTCTCAATAAATTTTAACTTTTCATTTACCTCTACATCTTGAAGAGGTACTACCTGGGATTCGTCAGATAGACATTTCTTGAGGTTGGATACATGAAATACGTCATGTATCCCGGCTAGCTCTTCTGGTAGCTGTAAACGATAGGCAACTGATCCTATTCGCTGGATTATTGGGAATGGTCCTACGTACCTTGGACTTAACTTTCCCTTCTTTTCGAACCGCACTACTCCTTTCCAAGAAGAAAAATTTAAAAGTACCTTATCTCCGACTTGAAATTCCAGTGGCTTGCGTCGATTGTCTGCATAACTCTTCGGCGATCTCGAGCCGTTTTCAGTCTTTCCTTGATTTGAGTGATCTTGTCGGTGGTTTCTTGCACGATTTCAGGACCTGATAACTGACTTTCTCCTATTTCTGCCCAACATACTGGAGTTCTGCACTTCCGTCCATACAGTGCTTCGAATGGGGCAGCTTCAATGCTTGCATGATAACTATTATTATAGGAGAATTCAATTAAGGGTAGGTGGCCATCCCAGTTTCCACCAAAATCTATCACACATGCTCGGAGCATGTCTTCCAGGGTTTGAATCATCCTTTCACTTTGTCCGTCTGTTTGAGGATGGTATGCAGTGCTTAAATTTAGTCGTGTCCCCATGGCTTCTTGGAAACTTGTCCAAAAATGTGAAGTGAAACGACTATCTCTATCCGATACAATGGAGAGTGGAACTCCATGTAGAGATACTACTTCGTCCACGTACAACTTTGCTAACCTTTCCATGCTAAAGGTTTCTTTCATGGGTAGGAAATGAGCTGATTTGGTTAATCGATCCACAATTACCCAAATTGCATCGTTACCTTTTCTGGTTTTGGGCAACTTAGTAACAAAATCCATGGTTATTAGTTCCCATTTCCAAACAGGCATTTCTAATTGTTGGAGTAGACCCAAGGGTTTCTGGTGTTCCGCCTTAACTTGTGAACAAGTTAAACACTTAGCTACATATCTAGCTATGTCCTTTTTCATTCCTATCCAACAGAAATTATTTCTTAAATCTTGGTACATCTTATTATTACCAGGATGCATGGTATACCTAGATTTATGGGCTTCCTCTAAAATCTTATTTCTTAACTCTCCTTGCTTAGGTACCCAAATTCTTTTCTTATGGAATCTCCAAATTCCATCAGCTCCTTGCTCTAATTCCTTTCTTCGTCCTTTCATTCCTTCAACATCATCCTTGATTGTTGTGGCCTGAATATTTTTTAATTGTTCCATTAAGTCTAATTGTAAACTTAATCTAAGAGCACTGACTCGCTTTTGCTTTTCGTGATACTTACGACTTAAGGCATCTGCAACTACGTTTGCCTTTCCCTCGTGATATTGAATATCACAGTCGTAGTCACTTAGAATTTCCATCCATCTCCTTTGCCTCATATTCAATTCTTTTTGCCCAAATATGTACTTTAAGCTTTTATGATCTGTATAGACAGTAAACTTACTTCCATACAGATAATGTCTCCAAATCTTAAGGGCAAAAAATATGGCTCCTAATTCAAAGTCATGCGTCGTATAATTTTCTTCGTGCTTTTTCAATTGCCTTGAGGCATACGCAATTACCTTTTTGCGTTGCATTAGCACACATCCTAATCCTAGCTTAGAAGCATCACAGTATACTTCAAAATCTTCTGTTCCTTCTGGTAAGGCAAGGATTGGGATGTTTGTTAACCTTTGTTTTAAAATCCTAAAAGTCTCTTCTTGCCTAGGTCCCCATTCAAACTTAACTGCTTTACAAGTTAGCTTAGTTAATGGTACAGCTATTTTAGAGAAATCCTTAATAAAGCGCCTATAGTATCCAGCTAACCCTAGAAAACTTCTAACTTCCATAGCTGATTGCGGGACCTTCCAATTGGTGATTGCTTCTATTTTAGCAGGATCTACGTGAATACCTTCGTGATTCACCATGTGTCCTAAAAATTGCACCTCCTGTAGCCAAAATTCACACTTCGAGAATTTGGCATAAAGCTTTTCTTTTCTTAACAAAGTTAAAAGTGTATGCAGGTGCTCACAATGCTTGTCCTGACTTTTGGAATAAATAAGTATATCGTCGATGAAGACAATTACAAATTTATCCAAGTATGGTTTACAGACCCTATTCATCATGTCCATAAATGCTGCAGGAGCATTTGTTAGTCCAAAGGGCATGACTGTAAAGTCGTAATAACCATACCTAGTTCTGAAAGCAGTTTTAGGTATGTCTTCTTCTTGCACCTTCAACTGATGATATCCGGAGCGTAAATCTATCTTAGAAAAATATCTAGCTCCTTGGAGTTGATCAAAGAGATCATCAATTCTAGGTAATGGGTATCGATTCTTAATTGTAACCTTATTCAGTTCCCTATAATCGATACACATTCGCATCGAACCATCCTTTTTCTTTACGAACAACACTGGTGCTCTCCAAGGGGATGAACTAGGTTGTATGAATCCTTTACTTAGCAATTCATCTAATTGCTTTTTCAGTTCTAACATCTCAGTAGGTGCTAATCGGTAGGGTGCTTTAACTACGGGTGTAGTTCCAGGAATCAAATGAATTCTAAATTCTACCTCCCTATCTGGTGGTAATCCTGGTAACTCTTCTGGAAATACATCTGGGTATTTTGATACTACAGGAATTTCCTTAAGTTCTTTACCCTTAGTGCTAATGATTACCGAAATCATATACACTACTTCTTGCTTCCGTTCATAACTAGCAACTTTCATTACTGAAATGAACTTCATGGGTTTACACGGCTTATCCCCTGTAACCATGATTACTTCTCCGGTGGGTGCACGAATTTCTATGGAGTTCTTGTCACAAAGGATTCGAGCATGGTTGGCTACTAACCAATCCATTCCTAACACGACATCAAATCCAGCTAAATTCATGGGTAATAGGTTTGCAGAAAATTTATGACCTGAAAGTTCTATATTTCCTTTTTGCAAAACCATATCTATGTTAACAGAATTCCCGTCTGCCATTTCTACTGTAAAAACTTGCCTAAGTTTCGTTAAAGGTAGCTTAAGAGCTTGGCAGAATGAAGTATTTATAAAACTTTGGTTTGCACCAGAGTCAAATAATACTTTCGCATAAACGTTGTGAACAAGGAACGTACCAGCTATCATGTCAGGAACAGTTCGGCTTCCTGCGTAGTCAATTGGAAGGCTCTTGCGTTCTTCTTTGTAGCCCCTTCGGCAGGTTTGGCCTTGTTATCTGCTGGTTTGACCAATTTAGGGCATTCTGGTTAGAAATTCCCAGCTTCTCCACAGTTATAGCAGACCCTTGTTTTCTTTCTGCAATCTTCTTCACGATGTCCTACAGCTTTGCAGAAGTTGCAGGATTCATTACATTTTCCAAAATGTTTCTTTCTGCAGTTCCTGCAGAACGGCGGAGTGGAAGATTGCCCAGTTCCTCTCTTCTTGAAATTGCTATTATTACCCACACGAAATCCTTGGGTAATTTTCTGAGCCAATTCCTTTTTCCTATTTTCTTCTCGCGTACGCACCAGTCCGTCAATCAAAGTGTTGGCTAATTCCACCGCATCATCGATTATGCGGGGTCTCGCAGCCTTGACAATATCATGGATCTCGCTAATTAAACCCCAGATGTAGCGAGAAATAAGTACCGGCTCTGGCGAAGCCAGAGTAGGCACAATTCTGGCATACTCGAAAAACTTCGAAGTATACCCTCGGGAATCAACATCCACCATCCGATGGCTTAGGAATTTGTTTTCCATTTGCTCTTTTTCATATTCTGGGCAGAATTTTCTTTCCACCAGGCGCTTAAACTCCTCCCAACTCATGGCATAGGCCAGGTCGCTTCCCTTGGCTTGCAATACCGTATTCCACCATTCTAATGCTTCTTCTTTGAAAAGGTGAGAAGCGTACATGACCGTATCCTCTGCGGCACATTTACTTATTTTGATTACTGCCTCGGTTTTCTCCAACCAACGCAGTGTAGCAGTCGCCCCTTCATTGCCTGCAAATTCAGCCGGTTTACAGGCAAGGAATTCCTTGTAAGTGCAACCAGGCGTTGCAGCTTTCATTATTTTGAGAGTTGGGGCTTGCAGTATATCATTATCATTATTATTAATGTTACCACCTCTATTTACACTATTACTGAAGTTGTCTTCATGAGTACGTTTTCTAGGAATAATTTGTTGAGGTTCAACTGGATTTCGGGTAGTAGCAAGGATTGCTGGAATAGCATTGGCTATTCCCTGAGCAACGATGTTCTCGATATCTTGCCTATTCAGAAATTGATCTTCGTGGTTTTGTTCAGATTGGTTAATCTCGTTAACTGGTTCATTACCAGCGTATTCCATCTGAATTTTTATCAATTATTAATTATCACGGGCTAATATTTAGTACTACCATTCAAGTATCACTGTACACCCAGAAAAATGGCAAACGTTGCGACTTTTATATATATATATATATATATATATATATATATATATATACATGTCTATTACAAATTACACTGAAATTCAAAATATACTAGAGGTTGTGCATTCCTAATTTATTTTAGTCTATCTAGGAATATTATGTTTAGCATGCTTTATTCTATCTTCCCTTACTAAGTTGTTTATCTAATGGGCAAAGTTTCTTTAAAGTTTCTGGCTTATAGATGATATGGGGGCTAGTACTGGGTCAGGGTGTTGAGATCTAATTTCATTGGTTGGTCCGGTTTTGGCAGTTTAACTTAACTAATATTTAACATTTACTGCTGTAGTGGCTAACATATAGAGATTTGCCCATTGTTCATCTAATTTATTTTCCCATGGTGGGTTATTGCCTATTTCCTGGTGAAGAAACACTAACTAAATGGTCGGAACCGAGATAGTTAGGGGGTTTGAATCCGCATAAAAGGTTAGCTCTCTCTCTCGGTTGATTCAGTTGTAATGGAATTTCTTCTCCGGTAGTTCTGCAAAAAAAGCACACCGTTAGCCTCGTCAAGGGGAGAAGAGGGTTCTCTCCTTGACCCGACTCCGGCGTGAGAATAAGTATTGGTAATGGAGAAGATAAGTATTTGAGAAGTGAGTGTGATCTGAGTTTATACCTGAACAGTTCTCATATTTATAACCAGGAGTTTGGGAGGGAAAACCTGTTATTGAAAAGATGACGGAAGATGCTAACGCCGTAGCGGTTATCTTTCCTTCCGTTAAGTTCTTTGATCCTTCGTTAAGTTGTCTCGATCCGATGTGAATGCACACGGATCGTGGTTTGATCTATGGCTGGGGGATTGCCACGTGGAAAGTGATTAATTGGAGATTACTCTTCAATCGCATGCCTTCGTTGTGATTCCAGGGTTGCTTGTGGTGATGACACGTGTCCAGACGGTTATAACCGTCTTGGTGGTGCACAATTGTATTTCTTTCTAGAAGATTACTGTTGTAATCTGGTGTGACACCTTGCTGTGTGGACATAGACAAATAAATCCCAAGTCTGGGTTAAATAATATCCAAGTCTGGATATTTAGGCGGAGGTATTGAACAAAGGATTTTAATCCTTTGTTAAATTGGGGAAGGCGCAAGGATTCATGTTATCCTTTGGGCGCACGATTATAAGCTACTGATTGTTTCCTTCCTTTAATAAGACCCATGTGCGGCCGCGCAAGGTTAAAAAGGTTGAAAAAACCAGTTTGTGGTATGGTCTCAAATCCTTTTTATGAGGTTTTTGGGACCTTACCCCTTCAAGTCCCCCCAGTCTAGTGTTGTACTTATGCAAGTAAGTGGAGCACTGGACTTATGAGAAGGAAAAAGTTTTTGGGCGCGAAAAGGTAAGAAAGCTTCTGTTAGAAGATTTGAATTTTGTAAAGATTTTTTTGGAAAATCTTTGACTTGAAGCTAGCACGGTAAATTGATTTTGACAACCTGTCATTGTCAGTTGTTTTTTACTGTCCGTGCCTTACACGCGCGCGTGTAAACGCGTGTATGTTCTGACATCTGCTTTTTCTGTTGCTTGGGGAACTGTGATACCCGGAACAGTGCTGTGACGGTTACCGATGCTATTTATTGCGATGGGTATATAATCGTTTGGATAACCCCTTCTGTGTAATCATTGCTTTGTTTGACAACTTTTCCCTATTCCTTGTTCTTGAGAAATCTTTTCGTCCTTCTCTTGCTTATGTCAACCGGAGAACGTCAAGAGGAACTTGTTGAAGATATGTCGACTGAACTTCCACCATTGAAATGGCCCAGGGCGTCTTTTGAAGGTTTGATTCAGAATCTTAAGTTTCCGGAGAACTGGGGTGCTTTGTATCCCGAAGATGGGCAAACGGCAGCAAATGCTCCGGCCGGGTATATTACCCTCTTTTGGGATTTTTTCTGTGACGGTAACTTTCGCTTGCCTGTTACCAAATTTTTTCTTGAAATTCTTGGATTCTATAACCTGCACATCTCCCAACTTCACCCTATTGGTATGGTTAGGGTTCGACATTTCGAATTTGTATGTCGGACGATGCATGTGGAGCCAACCGTTCCCCGATTTAGGGTTTTTTATCAGATGCACTGTACCCAAGGGTTTTACTCATTCGTTCAGAGGGCTTCTGCAAAGAAGATTCTTCATCAGCCCCCAAAGTCATTTCATGATTGGAAACAGAAATTTTTCTTCATCAAGGCTGGAGTGATTCCGGTGAAGATGACTCTAAGAGGGAAGGACGATATTCCGATTGAATCGCTTCAGACTCCTGTTGATGAGAACTGGTACCAAGATCTGAAGGATGTTCCCAATATTGCTTTGCCGGAGAAAGCCCTAGTCGGAGCCGGCATGAGTTTGAACTGGAAGATGGAACGTGATGATAAACCCGTGTATACTGAGGATGGTCATAGTAAGTTTGGGGCTTTTTCACTGTGTTGTTTTTTTTTTTTTTTTTTTTGACCTGCTTTCTCTTCAATGTAGTTGTTTCTCTATATGTTGTTGCCTTTAAGAGGGAAGGCGGAAGAATGGGAACTATCAAGAAGAAACCTGAAGAGGAGCTCTGGTATCATCGTATTGTGAAGAATTTTGTGCTTCCGCGGGATGCGGACCTATCTGTTCAACCGGCAGCTGGTGCTGGTGAGTTTATCTGTTTTTCCTTTCGTTATTGCTTTGAGTAATTTCTCTGTCTTGCGCTTTTTTGTAGGTGAGTTGTTGAATTTGGGTGTAGGCCCTGAAAAGAAAAAACGCGCAACTACGTCTACTTCCGCGCCGAAGAAAAGTGAGACTGTTAAGACTCAACCTTTGAAGGCGAAAAATGCTGGAGAGAAGAAAGGTACGCGCCGTTCTTCTGTCTCCGGGTGTGATTATGTGGTGGTTTCTGACTCTTTAGAGGGTCTTACTCCTGTAGTGACCATGCGGGAACCGAAGCCAGAACCGAAGGATTCTGCTGATATTCCTCCTTCTAACCCGAATGAGCCTATCGATCTGGATTCCAGTCCCGAACGTTTGGTTCATAGGAAGGCTGGTAAGAGAAAGCCAGCTGATGCTGATGCGGAGGGTCAACCTCCCAAGAAAGTGCAGAGGAAGAAAATTACCAGAAAGGGAAACCTAGATGCTTTCGTTTCAGAATCTATTCCCGGTAAGTATTGCTTTTCTTTGTTTTCTTTAAATGGGTAGGATTTTTATAGATTTTTGTTTGTCCAGAAATTTCTCCTGTTCCTGTAGACGTACCAACTGTGGTTGATAAAGAACTTCCCCCTTCCCCGCCGCGTGCTACCGTTACAAACCCGCTAGAGTCTTCAGAGATAGCTGGGGAAGGTGTTGAGAAAACTATTGAGGCTGACGAGCCTGTTGGTGCTAATATAGAGACTGAACAGATTGTTGAGCCGGGTGTGGTAAATGATGATAATCAACCGACACCGGAAAAGGAAACTGCTGAGAAAATTCAATCCTCTCCCCCCAGACCTTCTAAAACTATACCTGAGCATACTGAGAAGGCCGCCACTGAGGAGGCAGGTTCATCTGCTGGTGTTAGGAAGCAATCTCCGATTCGTCCAGAAGAAACCTTGGGAGAATATTATTACCGGATGTATGTGGAGAAAGATGCTGCTGATCCTCATGTTCCTGTTTGGAATGTAAAGAAAGGAGATACCTTCTCGGATTGGCGTGTATGCCAAGATTGGTTGCAGGGGATACTTCCGCCTGGCGAGATTAAATTTCAGGAGAATCAGCCTTACGAACAGACCTATCAGTCTTATTTTGCAGAAACTGCTTCTCATGTTTCTACCACTCACCGTATAGTGCGCGAGTGGTATAGCATGCATAAAGAGCGAACAGCTTTTGTAGCATCACAAAGGAAGTTTGCTAAAGATGAAAAACATGTGGCTCAGCTGAAGGCTAAATTAGAAGTTGAACAAGCTAAATTTGAAGCTGAGCGCAAGACTGAGGAATGGTCAGCGTCTGGTTTGAAAAGAAAGGCTGAAGCTGAAGCTGCGCTTTTATCTGAGGAGCGCAAAAATTGGAGGAGAATTTGTGAGAAAGATAATGCCGAGAAGGCAAACCTTCGTAATATCATAAATAACCTCAAGGCTGAGGTTGAAAATCTGAAGAATCAAGATGCGGAGATAGAAAGATTGAAGAAAGAAAAGGCTGACATGGAAGCTATGTTGAAGGAGGCGCGCTCTCATAGGGAACGAAGTGAGCAACGGGAGGTACAGGCTTTAGCCACTCTTGCCGTTAGAGATAAAGAATTAGAGGAACTTACCGCTTTGGTTTATGACCAGGAACAATTGAAGAAAGATCTGGAGCTAGCGCGTTCTGAGAATACTGAAACCTCCCGCCGCTTGACTGAAGTTGAAGAGAAACTGGAGAATTCAGAAATGGCGCGGGTTTCAGCGGAAAGCGAGCTCGAACCTTTGAAGAATGATATGGCCTGGTTGAAAAATCGCGGGATTGCTTGTGTAAGTTCCTTTCTTCTTTTTCGTTCATGTATGCGCTTTTCTTGTTTTGATGCTTATCTTGATTTCGTAGGTTGCTGAATCTGTATTAAATTATGAAGAACTGGATAAAACTGTTGCAAATTTGATGGTCGCTGCGCGACGAGATGGTTACGCGCAAGGTTATGCGGAATGTTCTCATCATGTGAATAGCGCTTTGAAAGTTAACTGGGATGATAGCAAGTCTGCTACCTTTGGCGTTAATACTGCCGGCGCACTGGCTGCTGTGAAGACAGAGTTTAATAACTTACAACTTCCAGTGATGGAGTTGATAAATGTGGCGTTGCAATCGGACGATCACGTTGCGCAACTTAAAGAAATCTTTCCGGATGAGGGAGAAGATTTAGATTAGGATGAAATTGTATTGAACAATTTTCTCTCTTTCTTTTTTTTTTATGTAGGATGTAGATCCTTGTTTTGTTGGTGCGCTGCTGCGCAAGGAATTTAAACACTGCTGTGTCTAAACTCTTTAGGGCGTATTTGTACGCTTAAAAATAGCAGGTTTCTATTTGTTTTGTTGAATGACTTTACAATATCCTGCATGAGTATAATTACTTTTTCTTTGAGTAAGGCGAATAAAGTTGGTGTGAAGCTCATGTGTGAGTTTATGGTCGTTTGTGACTTGATCACTGACCGCGCATGGAGCTTTGTTATGCCATAATGTTTTTGCACTTACTAAAAAGGAATTGCATGCATTTTGTAAACACAAAAATAATAGAAACTTTGTAATTTTATTCATGGATAATGCTCAGAGGCGTTACAAAGTTTTTCGGATAATTAAATGGAACTTAACTTACTCCCTGATAGTTCCGCCGCTTTTGATAAGTCATGTCTTTTCCGCGGAAAACGTACAGAGTTCTTCAAGTTTTAGCCCGTTTGCTTGAGCTTTCTTCTCCCCGGGTAATCTGCTTAATCTCCTTGCGCATGTTCTGGAGCAAATGCGTAAGTTCTCCATTTTTTAGAGCCTTCTCTATTTCCGTGCGCAGGGATATGCAGTTATTCGTGGTGTGCCCATTATCCTTATGATATTCGCAGTACTGAGACGGGTCTTGACCACGTTTACTCTTCATCGGAATCGGAGGTTTGAATTGGTGATCCTCAGTACTTAGCACCTCCGCTGGGGTTTTCGTTAGGGGAGTCCACTGTCTCTCCCTATTTTCGTGTTTGTTTTCTCTCTGTGCAGAGAACTTGTTAGTTGTTGTGCGAGCGTCTTCCGAAGATCGACTTCCTGATGCTTCGCGCCATGACTTTTTGTACTTGCCATTTGCGCTTAAGTCTGCCGGCCTGTTGTGTGGTGGTGGTGGCCTGTTTGTAGTAAGGTTTTTCTCGGTCTGCGCATAAACCTTGGCCGCCGCCATTATCTTTTCCCAACTCGTGGGGAGGCCCTCTGTTCCTGATAACACTTTGACCATGTCATCACACCTAACCGCGTACTTAAACTGAGCACGGATTAGTTGTTCGCTAACACCTCCAATTTCTAACACTTCTTTATTGTATCTGGTAATAAAATCTTCCAGATTCTCATCATCGCGGCGCCAGATGTTCATGACGTCGGATGTATCACATTTTGACCGCCTTTGTTGGCTGAAGTGTGTTAAAAACTTTCTTCGTAGATCCTTCCACGACTCGATCTGTCCTGTTGGTAGGTTATCAAACCAAATTCGCGCTGGGCCGGTTAATGTTTGTACAAACAAATGACACCATAGCGGAAGAGTCCAACCGCCAACCAACCCTGCGCTGGTGAATACTCTTAGATGATCATCGGGGTCAGTTAACCCATTGAATTTCCCAACGTTAGATGGTAATTTAGCCCTTTCCAATGGAGCTAAAGCTATCTCCAGTATGAACTTCGAGTTTTCTGCCGCTTCATCAGGGCGATAAACTAAGTCATAGTTATGCTCTGCTTCGGGATTATAGATCGCCCGAGGTCTGCATTTATTATAGTTTGGTTGCAGTCTGTTGAATACGCTGGTGTTTGCACTCAGGCGATACGTTTGATCGGATTCATCAGTGTGAGCATCCCGTTGGGAACCCAACCTATCATGAACCGATTGTCTTCGACGAGGGTGTGGTTCACCATGGTGTTGTCTCTGGTAACTACCTGTGTCGTCATAAGTTGACTCTTCTCGCTGAGATGCATGAGCTCTAGACCCCGGCCTCCGTGATTGGGTTACAGGAGCAGTTTGAGCACACAATTGTGTGTATATGGCGTTTAATGCCCCTTGGGACCGGACATACCACGATATCGGAGTTTCTCCTGGGGGTAAGATTGACTGTGCAGGATTTGCTGGTAACATTCCTGGGGTAACAGGATCATTTGCTCGATTAGATTGAACCTCGTTATCGTCTGAGGCCTCTTCTACGATCCCTTCTACTGGTAAATTGTTTCCGACGTTTGGTCGAGGACCAGGTTGCCGGTGAGATGACGAATTTTCTGCCATGTGCAAAGAACAGAAAATGGAATGAACTGAATCGAAACGAGGTAGAAACTAGAAAAACTGAGAAAACGGTGGGCGCCAATGAAGAAACACTAACTACCTGGTCGGAACCGAGATAGTTAGGGGGTTTGAATCCGCATAAAAGGTTAGCTCTCTCTCTCGGTTGATTCAGTTGTAATGGAATTTCTTCTCCGGTAGTTCTGCAAAAAAAGAACACCGTTAGCCTCGTCAAGGGGAGAAGAGGGTTCTCTCCTTGACCCGACTCCGGCGTGAGAATAAGTATTGGTAATGGAGAAGATAAGTATTTGAGAAGTGAGTGTGATCTGAGTTTATACCTGAACAGTTCTCATATTTATAACCGGGAGTTTGGGAGGGAAAACCTGTTATTGAAAAGATGACGGAAGATGCTAACGCCGTAGCGGTTATCTTTCCTTCCGTTAAGTTCTTTGATCCTTCGTTAAGTTGTCTCGATCCGATGTGAATGCACACGGATCGTGGTTTGATCTATGGCTGGGGGATTGCCACGTGGAAAGTGATTAATTGGAGATTACTCTTCAATCGCATGCCTTCGTTGTGATTCCAGGGTTGCTTGTGGTGATGACACGTGTCCAGACGGTTATAACCGTCTGGGTGGTGCACGATTGTATTTCTTTCTAGAAGATTACTGTTGTAATCTGGTGTGACACCTTGCTGTGTGGACACAGACAAATAAATCCCAAGTCTGGGTTAAATAATATCCAAGTCTGGATATTTAGGCGGAGGTATTGAACAAAGGATTTTAATCCTTTGTTAAATTGGGGAAGGCGCAAGGATTCATGTTATCCTTTGGGCGCACGATTATAAGCTACTGATTGTTTCCTTCCTTTAATAAGACCCATGTGCGGCCGCGCAAGGTTAAAAAGGTTGAAAAAACCAGTTTGTGGTATGGTCTCAAATCCTTTTTATGAGGTTTTTGGGACCTTACCCCTTCACCTGGGTTTCCTTATTAATCATCACTCCTTTTGGTTGTGACTTCTTTATTTTCTCTTGACTTTTGCTAATAATCCAACTTCTTTTCTTAATGGTAAGTGGTTTCTCAAACTGTGCCTTACGAACAAATATTCCTTCCTCAGTATCTGCTGAGTATCTTGAGGAAAATGATTGAAATGAGGTTCCCTTATCTTTTGATGAACTATCTAATTGATGATAGATGTTCGAATTTCTTTGCTTACCCATACTATAAACTAATAAATAGTCAAATAACACAAAAACACATAATCACAGAATGGCAATTAGAAAAATTAAGTATTTCAAAATACTTAATTGGCTTAAATCAGTGGCTCTGATACCACCATTTTCTGTCATGGCCCCCGGCCCGGTTTGACCCGGTCCAGGAGCCGCGGGACAGAAATCCCGTGGTATTTAATTTGGCAGCGAAATAATTAACAGGATCGTTTAAAACTTGAAAATGCCCAATTATTTTATTTCATAATTAGGGATAAACCCTGTAATTTACAATAAAGGTGATTTCACTGGGAAATCCCTATTTTACAAAAACATGTTTCTTTATTTAATCGAGCCACTTCTTCAAGTGTGTAGTGCTACACGACACTTTTCCTGGATCACAGCAGATCACCTTAAACATGTTTTAAAAAGGTTTT
Source organism: Helianthus tuberosus (assembly GCA_030545235.1). Lineage (NCBI taxonomy): Eukaryota > Viridiplantae > Streptophyta > Magnoliopsida > Asterales > Asteraceae > Helianthus > Helianthus tuberosus. The sequence continues at coordinate 67,070,688 of CM060440.1, forward strand.
ATCAGCAGGGAAATACTGGCGAGTCACTCATTTTGCACAAAACGACACATTGTTATAATATACAGTATTAAGGGCGATTACATTGTTTATATATCAACCAATTACCCAACGGTATTTGTCACTCGACTCGTTTCTGTGACTATGGTCATATCACTCATTGGCTAACTCGTTGTCCAACGGTGACGGTTATCAAGTATTGTATACAAAACCCCACATACCGGCAGTAATTGAAGATTACAAAGACTTAATCCCTGTCATTATAACTTTGAAAACATTTAAGGTTTTGTAAAGCAATTTGATAAAAAGAGAATGACTCACATTGCAGATTTAAACGGGCAGAGTTTAGCCTACTGATAAGCCTGTTAACCTAATTCAAATAACAATGCACACGAAAACTAGGTTGGTAACTTTAATCCAACTTTTACGACAACTCACGAGATCAAAACCTTCACAATGAATGACAAAGTGCGATACTTAAACATCCATCGAATTCACGACGAATGACAAAGCATAACCCGAGTTTGGGCAGCACTTAAACATCCATCGGATTGGTTTCTATCGATCGGACATTAAATCGTAGCAGTGATCGAGTTATTACCCTGTTATCGCGGTAGAATTTCGTGATTGTGTGTTTTTTGGAGTAAACAGACGATATCTCGGTGTAGAAAACGAATTTTAACGTTGAACCAACGCCAAAATTCAAGTGCCAAACTCCTCTATTTATACTTGAAAAACGGCGCGCCCGCATGTCACGAGAGGCTCTCGCGTGGCGCGAGAGGTAACTTTTAGCATTGGGTAGCCACGTGTCTCAGTAGCTTGGGTGAGTCGACCGTTCGTTAAAATTCGATTCCTATCAAAAACTGTTTGGATAATACTGACTAGGAAATACCCCCCCTGAGTTTTAGGGGCCCTGATCCTGATTCCGATTGTTCTGAAAATTTTAGGGGTCATGCAGTATCACTTGGGGGGTCTCAATTAGGGTTTCTTATTGGGTAAAATATAATAAGAAATAATAGTTTTGGTGAGAGTTGTTACAGAAATGACCAAAATGCCCTTTCGGGGCATAGTTTGGTCATAAATAGTAAATTTCACATATGTATGATATCTTACTGATGTAATGTGATAAATTAAATATTTTTACTGATTTCAAAAGACCAGAACTTCAGTTTATTATAAAATCACTTTTATAAGCATTAAAATTACCAAAATGCCCTTATGGGACTTAAATTGATTTAAATTACTTTTTGGGCATATATGTTAACATCCTACTGATGTATTAACATATTTTAAGCATAATAACATTTGAGACCTGTGTATAATTCATTTGGTTACCCGTTACGCGTTTACGCGTTCGGATCAGTTTATGTGACTAGTTTACGTAAAATAACCGAAACGGGTTTAACCTTATCATTAAATCCTAAAATTCTAGAATGTGTTTAGTTTACCCATATTATACAAGTATCCATGCTTATCGGGTCTAAACCACATTCTATTCCGGTCTCCGCTTAATCTAGCGTTCAGAACCGTAAGGTTTCTTTCTAGCTAGCCGGTCTAAGTCTTTGACTTAATTAAAGACCCGTTAGCATCTTAATAGGTTATTAAACCTTCTATACAGATTAGTATCATCCAGTAGAAGGTACCATCATAAAGCTTTAGGATTTTACGGCTGAGTTACTTTTCACGTTTAGCTCAGGTAAATACTTTTAACTTATTTTCCCTTATACGGGCTTGGGATATGGTATTATAATAATACCACTTGGTCGGGTATGAAATCATTTAATCGGATTGTGATTAATAAATTTACATAACTCGTTTTAATCTTTCTTGTTTGATAACATAAACATTGGGGGTTAAATCGACCGTGTCCTGGATATACTCGGCTCATTTCATTTGAAAATGGCCACGACCTATGCACGGGGTGTAGGCATACACCTGACAGATGCAAACGCTAAAGTATAAACCCACATGTTGGGGATAACTCCTTTATGGGTTCTATAAGTGGTGAGTCGGTTAATCATGACCGGCTTCCAACCGGCCCCAATTGTAAGACAAACATGTAAATCTGTATACAAGATTATCTTTAAATAATTGTCCCAAGTTATAAATGATTAGTGTCTTGTGCACTTAAATCAATTTTCATAAATGTTTTCAAAAGAGTCAGTTAATTGTATTTACCAGTGTAAACTGACGTATTTTCTAAAGACTGATTGACAGGTACCTCTTGTAAATAGGCTGGAGCTATTAGGTGTCGTATAAGAGGATCTTGCAAATACCTAGATACCTGAAGTCTGTTATTTGTTTTTGTAACACCCCGTGTTTTCATAAGTGAAAGTCAAAGTCAAGGTCAAGTCAAACGACCGGATTCGCGCAACTTGATTTGTAGGAATTACTTTATTATGTGGAGTAAGTGTCGTTCATTGCAATAATCGATGAGTATTAAACATATTTCAATCGATCTACGACCGTGAACTATAGGAAGTAACAATGCGATAAAGTTAATCAACTAATAATCAAGCTATACTAATCGAATCAACATCGAATCGCAACTCGAACTGTGTATTTTACTTATTGCATATATGTGTATGTGTGCCTTACGTGTCACCTGTGCATGTTTATTTATGATATGTTGTGGTAATCAAGCGAACTCAATCGAAACTCGAAATCTAACTCGAATGCAACCGAACTCGAACCCGAATCCCGATCGAACCATGTTACATACGAAGTAGTTGGGACTAAAAGTAATTTGACTAGGAAACCCTATCGAATCGCTCGCAATCGAAATCGAAACGTCAAAAGATCGTCGCACCGAACACACCACCCAGGCACCAATCCGCACGGATTGTCTATCCGCACGAACAGCCAATCCGCACGGATTGCCCATCCGCACGGACAGACCATCCGCACGGATGACCGCCTGAGGAGTGTGAGGGAATCCGGACCAGGATTGCCATCCGCACGGATAACCAATCCGGGTGACGTGCAATACGCACGGACGACCCTTTCCCCTTTTGGCATCTTATAAATACACAGGTCACTCTCCAAACTTTCCACTTTTGGCAAGTGACGTCCGACCAGCAAACATTCTTCACCTTTTCTTCGATTTCTCTCAATCCAGGTAAGATCTCGCCCTAAATCTTGTACATTCTTGATCTATGCACACTTCTACACCTTTCTATCTTTCAAATCTTAACTTTTAACCGTGAAATCATCAAGATTCGAGGTGTTCTAGGGTGCTGTCATCATGAAGTTCTCATGAACTTCGAGTTTGACCTCATTCCACCAAGAATAACTCAGATCTGAAAGATTTCCCCAAGATCTCACAACAACTTCACCTAAATCTGAACTTTTCTAAAGGATAAAAGAGTTGAAAGAAATAAACACAAGATTTCTCCTTCTTTTACCCTCAAGAACGGTTGGAATAGGTTCAGTTCTAGTCTTCTACTCGATATTAGTGAAGCACTAGTCCTAGATCCGGATTCTACCTACAAGACATCTGATTTCGGGTTAATCCGGAATGACCATTCCGAGCCGCTGACCGGTCAAGCTAGGGTGATTCCTGGCTGGCTTAGTCATGCGGGTAAGAATACAGTTCCAAATGGTGGCCACGTAATCAGAACGTCTCGATAGAGCGACAAAGGCGACCAAGGGTAAACGAACGGAACAACTAGAACAAGAAGCTATCCGCACGGAGATGTTATCTGCACGGGAAATCTGTCCGCACGGATAGACTATCCGGACGGGTTGCCATCCGGACGAACTACACTTGGGACCCACAACCAAACGAGGTTGGAATATCGACGAACGAATAATCCGCACGGACACGCTCTGAACGGATTACCCTTCGGATCATGAGATACTAAGACCTTGAACAATTTTCAACATGTTCAACCGCACTGACCAATTGTCCGCACGGACAGACTATCCGGACAGATTGTCGTTGTCCGCACGGACAGACTATCCGGACGGATTGTCGTTGTCCGCACGGACTATCATCCGGACTCACCATAAAAGCTGATGTCCGCACGGACTACCATCCGCACGGACTGTCGTCCGCACGGCCGGCTTGAAGGGTTGAGATACTTAAAAGTTTTCTAAATACTACAACGAAAACTTCAAAGTACAAGCCATCACACACAAACACATCCTTAGAATAGGAATAAACAATCCACTCGAATAGTATCCACACGGACAAGTTATCCGCACGAACAAGCTTTCCGCACGGATGACTAATCCGTACGGATTACCATTCGCACGGATTGCTAATCCGCTCGGATGACCAATCCGCACAGATGACTAATCCGCACGATCAGGCATCCTACCCAATCTCACTTTGTTTTGTTTTACACGCCACTTATCGTTACGCTATCGAATCTATTTAGGCTAACCGCACTCGTTAAGCGCTCCCTTCAATCCAACAATCGTTGTGAGTATACTCGATCCCTTTTTGCTTTAAGCACTTTTGGGTGTTACATACGTTACGAATATTCAAACTACAACTATCACACTACTCAAACTATTTGAACGCTAACCGTTAATGCATGTCATACGTGGCTTATGGATGCTTGTTTGTTATGTTTACACATGGAATGCTGTCTACCTGCCTTAGCAACGATAGTACTATAGTTTGGACTCAGCACCCGTTCACACGGGGGTTGTTAAGGATCTCTTACTTGCATGGATTACGGTGGTAATCATGTATTGCGAACTGCCTCGGGCAGTCAACCCGCAGTCATTGGTATCGATGGATCTATGTCGATAACTAACGTGCTTCATTTCACGATGTGTACGTGCTGGTTATGCGTAAACGAATTCGAACTCTATATGCTATTATCAAACTTGTATGCTCACCTTTACATTAAATGTATTGACTTTATTTTAACGTATGTGACAGGTGCTTTGGAAGTTTACATGCTTAGCACGCTGTGAACTTGAGGCTAGGAAAGGTCTAGGATGCTCTCTGCGCTGTGATGAAATTGAAGCTAGGGAATGGAGTCCTAGAAACCAATAAACGAACTATTTTTATTTTGAATCTGAGTTGTTGGAACAGAATATTTGTCTTGATGGTTATCTGTAATGATTTGCTTACTGTCTGAGACATGGTATGGGACATGTTAATTTAAATTGAATGGTAAAGTTAGTTGTTATGGAAACTTCTGGACAATCTGTTTCGCTCAGTGCCATGCCCCGATGATTCCGCCATCGATTGGGGTGTGACAGATTGGTATCAGAGCCTAGGAATGTTGTGACTATGTGCCCTATGTGCTTATGTGATTATGTGATTTCATGTTAAGTATTTCCGTAATTAGACGTATTCCTACGCTTTAGTAATAGTAGACGTGTGAGGTGAGATTCGAATACATGTGTTGAGTTCCGTGGCGATGTCTATTGCAGACAATGTCGTCAGGATCCCGTCATGCTCTCTCTCGTCAGGAAAAGATGGACAAACGCCTTGCTTCCATCATCGCGAAAAGTGTAGCTAGGGCCGTGAGTGATGTTTACGAGAATGCCAGCAAATCGTCTGAAGAATCGAGAATTGAAGCTCCCAAAGCTAACGCAAGGCCTTTCAGTTTCAAACAATTCAAGTCGTGTGGGCCAAAAGAATTCACAGGCGAAGGAGGTCCTACTGCACTATTCCACTGGTTTGACTCTATCAAGGTTACTCTGCGACAAAGTGGTTGCCCTGATGACCTTCGAACTCTGAACGCTACCGGCGTCTTTCAGTCCCGTGCTCTAAACTGGTGGACGGCCGAGAGGAACAAGCGAGGGAACGATGCAGCTTACAGTCTGTCGTGGGACGAGCTCAAGGAAGTTATGCTAGAGGAATTCTACCCTCCCCACGAACGTCAAAAGCTTGAAGATGAATTTTGGCACATACAGCAAAAGGATGGAGACAATGCTGGTCTCACTGCTCGTTTCAAGCAGCTCAGCATTATCTGTCCCGACCAGGTCAAGACCCCTGAGATCACCATCAAGAAGTACATCCGACCCTTATCCGACTGCGTTACTGATTTCGTGCAAGCGGCTAAGACTACGACGATCGAGGAGACCTATCTGCTGGCCGCTGAAATCAACGACAAACGGGTCAAGGCTGTGGTATGGGATAAGACTTCCAAGCATCTGCATCAAGCTACTGCTACCGCACCAACTGTTGAACCTACCTCATCAAGTAACAAGAGGAAGAACAAGAGAAAGAACAGCTCCACCAACAAGAATTGTGCGATCACTGCTGCACCGATTCAAGCCGTACCTGCCCAACAACATCAAGTAGCGGTGCCTGTGGCCAATGCACCGCCTGCCAAGCGTGCATATACTGGACCACATCCGCTCTGCCCTACTTGCACCTACCACCACCCAACTGCTATCCAATGTCGCTTCTGTGCTCATTGCAACGTATACGGCCACTTCACTGCCAACTGCCGTATTCGTCAAGCTCCTGCCAACCAAGCCCTACTCACTGCCCCACAGGGTTAACAAGCTCCTCCGGCACCCGCAGTCAAAGCCAGAGCCTGCTTCACGTGTGGCGACCCGAATCATTTCGCCAACATGTGCCCGAACAGGGTAGTGAAACAAGAACCGCAACAGCAGCAACCACAGCAGCAACAACAACAACAGCAGCAGCAGCAACAGGCCGCACGCGCCAGAACTTTCAACCTCAATATGCGTCAAGCCCAGGCCGACAACAACGTGGTCAATGGTACGTTCCTTGTGAATGGTATTTATGCTTCATGTTTATTTGATACTGGAGCCGATAATTGCTTTGTGTCACTCGAATTTGAGAAACTCCTTAGTCGTAAACGTTCCCAACTCTCCTTGAAGTTCGATGTAGAAGTCGCTACCGGAAGAACCATCAGTGTTAGTTCTGTCATCCGTGATTGCACTCTTGAGCTCAACAATCACATCTTCCCAATCGACCTTATTCCAATGCAACTCGGAAGCTTTGATGTCATAATAAGCATGGACTTTCTTCGAGAAAACCATGTTGAAGTTGTGTGCTTCGACAAGATGATTCGTTTTTCGCTCGCAAATGGTGATTTATTGTGTGTATACGGCGATACTACCTCAAAGGGGCTCAAGCTTATGTCATGTATCCAAGCCAGCAAGTATCTCCGCAAGGAATACAGGGCCTTCTTGGCTAACATCGTAGTAGCGGAGAAGGAAAAGAAAGAGAAGAAGGAAGTGAAGGACGTTCCCGTGGTTCGAGAATTTCCTAACGTTTTTCCAGAGGATCTTCCCGGATTACCTCCAAGTCGTGATATCGACTTTCGTATCGACCTCATTTCTGGAGCCAACCCTATCGCTAAAGCTCCTTACCGACTCGCACCGTCAGAAATGCGCGAACTCTCAACCCAACTCCAGGAATTACTTGAAAAAGGCTTCATTCGCCCGAGCACCTCTCCTTGGGGCGCGCCGGTCCTTTTCGTCAAAAAGAAGGATGGGTCGTTCCGGATGTGCATCGACTATCGGGAATTGAATAAGTTGACTATCAAGAACCGCTACCCTCTACCTCGAATCGACGATTTGTTTGATCAACTACAAGGCGCTACGTGTTTTTCGAAGATTGATCTACGTTCAGGTTACCATCAGCTACGTATTCAAGAGGAAGATATACCCAAAACTGCGTTTCGTACTCATTACGGCCACTACGAATTCGTTGTCATGCCTTTCGGTTTAACAAAAGCACCAGCGGTTTTCATGGATCTGATGAATCGCGTGTGTAAACCTTATCTCGACCGTTTCGTCATCGTATTCATCGACGATGTCTTGATCTATTCCAAATCGAAAGCCGAACACGCGCAACATCTGCGTTTGGTTCTCGAGTTACTCCAGGGGAACCAACTCTATGCCAAGTTCTCCAAGTGCGAATTTTGGTTAGGGGAAGTTCAATTTCTGGGTCACATTGTTAATAGTCAGGGTATTCACGTCGACCCTGCGAAGATTGAAGCCGTCAAGAGCTGGGTTACGCCTAAGAATCCGTCTGAAGTCCGTTCTTTTCTCGGACTGGCGGGCTATTATCGACGATTTATAGAAGGATTTTCAAAGATTGCTGTACCACTTACCTCTCTCACGCACAAAGACAAGCCTTTTGTTTGGGGAACTAAACAAGAGACTGCCTTTCAAACCCTCAAATACATGCTCTGCAATGCTCCTGTCTCACATTGCCCGACGGAAACAATGATTTCATTGTCTACTGTGATGCTACCAACCTTGGTCTCGGGTGTGTTCTTATGCAACGAGACAAGGTCATAGCTTACGCATCTCGTCAGCTCAAAATCCACGAGAAGAACTATACAACCCATGATCTCGAGCTAGGCGCGGTTGTTTTTGCATTAAAGATTTGGCGACACTACCTATATGGTACCAAGTGTATGATCTTCACCGATCATAGGAGCCTACAACATATCTTTAATCAGAGGGAACTTAATATGCGTCAACGCCGATGGGTAGAACTTCTTAACGATTACGACTGTGAGATTCGTTATCACCCAGCCAAAGCGAATGTTGTTGCCGACGCACTTAGCAGACGGAGCTATCTGCTTAGCACTCGTAATATTCAAGCCCAACACAACCTCGAAACTCTCATCTGCGACGCTCAGCATGCATGTTTTAACGAACGCACCCTGAAGAAAGAAAGAATCTACCACGATGGAACCCAGCTTGTGAGCAAATCGAACGGGATATTCCACTACCTGAACCGAATTTGGGTCCCTAGGCGGACCGAATTGCGACAGATTATCATGGACGAAGCCCATAAATCCCGCTACTCTGTTCATCCCGGTGCTGACAAAATGTACCAGGACCTTCGTTATACGTACTGGTGGCCGGGTATGAAAAGGGATATCGCTCTCTACGTCGGAAAATGCCTAACTTGTGCTAGGATCAAGGCTGAACACCAAAGACCCTCTGGCTTACTCGAACAACCGCCAATTCCTATGTGGAAGTAGGAGAGTATAGCTATGGATTTTATAACCAAACTACCACACACGTCATCAGGTCACGACAACATCTGGGTTGTAGTCGACCGATTGACCAAATCAGCTCACTTTCTGCCAATACGAGAAGACTACAAGGTGGAACGGTTAGCCCGAATCTACACCGACGAGATCATTTGTAGACATGGGATGCCTCGTGACATCATTTCTGATCGTGATGCTCGGTTTACTTCCCGATTATGGGGAACATTTCAAACGGCACTCGGTACAACGCTAAATCTAAGTACCGCTTTCCACCCTCAAACCGACGGTCAGACTGAAAGAACGATCCGTACTCTTGAAGACATGCTCCGTGCGTGTGTTCTAGACTTTGGTGGTAATTGGGATAAACACCTGCCATTGGTCGAATTCTCGTATAACAACAGCTACCAGGCTAGCATCCAGATGGCACCTTTCGAGGCCTTATACGGAAGAAGATGTCAATCGCCTATTGTATGGCACGAGATCGGTCACTCGCAATTAACCGGCCCGGAGCTACTACAAGAAACGACAGACAAAATTTTCCAAATTCGAGACAACCTAGTGAAAGCTCGGGATCGACAGAAAAGTTACGCCGATAAAAAGCGCAAGCCTCGAGTATTTGGCGTTGGTGACTACGTACTCCTAAAGGTATCACCTTGGAAGGGTGTAGTCCGATTCGGCAAGAAAGGGAAACTCGCGCCTCGATACGTTGGACCTTTTAAGATTCTGGAAAGGATCGGAAAAGTCGCCTACAGACTCGAACTACCGGAGGAACTTAGTAGTATCCACCCGACTTTCCACGTGTCAAACCTTCGAAAGTGCATCACCGACCACGATTTACATGTCTCTCTAGACGATCTACAAGTGAACGAAACATTACACTTCGTGGAAAAGCTTGTCGAAATCATGGATCGCCAAACCAAGCAGCTCAGGCGCTCGCGCATTCCTATTGTGAAGGTCCGATGGGAAGGCAAACGAGGCGCGGAGTTCACTTGGGAACTCGAAAGCGATATGAAGGCTAAGTACCCGCAGTTGTTCAAAGAGTGAGGCTAGAGAGAGAAAGTAGTATTGTGACTTTGGTATTTTTGTACAATTTCATATTAATCTATAAAATAACCGATTATAGTACGAATCTGTGCGTTTGACCTTCGCAACCGAGAACCTGCTCAGATACCACTTGTAGGTCCCGGTTTTCAACTCCGTCACGATTGCGTATGACACGTTACACGTTCGGTTCGCAATCGTTTCAGAGACAAAATCGGTCCAATCAAAGAGTTCTCAAACGTGATCCACGGCTTTGTTACGGTCTCCAACTTAATTTCGGGATGAAATTTCCTAAACAAGGGGAGGCTGTAACACCCCGTGTTTTCATAAGTGAAAGTCAAAGTCAAGGTCAAGTCAAACGACCGGTTTCGCGCAACTTGATTTGTAGGAATTACTTTATTATGTGGAGTAAGTGTCGTTCATTGCAATAATCGATGAGTATTAAACATATTTCAATTGATCTACGACCGTGAACTATAGGAAGTAACAATGCGATAAAGTTAATCAACTAATAATCAAGCTATACTAATCGAATCAACATCGAATCGCAACTCGAACTGTGTATTTTACTTATTACATATATGTGTATGTGTGCCTTACGTGTTACCTGTGCATGTTTATTTATGATATGTTGTGGTAATCAAGCGAACTCAATCGAAACTCGAAATCTAACTCGAATGCAACCGAACTCGAACCCAAATCCCGATCGAACCATGTTACATACGAAGTAGTTGGGACTAAAAGTAATTTGACTAGGAAACCCTATCGAATCGCTCGCAATCGAAATCGAAACGTCAAAAGATCGTCGCACCGAACACACCACCCAGGCGCCAATCCGCACGGATTGTCTATCCGCACGAACAGCCAATCCGCACGGATTGCCCATCCGCACGGACAGACCATCCGCACGGATGACCGCCTGAGGAGTGTGAGGGAATCCGGACCAGGATTGCCATCCGCACGGATAACCAATCCGGGTGACGTGCAATCCGCACGGACGACCCTTTCCCCTTTTGGCATCCTATAAATACACGGGTCACTCTCCAAACTTTCCACTTTTGGCAAGTGACGTCCGACCAACAAACATTCTTCACCTTTTCTTCGATTTCTCTCAATCCAGGTAAGATCTCGCCCTAAATCTTGTACATTCTTGATCTATACACACTTCTACACCTTTCTATCTTTCAAATCTTAACTTTTAACCGTGAAATCATCAAGATTCGAGGTGTTCTAGGGTGATGTCATCATGAAGTTCTCATGAACTTCAAGTTTGACCTCATTCCACCAAGAATAACTCAGATCTGAAAGATTTCCACAAGATCTCACAACAACTTCACCTAAATCTGAACTTTTCTAAAGGATAAAAGAGTTGAAAGAAATAAACACAAGATTTCTCCTTCTTTTACCCTCAAGAACGGTTGGAATAGGGTCAGTTCTAGTCTTCTACTCGATATTAGTAAAGCACTAGTCCTAGATCCGGATTCTACCTACAAGACATCTGATTTCGGGTTAATCCGGAATGACCATTCCGAGCCGCTAACCGGTCAAGCTAGGGTGATTCCTGGCCGGCTTAGTCATGCGGGTAAGAATACAGTTCCAAATGGTGGCCACGTAATCAGAACGTCTCGATAGAACGACAAAGGCGACCAAGGGTAGACGAACGGAACAACTAGAACAAGAAGCTATCCGCACGGAGATGTTATCCGCATGGGCAATCTGTCCGCACGGATAGACTATCCGGATGGGTTGCCATCCGGACGAACTACACTTGGGACCCACAACCAAACGAGGTTGGAGTATCGACGAACGAATAATCCGCACGGACACGCTCTGAACGGATTACCCTTCGGATCATGAGATACTAAGACCTTGAACAATTTTCAACATGTTCAACCGCACTGACCGATTGTCCGCACGGACAGACTATCCGGACGGATTGTCGCTGTCCGCACGGACAGACTATCCGGACGGATTGTCGTTGTCCGCACGGACTATCATCCGGACTCACCATAAAAGCTGATGTTCGCACGGACTACCATCCGCACGGACTGTCGTCCGCACGGCCGGCTTGAAGGGTAGAGATACTTAAAAGTTTTCTAAATACTACAACGAAAACTTCAAAGTACAAGCCATCACACACAAACACATCCTTAGAATAGGAAGAAACAATCCACTCGAATAGTATCCACACGGACAAGTTATCAGCACGAACAAGTTGTCCGTACGGATGACTAATCCGGACGGATTACCATTCGCACGGATTGCTAATCCGCACGGATTACTAATCTGCACGGATGACCATTCCGCACAGATGACTAATCCGCACGATCAGGCATCCTACCCACTCTCACTCTGTTTTGTTTTACACGCCACTTATCGTTACGCTATCGAATATATTCAGGCTAACCGCACTCGCTAAGCGCTCCCTTCAATCCAACAATCGCTGTGAGTATACTCGATCCCTTTTTGCTTTAAGCACTTTTGGGTGTTACATACGTTACGAATATTCAAACTACAACTATCACACTACTCAAACTATTTGAACGCTAACCGTTAATGCATCTCATACGTGGCTTATGGATGCTTGTTTGTTATGTTTACACATGGAATGCTGTCTACCTGCCTTAGCAACGATAGTACTATAGTTTGGACTCAGCACCCATTCACACGGGGGTTGTTAAGGATCTCTTACTTGCATGGATTACGGTGGTAATCATGTATTGCGAACTGCCTCGGGCAGTCAACCCGCAGTCATTGGTATCGATGGATCTATGTCGATAACTAACGTGCTTCATTTCACTATGTGTACGTGCTGGTTATGCGTAAACGAATTCGAACTCTATATGCTATTATCAAACTTGTATGCTCACCTTTACATTAAATGTATTGACTTTATTTTAACGTATGTGACAGGTGCTTAGGAAGTTTACATGCTTAGCACGCTGTGAACTTGAGGCTAGGAAAGGTCTAGGATGCTCTCTGCGCTGTGATGAAATTGAAGCTAGGGAATGGAGTCCTAGAAACCAATAAACGAACTATTTTTAGTTTGAATCTGAGTTGTCGGAACAGAATATTTGTCTTGATGGTTATCTGTAATGATTTGCTTACTGTCTGAGACATGGTATGGGACATGTTAATTTAAATTGAATGGTAAAGTTAGTTGTTATGGAAACTTCTGGACAATCTGTTTCGCTCAGTGCCATGCCCCGATGATTCCGCCATCGGTTGGGGTGTGACAGTTTTCTTGTACTTTACTTATGATCCGCCTGTGGATCTTATTACAATCCAGTCTGTATATTCTTTTATTCGGACACCCAGACATTATGGTTTGTAATAGTTTATTCACCAAGCCTTCCGCTGTGCTATTATATTGTGTGTATTGACAATGATGATATCAACTACGTCACAATACTCCCCGCCGGGCCCACCGGTAATATGTGGAAATATCGGGGTGTGACAACGGGTCATACACATGTAGCGGTGAGCTATTAACTTATCAAATATGACAAGTTAAATGTGTTACACGCGTCATAATTAGATTAAGTGGGTTGAGCCAATTAGACATGTTTTTAATTATGGCATTACGGAGTCGACTCATTAATAACACGGACACATTTATAACGCAGAACACTAACCTGTGTGAAATACCTTAAAACTCGGGGATCTCATCTATTAGATTTACTATTTAGAAAATAGTTCTTATAACTGATAGACTAGATCATTCGCAGCAAAAATTCATACAATCCTAACATTCAAGTCAAATACAACCATAGTCAGTCTCTCGCTGATTAAACTTCCACAGATGCCATTACCATCACCCGAAGCTCTTGATATACGATAAATTATACATGTTTTTATACCCCAAAACACTTCTGTTTTAAGCGTTTTTTACCGAAATCGCAAATGTTAAGGACTAAATTTGGTAATTATACAATTTCAGGTCTTAAACGAAGCATAAAGTGAAAATCTGATGAAAACGGACACTTCCGAAGTATTTCTGATCAAACGGGCCAAAATCAAGTCTTCGGACCGGAATCGCACGCCCATGCCATCCGAGGAACGATCATGCAATCACTGCACACCCAGTGGAACGACCAGGTGCAGTCACGACATCAAACAAGTACCGATATCGCACGGTCATGCGATCCATCGCACGCCCATGCGACTTCCGAACGGTCATGCGAGATCGACAAATGATAAACGATCCCGAGATCGCACGGTCATGCGACCCCTCGCACGCCCATGCGACCCGTTGCACGGCCGTGCGATCCCAAGAACGCCCGTGTGCCTTTTTGACTAGACTTCCACTACGTCGGCCGCCCACGATCTCGAGTGGATGATACGTAATCAGTGACGTAAAAATGGCACGACCGTGCGACCCTTGGCACGGCCGTGCGAGACCAAAATTTCACCTATAAATAGCCCATTCGTGTTCAAACATTATGTTGGTTTTTTCTCTGAAAATATGGCGATCCTAGAGTTCCGGGACAGTTCTGATCAAGCTTTGTTCAAGTCTCGAGGTCGTTTTGATGCTGAAATTATCCACCCCGTCAACTTAGTGCATGTTTATGGTTCGATTCCTTGTTCTTGAACATGTAGTCTAATCATTGTGCATGTTATTGGGCTGATGTATAGTATTTGTATATAGTTATGTATTTGTAGTAATTGTGAACTTATTTCTTGAATAAATTTGGTACTGTAATCTAGTTTGTATGAAATCCAAGTACTTTTTATGTTAATCTTCATGATTGTATAATTGAATGTTTCATTGATGTTGTGTTCTTTATTGAGTTTGATTGTATTGAGTAATGGATATGTGATAATTTGTATGTTAACTGCTTTTTATCACTTATTTGTAAATTCTGTTTACACCATGAGACCAGACCCGGAGATTGGTATTACACAATATATGTCTTATTTGATCAAGAGTACTTTCCTACACGTAAGGGTTCTTATGAATTATATGGTGTGGATTACATGTTCTTGTATGCGGTTAATGATCCTTGTTTAGTAGTTTTGGTCTGAAATTGCTAGCTTGGTAGATTTGTATTCAAGACTTGTAAATGTGAAATTATTTGTTATATAGTCTACATAAATGCTTATCCTCGTGGCTGTATTGTGACCATCGGTATTGCTTTCTTTGATAAGTGAGGTTAGAAAACTCTTAACGGATGACTAATCTATCTTTAAAGGTTCACATAAATCAATAGTTCGCTAATGCATGATTTTAGGTAATTTAAGATGGGACTTCGTCTTACTTTTCCGAAGAATTATTATGTTAGAAAATTCCAAAAGGTGACTAGCTGTCTTGCAATTAGAAAATTGATAAAGTGCTTTGGTGAAATACATGTTAGATAACATGCTTAGGTTATTTGTGAAATAAGATATTTGTTATATTTATATTTTTATTTTTCAGTTAATTTAGTTAAACATCCAATCAATTATTTCTTCCTCTGGTAAAATAATAATAAAGATTCAGTACTTATAACATCTTACCTTTCATTTAAACTTATGTCTATATCAACTTTTGTCTGATTCCTGAACGATACCTGGATCTTACCAATACTTTACTGCATATGTGACGGGATGCACTTGTCCTTTGTTGTGTGTGTTTTAATGTTAAGGTATAAACCATTTTTATAAATTTAAAACTTAAAATTGTGCTTAAAATCAACTGTTTAAATATACGCTCTGAGCACACACCACTCTCAACTATCCAAACTTTATCATCATGTCCATACTAAAAGTCAGTTATAGATAATAATAAAATATGTAGGGCAAAGTATTCTAAAAACGGTCAAAACTCTAAAAATTGAAGAAATGATTTTAAGCCATTGGATCAAACCAATCTAGGGACAAGATAGACGCGGCGGCGTATTTATAAATATATGGATTTTCCAAAAAAAAAACGGGGATGATCATTAAGGGTAAAAGAGTCATTTGACAATATAAGAAGACAAAACACCAGAAAACTATTAAAACCGCCAAAAACATTAATAAACATAAATGTTATTTCCAAAAACATAAATGCTGAAGGTTCTAAAACGCAAGAGATGTCAGAATTATTTTGCACTTATAGTTTGATTCCTGCCAAAAGTAATTAAAAACACTGCTAAAAATCATTATATAAGAACAACTCATACAACAATCCATAATCATACTCAACGCATATAGTATAGGAAAATGCCATACAATAAATACCCACTTTAACAAACAGTAATGGCAAACATTGTTTCGTGGATGTTCAAAGCATCAGTCAGCAGATTCGTAATCATATTTGATGACAGAAGAAGAGTAATGATCAGGACCATAAATGCCAAAATGAATATGGATGAAGATGCTCAAAGAGGAATACTCGGTGTTGAGGTTCCTCTTAATAACTTATGTGAAGAAACACAAACCGTCATAAAAACATTAAGAAGAAAATTTCTAGAAAATGTTGAAGATCATTTTGTTGAAAAAACTATCGCAAGTAGGCATTATGATGAGGAAATGGAAATAGTGACGGCTGTGGAAATTCCCTTGAGCATCAGGATCAACATCACATATAATCATGGCTCATTGAAAAATTAGTAATACATTTTCTGCATCATCTTTACGTCATCTATTATGAATATATTGTTTTGGGAATTCCCTTATGTCCATGTTTTTCAAAACATAAAAGATGTGTCTGCATAAAAACTAAACTGCTCAAAACGTCTGCAGGAACAATAACTGGTACAATCAAGTTTCCGGAACATAACTTATGATACAAAAACATAAAGTAAGCACGCCATTATTGAAAGTGAGATAAACACCATAAATTTAAACCACTATTAGGTAAAAAAAATAATGCAAACCACATAACTATTAGTATAAGTGATAACAAAAACGTCATTTACCTCAAATAACGATGAATAAAGAGTTTTCTCACGAAGTCAGAGTTTTCTTATGATCCTCTCTATACACACACATCCACAATATTATAATACATACAGTGAGGATAAAAATACAATTTTACACAATTTTAAACGTTTAAGTAATACAATCATATAAAACATATGGTAAATGCTTTTAAACATATTGTTGACTTTTAAACCAATTACCCAAAATTTTTAACTGGCTATAACTTTTTACACATTAATATTTAAAAATATATACTAAAAAAACGAGCATTTTTTTAGTTTGAGTATGATATTATAGTTTATTAAAATTCCAAAAAATAATACCTTACGTGATTACCAACGTTCGTATTCTCACCATCGTTCAGGTACCCCTCTAATATATATATATAGGGGAAGGTTCAAATGAAAACTACTAGTTATTGTGAAAACTCAAAAACTAATTAAAAAAGCCAAAAAAACATACCAAAAATTTTTTTTGCACACTATTTTTCGTCATTTTTTATATATAAAAAAATTTTCAAAAAAAAAAAAAATTTGTAGTGCACACTACACATGTGTATTATTACACATGCGTACTACAATTTTTTTTTGAAATTTTTTTATATATATAAATACCTGCGATTTTTATAAAAAAAAATTGAAAAAAAAAATTGGTGTGTTTTTTAGGCTTTTTTTAGTTAGTTTTCGAGTTTTCACAATAATAGTGGTTTTCATTTGAACCATCCCCTATATATATATATATAGAGAGAGAGAGAGAGAGAGGAAGGTTACGTACATTACGTACGTGACCAAATTACGCACGTTATAAACTCAAAAAACCAGCATGCGTGATTATTTCATATAACATGCGTGATTATACCAAACTTTCAAACCGCCTGGGTTTGATCAATTTCGTCCAATTCGTTTCAAATTTCTTTTCGTTTCACTTCAAATTGGCTATTGTTAGGTCAATTTCATAGAATTGGGTTCAAATTTTTCGTTGATTTTGAAAAGTTTCATCAAAATATCGACCCTCGTAATCAAACCGTATAACAGAGGATGAAGAAGCATGACCAAGCTTTGATTCAGACCGTAGAACAGAGGATGCAGGAACATGACCAAGCTTTGATTCGATTGGAGTTAGAGGGCAGTAACAATGGTTTCAGATCGTAGAACAGGGGGTGCGATTTTTGAACCGGGAGGTAGGGCATGCGTGATAACGTGCGTGATTTATGTTTCCTACATGCGTGATCAGGTTTTTTGAGTTTATAACGTGCGTGATTTTCAAATGAACGTGCGTAATTTGGCCGCGTACGTTCTCTCTCTCTCTCTCTCTCTATATATATGTATTATAAGCTAACTGAATAATATATATTATGTTACATATAAAAAAATATAATAATAATAATACATATATAAACATAATTATACATACACATATATTAATTCATATATAATAAAAAAAGTCCAGTCTAGTGAATTTAGATTAATAATAAAATAATTAATATTACTGTATATTTTTATTACAGAATAGAAGAGTAATTATACATAAATATATAATAAAAATACTAAATAATATATATTATGTTACACATCGAAAAATATAATAATAAAAATATAAACATAATTATACATAAACATATAATAATTCATATATAATAAAAAAAGTTGATTTGAGTTAACTATAAGCTTAAAAATTACTCATGATGCAAACTCAAGTCTTATTAACATAAGGTTTGAAAAAATAAAACTCAAAATATCTCTCTATAAAAGAAATATATTGGTATTTTGTTAGGAAGAAAAGGTATTATAGAATCTATACTTTTATTAAGCATGCAAGTGATGTTGGTTCCTTTGTGGCCGGCATGAATAATGACCACAGGCTAAGTTTTCTCTTATTATATTGTATGTATAAACAAAACAAAGTTACTTTCAAACTAAATATTATATTACTCTTTTGCCATTAACTATAACTAATATTATTATTTTTCAATTGAACCGGTCTTGTAAGCTCACACGAGTGTGAGCCTGATGCCGAGCTGCACTTGGTGTGTGCCACTTGGAGCACTAGTTGGTTCAGTCACCCAATAATCTAGATGATGTCTATTTTGGCATTTGATTAGTCAAATAGTTTATTAAAATGATCAAGTATTATTTAAATAATCTGTTTATTATTTAAATACTTAACTAAAAAAAGATAGTTTCTTTACAAAAGTTTAAAGAAAACCGCTTATTATCGTATGATTGTATCTAAACACCGAAATTTAATGACACTGATAAAAAAATTCCTATGTATGTCATTTCTTACTTTATTTGTTATCGTATGATACAATGAACTTTCTTTGAACATTGAGGTACTTTACTTGTCTCATTGGTGATGCAATTTTATAGCATAACATCATGTTATAGGCAGTGGCGAAGCTTAACCCGAATGATGGGGGGTCGAAAACGTATATACCAAAAAATTTCTATACAAAAACTACATATATAACACTACTGACCAAAAAATTCGGGAGGTTGGGCGCCCCTCCCCGCCCCTTCTATACTTCGCCACTGGTTATAGGTGGTGTAAGAATTAAGAGGGATGGATGGATTCTTTTTCGTTTCATAAAACTTGTGTAACTTAAGTGAAAACCTGTATTCAAAGGTAGAGATCATACGTAGTATTTTTTACTTATCGCAAATTAGAATGGATCACCAATCTATAAAGCTTACAACTGTTTGATCATTTGAGTCGGGCATGCTTTCTCTCTTCGCAAATTAGAATGGATCACCAATCTAAGTGTTTTGTGTTTGTATGTTCGCAAAAGGCAAGTCAAAGTGACAAAAGAATGATCTTTAAATAAATCCAAGAGAAAATTACAAAAACTTCGTAACGACCACTGTGGTCGAATCATGCACCAAACGCAGTGGGCCTGGTGTATTTTTTTTCTCTAGAATTCAATGTCTTATTAACTCCTACTTTAAACATTAGGCAAAATTCCAAAAGAGATAAAATTGAGTAGGTTTCGATGTAGAAGAGAGGAAGTGACCCCAAATTTCTTCCTTACGCTCAATAAAATATTTGAATTAAAGTTGTTAAAGTAAATTATACGGATGGTTAATCTCGTAAATCAAACTTTTCTTAAAAATGGACGAATATTAAATTAAAAATATCTATAAAACATATATAAATGTGAAAGTGAAATTTAAAATCTTTTGTTGGGAACATTTCACCATCCATCATGTCTAGTTTATTTAGAACCGTTTTGTATGTTTTGGTCCAAAACAACGATTTTCTCGTTTTAATCCCTCACTTTCATAAAGTTGGCATGATTATTTACATTGTGTCATATGCAAAGCAAGACCTATAAAAATAAAATGATAAGGGTGAGGGGAGTGGTTACCTATTTCAAATAGGTAAACTCTCAATTCATCCAATCACATAGCGTCATGTCAAGTCACCTAATTTGTTTACCTAATGCTTAAAAAATGTTGGCGGTGATTTATCTAATGAGGTTTAGGTAAACTATTTTTTTTTAAAAAGGGAAAAATGTGTGATTCATTGAGAAGGAATGAACCTCACCACACACCCATCTCTCTCTCCCTTCCCTCCCTCTCACCGACTCGGTGAGCACTCACCGATTTCGCCCCCCATTTTGATAAGATCTGAGCAGTAAAAAGGTTGGTGGTGGATGGGGGTTCGGTACCGAGTGGGTTTACCGCCCCACTCCGCTCACCAGTTATTGACATTCCTTTTATTTATTAATATATATATATATATATATATATGTATATATATATATATTTGTATATAAAAGATTTACATTTTATTTCTACAGTTTTTATTTATATATAAGTGATCAAATACAAATAGTTTTTGACGTGCAAAGCGTACAAATACCTAGAGTCTTTATGCTTGAAATGCAGTAATTATTATTACGCTACAATTTCAAAGTAGCGCAATATTAATTACTCTAACGCAAACAAAATAACTCTAGGTATCACTACGATTCACACGTTAACCTTTATATGTACCAGATCTCTTCTTGTATATGTATTATAGTTGATGAAATGTTCAAAATAACGAGGAAATCATATTTTAATTATCCCAAACCTATTAGCCGGGAATAATCTTAACTCAAAAAATGTTTATAGACGGTCCTATTTTTGAACATATTTTCCTTCAGCGATCTCATATTAATTGAAAGTTAACACAGTTAATTTTTTTATGAAGTGGACTACTTATGTAGCAAATACGTCAAAGTTTTGATGACATAGACTGGTTATATGGCAATTTTTTGATGACGTGGACTACTTATGTGGCGGTCCACGTCAAGTAAAAACTAACGGGTTAACTTTCAATTAATATACGAATAACCAGAGTAATTATGCTTGAACTGCTATAATTATTATTACGCTACAATTTTAAAGTAGCGCAATACTAATTATTCTAATGTAAACAAAATTACTTTGGTTATTTGTACGCTTCACATGTTCACCTTTATCTGTACCCGATCTCTTCCTGCATATGTATTATGGTTGATGAAATGTTCAAAACCTCTTGGCCGGGAATAATCTTAACTTAAAAATAATTACAGATGGTCTCAACTTTGAATATATTTTCTTTCAGCGATTTTATACTAACTAAAAGTTAACACAATTATTTTTTGATGAAGTGGACAACTTATATAGCAAATAAGTCGAAGTTTTGTTAACTTAGACTACTTATGTGGTAACTTTTTTGATGACGTGGACTACTTATATGACGGTTTATGCCATATAAAAACTAATGGATTAACTTTCAGTTAGTTGGTGTATATTCACTGTAGAAAAATATGGTCTTGGATTACTTTCTTGAGTTAGGATTAATCTCAACAACAGATCAAAATTTGAGATTATTAAAAATAGTTTTTTATTTTATTTTGAGATTATTAAATTAGTTTTTTTTTTTAATTTTATTCATAAATAAATACCATTTATTTTGGTTGTTTCATTTGTAGGGCACCGAACCTATAAAAAGACCCAAAATTAAAGTGCACATAAAAATCCCATGCCTCTGACCATCTGCCACGTCACCAGTCAAGCATCTACTTACACGTACCCTACACCAATCCAACGGTCCAGATCACATCGCATAATCCAATCAACGGTCGATTGACCATCTTCCAGACACTTCGAAAGCCATAAGTTCTCAATATAACCAGGGTTAGTTATCTAACCATGCACATAACGCGTTCTTTACTGCAGATTAACCGCAGTTAAAAATGATTTTATTCACATATACATACAATACACCCCCACCAAAGACAAAGACAGAGCTAGAGAGAGAAAGTGAGCTTTTCTAGAGAGAGAGAGCGAGCCAAAAAGTGCACAATTGATACGAGGAAGACGAACGAACAGAAATTAGGTTTTGTGATTCTGAATTTGTGATTTTTAGTTTGAAATTTGGTGAAGAAATTGTTCGATTTGGTGTGGTGAATCTGTTTTCGGATATTTTGTTCGTGTTGTTTCTCCGATCTGCATTGTGTGATTTGATAGTCGGTTTACGGATCTGGTAAGTTTTCCGGTTTAATTTGTTGTTCGTCGATAGCGATTCGTGTTATTGTTAATTAGGTTTTGAATTGTTTGATTATTGATTCGATTTAACGACTCGTTTGAGTTTTGGCTCGATTGTTTGGTTTTGAATCTGTTTGATTGTATGATTAAGTTGTACGGATTGATTTGTGAAATTTAATGGCGTATTATGTGTTGATTATCAAATGAAAATGTTAATCGTTTGTACTCTCTCGTACTGGATCTCTAAGAGTATGATTTGTGAATGCGTTTGATTGTTGATTTGATTTAACGATTCGTTTGATTGTATGATAAACTTGTACGGATTGATTTATGAAATCTAATGGCTTATTATGTGTGTGTTATTTGTTGATCATCAAATGAAAATGTTAATCGTTTGTACTTTTTGGTACTGGATCTCTGAGAGTATAAATTGTAAAATGATTTTGATTATTGATTCGATTTAACGATTCGTTCAAGTTTTAAGTTTAAGTTTTAAATTTGTTTGATTGTATGATAAACTTGTACGGATTGATTTATGAAATCTAATGTCGTATTTTGTGTGTGTTATGTGTTAATTATTAGATGAGAATGCTAATCGTTTGTACTCTCTGGCATTGGCATTGGATCTCTGAGAGTTTGATATGTATTCTCTCATATGTTGTTCATAAATATGGTTGATTTTGATCTTTATAGTGTAAATTACTGATGTTTTATAAGATCCTAAGTTTAACTTTATGCTAGAATCTATACATTTAGACTTTTGATCATATCCAGAAGAAGATGAAGCATCTGTTTGCTCATATGATTGTTAAGTGTTGATGAAATGTTTTGAAAAGTTTGATACGGGTAGCTGATTGTTATGTATGCTTATCATGTTTTTGGAACAGATTAGTCATAAAGAGACTGATTTGGATCAATCGGATGGCTCTCTTGATGTAGTGATAGTGTAATACCAACCACGCTACTTTCTCCTCTGCCTCCACGTATCATCTAGTGTTCTAGACGCACGATCTGTCTGTGTCAAGATTAGTTTGAAGCGTGTTTTGTGATTCATGGTCGTTTTTTGACCATATTTTGAGTGGACTGTGAGAAGATCTTGGGTTTGATTGTCATTGGGTGAAGAGGATACAATCCATCATCCCCTGCCGCCTCCCTTTGTTAATGTCAAGTAACCTAGACAGCCCAATCAAAACTCAAATGGCTGTAGCGGTTTTCAACAGTCCCTTAGGGAGGGAATACCATGCGAACGATGGGATGGAAGTGGCGAAACCATCAGGCAGGAGACGCGTTTTTGTTCAAACTGAATCTGGTTGCGTGTTGGGGATGGAGTTAGATCGAAGCGACAATGCTCACACAGTTAAAAGGAGGTTACAGGTTGCACTTAACGTCCCGGTTGAAGAAAGTTCTCTGACTTTTGGAGATACGGTTCTGAAAAACGACCTGAGTGCAGTTCGTAACGATTCTCCTCTTCTTTTAACACGAAACCTCATGCACAGAAGCTCTTCAACTCCTTGTCTTTCTCCAACCGGTAGGGATATACAGCATAGAGATTGGAGCGGTCCTATTGAAATCTTGGGGCATTCTAATAGCTTCAAGAAAACTAAACAGCTTGTTAAGGAGATTGTGAAAGCGATGAAGATTGGTGTTGACCCGATCCCGGTTCAGAGTGGACTTGGAGGTGCATATTATTTTAGAAACAGTAGAGGTGAGAGTGTTGCAATAGTGAAACCAACAGATGAAGAGCCATTCGCACCGAATAACCCTAAAGGGTTTGTCGGTAGAGCTTTAGGTCAACCAGGGCTGAAACGGTCTGTTCGGGTTGGTGAAACCGGTTACAGAGAGGTTGCTGCATACCTCCTTGACTATGGTCGCTTCGCCAATGTGCCACCCACCGCACTGGTCAAAATTACGCACTCTATTTTTAATATTAACGATAACGTAAGCGGGAACAACAACAAATCAATGAAGATGAAGAAACATTTTAGCAAGCTTGCTTCTCTTCAGCAGTTCATTGCTCACGACTTCGATGCTAGTGATCATGGAACGTCAAGTTTCCCCGTCTCTGCTGTTCATCGTATCGGTATATTAGATATAAGAATTTTCAACACGGATAGGCATGCGGGGAATCTGCTTGTTAAAAGGATCAATGACGATGGGGCTGATAGGTTTAGTCAAGTGGAACTCATACCCATCGATCATGGTCTCTGCTTACCTGAGAATTTAGAGGACCCGTATTTCGAATGGATCCATTGGCCTCAAGCGTCGATCCCGTTCACTGAAGAAGAACTCAAATACATTCAAGATCTTAATCCGTATCGCGATGCAGACATGCTGAAAACCGAGCTTCCAATGATCAGGGAGGCTTCTCTCCGTGTGTTGATTCTCTGCACAATTTTCCTGAAAGAAGCGGCTTCTTACGGGCTTACGCTTGCTGAAATCGGGGAGATGATGAGTCGGGAATTTCGTCGTGGTGAAGAAGAACCCAGTGAGCTCGAGTTGATATGCATGGATGCAAGAAGGCTAGTTGCTGAGATGGAAAGTGATAGAGGGGTGTTCATATCATCATCTCCTAAATCCAAAGGACATGAAGATTCGTTCCTGTTCGAAATGGACGGTTGT
This sequence comes from Helianthus tuberosus, assembly GCA_030545235.1. Classification (NCBI taxonomy): domain Eukaryota; kingdom Viridiplantae; phylum Streptophyta; class Magnoliopsida; order Asterales; family Asteraceae; genus Helianthus; species Helianthus tuberosus. The sequence goes on from CM060440.1 coordinate 67,095,703, forward strand.
GATGATTCTGGTTTTGACTTCATGGGTGACTTTACGTGCCCGACTCCTCCTTCCCACTTTGGATTTGGGCGAAACCCGCTTTCCAAACTTCAAGAAACCATTGAAGAAGAGGACGAAGAAGAAGAAGATGGTGTTGCATTTGATGCACCGGGAAAGTCCGGTTTGGTGTCAAACCCGTCAATGTTGCCGAAGAACAACTCGTTTACGGCTCATAACCTGAAGAGTCTGAAGACAAAGACTGAAAACAATGGGTATGGATATGGGTTCGGGTATGGGTACAGAAATGGGAAGGAGAACGGGAACATAGGAGTGAATTCATCATCTGGTCATAGGAGTGCAAATGAGCAGCTTCCCGCTAGTGCTAGTTTTGTGAAGTTTGCAGACATGAACGAAGACGAATGGTGTGTTTTTCTAGAGAAGTTTCAAGAGCTCGTGTACCCAGCTTTTGCAAACCGCAAGTCGGTAAGTGTAGGGCAGAAGCAGCTACAGAGGCTGGGTACTTCTTGCCAGTTTTGAAAGAGAGTCTGCAGCAGGTATAACCGATATAGTTCAAGATTATGAGTTATGAGTATGAGGTTCAATAAGGGGTATGTTTGTAAATATTGGTGAAGAGCAGGTTGAGTGGAGATCTGGTTTAGTTGTTAAAAGAGTTCTTATATATTTATCTAATTACGGACTTGTTTAATGAATAATTTGTAGTATGAAAAATCAAAAAAAGGGTTTAAAAGAAATTAAAAAAAATATTGTAAATATAGCTATTATTTAAATAGTTTACGACTGTCTGGGTGAATGATAATTATCATCTTACATGTTTTTTGTATTTTTATGCAATTGAGTATAAACCGCAAATGGTTTGAGAGTTATATGGTTCGGTTCATGGCTCAACGGTTTGAAAGTGTTTTAACCTTTGCTACACATACTTTCTGTTCTTGTAATAGCTAATCACTATATTTTAAGCGAGCTATACGTATGAATCATTTTATCGATTTTAATGTTTTAAGCAAACTAATAACTGAAAAAAAAATATAAAATTGAGGATAAACTGAACTGTTCATAAAGGTCTGGCTGGTGGCTGAACTAAGCAACCCAACAATTTGACTTGTTTTTTAAAAACTATAGTTAATGGTATGACATAAACTTTACTTGACCGAACAACGAAAATGACATTTTACTCGAATCAAATTAATCAAATTATGTCGGGTCTCATTTAAAGTGACGACACACAATCCGACTGTTGGCGATGGCATGGATTAAGTCGTAAGAATGCATGTGGACATCGCCAAAGTTGTATCTAATCTAGAACTACCGAAAGCTAAACGAAAACCTAACCTAATGGATTGTCGGATTTCGTTATTATAGAAACTCAAAAGGTTTGGTTTTATATAGAAATACAAACCGAAAGAACCAATATGCCCCAAATTGGTATAAATTTATTTAAGTACTTGATAAAATATATTATTTTGAAAGTTTGTCATCAAAGAGACGCTTACATTTAATGTGTAAGCTATAACCATAACCCATACTATATGAAAATTGAAAGAATTGGTTTCATATATCTCAACATAACGTATGGACGGTTGTGATGATTTTGTTTTTCAATTTTCATAAGTGGGTCACATTGATGATAAATCATATGATATGGCTCCCACAACTGATTTGGAGCAATGAAGTTTTAACCTTTATTGCAAATATTTAGGGAGAAACCCTGACTTTTGACCATTAAAATCTTTTTGATGTTGACATCTTGTGATTTTTGATGAAAGACTTTACTTTTTATACCAATATTCAAAGTATCTCTTAGTTGACATCTTGTGATTTTTGATGAAAAGAGTTTACCTTTTAGGGTGTCCGGTGTGGGTGCGTCAAAGGGTTCGACAAAGGCTTTTGTCTCGTGGCAAACACCGTCGCCGACCCTTTGCCGATGCGGTTTGGTTGATCACGCGGCGTCTGAATGCCGATGCGGGGAGATGTGTTCAAACGGCTATAATGCCGTTGGGATTAATAAACAAAAATCATTTTTTACCTTTATAAATTACACAAATTCATTTCCATTTTCACCAAACAAACTCAACATCCATTTTCACTACATTTCACTCTCATTCTTTCAAATATTTTCAAAAAAATGAAGGCTCAAACAAAGGTGAAGGCAAGAAAAAAATGGTAGGGTCCGGTTCGAAGGCGATGGCTCAAGATAAACGTGGTGGTTCGGGTGGTTCTAGTGTGCCGTTTCATCCCCACCTTGGGTTTGCGAATCAAACCCAACCTCCATTTTATTTTAACCAACCCATGCATCAACCTTTCGGTTATGATACCCAACCCATCAAAAATTGGATGCAGCACGGTCTGACGATGGTTCGACCCGGTTATTATGATTACTCCCTAGACGCCCAAAATGCTTTTGACCCGTTTTCTTTTCAAACCCCAAGCTCACAATCACCGAGACCTTTTCAAACCCCAAGCTCACAATCACCGAGAGACATACAAGATGACTCCGATGAAGAGTTCGTGCCGGATACCGAAGAACAACATTTTGATGAGGATGAAGATGTTCCGGTTGAAGAAAATCCCGGGAACGAAAATGAAGCCGCACCGGAAAGAAAAGGAAAAGCGAAACGGGAAAGTTGGACGCCTAAACAATAAACTAAACGAGAGGCGTTGCGACAAGGTCTCGGTGAGCAACGAGAGGCGTTGTGACAAACAATGTACGACAAGGACTTGGAGACGTTTAATAGGCCTACCGACAATGTTCACCATGCGATGTTGGAAATCACACTCGCTAGAAAACGTGAGATCGCAAAAAAATATGGATGGCCTTGTGATTTTTAGTTTTTTTAAACTTAGATTTTATTTAAAATGTAATGCTTTGTTTTTATTTATAAAACTTTGATGTTTTTTCCATTTTATCTTAAATTAAAAAAAAACAGAAAATAAAAAAAAAGTTTACCACTTCAGCAAGTGTCTAAACCATTGTCAACACTTTTCAGCAAAGTTTAAACACTTTTCACTGATTGACATGGTGCACTCTGATTGGTTGTTTTTTTGGTTTGCCACTCTAAGGTGTTTAACCACTCCTTACACCCTTATACCAATGTCATGTGATATGGTAATTTTTTTCTTTGTATGTTGTACATTTATGATACTCGAGTAACACCATGTGAAGAAATAGTAGTAGGGGAACTTTAAAGTTATAACCCTTTAAGTCTTTAACATGAGTTAAATAGAGATTGTTTATGTGATTATCACACCGTGTGTAATTCTTGATGCTAAGTTTGCATTATTGTTCGATTCTTTGGTTAATCTTGAAGGTGAAAACCGGTAAAAAAAATTCTCACTCGTATCTCGAAAACATGATGAAATGTACATTTGATAATTATGACTCACTCATTTACTTGTTGAGTTGGGTATAAAATGATAACTTTTTTATTTGGGTCTGCTAAAATTATACCACGAGTCAGTTTGGGTCTAATTAAATTGTACAACATATGTGTAAACCTTTTTGTCACTCTTATAAACCTTGCTAACTAAAAATGGGTTAAAATAGGTAAACAACACCCACCACCACCACCTTGTCTCCCACAACCACCCCATCGCAAGCTCAACCTGTCTTCGCCACCCTTGCCTCCTTCTCCACCGTCGCAGCCAAGACCATCATCGTCACCGCTCCTCTTCCGCTGCCCCTCTGCCACCTCTACAGCTATCACCTCCACCATAACCGCCACCACCCCTCTCCTACGGTCACCGTGTTACCACCACAAATATAGCGGCTGGACGCATTTTCTTTTCAAATATGACTGATTTCAAAGTTGGCCACTCTTTGTTAAAACCTGCTTTTATCCAAACGAAATTGACACTTTTTAATATTAGTGAAACCGATGATAATAATTCTCTTTGTGTCGGGGGAGCGGGTCCGTTGACCTCATGTCGACCAAAATTTTCGTTAATAACTTAGATCACTCACATCCCTTCCACCAAACATATGTGAGTGTGTTTTTTATATTATAAAAAGTGGTTGTAACTGTTTGTGAGAGGAGGAGATAAAAAAATGTTACCGATTGTATATTTGAGGGGACACTGTTTACCCTCTATAAGTTTTATAATAAATTTTGAAGGTATTTATGAGTGGATGGCAGAAAAAGATAATAATAAAGGTATTATTTAATTGAATAAAATAAATTTTGAAAGTGATTATAGTGATTTTTAGTATAATTTTATGATAAAATGGTGATACGGATGTGAATGCTCTCATATGGTGTATTATTTCCAAACTATAAATTAGAAACATGTTTTTGCTTTATATATTTGTAACATATGCATTGGGAGCTTTTCAAAAAAGTTTTTGCATTTTTCACTTTCAATCTAATTGTTTTTATCTTTTTGGAATAATGGATTTTAATAATCCGAACTATTAGTCGTTGGCCGACAACGGTCCCAACTTTAAAAATAACCAGGGGTGGTCCCTCCTTTTCACATATTGTAAACTAGTGGACCTTTACTAATATAATCTTAGTTTCTTTTTGTTCCCTTTTCCTTTTCTGTTAGCGAAGGTCCATTGGTTTACAATATGTGAAAAGTTGGGACCATCACTGGTTATTTTTAAAGTTGAGACCGTTGCCGGCCAACGGCTAATAGTTCCGATTATTAAAATCCATTATTCCTTTATATTTTAACCCCTTTAGCTTTTAAAAATTTAACCCAAAGCTTTTCAACTTTTTCAATTTAACCCCAATACTTTTTTATTTTCAACTTTGGTCTCCCCATACTTTGCATCTTTCGCAGGTTTTCGTTTTACGTTTCGTTCTAAATTTTGTGAGTCAACACGCAACAACATGCATGTGGGATTTAACGTTTTTTCGCCTGTTTTTTTCCCGTTTGATAGGTGATCGGAGTGTCACGCTCCGGTCAAAGATAATATTTATAAGTCCGAATTACCCTTAACAAATAGTATGTGGTTTGCGAATGGACTTGATTGATTTTAAAGGTGTGTCACAATTATGAAGCTTACTAGATTGTTTTTATGATTTTTGTTTGTTTAGAAAGATGTTGAAATGAACTAACAAGTTTGAATTGATTAATTGACTACTAGAACGTGAATGATTACAAGAAAACTTTAATTAACGATTATAAAATAGTGAATTAGAACAAGGTTCACACCCGGTTCAACAAATGCAAGACCTAGGGTTACTACACATTTTAACTTGGTTTAATCAAATTAGTTCATTAACGGGTTGAGAATCACAAAGCTTAGGTGCCAATCGCTATCAACGTTATAGACAACGGACCACAATGCACTTCATTATAGACTCGTAAATCCTATCAAGAGACAAGGCATAAATACGCATATTCATTTTACAAAGTCAAATTTAATCATTCATTCGACAATTCACAAATTCAATACAAACGTATGAAAATTGTCTAAAGATTCAAATGCAATTCAACTTGTCACAAACCAAATATCAAACACATAATAAAACCCAAGATCTTACAAAAGTCTACACCGGGGTGAAGCCTCCAAGAGATTAGCCGCTCATGATCGAAAGGACTTGATCACCAGATGTTGAGAACTTGAAAGTGAACATCTTGAATCTTATAATTGGTTGAAGGATGACGATTAGGGTTTGAATTAAGTGATGGTGATGAATGGATTGATGGATGGATGAACTAGGGTTTGAAGACGAAGATGATGATGAATTCGATGGTTGATTCGGTTGAGGGATGAATTGGATTCATTAGAGATGAAGTGGTGATAGGTTTTTGGCTCCAAGATGCTTCCCAAGTTCAAAAACAAAGTGTAACTCCTAAAAATGGATCAAAACAAGCTTTAAAACTCGTCACCAACCAAGAAATCAACAAAAATCCCGTCAGGCATCAGGAAGTGGCGTCGCCGACGCCCCTGGTGGCGTAGGCGACGCCTCACAGATAGTGGGTTTTTCTGTTTTCGTGTTTCTCGCTTCCGATTGACCCGTTTCGCGTCCCGGTGGTCCGTTTTTCGTCCCGATAGTGCGTAAAGCTCCCGAAAAGCTCCTTAAACTTCATCAAACCTACAAAACACAATTTTAATTAAAAGTAGGCTATTCAGAATTAAAACCCATGTACAAACATCAAGTTACACCAATACGAACACCAGTTTTCGACCACGTATCAATAGGCAAGTCGCAACGCGTCTATTTTTCTCCGTTTGACAAGTTCGTCGCAAAGCACGGATCCTAGTTGACTCCGTTATTTTTTTCTATGTTTTACCTTTTTGTCTAATTGTTTCGCATTAACACTCCAGAACGGGCGTGCGTGGTTCAACAATTTTACGTATGTTTTTTGTTCGGTGTTATGTTTTACTTTTTTATTTAATTTATTTTTACAAGCTTTTCTGATGTTGGTGTTCGCTGGCAGTGGTTTGGCATTAGTGCTACTTGGAACAATTTTATGAACGTATTTAACTTATTAAGTTTGTTACTAATAATTTGTTTCGAGTTTACCGTTATACCTCATTTACTTAAGAAAAACAATCTTTTTAACGTGTATATTTTTATGTACGTACCAGTATAAATTCGATTTGCTCTATGTGTCAACATAAACTTTTCTGGAAACGAGTCAGGTCAAATATAATACGTTTTTGTTTAAAAAAACATGTTTACATGCATATTTTTATGTACGTTTCGATATATATTTGAGTTGGTGTATGTTTCGACCTAAACTTTTTTAGGAAATGAGTCAGGTGATGTTTTGTAAATTTTGTTTCGAACCGAGTGGAATCAAATTGTGGTTTCTTTTTTTCCATTTTTTCAAATGCTCTAATTCATCTCTTTTGATTATACGTGTCAGCTTTTCCATTATACCCGTTACATTTTCTATGTATGACTCGGGTCACATATTATACGTTATGATTGTACGGTATAAATTTTATTTACTTTATGTTTGATCCAATTGCAATGCTTATGTAGGTTACATTGAGTTCAATCAGATATGTCGAAACATGTGTTTTCATATGGTTAACGCATCACATAACGTTTGGACTAATCCATTCGATGTTTGCGATGTACCACGCCACAACGCGCACGGGTGTTATTGCTAGTTTCCTTGAAAACCTAACCTTCGAATTGGTACCACTAGATATGCGTAAAAACCTAACCTTCAAATTGGTACCACTAAAAAGCCGTTCAAAAAAGATATGCGTAAAAACCTTCACTAAATATTTTTTCGTCAAGAAGCAACGACCGCAAGCGGTGGAAGACAACGAGACATAGCCAAGAAAAGAGAAAAAAAAACTGAATTTAAAAAAAAGGCATGTAGCATCTATTTATTGTTCAAATGATACCTTGTGGGTGTTAAAAGTATATAATATTTTATTATTTGTTTTTTTTCCTCAATGCGTTCTTTTACGGTACTTGGTAGAGTCGTGGAGACACCCTTCTTTTTCAAAACCAGTACACCGGGAATAGTGAGTGACAAGGCGGAATAAATATTGTAACACAACGATCAATAGTGAAAACATTGGGACATCACTTGGTAGATTGTTCTGTTAGGATCTGAGTTTGACTTGATTGTGTTGTTTTAATAAGATGGTAATGGAAGAAGATAAAACAGAAAAATAATTTGCAGCGGAATGAATGTAAAACTTTATAACACAATCAAGGAAAGATTAGCTTTCATCATACAATGCTTTCATTAGTCAAAAGATTGAAAATACAATATTTAGACCTATGCATGCATGAACACTAACTCCCCCTCAGCCTGAGCTCACAATGTTAGTTCGTACAAGATGAGTGTGTGCAAAGAGCTGATAGAACAGTACAGACACTGTCTATTTATAGTACAATCCTAAACACTGTGGCATCTTTGCTGACGTCACCTAGACAGTGACATCTAACCTCCTAACAACCTCTAAACAATGATGCATTACAGACACTGTTACATTAAGACACTGATTAGCTAAACACTGATGAAGCTATCCGCTGATAATGCTCAAACACTGATGAGGCTGAGCAGTGCTTTCCACTAAGGTTGATCAGGCCTTTGATTCCAGTAGTACTTTAACTTCAGCAACACTTTGACATCAGCAGTTGATTGGTCTTCAACAGTCTTTGCAGCAAACAGAGCTTTGCTATAACAGTCTTTACACAAACAGTCTTTAGGGATCATAAGTTAAGTGCCACTGCCATTGGAGGGAATTAATCTTCAAACACTGTTATTGGTAATCACCTGTTGAGAACCAGTTTTGGCTTTGAATCATCTGTTCTTCAAGGAAGGATTGCATGAGCCGACAATCTCCCCTAGAATAGATGATGCCAAAACACTTCTTTATTTGATCTTTATTCTCTCATCAGCCTTTCTCGGATTTGCCCTTTGAACTGGAGCTCAAAATCCAAGGAATCAATATCATCTTCATCCCTTTGTAGTTGAAGGTTCATTAGATCTTGGAGGTCATCTGCATTCATGTCACACCCCGATATTTCCACATATTACCGGTGGGCCCGGCGGGGAGTATCGTGACGTAGTTGATATCATCTTAGTCAATACACACAATATTATAGCACAGCGGAAGGCTTGGTGAATAAACTATTACAAACCATACTGTCCGAGTGTTCGAGTTTATGAATATACAGACTGGAATGTAATAAGATCCACAGGCGGATCATAAATGTAACAAGAAACAAAAACAACAGACTTCAGGTATCTCATGGATTTGCAAGATCCTCTAATGACACCCTATAGCTCCAGCCTATTACGAGAGGTACCTGTCAAATCAGTCTTTAAGAAAATACGTCAGTTTACACTGGTAAATACAATTAACTGACTCTTTTGAAAACATTTAAGAAAATTGATTTAAGTGCACATGGCACAAATCTTTTATAACTTGGGACAATTATTTAAATATAATCTTGTATACAGATTTACATGTTTGTCTTACAATTGGGGCCGGTTGGAAGCCGGTCGTGATTAACCGACTCACCACTTATAGAACCCACAAAGGAGTTATCCCCAACATGTGGGTTTATATATTATTTTAGCATTTGCATATGTCAGGTGTATGCCTACACCCCGTGCATAGGTCGTGGCCATTTTAAATGAAATGAGCCGAGGATATCCAGGACACGGTCAGATTAACCCCCAATGTTTATGTTATCAAACAAGACATATTAAAACGGGTTATGCAAATTTATTAATCACAATCCGATTAAATGATTTCATACCCGACCAAGTGGTATTATTATAATACCATATCCCAAGCCCGTATAAGGGAAAATAAGTTAAAAGTATTTACCCGATGCTAGCAGTAAAATCCTAAAGCTTTTGAAGGCACCTTCTACCGGAAGCTATTTAATCTGTATAGAAGGTTTATTAACCTATTAGGATGCTAACGGGTCTTTAATTTAGTCAAGGACTTAGACCGGCTAGCTAGAAGGAAACCTTACGGTTCTAAACGCTCGATTAAACGGAGACCAGAAAAGAATGCGATTTAGACCCGACAAGCTTGGATACTTGTATAATATGGGTAGACTAATCACATTCTGGAAATTGAGGATTTAATGATAAGGTTTGACCCGTTTTGGCTATTTTATGTAAACTAGTCACAAAAGCCGATCCGAACGCGTAAACGCGTAACGGGTAACCAAATAAATTATATACAGGTCTTAATCATTATTATGCTAAAAAATATGTTAATACATCAGTAGGATGTTAACATATATGCCCAAAAAGTAATTTAAACCAAAATAAGTCACATAAGGGCATTTTGGTAATTTTAATGCCCATAAAAGAGTTTAATAGTGCAACTGAGTTTCAGATCTGATTTAATCAGTAAAAATATGTATTTTTATAAGTTATATCAGTAAGGTATTTTATATATGTGAAATTTATCTTATATTACCAAACAATGCACCGTAGGGGCATTTTGGTAATTTTACATAGCTTTAATGGTCAAAATCGACTTCTGAGTTTAAAAACTTTAGCTTACTGTATAATTATATAAATTAGCTTAAAACATCAGTGGGAAATAAGTTTTATATGTCAAATATAGTTTTGACCCATACTAGGTGCTAAAAATGCTTAAAAGTCGGTTTAAAGGGATATTCGGTTTAAAACAGGAAATCCGAGTTTTTGATCAGTTTATAAAGTTCAAAATACTTTATTTATTATATAAAATCAGTAGCAAAAGGTTTGGTATTAAAAAGTTATGTAAAACTCATTTTATGCATGAAAAGGGTAAAACCGACATTTACCGAAATCAAGCTATAATCCTATGTTATGCTCAGCCTAAAAATAATTAAAAATCTTCAAAAATCCCAAAATATTATTTTACATCAGTAGGTATAAAGTTTGGTGTCAAAAATCGGGTTTAGATAGGCTTCATACTAATTATGCCATTTAAATAATAAAAGCTCCTTAATTACGCTATTGAGCATAACTTCAATTCTAGACCACAAACTGAAGTCAAATTTTTAGGACATGTCTAAATATCAGTAGCAAAGGTGTTAGTCCATTCACATTGCTAAAAATCTCATTTGTATGTAAAAAGGGCGTTTATGACATTATTAAGCATAATTACGATCAAGTGCATATAATTCAAACCACTAGGAACCATGCAATATAACTCCAGAGGGTTATACTACTAAGTAATGTGGTCCTAATGGAAGCTTAAAACATGAAAGAATTAAGCTTGAACGGGTCAGAACTGAAAGTCAAAGCAAAAGTCAAGCTTTTGCGACTTTCGGTTATAAACTGACCTTAGACTATTAATTGCCGGGTTAGGACTGATAAAACATGTTTTAATATTGATTACCAAGTCATTAGAATGTTAAAGGGTAAATTACACTTTTCGTCCTTTATGTTTGTATCGAATTGCAATGGATGACCTTTAACTTTAATAATTACAGTCACAATCCTTTCTTTCGAAAACTCGTTACATCTTTCATCCTTTAACACTAACAAGGTTAAAATTTTAAGTTAACTTAAAACATGTGCCTTGCACATCAGGGTAAACTGGTAATTTAATTTTGTTTTTATAAAACCCTGTCTCTTCTCTGATCCATCTCTTTCCCTCTTTCTCTTCATCTAACCTCCACCACCACCATCATATCCAGTTGCCGCCGCCACCACCACTACCACCATAATCAGTAAACACCACTTCTGCCTCTTTATAACAAATCCCCCACTTCACAATTCAAGATTCAAAGATAGCTTGTTCAAATTTCATACTTTACACTCCAATACAATGAAAGCCAGAAAGAAACCTGATGCCTACATGTATAAGGGCCTTATTATTTTTATAAATAAAATATTAAAAAGTAGGCACCTACTTATAAAAATGGGGACACACGAATGCATAAAACCCATCAAAATAATTCTCGGCAGATTTTTTGGGATAAAAAACTCAACAATCTTTCACCGTTTCTTGAACTTGGTTCTCAAAAAGGTTATGAATTGACTCCAATTTATGCTAATTCTTGGTCTTTACTTGTTAAAATTAAAAGTCAACATGACTTTTTAATATTTAGTTTACTGTACATATGAAATCTTGTTCGGGTTGAAGAATCAGCCAAACCTTGACTGCTATCACCGTGAGGGGACGTTGTGGCTGATGACCGAACTCCAAGTCTACTGCAATCGCTTCCAATAACACCTGTTTTCGAACAGAGTTTTCTCCCTCTTCGTTCCGAACAGAGTTTTCTCCCTCGAACTATGGCGGCTAGGGTTCCGTCATGAACCCCCAAAAGCGATGGTTGTTGCATATTCCAGATCTGCCGAACGAATGTAAGATTCGCATGTTCCAGATCTGATTCCAACATTTCAGAGGAAGGAAGGAGTGATAGGCGTTGGTGGTTAGGGGTGGTGGTGTTGGTGCAAAGGCATATATAACACCTAATTGTATAGAGAGAGAGAGAGCTGAAGAACAGGGATGAGTTTATAGAGAGGGATGAGATATGATTATTTAATATATTTTATAAGTTTTTAATTTTCTTTTATGTTTTATTTATAAAATATTTAATTAGATTGATAAAAAGACTAAAGTGCCCTTATACATATAAACTTAACTGAAAATTTTAACCTTGTTTGTGCTAAAGGATGAAAGATGTAACAAGTTTCCAAATAAAGGATTGTGACTGTAATTATTGAAGTTAAAGCTCATCCATTGCAATTCGATACAAACATAAAGGACGAAAAGTGTAATTTACCCAATGTTAAAATATAATTTAGAACCTCTGTTTTATTAATTAGAATCATTTTTGTAATTTCTGTCCAGTTTGACTTTTTGTCAAACTAATTTGACCCGACAATTGACCAGTCAAACGAGATAATTAGGAGGTGCCCTTTTAAGGGTTAATCACCTACACTAATGTGGTTCTATAACCACTTTCAATTTGATCAGTGGTTAAACCATATGTAATTAAAACAAAAGTCAAACTAAATTTACGATAAGCTTGACTTAAGAGTAATTAAGCTAATTAAAACGACTAAACATGAAATTAGAGGCTTACTAAAAGTCCTAGCTGTCTTTTCTACACTTGATAATCCTCTTCTCACTGATGGAAGCTCCAGAACAAGTCCCACAAGTGAATTGTTTGCAAATGTGTTTATGAACACAAGAATAGGTTCCTTTATATAGCAAAGTCCATGAATCTAGATCATTTCCAGGTGTAATTGGAGGCCCTGGGATCACCCCAGGTGTCCTAGCTAATGTAATAAACCGACTTACCGCTCCCTAGGTCGATACAACCTAGACTAAGGCGGTGTAACAGCTTTAACCCGCACCTGGAAGGATTTTTCTGAACTGGGCATGCTGAGGCGGGCCGCGTAAGACTTAAGGGAGTCTTACGCGGGCCGCGTGGACCGGCTAAACTGGCAAAACAAGTTTCCAAGCTGGCAGTTTCAGTCCCTGCTCGTTTTTGACCCTTTTTAACCTCATTGTTGACATGTCGGGCCCTTGTAGTCAGTATGTTGAGGCTCTAGGATGAATAAACTAAGTTCGTTATGTAACACCCGTTCTTATAAATCAAGGTTTAACGTATATTTTATGAAAATAATCATTTAAATAATGATTACATAAACAACGGAAATACGGGTTTGTTAAAACTTTTACAATTGAAGTGATATACAAAATGTAATTTAATTGGCCGTTTAAAATAACGACAAAAACAACGTTGCGGAAGCTTCATTTAACGTGTGTTCGGTTCTTGCTCGATGCTTGATCTTCATCCGGGAATCTCAACTTTCTCCTGTGATCAAAACCAACATAAAGGTCAGTTTTGATAATTAAATAACTAATACAACGAGGAAATTAGGAAAACCCAACATTGGTGTCTTGATCCCAAAGTAATAACTCAATTCTGACCTCCACCGTCATTTTTATACTTGTACACGCGTTCGTCGCAGTTCATAAACTCTTTACAATGAGTTAGAATACATTTTGGGACCCCTTATGGGCTACGAGACTGATTTGAACAAATTCTGCACAATCGGGTGAACTGGCAGCTGACGCATGGCCGTGCGTCCATCCGCACGACCGTGCGGTACCTACAGCGCCAGGGGACACAGGTAGTGCACGAGCCAGTGCACTGGTTTACTCGGATACGCACGACCGTGCGACCAGGAGCACGACCGTGCGACCAGGAGCACGACCGTGCGACCAACGAATTTTTACGGTGACAACCTACTGGTTTACGGTGATTCAGCACCCACCGTAACTTACGGTAGAACCGTAAGTTACGGTGGCCCCTGCATTTCCAGCTTTCCATTTTGCCGTTTCTGATACGAAAACTTCCGTATCTTTCAAACCGCGTGTCCGTTTGACCTACCGTTTCTTCCTACGTGTTTGTAATTTAATTCTCCATCATATGGTGTTAAAATCCGACATACGGCTTGATAAAATTTAAGACCTTTAAGTCTTCGGCTAATTACTCTTTTATCAAAATTTGACCCGTTTGTGAATTTTATCAAATCAACATGTTTATTGCCCTTGTTTCTTTTGTAAACATATCCTTATGATCGTTTCCTATAGTACAAGGCTCAAATCACGGGTTATTACACATTCTTAACCCGTTTCGCTAATACTTCCATTTTGACCCGTTAAGGACATTTATGTCCTTTTAAGCATAATTTCGCTCGTTTCCTTTATGTCTCATAATTACACCCGTTTATTTTAATTAGTTTTTCCACTACAATTATGAATGTGGTGAGTTTAGTGTAAAAGACTATCTATTCCGAAAAGTACCTCTCAAATATACTATTTTGCGACAAGACGCATTTTAAGGCATTTAACCCTTGATAGTTTATGCCTACTATTTCACACGCGTCTAAAGGTTACAAGATCGTAATGTAAGTTCTTAAACAACCTTTATGGGTTGTTTGCCTAATTTACCCTTCAAGGGCATTTTAGTCAACATTAGCCCTTCATTTACTACGAAGGGCTTTCGCTACTTATATGGCCGTAAAGTATATTATCCACAACTATAATTACACATACCTGGCTCGGGTCAACTTATTAACCCGTTTTGATACCTTGCCTCTATAATATGCTAATTCGTAGCATTTTAATCCATAAACCATTATTATCCTGTAAGCATAAGACTTGACACATACTTATTAGTCGTCATTGGTCAAATGGCACTACAATTTACCCTTTGACCCGTTTGGTCTAAACGACCAAACATTTTGCATTTAAATTCAGAATGGTATATATATTCATATATATATACCATTTCGTTATTTAACCCAAATCGGCTTACGCCGTAGGGTGTCTTATAACTTTTACTTATGTTTGTCGGTACACGACTAAATTACCATTTTATCCCTTTCCTTGTTATGAGTTACCCCATACGGTAACATTTCCAGATTCATTGTATGCTTATCATTTATGGCCATATTACCATTTTCCCATGTTTACCCCTCATCATGGTTTTTACCAAATATTGCGTATGTCCCGACTCGTATCAATTGCGTCGGAAATCCATATTTCCCAATATTGTTTTTATCAAATTTAAAACTTATAGAATAACTAATTTTTCTTCAAAAGGTGTAAGTTTCACCTACCTTGCATCCGAATTACGCTTTTCTTTTCTCACTTGCTTCGATCGACCCGCTTTCTCCCCAAGCTTCATCTAGCTTGTTAGGCGCCTACTATCATCATAATTCATAAGATGGTTAGATTAGTCATTATCAATTATGACTACTCCATCTAACGGGTCTTATGTCGACTTTATCACTTGATTAAATCATTGGTTAGTTTGACTTCCTAGAAGCCAATTGATCTATCAACATACTAAAATGCACACTTCACATGGAATTTCTACATTTTAGCTTCGTTTAGGCATTTTAACAAACACCTAGCGGGCATAATTTTACATATTTACTAACTAGTTCGTAACTAGTTATTTTTACCAAGATTTACATCAAAATTCAACCCTCCATGTCTAGTGTTCATGAACAACATCTAGTTCTAGTATCATAGCAACCAATATTCATCAGTTTAACACCCTAACCGAGTGTTCATCATATTGTCAACAAACCCATTTAACACACATGTAAGTAATCACCAAATCATTCAAGTCATAGCATCATATGCATGATTTCTACTTAGGGTTTTGTTTCTAAGCAAGTATTCATCACTAATCTAGCCATAGCTTCTATAATCCATGCCTAATTCGCGATTAGGATGATTATCAAATTTTTACAACTTCACTAATGTTAGAATTTCGACATACCTTACGATCCCCTTGACTTGGTGATCGTTTCTACGCGTTCATGCATTGATTTGGATCTTGATTCGAGCTTCAATTTGACCAATTTGTTGTAGTTAGGGTTTGAGCTCATGAGAGCTTTCTCCTGGTCGCTCCAGAACACGCACCACACTGATGTGTGTGTGTTTTATTTTATTTCAAGTTTAATAATCCAAATTTCAAGTTACCCGGCTTTGGTCCCTCGTGTTTGGTTAGTTATTAATTAGATCGCAACCTAATTATTTTCAATAACATTCCCACTTATTAACTAGGTTTAATATTCCTAGTGAACTTAGTGGGTTCGGGAATATTTATGACTAAGTTTATTTTAGGTCCCGTTAACTCGGGCCTTTCATCCCTTTTATTTCCTTAAAAGCTTTTATTCACCTTTTAGTAAATATTAGGATTATTTATTCAAGTCCTAATATTCACCGGGTTAAATTTTACCACTAACGGTATTTTCCCCGTCTTTAGTATTAACGGGGTTTAATTACCAAACCCGTTTTCGGGGTGTTACAAGTCTACCCCCCTTAAAGAGGTTTCGTCCTCGAAACCTTTTCTTACATAATTCATTGAGTTCAAACTCAATGTATTTGATACGAGATATCATTTAAACGTTACTTATACTTTTAACCAATTATTAGTATTACCAGATAAACATGGTAACATCTTTTTGGTCCCTAATTGTCTACGTACCTCATATGACTTAGTGCAACTTAAAATAACGTAATCTCGTTATTTCCACTAGTTTAGTTAACTTAGCGATATCCATCGCTTTCATATACTATCGAATTTCCTTATGAATCCGTAATTTTTGACTCGTTTAAAGATCTTTAGTGAAATCTTTCACTTTTAGCAACTATTTCTTTTGTTTTCAAATTCATTTATTCGGTTCAGTTATACCGAATCCACCGCTTACAAGCTACCATTTTACTTAAATGATCTTAACCGGTCTCACTGACTAGACTTATTAGTCCAGTTGCTTTTTACCGCTCGCTTGGTTATAATGTGATTCCACTTCACATTGCATTTCTTGACCGTGACCGTGTCACGTCATGTTTAGTTTATATCAACCTTTCATTTTTTCGAAAATACCACTTTTTGGATATAACGTCTTGCGCCTATCGGTGTCAAGACTTGAACCTTTCATGCTTAATATTCAATTTTCCTATCAGGATTCTGATTCGTAAAAACATTATTTCTTACTAAAACCAAGGTTTTAGTTTAGGATCCTCTCTTTATCTTTCGTCAATTATCCGTAACAGGACATTGACAGTCTGTAATTTATTCTTTTACAGTCTTGGTTTTATGCGAGGATTTTCAACTGGTTCTCTCGCTTGTTAAATAACCCGTAGGTTCTTTCACGTAGCCTTGTAGGCTATTTCCTTAGGTCTTCACCCCCTTTTTACTGAAAACACTAAGGTTTATTTCCTTTTCTTTTCGTGACCCAAGAGTCATTCTGGTCCCGTAGACCTTAACACTGTGTTTAATCCCGTAGGTTATGATGATCCCGTAAATCATCTTTTATTTGTATCTACATTCAAATGTATATATATATTCATATATAGCTTCTAAGCATGTCTTGCTATGTTTAAAATCGTATATTTTCGCTTATGAGCTTTAGTTGACCTTGATCGTAGTCTAAGGCTTCATTTGTTTATTTCCGGGCGAAATTTTCTGACTTTGTCCTTACGTTGGACGTTTTACAAAAACGACCCGTTAAGGGACATATTCGCATTTTCCGGGTTCGAGTGTAAGTACACTACCTCCCAATGCTTGTTTAAATCATTTTACATGCTTGCGTTTTCTGGGTTCGAGTGTAAGTACACTCCCTCCCAATACTTGTCTAAATCATTTTACGTGCTTGCGTTTTCTGGGTTCGAGTGTAAGTACACTCCCTCCCAATACTTGTCTAAATCATTTTACATGCTTGCGTTTTCTGGGTTCGAGTGTAAGTACACTCCCTCCCAATACTTGTCTAAATCATTTTACATGCTTCTTTGTCCCATCACTCGGGCTCATCACCGTAATGTAATACGCTTCCGTCACCCGGCTGTGCGTTTACATTATTATCAATTACTTTTGCTCATTTGATTCTTTTGGGTACTTTTAAGTTAGTCCCGTTCACCCCGCCCTTACTACATCGGATGTAAATGTGTCCGCTATAAGAAACTCATGGTATCATATGCCACTACTTACTTGGCCAGAGTAAGAAGTTAACACATGACATACACGACCTTTTTATAGTTTTCACACCACGCCCTATGTAAGTAACGCCTCTATTTGGTTTCTCTTGGAAACAATATCCAAGATAGATTTTCTATTCGGGCTTTTCCAAGTTTTTAGTCTACATATGCAACTTTCAGCCTCTACGTATTCGTTGCATATTACTATTCATGTAATAACTTAAAATGCGCACCTGTAGGAGCTTGCCCTAACGGGCTTTTATGTCGTTAACCTTGTTCGCGATCATCACTTAGTTTAGGTCCTTGATGAGTATGCTCCTCTTGTCATACTTCGGACCGCTCCTCTATCACATCCTTAATTTGTTCAACTCTTGTTATCTCTGAATGCAAGTGTCCTTCAATCAAGGCATTCACAAAAGTTAGTAATGTCAACTTTACTAAATGCCCGTATCATAATACAAGGCTTTTCTATTATACGCGTCAACGCGCGCAATTTCGTCAACTATATTCATCATTTAATTTAGGTATCGTGTGTCACACGATAGCCTTATGTGTTGTTTACAACGCTTTAGCGTGCTTAAACTTATTAACACACATGTACTTACCGGATTTGCGATCAAGCCTCGAACCGAACACCAATCTTTTTCAAGAGCATAAGGTTTAAGTCCAAGCATAGTTCTCCCACCATACTTGAATCTCTTAAACCAAGGCTCTGATACCAACTTGTAACACCCGTTCTTATAAATCATGGTTTAACGTATATTTTACGAAAATAATCATTTAATTAATGATTACATAAACAACGGAAATACGGGTTTGTTAAAACTTTTACAATTGAAGTGATATACAAAATGTAATTTAATTGGCCGTTTAAAATAACGAAAAAAACAACGTTGCGGAAGCTTCATTTAACGTGTGTTCGGTTCTTGCTCGATGCTTGATCTTCATCCGGGAATCTCAACTTTCTCCTGTGATCAAAACCAACATAAAGGTCAGTTTTGATAATTAAATAACTAATACAACGAGGAAATTAGGAAAACCCAACATTGGTGTCTTGATCCCAAAGTAATAACTCAATTCTGACCTCCACCGTCATTTTTATACTTGTACACGCGTTCGTCGCAGTTCATAAACTCTTTACAATGAGTTAGAATACATTTTGGGACCCCTTATGGGCTACGGGACTGATTTGAACAAATTCTGCACAATCGGGTGAACTGGCAGCTGACGCATGGCCGTGCGTCCATCCGCACGACTGTGCGGTACCTACAGCACCGGGGGACACAGGTAGTGCACGAGCCAGTGCACTGGTTTACTCGGATACGCACGACCGTGCGACCAGGAGCACGACCGTGCGACCAGCGAATTTTTACGGTGACAACCTACTGGTTTACGGTGATTCAGCACCCACCTTAACTTACGGTAGAACCGTAAGTTACGGTGGCCCCTGCATTTCCAGCTTTCCATTTTGCCGTTTCTGATACGAAAACTTCCGTATCTTTCAAACCGCGTGTCCGTTTGACCTACCGTTTCTTCCTACGTGTTTGTAATTTAATTCTCCATCATATGGAGTTAAAATCCGACATCCGGCTTGATAAAATTTAAGACCTTTAAGTCTTCGGCTAATTACTCTTTTATCAAAATTTGACCCGTTTGTGAATTTTATCAAATCAACATGTTTATTGCCCTTGTTTCTTTTGTAAACATATCCTTATGATCGTTTCCTATAGTACAAGGCTCAAATCACGGGTTATTACACATTCTTAACCCGTTTCGCTAATACTTCCATTTTGACCCGTTAAGGACATTTATGTCCTTTTAAGCATAATTTCGCTCGTTTCCTTTATGTCTCATAATTACACCCGTTTATTTTAATTAGTTTTTCCACTACAATTATGAATGTGGTGAGTTTAGTGTAAAAGACTATCTATTCCGAAAAGTACCTCTCAAATATACTATTTTGCGACAAGACGCATTTTAAGGCATTTAACCCTTGATAGTTTATGCCTACTATGTCACACGCGTCTAAAGGTTACAAGATCGTAATGTAAGTTCTTAAACAACCTTTATGGGTTGTTTGCCTAATTTACCCTTCAAGGGCATTTTAGTCAACATTAGCCCTTCATTTACTACGAAGGGCTTTCGCTACTTATATGGCCGTAAAGTATATTATCCACAGCTATAATTACACATACCTGGCTCGGGTAAACTTATTAACCCGTTTTGATACCTTGCCTCTATAATATGCTAATTCGTAGCATTTTAATCCATAAACCATTATTATCCTGTAAGCATAAGACTTGACACATACTTATTAGTCGTCATTGGTCAAATGGCACTACAATTTACCCTTTGACCCGTTTGGTCTAAACGACCAAACATTTTGCATTTAAATTCAGAATGGTATATATATTCATATATATATACCATTTCGTTATTTAACCCAAATCGGCTTACGCCGTAGGGTGTCTTATAACTTTTACTTATGTTTGTCGGCACACGACTAAATTACCATTTTATCCCTTTCCTTGTTATGAGTTACCCCATACGGTAACATTTCCAGATTCATTGTATGCTTATCATTTATGGCCATATTACCATTTTCCCATGTTTACCCCTCATCATGGTTTTTACCAAATATTGCGTATGTCCCGACTCGTATCAATTGCGTCGGAAATCCATATTTCCCAATATTGTTTTTATCAAATTTAAAACTTATAGAATAACTAATTTTTCTTCAAAAGGTGTAAGTTTCACCTACCTTGCATCCGAATTACGCTTTTCTTTTCTCACTTGCTTCGATCGACCCGCTTTCTCCCCAAGCTTCATCTAGCTTGTTAGGCGCCTACTATCATCATAATTCATAAGATGGTTAGATTAGTCATTATCAATTATGACTACTCCATCTAACGGGTCTTATGTCGACTTTATCACTTGATTAAATCATTGGTTAGTTTGACTTCCTAGAAGCCAATTGATCTATCAACATACTAAAATGCACACTTCACATGGAATTTCTACATTTTAGCTTCGTTTAGGCATTTTAACAAACACCTAGCGGGCATAATTTTACATATTTACTAACTAGTTCGTAACTAGTTATTTTTACCAAGATTTACATCAAAATTCAACCCTCCATGTCTAGTGTTCATGAACAACATCTAGTTCTAGTATCATAGCAACCAATATTCATCAGTTTAACACCCTAACCGAGTGTTCATCATATTGTCAACAAACCCATTTAACACACATGTAAGTAATCACCAAATCATTCAAGTCATAGCATCATATGCATGATTTCTACTTAGGGTTTTGTTTCTAAGCAAGTATTCATCACTAATCTAGCCATAGCTTCTATAATCCATGCCTAATTCACGATTAGGATGATTATCAAATTTTTACAACTTCACTAATGTTAGAATTTCGACATACCTTACGATCCCCTTGACTTGGTGATCGTTTCTACGCGTTCATGCATTGATTTGGATCTTGATTCGAGCTTCAATTTGACCAATTTGTTGGAGTTAGGGTTTGAGCTCATGAGAGCTTTCTCCTGGTCGCTCCAGAACACGCACCACACTGATGTGTGTGTGTTTTATTTTATTTCAAGTTTAATAATCCAAATTTCAAGTTACCCGGCTTTGGTCCCTCGTGTTTGGTTAGTTATTAATTAGATCGCAACCTAATTATTTTCAATAACATTCCCACTTATTAACTAGGTTTAATATTCCTAGTGAACTTAGTGGGTTCGGGAATATTTATGACTAAGTTTATTTTAGGTCCCGTTAACTCGGGCCTTTCATCCCTTTTATTTCCTTAAAAGCTTTTATTCACCTTTTAGTAAATATTAGGATTATTTATTCAAGTCCTAATATTCACCGGGTTAAATTTTACCACTAACGGTATTTTCCCCGTCTTTAGTATTAACGGGGTTTAATTACCAAACCCGTTTTCGGGGTGCTACACGTTAGGCTCCGGTTCGTTAAATACCTCTATGAAAGCAAGTTTTATCAAGTTGACACTTTTGGCCCAAAGTCTTGAAAACATGCTTAACGATATCGAAACCACGTGAAATTTATACCACTTATTCTTAAGAGTATATTTGAATGTTTTGAAGACTCGGTTTCGTTAAAAGGTCACTCAGAGGTCAGAAACGACATGTTGACACGTTTAACCCTTGTAATTTAATAATCTTCCGATTATTTTCATAAACGACTTCTTATATCCAATCAATCACTCATTTAAGAATATATTCATCGTAAGGTCATTCAGAGGCACAAGTTTGGCATGTTGACACTTTTAGTCCCTGTGGTTTCATAGTTTCACTGTTCGACAACTTTGGTCCTTCAAACTCAATCTTTCACATGTTTAGAGTTTAGGACACGTGTCTATACATAATTGGACACGTTTTTACGTGGTGTTACATCCTCACCCCCTTAAAAGAAATCTCGACCCCGAGATTTACTGAAATAAGTGAGGGTATGTCTGTTTCATAGTGGACTCGACTTCCCACGTATACTCGGGACCTCTGCGAGCGTCCCATCTGACCTTTACTATAGACACATGCTTTCTTCGGAGCTTTTAAACCTGTCGATCCTCGATCGATATAGGTCTTTCAACAAATCTCAAACTTTCATCAATTTGTACGTCTTTATGAGACATAGCTAGCGATCCATCAACTAGGCATTTCTTGAGATTACAAATGTGAAACACATTATGAATCCCACTTAGCTCCTCAGCCAGGTTTAGCTTATAAGCTACACTGCCGACACATTCGATAATCTCGAATGGCCTAATATACCTAGGGCTTAACTTGCCCTTCTTACCAAAACGCATCACACCTTTCCAGGGTGATACTTTCAGTAAGACTTTATCGCCAACCTCAAACTTTAAAGGCTTTCGTCTTTCATCAGCATAACTTTTCTGCCTATCCCTGGCAGCTTTCAGGCGATCACGAATCTGGACAATCTTGTCCGTCGTTTCAAGGACTATATCAGGCCTTGATAACTGAGCTTCTCCTACTTCTGCCCAACAGACAGGCGTTCTGCATTTCCTACCATATAATGCCTCAAAAGGCGCAGCCTTAATGCTCGTATGGTAGCTATTGTTATAAGAAAACTCGATCAATGGCAGGTGGTCATCCCAACTACCACCTAAATCAATAACACATGCACGAAGCTTGTCTTCCAAAGTTTGAATTGTACGCTCACTCTGTCCATCAGTCTGAGGATGGTAAGCGGTGCTAAAATTCAAACGCGTGCCCAAGTATTGTTGAAAACTTTTCCAAAAATGAGAAGTGTATCTAGTA
This sequence comes from Helianthus tuberosus, assembly GCA_030545235.1. NCBI lineage: Eukaryota > Viridiplantae > Streptophyta > Magnoliopsida > Asterales > Asteraceae > Helianthus > Helianthus tuberosus. Next base: position 67,118,904 of record CM060440.1, read on the forward strand.
TCTCTATCCGAGATAATAGTCACTGGTACGCCATGAAGAGCTACAATCTTATCTACATAAAACTGGGCTAATTTATCTGAGCTATGAGTCTCCTTGATGGGTAAGAAATGTGCTGACTTAGTCAGTCTATCAACAATAACCCATATGGTATCATTTCCGTGCCTTGTTTTAGGTAACTTGGTTATGAAATCCATGGTTACCATCTCCCACTTCCATGTAGGGAGTTCTGGTTGTTGAAGTAGACCTGAAGGCTTTTGATGTTCAGCGTTAATTTGAGCACAAGTCAAGCATTTAGCTACATGTGTGGCAATATATTTCTTCAAACCTATCCACCAATAATTAGCCTTCAAATCATGATACATTTTGTCACCACCAGGGTGAACTGAGTACTTGGAGTTGTGGGCTTCCTGGAGGATTACCTCTCGAAGTCCTCCATGAATTGGAACCCAAATTCTTCCATTCATTCTGAGGATTCCATCCTTCCCAGGTGCTAACTGGTCAGTAGTTATACCTAATTTTTCATTTGGAAGGTTATCTTCCAAAACAACATCCTTCTGTGCAGCTAAAAGTCTTTCATTCAGACTATTCTTCAACTCAATGCTCTTGGCATTGATCCTAATTGGTTTAACTCTTTCCTTTCGGCTTAGAGCATCTGCGACCACATTTGCTTTACCAGGATGGTAGCGAATTTCGCAATCATAGTCATTTAAGGTTTCCATCCATCGGTGTTGTCTCATATTAAGCTCTTTTTGATTGAACAAATGTTGGAGACTTTTGTGATCAGAAAAGATCACACATTTAGTTCCATACAAATAATGTCTCCATAACTTTAGTGCGAATACAATGGCACCCAACTCCAAATCGTGGGTGGTGTAATTCTTCTCATGCACTTTTAATTGTCGTGATGCATAGGCAATCACCTTGCCTCGCTGCATAAGCACACAACCCATACCGGTGTGTGAAGCATCACAGTATATGACAAACTCTTCAATTCCTTCAGGTAAGGTTAACACTGGAGCATTGCTCAATTTCTTCTTAAGAATCTCAAAGGATTCTTGTTGTTTCGGACCCCAATCAAACTTAACATTTTTACGGGTCAAAGAAGTTAATGGTGCAGCTATTCTTGAGAAATTCTCAATGAATCTTCTATAATATCCAGCTAAACCCAGAAAACTACGAATTTCGGTAGGAGTCTTTGGTGCTTCCCAATTCATCACGGCTTCTACCTTAGCGGGATCTACTTGGATACCTCGCTCACTGACAACATGTCCAAGGAATTGGACTTCGCGAAGCCAGAACTCGCACTTGGAGAATTTAGCATACAATTTCTCCTGTCGAAGCAATCCTAAAATGCATCGAAGGTGCTTCTCGTGATCAATTTGATTACGAGAGTAGATAAATATGTCATCGATGAAGACAATGACAAATTTATCTAGATATGGCTTGCAAACCCTATTCATGAGATCCATGAATGCTGCTGGCGCATTTGTGAATCCAAAAGGCATTACTAGAAACTCAAAGTGTCCATATCTCGTTCTGAATGCCGTCTTAGGTACATCTTCAGTTCTTACTTTAAGTTGATGATACCCAGATCTCAAATCAATCTTCGAGAAGTAGCTTGCCCCTTGGAGTTGATCGAACAAGTCGTCGATCCTGGGCAAGATATAACGATTCTTGATCGTTACTTTATTTAATTCACGATAATCAATACATAAGCGCATTGATCCGTCCTTCTTTTTCACAAACAGTATTGGAGCTCCCCAGGGCGAAGAACTAGGTTGTATGAAACCTTTTTCCAATAGTTCATCCAATTGGGTCCTAAGCTCTTTCATTTCAGTAGGCGCTAGGCGATAAGGAGCTCGTGCTATAGGTGTTGATCCTGGGAGAATGTCTATCCTGAACTCTACTTGCCTCTCAGGAGGTAATCCAGGTAATTCGTCAGGAAAGACATCAGGATATTAAGAGATAATTGGAATATCTTCAATTTTAGGCTTCGGATCATTCACAGTCACTTGTGCCATGTAAATGACACATCCACTTTTCATACACTGCGATAACTTAAGAATAGACACATTGTTGGGCGATCCGTATTGTGTATCTCCCTGAATGGTGACTGATTCGCCAGAAGGGGTTTTGATAATAACTAGTTTTTTATCACAAGCAATTTTGGCTTGGTTATGCGACAACCAATCCATGCCTAAAACTATATCAAACCCAGCCAATTTCATTGGCAAGAGAGATAGCGGGATAGAATGATTCTTAATGGATATAGAACATCCATCAAGAAGAGTGGAAGCTGTTTCTAAGGTACCATCAGCAAGCTCTACCTCGTATTTTATGTCTAGAGTCTTAATAGGCAGATTCAATAACTTACAGAACTTATGGTCTACAAAAGACTTATCAGCACCAGAATCAAATAAGACTCTAGCATAATTATCATTGACGAGGAAGGTACCTGTTATGACGTTCTCGTCATTAACCGCTTCCCTCGCTTGCATCTGGAAAACTCTCGCGTTGTTCTTTTTTGCCTCCTCGGGCTTCTTTGCATTCTTGGGGCAATTGGTTTTGATGTGCCCCTTTTCATTGCAACCATAGCAAGTTGCATCCTTTATATTTCGGCACTCAACAGACTTGTGCCCTTTCTTTTTACAGATCCCACATGGTTTGGCCTGTGGGTCTTGGTTGCATTTTCCAAAATGCCTTTTGTTGCAAGTCTTACACCTGGGCTTGTCACTCGACTACCCCTTTTTGGAACCAGAGTTCCCTTTGCCCTTTTTGTTCGACTGAGGAGACTTGTCTTCCTCTCTTCCTTTTCCCCTCATCGGTCGCCCTCTTCGCCCTACTCCTCACAACATCCAAAGTGAGGGACAAGGATAGATCCACAACGGATCTATAAGTGGCTGGCTTAGAGGCCTTAACATTTCCCTTTACTTCAGGGGCTAAGCCACCGATGAAACGCGCAATGCGTTTGGGTTCAGGAGTGACTAAATATGGCACAAGCCTTGACATTGAATTGAAGCTAGTCACATAGGATCTACAATCCAGATCTTTCATTACCAGGGTGAGGAAATCAGTCTCTATCCTTTCTACCTCGTGTTGAGGACAGTATGTGTCCTTCACCAAGTCAACAAACTTCTCCCAAGAAAGATTATACAGGTGAACCTTCCCAGTAGACTGTACTAAAACTTTCCACCATGTAAGGGTGATGTGCACAAAGTGGTTTAACTAAATTAGCTAAATTAAACCCTAAACTAGACTCTCTAAGTTTTAAATTTATAAAACTAAGACTCTCTAAACCCTAAACCACACGACCGGCAAGTGTACCGATCGATGCAGTATAGCCTAAGGAAGTCCGAGTATCGAACCCAAGAGACTCTACTGAATTACGCTAACGACTCTATCTAAACTTAGACTGACACGAACTTAACTATTTGTTTATTGATGGGGGGGGGGTTCTAAAAATCCTAAAGAATGCAAATAACGATTAACTAGAATAGCTAGACTAACTAACACGAACTCGAACAAAGACTTAGACCAGAGGTAATGAAGACTACCTAGGCTAGACGTAAGCTAAACTCAGAATGGATCTCTACTCGATGATTTTGTGGTGTGGAACCGGGATCTTAGGATACTAAACCTATTAAGACACCACTAAGCCCCTCAAACACTCTCAAGGCGATTCTTGTGGCACTACCTAGGATGTTATGCTCACCGGTTTTCTAGATTTCTTTTCCGTCCTCTAGTTTCTTGAAAGTGCCTATATAAGACGCTCTACCTTTCAGCGCGAACGTATAAAGCGACAACGGGTTTCAATCTTTGTTTAATAGACTATGGAATGTTAAGGACTTATAACCAAACCTAGACCTATTAATACCCTTGAGCCTTTCCGCGACAAGTTTAGCAGCACATTTGATTTTATTAAATTACCGAATATTACTTCTAAGGTTACTTACTAGATTTTCACCCTAAAGGATCAATGATCTATTATGTGATAAAGACCGTCACCTAAATCAATAAACCCTAATACAACCCTATTATATGATAAAGACCGTCACCAAGGATTATATGAAGCAATAAACAATAATAAAACAATGGTCAAACACGCATATGCACCAAGTTAAATTCCCGAAGCTTTTACAATACAAGAAAAATCCACAACCACGCCAAAAATCGAGTAAAGATTCAAACTTTATTTAGATATAGTCATTAGCCTAGGTAGTTTATGAAGTTTAGCCGGAAAACATGTCTAAAAACATAGTATCAAACAATATATAATCTGAATTCATCGTGCAACAAAGTTTAAACAAACGAAAACAAAAGAATAAGGACGACTAAACCCGAATCTTCACTCCCGATTGCTCCAAGATGTTACCCGAATGATTCCAAGCTTCCAAGATGCTTCAAAACCTTCAATTAGACTCCAATGGCGCTCAAGAACTCCCCAAAATTCGTATGTTACGGCTGTTGATGATGATGATGTTAAATAACCTCAAGAAACCCTATAGCCGTTGCTGATTCAAAGTCGGTTCACGTATACAGCTTCCTCGCGGCCCGCTTAAGAGTTATGTTAAGCTGACGCGGGCCGCGCGTGTCTCTAATTTCTGAAATTCTTGTTTTAAGTTGATGCGGCCCGCCTGTGGATGTGTTATATGTTAAAGCGGCCCGCCTCAATCCTTCAGAACTGCATTTTCGCTTCGTTTCTCTCTCGAGCTCCTCAATTTCCGTTCCAGACTTTCGCCTCTCCAGATTTTCAGTCGTTTCTGCTCCTTTTGGCTGTAAAGACTTGGAAAATACAAAAACATCAAAAGTATGTACATTCTACGCTAGAAACGGACAAAATCAACAATCTAACGACTAAAACCGGACGCGAATAAAGATGTATTTTACAATACATCAAATATCCCCACACTTAATCTTTTGCTTGTCCCTAAGCAAAATCCTAAGCAACATGTCAACTTAAACACTTAACAATAACGTAAGTCTCGAACAAGTTATAACGCGAACTACGAAATCATCAAGCACAGCGGTTTCGCAAGACTTACAACGTTCAAAAGGTTGACGAATCATAATATTTAAATGAAAACGGGCCTACCTAATCAAGTCTTTCTTACCTTCAAGCAATCAACTATGCACTGTCAACACCCCTCACAATGTCACTCATCCCTCGGCTAATATTATGTAATTTTGAGTGAACTCTCAAAACCGAACTATGAAGCATACTATAATAAGCTTGTACGTCAATCAGATTTCCACCTAATTGTTAAAACTCGACATGGATCAAAAGGACTTCAACGGGTAGGTAAGGGCTAAAGGTAGGTTTTTTTTTTCATTTTGGGAAAATATGGCTAAACACGTAAACACACGAAAAACCGGATATGCACGGAACAAAATACTAACATATTGGTCATTTTGACCTACAACTTTATTTTTTATTTTATTTTTTTCCTTTTTCTCATCTTTTGCTTTTTTATTTTTTTTCTTCTTTTTTTTTATCTTTTTTTTCCAATTTTTTTTCTTCACAAATATAATAATCACGTAACACGATCCGGTTATCAAATCACAAACGGGTAACAAATGAATGGCTAGGCTCAAAGTGGTATCTAAGAGTAGTGGTGAAACGGGTCAAAAACAAAGGCTACATAAACAAGGTGATCCTAATGCCTCTATCATATCCATGCCAAATCCTAACCGAAGGTCTCAAACTGTATCAAAACGCACAAGTTCTAAAGTAATGCAACAAGTCGGTAAACACACATGAAACGAAAGTAGTGAACAAATAAATATGACACATGTAAAGGCTCAAATCTCACTATCATGTGGTGAATAAAGGCTATCGATATCGACAATGCACAATCAATTTACTTTCGGCTCCATCCACTATCCTAGGCATCCCAAAACCTTTTACTCCCAAAAACCGATTCAGTCAACCTACTATCCCGCAACTTAAAGAAACATGTGCTTTCCAACTCGTAAATTCGACAATTAAACCGTTTTTTACCGACGTTTTGAAAAGGTTCTTGTTTTCTACGCGCTAAAAGACCGGGACTCGCAACAAGCTTTTTTTTTTCAATTTTTTCGATTTTTTTTTTAATTTTTTTTTTCAATTTTTATGACTCAAGACTCTACTAACTAGACACTAAATGATCCCATCCCCACACTTAAGCATTGCATTGTCCCTAATGCAAGGATGAAAACACGACTCCTAAAACCTAAAAACGAAAAATAAATAATAAAATACAAAGTGTACAAGTGGAACGACTTAGCTGAATAAATATGTGAGACTGTCAGTATGCCAGTCGATACCACATATGCCCTCCAATCCAAAACGCGCTCAGCAAACTGTACTAACTCGGACACGCGAACGGAAGCGGCACAAACAAACGACCTAACAATCATCATACCAAGCAGAACAAGACATATATACCAAAATATCAGTGTCAACAACCATCAAGTATCAACCAACCCCAAAACCCAACCAACAAGTATATAATATCAATACAGACCAACATATGAGGATCAAAAACAGCATAAAATAAAAATAAAAAGATATAAGCTCCATAAGCACTGCTGCATATCCCCAAACATCGCATCTACTCCTCATCCGAATCCTGCTCCTCATCTGCAGGCTCCTCCTGCTGTGGCTGCCAAGATGCCGGCGGTGGTAACTGTAAGTGATCAAGAATAGCCGGAATACCAGCCCGCATCTCCTGCCTCACCTGCTCAACATCCTGTCTAACCTCCTGTCTAACCTCCTCAACTCTATCATACACACTCTCCAGAGTCAACTGCTCTGGCCGCGGCTGCCTAATGGGGCGCTCACGTGCTGGCAACTGATGCCTCTGCAGTGGCGCCCGAATACGCTGTGGTGTCGCACCCTGCATCGCCTCTGCCGCGGCCGAACCTGGTGGAGGTGGCACCTACTGCCCCTCAATCACGGCCTCCCATGCCGGTGGCATATCCAACGTCACTATCCTCGCCAACTGTAGACTCTTCAGCTCCATGAGTGATGGAGCTGGTCCTGTACGCATCAAATCAGGCGGATAATCATCAAACACACCCAATTTCGCCGCCAACATCGTAATATACGGCCCGCCATATAACCTCGCATTCCTACCTCCCTTATTCGGCCTCGCTAACGACCATGCCAAAATACTCGCCAGATTCGCTGGCCTCCTCTCAACCATACACATCAAACAAAACAAGCTATGCTGATTCACCTTATCTCCCTCATACCTACCAATCAACGTCGCTGCTAAGATCTTATGTACAAACCTATGAAGCGGATCCCTAATATCAGATGCTACCATATTGCTCGAATATGGTGTAGTAGCAATAGTCGCCCAAAACCTCTGAAGATCCCCTGTCATAACACAAGAATCCTTCCTCTCCTTCACAACCTGCCTCACTAAACCCCTAAACTCATCTGACTCAACCTCCTGACAGGAATACAATCCAGTCGCCTCTGCGAACTGAGGTAGTGTCATATTGAAAATCTTTTTCCCCAGCACAAACGAAACCACATCAGGCTCATCGAAACCCCCTGGATGTCTATAATAGAACATGGAATGAAACTCCATAGTGAGCTGGTGATACTGTGGCGCATCACACTCTAATGCCATCCTAAACTTCGACCCCAACAACTGCTCTAACCTCTCCACCTGTCCCAGCTGTCTCACTAGATCCCAGTCAATCCTCCTAAACTCTAACATATTCAACTTCTTGATTGTATCATACTTTAAGTACTCCGGTGACCCAAATGTAAACCGCAATAATGGGCTATCTACCAATCTCTCACTCTGACCGTGAGGAGTCCCATCATCCCTATACGATACCTCTCTCAGTGGTCTATCAGCCACTGCCTCCTGAACTCTCGTCCCGCGCCTCTTGCGCTTCACTCCCGAAGACGGCCCTTCACCTGACATCCTCGTAGTCGACGACTCAAAATCAAGCGAAACAGGGCACACTCAGCTGTGGGGGCGGTGGTCAATGTGGTGGTCCGTTCTGGCAAAAATGGTAAGGATGGTCGGTGGTGATTTCGATGGTAGTGGTGGGGTTTAACACTAGTGAAGGACGGTTGGTTTCAGAGTGGGTTGCAGGTGGTGACTGAAATGGTGGTTTGTGGTGGATCAGGGATGTAAAATGGTGGTGGTTCAGGGCGGAGGTGGTAGGAGGTGTATAATCGCCGGAGAAGGAGGTGTGTTTGAATGTTAGGGTTTCAATTGAACCCAATTTGGGGCTCTTTCTGATGTTATCGACACTCAAGACTCATGCGGCCCGCATAAGGTGTGGGTTAAGTTGAAGCGGGCCGCGAGTGTTTTGTTTTTTCAAATTCTGTAAAGTCTAAACGGGCCTCCTAGACAGCAAACAGATGCTGTTTGTTTGACAGCAACTGGAAAGCTGCTCGTATGTCGAATTCGTCCACGCGAAGATGATGAAACCCGCAAAAATACTCACGACACACAAAAGACGCAAAAATACGAAAAAAAAACGAAAAATGACGCAATGACACTAAAACTCTAAACTAATGACACGACGCGAACAACGACTCAATGTACAAACTATACACTCGAGTTTTCACTCGAGAAACTACGTGGCGGTGCTAGGCGGGTCCGAAAGAGGAACGGTTTCCTCTTCGGTGGTATCGATGGGACCCCCTAAGTAGTGCTTTAACCTATGTCCATTTACTTTCCACGTATTTGCACTCTTCTCATCAAACAACTCCACGGTACCGTACGGGAACACCTCCTTCACGACATACGGCCCGGACCATCTCGCCTTCAACTTTCCGGCGATTAATTTCAAACGTGAATTAAATAGAAGCACTTGATCGCCAACCTTGAACTCCTTCAACTTCCGCAACCTCCTATCATGCAAAGCTTTCGATTTCTCCTTAATGCTCCACGATCGATCATACGCGGCGTCACGAAGCGCCTCCAACTCATGAATTTGGAAAAATCGTCTCCTAGCGGCCTCGGTCAAATCTGAATTCACCGTTTTTAGCGCCCAAAGAGCCCGATGCTCTAACTCGACCGGTAAATGGCACGCCTTCCCATACACAATCATAAACGGCGTCGTACCTAATGGCGTCTTATAGGCGGTGCGGAATGCCCATAACGCATCGTCCAACTTATCGGACCAATCCTTTCTACTTTTCCCAACCGTCTTCTCCAAAATACGCTTAACGCCTCGATTCGCGTTCTCCACTTGACCGCTCGTTTGCGGATGGTACGCGGTAGACAAGCGGTGCGTAACTCCATATCTCTCTAACGCCTTCTCCATAACGGTATTGCAAAAGTGCGTACCGCGATCACTAATGATTGCCTTGGGAGTACCAAATCGCGTAAACAACTTCTTCAAGAATCTCACCACCACTCGTGCATCGTTCGTAGGCAAAGCTTGAGCTTCCACCCACTTCGAAACATAATCTATCGCAACGAGTATGTACCGATTTCCACTCGAAGAGGGAAACGGTCCCATGAAATCAATGCCCCAAACGTCGAATACTTCCAACACTTGAATAGGATTCTGGGGCATCTCATCCTTGGATGAGATGTTGCCGGTTCGTTGGCAACGATCACACTTTCTCACAAACTCGGCCGCATCATCGACTACTGTCGGCCAAAAGACTCCACAATCATATACCTTCTGCGCAGTCACATGCGCACCGTGATGTCCTCCTGTCAAACCCTCATGGACATGTCGAAGAATGTCCCAACCATCCTCTCTACTCACACATCTCCTCAAAACTCGATCGCCTCCTATCCTGAAGAGGTAAGGCTCGTCCCAAATATACTTCCGCGCATCGTTCATAAGCTTTCTCCTCTGCTGGCGATGCATACTCTCCGTCACAAATCCTCCGGCCAAATAATTGGCTATATCGGTATACCATGGCAAACCCTCGGCCCCTGCCGTGACAGCATCAATAGACTCGTGAGGGAATCTGTCCCCTATCGCCTCGTCACGAATCTCCTCCCTCAACGGATTCTCTAAACGTGACAAGTGGTCTGCCGCCACATTCTCTGCCCCTTCTTATCCTTAATTTCAATATCAAACTCTGAAAGAAGCAGAATCCATCGTATAAGGCGCGGCTTCGCGTCCTTCTTCTGAAACAAGTAACGCAGAGCGGAATGGTCCGTAAACACAATAGTTTTCGACAAGACAAGGTACGAACGGAATTTATCGAACGCAAAGACAACCGCTAACAACTCCTTCTCTGTGGTGGTGTAATTCTCCTGGGCATCATTCAAAGTTTTACTCGCGTAGTAAATCAGGTGAAAATGATTCTCCCGTCTCTGCCCTAACACCGCACCAACTGCGTAATCGCTCGCATCGCACATCAACTCGAATGGTAGACTCCAATCAGGTGACACGAGAATCGGTGCACTCACTAACTTCTCCTTCAAAAACTCGAACGCCTTAAGGCACTCCTCGTCAAAGACAAAAGGAATGTCCTTCTCCAACAATCGCGTCATGGGGCGTGTGATTTTGGAAAAATCCCTAATAAAGCGCCTATAGAATCCCGCATGACCGAGAAAACTACGAACCGACTTGACATTAGTCGGCGGTGGAAGCCGACTGATCGTGTCAATCTTCGCTCTATCTACCTCGATGCCAGCTCTCGAAATCTTGTGCCCTAGCACAATGCCCTCAGTCACCATGAAGTGACACTTCTCCCAATTCAACATCAACTTCGTCTCCACACATCTCTTCAACATCCTCTCTAAATTCACCAAGCACTGATCGAACGAACTACCGTAGACTGAAAAATCATCCATAAATACCTCCATCGAACTCTCGACCATATCCTGAAAAATCGCGATCATACAACGCTGGAAAGTAGCTGGAGCGTTACATAGACCAAACGGCATGCGTCGGTACGCGTACGTGCCATATGGACATGTAAAAGTGGTTTTCTCCTGATCCTCTGGTGCGATAGGAATCTGGAAATAACCCGAAAACCCGTCGAGAAAGCAATAGAACTGCTGACCCGCGAGACGCTCAAGCATCTGATCAATGAATGGGAGCGGAAAATGATCCTTACGAGTGGCGTCATTTAACTTTCGATAGTCAATGCACACACGCCAACCCGTAACAGTACGAGACGGAATAAGCTCATTCTTCGCATTCAGAACAACTGTCATCCCCCCTTTCTTCGGAACGACCTGCGTAGGACTCACCCAAGCTGAATCGGAAATCGGATAGATCAAACCAGACTCTAACAACTTCATCACTTCCTTTCTAACGACATCCTGCATATTCGGATTCAAACGACGCTGCGGCTGCACTACAGGCTTGTAAACATCCTCCATCAGAATGCGATGCGTGCAGAAAGTAGGGCTGATGCCCTTGATATCAGATAGCCTCCAAGCAATCGCATCACTGTGCTGCCTCAATACCTCAATCAACCTCAACTTCTCATCCTCTGTCAACTTCGAAGAAATAATGACAGGCATACTCGGCTCCTCTCCTAGAAATGCGTACTCAAGATGCGATGGAAGGACCTTAAGTTCTAAAGGCGGTGGAATCTCTACAGGAGTACTCTCATCACTAATCGCGTCAAGCTCTAACGGCTCAGTAACACCCAACTCATCACTCTCATCCAACTGCTCCTCCTCAACCTCTTCAACTTTCTCTTCATCACGCTCGTCAACAACTCCCTCACCTACCAAATCGGCTCCACTAATGTACTCGAAACACGTGTCGGCACAAGATATGAAGGAATTTAGAAAGTAAACAGAATGACACGGTCCACTAACGTCATCTCCACAGCTAGGGTGCTGCATCGCCCTATCGATCTCGAACGTGACAACCTCGTCACCAGCACGAAGAGAAATCTTACCGTCAAAGACGTCGATGATCGCCTTTGCGGTTCGAAGGAATGGACAGCCAAGAATAATAGGAACTCGCTCGTCGGCCTCCATGTCAAGAACGACGAAATCCACTGGAAACACAAACTTATCAACCTTCACCAACAAATTCTCCACTATCCCACGAGGATACTTGACTGATCGGTCAGCCAAGGACAACGACATACGCGTGGGCGTCAACTCTCCTAAACCAAGCCTCTCATACAACGAAAACGTCATCAGATTGATGCTGGCCCCTAAATCGGCTAGAGCGTGGGCAGGGTAACGGCTCCCCCAAAGAAACATGGAATCGTGAAAGTACCAGGATCGGTTAATTTCTCTGGCAGCTTATTCAAGACTACCGCGGAACAACCTCCTGTCAATGGAATATTCGACAACTCTCCAATCCTCTCCTTGCGCTTCAAAAGATCTTTGAGAAATTTGGCGTACTTAGGCATCGACTGAAGTGCCTCGACAAACGGAAGATTGATTTTCAACTGTGTAAACATCTCAAGGAATTTCCCGTATTCCTGAGCATATTTCTGCTGCTTCGCGCGGGCGGGAAACGGAAGGTGTGAATAATCAATCAATGGTGATGGCCGAACCTTCGTCGGCTGCTTCTCCACTTTCTTCTCTACTGGCGACTCCTCGGCGTGTGCGGTACTTGCTGGGTCTAGCCTCATGTGCACCTTGCCTGGAGCCTCCATCTCTATCACCTCATCTACCTCATCATCACTCCCTATCTCAACATTCTCTCTCACAACCTCTCCCAAACTCTTTCCACTACGGGTCGTGATGGCTTTCGCTGAATGATTCGCGGGATTCGTGAAGGTATTTCCCGAAAACTGACCCGGTGGATGCTCCTGCAACTGCTTAGCAATTCCACCAACTGTTCTTTGGAGATCTAACAGTGTGGATTGCTGACTCTTAAGCTGAAGTTCGTGACTTTTATTGATCTGCTCTTGAGTTCTAGTGAAATCAGTGAGGGATTTCTGCGTCGCCTGATTTTGTGTCATCATCGCCTGATTTTGTGTCATCATCTGAGCGAACATCTCCTCCATCCTACTCATACTACCCTCTGGAGCCTTGCCACTACCTTGACTCTCCTAATTCGACCCTCCACTAGCAAACTGACCTCCTGAACCACTATAATGACCACTCTGACCCGAACCATTACTCGTGTAAAGACCCGGCCCCCTATTTTGATACTGACCAGATGGGAATCCAGGGGGATTGCCAGAAGAACGATAACTGCTATTGTTGCCACTACCGCGCCAGTTGGAATTGTAATTGGAATTGAAAGGATTCGTGGGAGCCCTAGACTGACCGGCTATGTACTCTACCTGCTCAAGTGTAAGTGTGGGACACTCAAGCGTGTCGTGACCTCCCCTACAAACCTCACACCTATCAACTTTCTTCTTAATCTCATTCAACTCTTGCCTCATCTCTTGCCTAATACTCTCGACTACAGCAGCTACCGATGGATCCAAGCTAACTTGGTTTACCCCTCAACCGGCCGAGGTGGTATGAACAGGAATGGAAGTCCTGCGGGTAGAGCTATAGTCCATATCGGAATGTGCGAAACTCTCAAACAAATCATTGCACTCAACCACCGTCTTCTTTCCCATAAGCTGCCCTCCTGCTGAAGTATCGAAACGCGCTCTAATCTCAGGAGTAAGACCATTGTAGAGCTTTTCAACTAACGCCCAATCAGACAAACCATGCTGCGAACAACGAGAGAGAAGCGTCTGAAAACGCTCCCAAGCTAAGTGGTATGGCTCATCAGGCTCCATACGGAAGGAGTGAATCTGATCACGAAGGCGAGACGCCTTGGCTGGCGGAAAGTATTTGGCTATGAAAGCATCGCGAAGACCAGCCCAAGTAGTGAAAGTGCCTGCTGGCTGAGAATCAAACCAGACGGCTGCGCGTCCAGCGAGAGAGAATGGGAAAACCTGAAGGTACCTGGTCTCTAGATTAACACCCTCAATGGAGAAGGTGCCACAAAGACGAGTGATGCGATTTATGTGAGCGGGAGCATCCTCGTCGTCACGACCATGGAACTGGCAAGAATTGGTAATGGCCGTCATGATGTAAGAAGGAATCTGCCAGGACCTATCATTTGCAATGGCGGGAAGGGTGATGGGTGAAGTGGCACCGGTGAAACCGGTGGTAGCCTGCTGGTAAACGGTGCGGTTCTCCATTTGAACTACGGGTAGGGGACTAGGTGTACGAGAACGGGAGGGTGGTGGTGAAACGTGTGGTGATGACTTCGGTGTGAAATCGAAAGCGGGGGTGGGCTGCGAAAACGAAGAAGAGCTAGAAGAACTTACCTCGGACGCAGAAGACGAGAAGGAAGACTTGATCGCAAACGGAAGCGGCGGAGGTCCCTGCGAGCGCGTATGGGGCATCAACTGCAAAAACCAAATACGAACAAGTAAGACGACTCTAACAACGACTCACTAATCTAGAAAAGACACTAAAGCAAATATTTTTGGATTTTTATAATTTTTAGACTCCTACGACTCAACGAACACAAATAGCACGTAATATGTCAAATAAGTCCAAACAAAGTAATCAACGCAATCGCCTAAGAGTCCCAGGCAGCGGCGCCAAAAACTTGATGTGCACAAAGTGGTTTAACTAAATTAGCTAAATTAAACCCTAAACTAGACTCTCTAAGTTTTAAATTTATAAAACTAAGACTCTCTAAACCCTAAACCACACGACCGGCAAGTGTACCGATCGATGCAGTATAGCCTAAGGAAGTCCAAGTATCGAACCCAAGAGACTCTACTGAATTACGCTAACGACTCTATCTAAACCTAGACTGACACGAACTTAACTGTTTGTTTATTGATGGGGGGGGGGGGGTTTCTAAAAATCCTAAAGAATGCAAATAACGATTAAATAGAATAGCTAGACTAACTAACACGAACTCGAACAAAGACTTAGACCAGAGGTGATGAAGACTACCTAGGCTAGACGTAAGCTAAACTCAGAATGGATCTCTACTCGATAATTTTGTGGTGTGGAACCGGGATCTTAGGATACTAAACCTATTAAGACACCACTAAGCCCCTCAAACACTCTCAAGGCGATTCTTGTGGCACTACTTAGGATGTTATGCTCACCGGTTTTCTAGATTTCTTTTCCGTCCTCTAGTTTCTTGAAAGTGCCTATATAAGACGCTCTACCTTTCAGCGCGAACGTCTAAAGCGACAACGGGTTTCAATCTTTGTTTAATAGACTATGGAATGTTAAGGACTTATAACCAAACCTAGACCTATTAATACCCTTGAGCCTTTCCGCGACAAGTTTAGCAGCACATTTGATTTTATTAAATTACCGAATATTACTTCTAAGGTTACTTACTAGATTTTCACCCTAAAGGATTAATGATCTATTATGTGATAAAG
Organism: Helianthus tuberosus; assembly: GCA_030545235.1. Classification (NCBI taxonomy): domain Eukaryota; kingdom Viridiplantae; phylum Streptophyta; class Magnoliopsida; order Asterales; family Asteraceae; genus Helianthus; species Helianthus tuberosus. The sequence goes on from CM060440.1 coordinate 67,134,166, forward strand.
ACCGTCACCTAAATCAATAAACCCTAATACAACCCTATTATATGATAAAGACCGTCACCAAGGATTATATGAAGCAATAAACAATAATAAAACAATGGTCAAACACGCATATGCACCAAGTTAAATTCCCGAAGCTTTTACAATACAAGAAAAATCCACAACCACGCCAAAAATCGAGTAAAGATTCAAACTTTATTTAGATATAGTCATTAGCCTAGGTAGTTTATGAAGTTTAGCCGGAAAACATGTCTAAAAACATAGTATCAAACAATATATAATCTGAATTCATCGTGCAACAAAGTTTAAACAAACGAAAACAAAAGAATAAGGACGATTAATCCCGAATCTTCACTCCCGATTGCTCCAAGATGTTACCCGAATGATTCCAAGCTTCCAAGATGCTTCAAAACCTTCAATCAGACTCCAATGGCGCTCAAGAACTCCCCAAAATTCGTATGTTACGGCTGTTGATGATGATGATTTTAAATAACCTCAAGAAACCCTATAGCCGTTGCTGATTCAAAGTCGGTTCACGTATACAGCTTCCTCGTGGCCCGCTTAAGAGTTATGTTAAGCTGACGCGGGCCGCGCGTGTCTCTAATTTCTGAAATTCTTGTTTTAAGTTGATGCGGCCCGCCTGTGGATGTGTTATATGTTAAAGCGGCCCGCCTCAATCCTTCAGAACTGCATTTTCACTTCGTTTCGCTCCCGAGCTCCTCGATTTCCGTTCCAGACTTTCGCCTCTCCAGATTTTCAGTCGTTTCTGCTCGTTTTGGCTGTAAAGACCTGGAAAATACAAAAACATCAAAAGTATGTACATTCTACGCTAGAAACGGACAAAATCGACAATCTAACGACTAAAACCGGACGCGAATAAAGATGTATTTTACAATACATCAAAGGGCATCACCCTTGAAGGATTGTGATACAAACATAACCACATCCTCTTTAGCACATCCGCTAATGTCTATCACAGTCTCCATTTCGTCTAACCATTTCATACAATCAATCGCTCCCTTTTCTCCAATAAAATCCCTAGGCTTACAGGAGACAAAGTACTTATAGGTACAACCCTTTGTGTACCTAGGAGTCAGCTTGAGGACTATCTGCCTCTTGGGTTCACTACCCTGGTTAGATGAGTGCTGAGACTCACTTTTCTTATTAGTATGGGGTTGAGAATGGGATTTTGACTGAGTTTGAGACCTAACAATACTAGGCTCTTTAAACTTAGTATCTACCGCTTGAGAAACTGCTGCGGTGATCATTGCTTGCAGTTCGGCACCAGTGATATTAATCCTGGTGTTGTTGCCTTCTGTAGGATGACTGTTTGCTTCATCCGAGCCAGCCATTTCTGAATACTATATCAAACATAGATGATATATTTAATTTACACATTAGATCATCTCATTGATGACTAGATGGTCATGGTATTATTTAAACCATATAGACCATAAAAAAATAATAATATTCAAAGAGATATAATTCTTTACATTTTTATTGGACAGAGGAATATAAATCACACTGTTAATGTCATGAAGATATATTCATATTACACAAAGCTCGTCTCGAAGGAAATTTAGATGGCACAAAGCCTTGTCACAAGGACGATTATAATCATTGCTTTCTTTAAGTGTCGAACAAAGTTCATCGCCTTTTTGACAAGAAGTTTATTAAAACTTTCATTGTCATTAGTACACCTTTGCTTGTAAGCATACATTTCTAATGAATGTTATGGTGTATACATCATATTGATGTTTATTAGCCATGATTCATGATGACCATATAGGCTATAAATAGTGGCTTGGAAAAATCCCAATACATTAGGAAGATTGTGTGATTTCTCGTACCGCACAATTCAGGATTGTTAACATGCTTCCAGATGTTAACAGAGAGTCATTATCTTAAAAAGGTTATACCATCATAGCCATTTAATATTTTGGCTAGGTTATACCTCTAAGAGTTTCTTAGGCGGATTAAATAAAATTTGAAATGAAGTAGCATGATATAATAAATTACATATTTAAAAACAAATTAACTTCATTAATCTTTGAAACGATTACAACATTGCCCAAAAAGGGACTTGAGAAAAACAACACAAACTGCCCACGCAGGGGCTACTGAAAACACTACCCACGCAGGGGCTACTAAAACGGAAGTAAGTCCACGCAGGGACTTGGTACATGAAAACAAAATAAATGTCCTCGCATGGACTTTATTACAAACAAAACAACCCAACATCATCCTATTTCTTCTTGCCCTTGAGAAGGTTCATAAGACCATTGACAAAGCCATTGTGCTTCTTCTTAGTTTCATGGGTCTCATGTTCAACCCTGTCTAGCCTCTCTAAAATCTCTTGAGTTTGCTGCTGCTGGAATGGAGGAGGTTGTTGGTATGGCGGGTATTGAAAATCCTGCGCCGGGTATCCAGTGGGATAAACTGGAGGGTAAGAAGAAGGGTAAAGATGATGGTATTGTGCAGCTGTAAGGTACGGATCATGAGTCCCATAGTCAGATGGGTATCCGGACGGATTATACGCAGATGATCCTTGGTATGTCGGGATCGAGTTGTCAAAACCCAACGGTGGCTGTAGTGGTGCATGTGAAACTGGCGGAGGGTTGACTTCCGGCACCGTGTGTGAGGGTCCACCCAACTGAGGGTCTTCTGGGATAGGAGGATACGAACTTGAGCCACGAGGAGATACAAACCGTGGTCCCCCACGTATGGACATTCTAGCGTTTCTCCTCCGCCTTGGCAGCTCAGGAGGCTGTTGAGGTGGTTCCTCAACTGGCAAGGGTGGTGGGGTAACAGCTCGAAGTTGTGGTTCATCCAAGGGAGGTTGAACTGGAGAGTTATGGTATGATGGTGTAAAGAACCAGTCATACTGAGCGGGAGTATCGTGACGTAGTTGATATCATCATAGTCAATACACACAATATTATAGCACAGCGGAAGGCTTGGTGAATAAACTATTACAAACCATACTGTCTGAGTGTTCGAGTTTATCAATATATAGACTGGAATGTAATAAGATCCACAGGCGGATCATAAATGTAACAAGAAACAAAAACAACAGACTTCAGGTATCTCATGGATTTGCAAGATCCTCTAATGACACCCTATAGCTCCAGCCTATTACGAGAGGTACCTGTCAAATCAGTCTTTAAGAAAATACGCCAGTTTACACTGGTAAATACAATTAACTGACTCTTTTGAAAACATTTAAGAAAATTGATTTAAGTGCACATGGCACAAATCTTTTATAACTTGGGACAATTATTTAAATATAATCTTGTATACAGATTTACATGTTTGTCTTAGAATTGGGGCCGGTTGGAAGCCGGTCGTGATTAACCGACTCACCACTTATAGAACCCACAAAGGAGTTATCCCCAACATGTGGGTTTATATATTATTTTAGCATTTGCATCTGTCAGGTGTATGCCTACACCCCGTGCATAGGTCGTGGCCATTTTAAATGAAATGAGCCGAGGATATCCAGGACACGGTCAGATTAACCCCCAATGTTTATGTTATCAAACAAGACATATTAAAACGGGTTATGCAAATTTATTAATCACAATCCGATTAAATGATTTCATACCCGACAAAGTGGTATTATTATTATAATACCATATCCCAAGCCCGTATAAGGGAAAATAAGTTAAAAGTATTTACCTGATGCTAGCAGTAAAATCCTAAAGCTTTTGAAGGCACCTTCTACCGGAAGCTATTTAATCTGTATAGAAGGTTTATTAACCTATTAGGATGCTAACGGGTCTTTAATTTAGTCAAGGACTTAGACCGGCTAGCTAGAAGGAAACCTTACGGTTCTAAACGCTCGATTAAGCGGAGACCGGAATAGAATGCGATTTAGACCCGACAAGCTTGAATACTTGTATAATATGGGTAGACTAATCACATTCTGGAAATTGAGGATTTAATGATAAGGTTTGACCCGTTTTGGCTATTTTATGTAAACTAGTCACATAAGCCGATCCGAACGCGTAAACCTGTAACGGGTAACCAAATAAATTATATACAGGTCTTAATCATTATTATGCTCAAAAATATGTTAATACATCAGTAGGATGTTAGCATATATGCCCAAAAAGTAATTTAAACCAAAATAAGTCCCATAAGGGCATTTTGGTAATTTTAATGCCCATAAAAGAGTTTAATAGTGCAACTGAGTTTCAGATCTTATTTAATCAGTAAAAATATGTATTTTTATAAGTTATATCAGTAAGGTATTTTATATATGTGAAATTTATCTTATATTACCAAACAATGCACCGTAGGGGCATTTTGGTAATTTTACATAGGCTTTAAAGGTCAAAATAGACTTCTGAGTTTAAAAACTTTAGCTTACTATATAATTATATAAATTAGCTTAAAACATCACTGGGAAATAAGTTTTATATGTCAAATATAGTTTTGACCCATACTAGGTGCTAAAAATGCTTAAAAGTCGTTTAAAGGGATATTCGGTTTAAAACAGGAAATCCGAGTTTTTGATCAGTTTATAAAGTTCAAAATACTTTATTCTTTATATAAAATCAGTAGCAAAAGGTTTGGTGTTAAAAAGTCATGTAAAACTCATTTTATGCATGAAAAGGGTAAAACCGTCATTTACCGAAATCAAGCTATAATCCTATGTTATGCTCAACCTAAAAATAATTAAAAATCTTCAAAAATCCCAAAATATTATTTTACATCAGTAGGTATAAATTTTGGTGTCAAAAATCGGGTTTAGATAGGCTTCATACTAATTATGCCATTTAAATAATAAAAGCTCCTTAATTACGCTATTGAGCATAACTTCAATTCTAGACCACAAACTGAAGTCAAATTTTTAGGACATGTCTAAATATCACTAGTAAAGGTGTTAGTCCATTCACATTACTAAAAATCTCATTTGTATGTAAAAAGGGCGTTTATGGCATTATTAAGCATAATTACGATCAAGTGCATATAATTCAAACCACTAGGAACCATGCAATATAACTCCAGAGGGTTATACTACTAAGTAATGTGGTCCTAATGGAAGCTTAAAACATGAAAGAATTAAGCTTGAACGGGTCAGAACTGAAAGTCAAAGAAAAAGTCAAGCTTTTGCGACTTTCGGTTATAAACTGACCTTAGACTATTAATTGCCGGGTTAGGACTGATAAAACATGTTTTAATATTGATTACCAAGTCATTAGAATGTTATAATATAATTTAGAACCTCTGTTTTATTAATTAGAATCATTTTTGTAATTTCTGTCCAGTTTGACTTTTTGTCAAACTAATTTGACCCGACAATTGACCAGTCAAACGAGATAATTAGGAGGAGCCCTTTTAAGGGTTAATCACCTACACTATTGTGGTTCTATAACCACTTTCAATTTGATCAGTGGTTAAACCATATGTAATTAAAACAAAAGTCAAACTAAATTTACGATAAGCTTGACTTAAGAGTAATTAAGCTAATTAAAACGACTAAACATGAAATTAGAGGCTTACTAAAAGTCATATCTGTCTTTTCTACACTTGATAATCCTCTTCTCACTGATGGAAGCTCCAGAACAAGTCCCACAAGTGAATTGTTTGCAAATGTGTTTATGAACACAAGAATAGGTTCCTTTATATAGCAAAGTCCATGAATCTAGATCATTTCCAGGTGTAATTGGAGGCCCTGGGATCACCCCAGCTGTCCTAGCTAATGTAATAAACCGACTTACAGCTCCCTAGGTCGATACAACCTAGACTAATGCGGTGTAACAGCTTTAACCCGCACCTGGCAGGATTTTTCTGAACTGGGCATGCTGAGGCGGGCCGCGTAAGACTTAAGGGAGTCTTACGCGGGCCGCGTGGACCGGCTAAACTGGCAAAACAAGTTTCCAAGCTGGCAGTTTCAGTCCCTGCTCGTTTTTGACCCTTTTTAACCTCATTATTGCCATGTGGGTCCTTGTAGTCAGTATGTTGAGGCTCTAGGATGAATAAACTAACTTCGTTAGGCTCCGGTTCGTTAAATACCTCTATGAAAGCAAGTTTCATCAAGTTGACACTTTTGGCCCAAAGTCTTGAAAACATGCTTAACGATATCGAAACCACGTGAAATTTATACCACTTATTCTTAAGAGTATATTTGAATGTTTTGTAGCCTCGGTTTTGTTAAAAGGTCACTCAGAGGTCAGAAATGACATGTTGACACGTTTAACCCTTGTAATTTAATAATCTTCCGATTATTTTCATAAACGACTTCTTATATCCAATCAATCACTCGTTTAAGAATATATTCATCGTGTAAGGTCATTCAGAGGCACAAGTTTGGCATGTTGACACTTTTAGTCCCTGTGGTTTCATAGTTTCACTGTTCGACAACTTTGGTCCTTCAAACTCAATCTTTCACATGTTTAGAGTTTAGGACACGTGTCTATACATAATTGGACACATTTTTACGTGGTGTTACAATTCAGACCTAAGGCAGCCTCCCTTGATAGCTTTTCAACTCTACCATCAGACCTGAGCAGTGCCAATACGTGGGTATCTTTTTCAGATTTCCACTTTAGTATTTTTGGGTCTGATGGGTTTCTTTGGAGAAGTTTTATTTGTGATGAGTTGGGGGATTGTGGTCTGCTTGCCAACTTTTTGAGAGTTTCAATCACTTGAGCTTGAAGTTGTATGGAAGCATCATCCAATCCAAATTACAACTGAAATCTGATAGCCTCTTTTCTTAATTCAACATCCCTCTTTTCATCTTCCTCAGCAATCAGTTGTTATTTTTTTCTTTGGTTCAAGACATTGATGCATACATCTGATGATGAGAATAGCTTTTTAGAAGAATGGGTCTGCTGAGGTCTATCAGTGGTTTCATCATCATAAACTGGCTTCTTGGGAAGTGTAGGATCAGTCTTTCTAAGCTCTTCTAACCTTTTATAGGTTTGATCAACATCCTGCTTAGACCATCTTGTAATGGATCTAGCAGTCCCATAATTAGCTGCTACAAGTTCTGCTCTCTTTCTTTTATATATCAAGGTCTCATCCACATCATCTTTCTTGTGTTTGTTCCAGTTGGGTGCAGATTTCTTCATTTTTGGAACCTTGTTCATCATTTCAATTCTATTTACCTCTTCTTTGAGATCTTCAAGAGACTAGTCTTTGAAATGAGACCTGTAGGCTTTATATGGCTTGTCTCTCATGATGATAACAAGATAATCAATCCTCAGCTCCCTTTGAAGACCAGCATTGGGTGGCAGTTCTGACATAGATTTACTCAGGTCTCTAGCAAAGTCTTCCAACTTCCTGACCTTACTAAGCTCATGTTGATAAGTGCCCTGGTAATCCCTGTCACTTTTTCCTTTACACACAAACTTGGCTATTAACTCAGCTTGTTTAGCTTTCATTTTTAAATATTTATCAATGTTCTGAGGTTGCTAAATCCTTGTAGTCATGGGAAACTAAATCCTTGTAGGCATGGGAAAGTTCTTTTGGATGGATCATACTCTTTATAAAATTGAATCATTTCATTCTGAACTGCAAGCAGTGGAATGTTTTTTGAGGTGGGAACAGTGGATGGGTGGTTGATTGGGTTGGTTTGTGAAGGTGATGAAGGTGGAATGAAAGGAGTAGATGATATAGGGATTCGTGTTGGTATTTCTTTATCTTCTTCATGCACCATGAATTTTCTTTTTCTTGTATAGACAGACTTTGGAGGAGGAGTTTTTGAAGGAGCATGTGCTATGGGTGTAAGGGTTGATTGTGAGGGGAATCTTTGAGGTGTTGGTGTTTTTTGTTGATGGTGGAGGATCAAAGTGGGTGGAATCAGTGGTTTGACTAACAACTGTTGAAACCACTGGTATCTCAACAGTTGTTGTCTTAACATCTGTTGATGCTTTTGGTGCATCAACATCTGTTGCTATGGATGATGGTGGTGGTGATGAGGGATTTTTTTTCTGCTTTTTGTAAGGTGGTTTTTGTGGTGAAGGTTTAGGTTTAAGTTTGGATGTATCAGTGTTTGGCTTTTTGGGATCAGCAGTGGTTGGCTTAGATGGTGATTTTGGTTTAGTGAATGTGGCAATAGGAGGTTTGTTGTGTTTGTAAGATTTTCTTCTGGTTGAGGTTCCAATGTTTAGCACTTTGCTTTCTTTCTTTACATTTTTCTGCAACTCCTGCCTCATAACATCTTGTCTACTTTCTTTTGTATCCTTTCTCTTCTGCTTTGCTTCAATCTCCTTATCTGTTTGTTTGTTAAGGGTTTCATCAATTCCCTTTTTCTTACCAGTGTCAGATTTTCCAGAAGATTTTACAGAAGTCTTTTTAGCAAGCTCTGGCTTTTGTTTTGGCTGATTCCTTGGTGTAGGTTTGCCAAAATTTTTCATTGAGTCTTTCTCCCCCTTTTTGGCATCATCTTCATCATTTTTTTTCAAAGATTGGTGGAGGGGTAGTGCCAGTTGTCTTTGCAAGGGATTCGTTGATTCCCCTGATATCAGCCTGTGTGTCTTTGTACCTTGCATCAACCATAAGTCTGATCAACTCCATGTGTGAGTTGTGGTTGATTTCAGCCAAATCCCATTGAGCTGCAAGAATGTGTTGTAGTGAGTTCCAAAGCTCTTGGGATAACTGCTGAGGCGAAGGTTGACTTTTGGAAGCATCCACCGACTGCTTCATTAGGTCTTTTATTTCGCCAACAGTTGTTACAATGTTGGACATCCTCTCCGTCAAATCCTTGTAACTTAACTCATCACCTAACTTAATAGGATCATCTGAATTCACACCAGAGGTGGTTGTATCTGCTTTTGAAACAGGAGGAGTCTCCAAGTTTTCATTAGCAAATGCCCCTTGTTCTTGGTTCTGGGGACTTCCTTCTGCATCAGTGGATACCTTAGAAAGTACACCAGTGGTTAAATTGAACACACCAGTGGTTACCTTGGTAGACACAACAGTGGTTGCCTTCAAGGGAGTCTGACTGATGAACCTACTGTCCAGATGTAGATAAGTGGATCCAACATCTGTAGTAGCTGCTCCACTTGAACTAGCAACAAGAATTTTAGGAAATTCAAGTGGTGTATCCTCCTCAGCTGTTTGTGGGTTAGCCAATTGAATAGGTTCAGACACAACCAATGTTGAAGTTATACTCTCAGTAATGTGTTGGTGAGAGGGGTTGTTTTGTGTTTGAATTTCAATGACCTCAAACAGAGGTATAATGGTTGGTGGAATAGGAGATGAAGTGAGTGGTGTTGAAAGAGACATTGCCCTGGGAGAGGGGCTGTTAATCATACTCTCAAGTGAGGGTAATGATTCATATGGTGGTGTCCCTATGCTTACAACATGTTCCTTTTGTGAGAAAACATGAGGAGTTAAGGTTTCAGGTTGAGATCTTTCCATCTGTTGTGAGGAAGTAGCAACAGTGGTTTCTAGTAACATTTGTGTTGTCACAGAGTTAACCTCTAGGATCTCATCTTCTAGAGGACCCTTATTTATGGGTTTGGTAGGCTTTTTGGTTTTTGTCTTGGTCTTTTTGGGTTTGGATGGTGGGGGTTTCACAGCAGTGGTTGTGGTGCTGTGTTCACCATGAGCAGTGGACTCAGCAACAGAGGTTTGAGGAGCAGATGTGGACTCATCTAAAGTTTGCTCAGACCCCTTTGCTTGTGTTTTATAAACTGTTGACTCTTTTGCCATTAGGTGAGTAAATGTTTTAGAAGAGAGACTGTTTATTTTGAAAGGTGTTCCTTGCTCAAAGGCTTTTTCAGGAACTTTCTTTTGCAAACAGTAGCTCAAAAACCTTGGGAATAACAGAAATGTAGAATTTTTCCCATCTTTAATGTTTTTCACATTATTGACCAAATCAGTAAACAGTGCTTGGGTGTAGTTAAAATCTGATTTTGACATAATTGCATAACCCAAGTACGGAATTTTTAATGGTATTTCATGGAAAGCATTTGTTTTGTTTGAAAGACAAGTGAGCAGGGTATGGAACAAAAATTTCATTGGTGGTGGAAAATTTCCTTTAAACATTGTTGTTTTTGTTAATTGTCCATCATACCCACGTTCAATCAAATCCAATTGATACTCACTTTTTGGAAAAGAAGTTTTACCTTGAAGATCATTCATCTGAAATACCTCTGAAATGGTAGCAGGGGTTATTGCAACCAAGACACCTCCTACTTTTGAGGTAATTCCCCATGGCTTTTTATCTTGTTCTTAAACTTCAGCGTTTGCCCATAAATCATGTAAGGTGTCTTGATAAATGGGTGCATCACACGTCAGTAAATTTTTGTATTTTGAGGAAGACAAGGTGTCGATTATTGAGTGGAACTCTGTATTTTGTCTGTTTTCTCAAACGTACAGAGGTAGTTGTGGAGGTGTTTGATGATAAGAGCCATAATCGAAAGTAGAAAATTGCGAATGGTTGAAAGAGAATGATGAAGAAGATGATAACCGCTTTGTAGAATTTTTGAATTCGATACGATAGTGAAAGCTCTGTTTGGGAGTTAATCAGGGTTTTATAAATGGGAAAAAGTGAATGCTGATGTGGAAGCGATTTCAAAGATCTGACGGTTAACATCTGCCCATGTGGCAACCACTGATTAAAAAGTTAATGGCAGTTGTTTGGAAACCACTGTTGGGCAACAACAGTGGTTGGGAACATTGTATGAAATATCAAGGACTGATTTTTATCTATCAGTAGTTGAAACCAACAGTGTTTGGTCAATAGTGGTCAATAAAGGAATGGATAAACAGAGGTTGTCTTTCAGCAGTGGGTGAATTTTCAACCATCAGAGGTTTAAAACAAGGAGTGGATATGGAGAGACTTTTAAGGATCTATGAAAAATTTTCATTTTAACTATTTTTACGGATGAAATTTTGATTTTCTGAAAACATTTTAATGCTTTTCATTCATGGAAAACCAAGTTTTACTTGATAGTCCATGTTAAGCATGCCAATTCTAGAGATCAAGCTTTCAAAGGTGAATGTGTCTAATGCTTTTGTTAGCACGTCTGCCAGCTGATCTTTAGTTGGAACATGATGCAGAGAAATCAAACCTTTTTCATAGCAATCCCTCACAAAGTGATGTCTGATATCAATGTGTTTGGTGGTTGAATGGGATACTGGATTTTTGATGATATTTTCAGCTGCTTGACTATCCTACATGAGAGGAGTCTTTAGAGCAGTTATACCAAAATCCAGTAACTAATTTTGAAGTCACCACAGTTGGGCTGTACAGCTTGCAGCAGCAATGTATTCTGCCTTAGCAGTGGATGTGGAAACAACTACTTGCTTTTTGTTTTGCCAAGACACTAAGCAATTGCCTAGGAATTGACATCCCCCTGATGTAGACTTCCTGGTGGAGTTGCATCCAGCAAAATCACTGTCTGAAAAACCTGAAAGCTTAACATTCCCGTTAGCAGGATACCAAATACTAAGTGTGGGAGCACCTTTTATGTATCTGAATATCCTTTTCACAATAATGAGATTAGACTTCCTAGGTGCTGACTGGGATCTGGCACAAACACATGTTGCAAACATGATGTCTGGCCTTGATGAAGTTAGGTACACTAAAGACCCAATCATGCTTCTATATAAGGTCTGATCAACCAAGTCATATTTTTCATCAGACATGACAAGCTTTGTGGTTGCCATGAGTGTACTGCATGGTTTGCAATCATTTATCTCAATTTTGTTTAAAAGTTCTTTTACATATTTGCTTTGATGAATGAAAGTACTATTTTGTAATTGGTTAACTTAGAGACCAAGAAAACATTGGAGTTCACCCATTGCACTCATTTCAAACTCTGCTGTCATGAGTTGTCTGAACTCTTCACATATGCCATTACATGTGCTTCCAAAGATGATGTCATCAACATAAATTTGGACAATCATCAATTCTTTTCCTCTCCATTTTAAAAATAGTGTTTTATCAATTTTACCTCTGGTAAAGCCTATATAGATGAGAAAAGTGGAAATAGTTTCATACCGGGCCCTTGGTGCTTGTTTCAAGCCATACAAATCTTTATTGAGCTTGTAGACATGATCAGGATAAAAAGGATTTTCAAAACCAGGAGGTTGGCAAACATATACCTCTTCTTGAATTTTGCCATAAAGGAAAGCACACTTGATATCCATTTGATACAACTTGATGTTGTGGTTGACAACAAAGGCTAAGAACAATCTGATGGCTTCAAGTCTTGCTACAGGAGCAAATGTCTCATCATAATCTATGACTTCTTCTTGTCTATAATCTTGAACCACAAGCATGGCTTTGTTCTTGACAACAATGCCCCTTTCAACTGTTTTGTTCTTGAAGACTCACTTTGTGCCAATTGGACTTACATCCTTTGGCAGTGGTACAAGTTCCCATACTTGTTGTCTTTTGAACTGTTGGAGCTCTTCTTGCATGGCTTCTACCCAACTATTGTCTTTCAGTGCCTCTTGGTATTTGATAGGTTGACGGAGGGACAGAAAGCCTGCAAAAAGACAAATGTTTTGGGATTGACTTCTTGTGATAGAAAGCCTGCAAAAAGACAAATGCTATGCCACTGATTCAGCCACAGAAGTGTTCTGCTGACATCAAAATTCAATTTGTTAGGAAATAAATTATGGAAATACGTGCATAATTGTATTTAATTGTTATGTGTTATTTGACTATTTGTTAGTTTACAGTATGAGCGACCAAGGACCATCTGACGCATACCGTCAATTGTCTGGTTCGCCTAGCAGCGAAGGCACCTCCTCTTCTCAGCCTGCCCTCTCAGGGTACTCTGCTGATACGGAAGAAGGAATCTTTGTGTTTAAGGCTCAGTCAGAAGAACCATTTCCTCAGAAAAAGAGGGGATGGTTCAGTAGAGGGGCACACAAGCGTATAAAACGTAAGAAAAAGTTACAAGACCAGAGAGCACTAGCAGCAGCCAAGAGAGAGACAGATGCCTATGCCCAGGATATGATCAATAGGGGTATAGCCAACATCCACATCCTAGCAACCACTGCAGCTGACCCTAATCTGGAGCAAATAATAGCACCTCAACCACAACTACCAATCCCTGATCAACCGATGGAAATAGAAAACCCTGAAAACCAAGTAGAGATGCATGAGTTCAATCCGGAAGAAATCCCTAGGGTACCAGCACCAAACCCCATAGACCCAAATTACGACCCCTGGTGGGATGACGTTAGGGACTATATGCAACGCTACCCGATACATGAAGATACACCCATGCAGAACATAGGAGCTTACCTAGGTTTGGATCCTTTAGATCCCTATTTCCACGATGAATACGTTAGGGAGATTTTAGAAGATCCTTACCGATTCCAGGCACCTACACCCCCATACCATGAACCCGCACCCCAGATTCTGAACCCAGTCCTAGAACCTGCACCCCCAATGAGTGCAGAAAACGTACAAGAACTTAGGACATTTGGTGAGGAAATTTTAGAGAGTAGTGAACGAATGCGACAGGTGGGAGAGCGACTCATCTGGAAGTACGACGAGCGCAATATGGATTTCTGGATGAATCCATATCCATAGATGTGATGATGGTGGAACGGTAATAATAATAATAATAATAATAATAATAATAGAATAAAATAATAAAATATGTGTGTACGAATGCCTACTATTATTTATTTCAGTTGGTATTGTAATTTTTAATTTCAGTACTAGTGTGTAATAGATGCATAGTAGATGAATAGAGTAAAGTCGGAATGATCGACGCTTTTGGCTAAATTGCGTGTCATGTGAATTACTATATTAAGTATTATTTTGTGATATTAATATGGGGTAAATATTTAAAATTTAGATGGCCGATGAAGGAAATCAAGGAAATCTGAATAACGATAACCAAAGTAACATTAACTTGGTTAATGAGAATCCAAGCGTCAATAATAATGGAAACCATGTAACACCCATCTAAATTTTTACTTGATTTTAGTAATAGATTATACCATTGTAAATATTAATTAATATAGAATTCATACAAGAAGTTCATGAGTAACATAGACTTTAGTCAAACACGACTAAATTAAAACATTTCAAAAGTTATTTAACAATCATGTACAACCCATAAACTAAGTCTAGTAAAGATTTAAAACATTGCGGAAGCTTGTAAGTAGTGTTCGGTTCTTCAAAAGTTAGCTTGACCGTCATCCGTGATCTTTGAATACCTAAAACTGAAATGTTTACAGTAAACATTAGTATTAAAGTACTTGAAGGGAATACGTAATCGAGACTACGTTTAAAAACGGATTCGATTTAACTATCATATGCTAACATCAACATACGTCTCAGCTTTCTACCGTAACTTACGGTATCTACCGTAAGTTACGGTAGATATTTGAAACTTATGGTCTACCGTAAACCAGTAGACACCCACCGTAAACCACCTGATGTCTACCGTAAGTTACGGTGATACCGTAACTTACGGTAGTCTCTGTAATATTACGTTTTGCCTTTTTGCTTGTTTTGCCCAAACCCATTTCTCGGATTGCTTATTCTAACCTACCAACAAACTGATTTTTCATATTTCAATAGATCTTCTTTTAAATGTTAACGAAGACCGAGTAACCAAACTATAAAGCTTTACCGTGCCTTATTTGGTTATTTGACCCGTTTAGCTCATCTAAGGAATCCTCCATTTTGATGACTACCAATAAGGTCTAACCAATTTCTTGGCCTATTATTCGAACTAGCGAACATTATCTCTTAATTCCAACTCAACTTTTATTCACAAATCAATACATATATACTACATATCAAAATTTACTCAATTGTAACTAATCAAGTTACATACCTTCAAAGCAACCCCTTCAAACGTGCGTCCACACCGGTTTCCCCGCTAGATGCCCCGGCCTCCTTTCCTATAGAGTTTAATCACCATATGTTTAGAACTCTTGGTTTCACATAATTAACGCACATTTTGTCATACATCATAATTATGCGTTTTTAACTTAACAATTCAGTTTCAAGCCTTCTTTGAGGCATTTCAACAAACACTATAAAGGCAGAATTTTTATATCTTTTGTATTCAAGTTCATAGCTTGCTAATTAGCTAACTTAACATCAATAAAGCCCTCATATAGCATTTAAACATCATACCTTTCTGAAATCACTTTCTATAATCAAATTACACTAGGATAATCATTCTAAACCCTAATGTTCATCATTATCTTGTAAAACCCACAACCCACCTTCAAGGTGTTCATGGAATTTCCTGAATTTGAACATGATTTCACATGTAGTTGTCTAGGTTTCACTTCTAGACACTATATCATCCCTAATCTAACCAAATAACACACATGCAACATCTAATTTCAGATTTTCCAAAATCATGAGAATTTCAAGTTTAGAGATTTCATCAGATTTTACATACCTTATAATCCTCTTGCGATGAGGATCAATAATCTATGCTTGATTTTCGTTTTGGACCAGATTTGCACCTCCAATTTGAGAGTTTAAGTAAGTTTCTAGGGTTTGAGAGTGGGGTGTCGCCCCCTGCTTGCTCTGATCGACCAGACCCCCAAAATGGGGTGTTTGGTTTTGTTTTTATTTGTTTAATTAAAATCAAGTTTCAATTCTTAACAACTTAAGCCCCTCCACTTTGATCAACATGTAATTTGGTTGCTTTTTAATCCTATTATAAGTTATTTCTAGACTATTAACTAACTAGGTTAAAATTCCTAGTTAGTAAATTCTCATTTATTTATACTTTATATTTCTAATATAAAGTTTTATATTTTCGGGGTGTTACAAACCAAGTGGATAATAGTGCTATCCAACACATAGTGGCACAAGGAATCATAGATGCAATGCCATTTATTATTCAAACGGTTCAAGAAGCGAATAATAAAAGTAAACATAGCAGTAAGCGACCAATTGAACTAGAACATAGCGTGAACAATGGCCCTGTACTTCAAGCATCCATTCCCAAAAGAAGAAGAACCATGTCTTATGGTTGTTCTTACAAAGAATTCTGGTCCGGCAAACCAATAGAATTTTCGGGCAATGAAGAACCTATTGCAGCTCTACGCTGGATAGAAAAGACTGAGGCTGTTCTGAAAATAAGTAAATGTGCGGAAGAGGACAAGATAATGTTTGCTTCCAATCTATTTAAGAACTCAGCCTTAGAATGGTGGAACACTATCCTCCAGTCAAGAGGAAGTGATAAGGTATACAATATGGAATTGGAAGAATTTAAGAATATGGTAGAAAGGAAATTCTGCCCTCCTAATGAAAAAGAACAAATAGCAAACAAATTCCTAAATCTTAGGATGAATGGAGTGGATAGTAAGGGGTACACAAAGTTATTCTTTGAATATGCTAGAATAGTACCAACCCTTGCATCACCAGAACCAGTATTAATCTCCCGTTACATCTGGGGATTAATTGGAGAGATTAGACATGTAGTCAAGGCAGCTAGACCCCAAACTATAGAAGAAACTGTAGAACTAGCCAACACCTTGACAGATGAATTAATCCGTACTAGGGAAGAAGAACAGAGGAGAAACCTAACCCAAAGACTTACCCAAGAATTCCGTTCTAGGAATTTCAATCGTCGGAATATGGGTTCTACCTCTGCACCATTCTACAAGGTCTGGAAGAAAAAGCATTCGGGAAAATGCTCCACTCTTTGCAATTTCTGCAAGATGCCCGGACACAAGGAAGAAGATTGCAGGAAGAAATCCAGTAATGGACTGTGCTTCAACTGTGGAGAAAAAGGTCATATCAGGCCAAACTATCCAAAATTGGCTCCAGCTGTGAACAACAGGAACACTAAAAATGCTAGAGCATTTTTTCTGACTGCAGATGAAGCCAAGATGATTCCAGATGTGATAACTGGTACGTTTTTAGTTAATGATGTATTTGCTAAAGTATTATTTGACTCTGGTGCGAACCAAAGTTTTATTAATACTTCGTTTTGCAAACTTTTAAATAAGTCATTAACTAAACTACCACAAGAATGTCTCGTAGAGACACCTAATGGAGAAACAGTTAAGATTTCAGAAATCTTGCAGGGAGCAAGAATAAAATTTGTAAATCAGAAGTTTAGGGTAAACCTTTATCCTATGAATCTGGCAGGATTTGATATTGTATTAGGAATGGATTGGTTATTAGCCAATAAAGCCAGTATTTTATGTGATCTAAAGTCAATTCAAGTAAATTCACCAAAAGGTGAAAAGATCACAATAAAAGGAGATAGACCCTCTAGGTCCACTAAATTCATCTCTGTGATGAAAACTGCAAGCTATATAAGAAAAGGGTCTATAGTGTATTTGATTTCTATAATCACTAACACTAAAGGAAAAGAACTAAAAGACATTCCAGTAGTGTCTCAGTTTTCAAATATATTTCCAGAAGAATTGCCAGGCCTACCGCCAGACAGAGAAGTTGAATTCAGAATTCATCTAGTACCAGGAACAGCACCGATTGCCAAAGCACCTTACCGTTTGGCACCCGCTGAAATGCAGGAATTAAAGAAACAATTAGACGAATTGCTGGAAAAAGGATTTATACAGCCAAGTTCATCCCCGTGGGGAGCGCCAATTTTATTCGTTAAAAAGAAGGATGGATCAATGCGTATGTGCATTGACTACCGTGAATTGAACAAAGTCACGATTAAGAATCGGTACCCATTACCGAGAATCGATGATCTGTTCGATCAACTACAAGGAGCTCGATTTTTCTCTAAAATCGATTTAAGTTCAGGATATCATCAATTAAAGGTACAGGAAGAGGACATTCCTAAGACCGCATTAAGAACAAGGTATGGTCATTATGAATTTACTGTCATGCCATTTGGTTTAACCAATGCCCCAGCCGCATTTATGGACATGATGAACAGAATATGTAAGCCATATTTGGGTAAATTCATAATTGTCTTTATAGATGATATTCTAATTTACTCTAAGAGTAAAGAAGATCATGCAACGCATTTGCACCCACTTTTAAATCTATTAACAAAGGAAAAGCTTTATGCTAAGTTTTCTAAGTGTGAGTTTTGGTTAGAATAAGTACAGTTTCTCAGACACTTAGTTAACCATGAAGGAATGCATGTGGATCCCACAAAAATCGAGGAGATTAACAAATGGAAAACCCCTGAGTCACCAACTGAGGTTAGAAGTTTCTTAGGATTGGCCGGTTACTATAGAAGATTTATTCGAGATTTTTCTAGAATAGCCATTCCTTTAACTAAGTTAACCTGTAAATCCATTAAGTTTGAATGGGGACCAAAGCAAGAAGAAGCATTTAGAATTCTTAAACAAAGATTAATTAATACACCCATACTAGCGTTACCAGAAGGAACTGAAGACTTTGTAGTCTATTGTGACGCTTCCAAACTAGGTTATGGATGTGTTTGATGCAACGCCAAAAGATTATAGCATATGCATCTAGACAACTTAAGAATCATGAAGAGAATTACTCAACCCATGATTTAGAATTGGGAGCTATAATTTTTGCCCTTAAGATTTGGAGACATTATCTTTATGGTAGTAAGTTTACCATATTCACATATCATAAGAGTTTAAGGTATGTTTTTGGGCAAAAAGAATTGAATATGAGACAAAGACGCTGAATGGAATTGCTTAGTGATTATGATTGTGATATCCAGTCTCATGAAGGAAAAGCAAATGTAGTGGCTGATGCTTTAAGCCGAAAGTATCACGAAAAAACAAAAAGGGTACGTTCTCTTAAATTAAATCTACAAGTAGATTTAAATGATCAGATAAGAAAAACACAAGAATCAGTAATCAAGGAGGATACCGAAAAATTAAAAGGGATGATTAAGGAATTAGAACAAGGAACGGATGGAATTTGGAGATTCCATAAGAAGAGAATGTGGATACCCAAATTAGGAAACCTACGTCATCGTATATTAGAAGAAGCCCATAAGTCTAAGTATACGATGCATCCTGGAAGTGATAAAATGCATCAGGATTTAAGAAAGAATTTCTGGTGGATAGGAATGAAAAATGACATAGCAGCTTATGTTTCTAAATGTTTAACTTGTTCACAAGTTAAAGCTGAACACCAGAAACCCTCAGGTTTGTTACAACAGCTAGAAATGCCAGTATGGAAATGGGAATTGATAACAATGGATTTTGTTACTAAATTACCCAAAACAAAGAAAGGTAAGGATACAATCTGGGTGATTGTAGACAGACTAACCAAGTCAGCTCATTTCCTACCAATGAAGGAAACCTTCAGTATGGAACAGTTAGCTAAATTATATGTAAATGAAATAGTTTCTTTACATGGAATACCTTTATCAATTGTTTCTGACAGAGATAACCGATTTACCTCTCATTTTTGGTCAAGTTTTCAAAAGGAAATGGGAACCAAGTTAAATCTGAGCACAACTTATCATCCTCAAACAGACGGACAAAGCGAAAGGACAATTCAGACAATGGAGGACATGCTTAGAGCTTGTGTAATTGATTTCGGAGGTAATTGGGATGATCACTTACCTTTAATAGAATTTTCTTATAATAATAGTTATCACACAAGTATCAATGCTTCACCATTCGAAGCACTTTATGGACGAAAGTGCCGAACCCCAGTCTATTGGGCAGAAATCGGGGAGAAGCAACTATCTGGACCTGAGATAGTGCAGGAAACAACTGACAAGATTATTCAAGTCAAGGAACGACTGAAAGCAGCACGTGATCGACAGAAAAGCTATGTGGACAACAGACGAAAACCCTTGGAATTTCAAATATGAGATAGAGTATTGTTGAAGGTCTCTCCTTGGAAAGGAGTGGTAAGATTCATCAAACGGGGGAAGCTAAGTCCCAGGTATATTGGACCTTTTGAGATTATTAGAAGAATAGGACCTGTAGCCTATCAGCTACAACTGCCAGAGGAAATGGCAGGAATACATGATGTATTTCATGTATCTAATCTCAAGAAATTCTTAGCTGATGAATCGCTGATGATACCTCTTAAGGATATAGAGGTAAATGAACAACTCAAATTTGTAGAAAGGCCTCTACAAATTGAAGACAGGAAAGTCAAGAATCTCAAGCACAAGAGATTAGTTCTGGTCAAAGTGAAGTGGGACTCCAAAAGAGGACCTGAGTACACTTGGGAGCTTGAATCTGAAATGCAAAGAAAATATCCACACCTATTCCAGTAGATCTCGAGGACGAGCTCTAAAACAAGGTGGGGAGGATATAACAACCCTCAAAGAAAACCGACACCCCTGAATATTTTCCGACACCCTAATATATTTTAAATTATCTCAATATGTCCCTAAAAACACCCCATATGTGAAAACGGGCCCCAAATACATTACATAGTATTAAAATAATTATAAACAAGAAAATTTAAGTTGAGGCGGGCCGCGTAACCCCACCCCAACCTTCATACGGGCCGTGACAACTTAAAGGTCCAGCGAACCCCTGTGTTGACATGTGTCGTAACGCGTGTTGAACCTATGTGATGACCCGGATCACCTACGCTTTGACCTGGAGTCAACGCGGGCCGCGTAGGCCCTGTTCTTATTTTACGCGGGCCGCGTAGAACCCAAATTCAAGCCCTATATAAGAAAGCCTCGGGATTTCATTTTCCGTCGCCCAAATCTTTTCATTCTCAACGAATTCTCTGATAATAGGCCTAATACTCAGGTGTTATACCCCCTAATTAGCGAAGTTCTGCTCCGTTGTAAGTATTATAACCCCTGGATATGTATTAGATACGCTGCCCGATTGATCTTGGGTTCCGTAACGGCTGTCGTGGTTCTGCCCGACGTAGTCGTTGGAATGTCGTCTCGGGGAGGGTATTACTAATGTTAAAATGGGTTATTATACTAACGCGTGTGCATTTGTGTAAATTATAGATTATCACCAGGAAACCCTTACGGAAAATCTAAGACAGCAATGTGAGTTGATCCGCTTTTTGTTAACTGTTTTTACAAAACCTCATTTAATTAATTATATATTTAGCAGTTATTGAGTATTTGTAAGAATACAATTATCACGAGTATGTTGGGGTTTTGTATACAAAATTTGTTACCACCTGGTCAAGGAGTAACATTTCCACAAGTCGGGTTTTCAACAGTACCATGGATGTTAATTGTGATGTCTTGGAAACAAATATAATTGCGGGATCACCCTCAATATTGTACAATGGTTTTTATTGAAACTTGATTAAACTGGGATTCACTCACCAGTATTTCCCACTGACAAATGTTTTTAAAACGCGTTTCAAGTAACAAAATGTGAAAGCCAAATAGAAGCCAGCTGGACAGCACTAAAGGCTTGGAAAAGTGGCAATAAAGTTACCTAAAAAGAAATGGATGTTTTTCTTAAATAAAATAGGATTTATTCCTATGAAAATGTGTGTAATGCAAAGTTGGGTTTTATCCCATATGTTTAATACTATGAAAAGGTGGTATTTTACTCTGATCAAATATTTCCTAACTACGGTACTGATGAAAAATTACGCTGCCAAATTAGACAATACGAGATACCACCGAAACTGGCTCGCGGCCGCCCTTTCCCGGGGATGTGGGATCGGGGGTTGCGACACAAGCATCAGCCATTGTGTTATCTTTTGACATATCAACTACATACACATTGTCACTCCTTTGAGCAACAAGTTGTGTTTTACCCCTGTCTATGATTTCTTCAATCTCTTTCACCATTTCTAGCCTAACAATCTTACAGTTCTCCTTAGTGAAGAATGACCCATAGCCTTTGTCACTCATTTGTGAAACACTAAGGAGGTTAAACTTCAGATTGTCAATAAGATTGACATTCTCAAACTTGAGCTTCCCAGCCTGAACTGTCCCTGACCCCAACACATTTCCTTTTGAATTGTTACCAAAGGATATATCACCCCTACATGTTATTTGAAATCTTTGAGTAGGACTCTACATCTTGTCATGTGCCTGGAGCCTCCACTATCTACATACCATAAACTATCTAAGCATGAAGAAGCTCCCTGCACATCAAGTAAACAATTAGTTCAGGTGGGTCTCAAAAACAAATAAGGCTTTGGATGTGGTCACAGATAGGTCAGCCTCAAGTCCAGGAGCATAAACAGTGGTTAGGTCAGGGTTTTGAATAGATTTTTGAGCATTTTTCTGTAACCACTGTTGTGGACCATCTCCTGTCAGATGTTGAAAACCAAAAGGATGCCTATTCACTTTGGGCTTAGAGGGCATTTTGTAGGCTTCATAAGCATGTGGGACCTTTTGGTATGATGGTTGACCATGTCCTCTTGGGAACTGGTTTGATGGTGGTGCATCTGTCATTTGTACCTCTTTGGGAGCAGAGGTTTTGTTCAACTATTTTGTAATAGCTGTTTGGACATGCACAAAAGTCTGTTTGTTCTTGATGGAAGGTTTTTGTGGACTCTCCAGTGTTTTTGATGTGTACTCTTTTCTTTTAATCTCAAAAGTACACACACTCTTGAGTAAGATGGTTGGTTTTTCCACAAATTGTGCACTTAGGTGCAGGCTCAATGATACTTGTTTTGTTGATACCATATGCTTTTAAAAGAAAACAGTCTTTTGTAGCATGGTTCCTTTTCTCACAAAAATCACAAAACAGATTTTTAATCTTTTCTCTTCTCTTCCTCTTTTCAACTTCCTTTTCAACAGAGTTTTTAACCTCTGTTGGGATATCTTTTAGAGGAATGACTTTAGCCTTGGGTGCTTTGACACCCTCAATTGTGGAAAAATCCATTGGCTTAAAGTTTTCAAGGATGTCACATTCACCAGACCAGGTGGGTTTGAATTGATATTTTTCTATCTCTTCAAAGGTTGATGACCCTTCTGGTTTTTCTAAAATGATTTTGTTTCCATTTTTATATGTGACTTTTATCTCTTGACCAGCCATGTTTGTGGGGATTACTTCAACTAAGCCAAAATCAATTTTAGCAGTGTTTTCAGTTTGGTCATGTTTTCTAAAGCCAATGCCAAACTTTACATTGCTCTTAATCTGCTTTTCCAACATCAGTTCATAACCTTTACAAGACTCCACCCATTTTTCACAAGTGATTTCGGTGGATTCAAGCTCCTTTTTGCAAACTTGGTAATTTTCTACCATAGTTTGGAGTTGGTCTTTGGTTATGCTGTGTTCATGTTTCAGACTGCTGATTTCATTTTTTTCATACAATTTGTTTTTCAACTCTTTAAAAGTTTTCTAAAATTGTACTTCATCTTTAAAAATCTTGTCTCTAAGGTTTTCATTCACCTCTTTTATGTTTGCAAAAACAATAATGCATTTATCTGAACATAAATTTTCAAGGTCTGAGGTGATACCTTAGCAGCAGCCATAATGGCACAGTCACATTCATCCTCACACACTCTAGCATCCCATGGATCAATAAGTGGTTCCAACATCTGTTCACCAACAACAGCAGTAACCACTACTTCAACAATTTCATCCACTTCTTCAGATCTGGACTCCACTTCCTCAGATTCTTGCCCTTCTGGTATTGACTCTAATGCCATGAAACAAAATTCATCAAGAGAAACATTAGGATTAGCAATTAGAGCAAAATTTTCATCATTCAAATCCTCAGGAAAGCTGCTCCAATCAACAAAGTCCTGTGTAAAGAAACTCTGTTGACTGGCATCTGTTGGAGCCGATGTTTGTGCAGCTTGTTGTGGTGTAGGTTGCACTTGAACCTGATATATAGGGGCTTGCACATATTGAATCTGTGGAACAATGGTTTGAACATATTGCACTGGAACAGTGTTTACAAGATGTGCAAAATGGGAAGTGTTTTGCATATGAGGAGCAGGGGTATATTGGGAATAGTGCACAGTGCTTTGAGTGTTTTGAGGTCTTGTACTAGGGTGAGTGATGATTGGACCATTGTTTTGACTCCTACATTCCCTAGCAAAATGAACAAGTCTATTACACTTGTAGCACTTGATTTTTTACTTATCCGACCCTACCTTCAAATTCCCATGCAATCCTAGAAACTTTCTTCCAGTCCTTTTATAAAACTTGCTGGTTCTTACACTTAACAAGGCCAATTGATGCAAAATGTCCATCTCTTCTAGATCAGTGGGATCAAAATGTTGAAGGTCATTGAGTTCAAAGGATAAGCTATCAGAGATCTGGTTTTCCCCATTAGATGTGAAAGCATAATTGGGTGAGTAAGGCTCAGAGTTGAAGGCTCCAACTGCAGTTATGTCAATATAATGATCATAACTCTGGTCCTTACTACCACCAGATGACTCTTCTTGACCCAAAAGTGCCATGTTACCAAAAGAGTAATCATCAACAACTTTTTCAGATGGCTCCACCTGCAGTTATGTCAATATAATGATCATAACTTTGGTCCACATGAACACCTAAACTATTCTGTCGTTCTTCCTTTCTTTCATTTTCAGTTTCAATCCGCACAAGAACTCCCAACTATTCCGTCGATCTTCATTATCAACCCTAAAAATTCAATAACAAGAGATATAAAACTCAATCGCAAGGTGTTTGACCAAATGTTTCAAAGACATAAATCACAAACTAATATAAAAACCCAGTTTCTGACTTTCTGCAACCATGACCCCCTATTTTCTCGTAAAATCAAGATTCATTGATCACCTGATCTACACTATTAACCCTAAAAGTTCAATAACAACAAAAATATAACACGAACACAAGGTGTTCGACAAAATGCCTCAAAGACAAAAATTACAAAAACTACTAAAAAAACCTCACTTTCTTCAACCATGAGACCCCCATTTACGTAAAATCAAGATTCATTAACAATCTTTAAATGTAAGAGTATAGAAATCAACACGTAGAATTACCTCAATTTCAAAACTAGGGGTTTGAGCGATCCGGTATTTATCGATTCTTCGGTGGTTTGGTTGACAGGTCTGAGAATCGCGTCCTTCAGCTTCCCAACCTCCGTTTGAAAATCGAACATTAGATTTTCTCTAGTCGCCTCGATCTCACCGTCGTCGGAAACCATATTCACCGACACACCTCCACCGCCTCCGGAATACTCCGCCGATCGTCTCCAATCCTCTCCATCTGTTCATCTGTATCACATACGCTGTTGATACAGAAATGAATTGAGGGGTGTTCCTTTGATTATTCGGACATCGATCAAAATATGCGATTTCTTGTCGGTATGTTGTTGTTCATCAAAGAGTTTATCGTAAGTAGGATTGATCCAAAGGAAGAAAATGTGTTGCAGTTTTGAGTTTTTCATTCTTTTTGTTCCGTGGTTTTCTTCGTTGAAAGAAATGGTAGGGAGACAATATAGGTTTAATGGTGAGGGTTACAAAGGGGAATAGAAAGTGTTTAGAGTGAAATTACCATTTTATTCTCATGTGCATTGCACATGACAGTTTTTAACTGAGATTTCTAACCAGGTTTGGCCTAAAAGACAAAACGTGCAATATTTTGAAAGGTTAAGGACACCGCCTGTAAACTTTTGGCTAAAAGGACAGCCTGCAATTTGATGTAAACATAAAGGACAAAACTTGTAATTTACTCAAAAATATAATTTGATGATTTTTTTGCCAAATGGGTGTGCCCTATTGTATTGGTTCATATTCGGTCATCCGCGATGGGAGAGGGCGGACGTCTCTATGTTGGTAATGCCCTCGTAATCGTCATTCCCTCTCTTTCCTGTCACATTCTTCACTTGGGAGAGCCCATGAAAAAGGATTTTTACACGTCTCTAATCTCTTTCACGTCGTCCTCGCCCCCAATTATGTTTCTTCGACACATTGTAACAAGTGTCTCCACAAACTTCTGCGATGTAGATGGTCTTACATTTGTTCCAGCCAAGCCAAGCCAAGCCACAACAGTCGGTCCCTCCTTAATCCTCTTCCAATTTAAACCCCCAAATCCACTGCCTAATAAAACAACCGTGGTTTATTTTGGGTTTTGGGCTGCTACATTTTTACTGGGCTACAAGTTGCAATTAGTTTAACTAAGCCCACTTTAGTCATTTAAATAAAGCCCACTTTAATTGTAACCCGTCTTGAATCTTGATGATCTCCAAAATCCAAATTAATTGAAGCCATT
This sequence comes from Helianthus tuberosus, assembly GCA_030545235.1. NCBI lineage: Eukaryota > Viridiplantae > Streptophyta > Magnoliopsida > Asterales > Asteraceae > Helianthus > Helianthus tuberosus. The sequence goes on from CM060440.1 coordinate 67,160,137, forward strand.
TTGTATTGACTAATTATTCCCCAAATTAAACACAACCATAGACTACATACAAATACTTTCATATATGTACTCAAACTAGGATTCAAACACATATACGTACACAAACATTACTAATTAAACCATTAACCACATAAATCAAACACAATAACATGCATAAATACATTAATTTACTTATACCGGTAATCGTATACACTCAACAAAACACACGTCAGTGAAAAAATTGTGTAACCCAAAAATAAAATAAACATATTAAACTATGGTCACTTTGTTCCAAGCAATGTAGCATATAACAGTATTGGGTGTTTATCGAGTCGGTTTTCGGGTTATTCAAATAAAGTTTTTCGGATTTGACATTTTTGAAACTGGATATGATTCGAATCGATTTGAATATGGAAGTTCAATTTCAAGTTCATTCCAATATACTCAAATTATGACAATAAAATAAAAAAAGAAATAATATATTGTTGAAATCTAAGGGTTGTTCTTCAGTATAACAATAAATTCAATTATCAGAAGGGATTTTCTATTGGCACACCAGACCAGCTATTGGCACACTTTGACAATTCAATACGCATCGTATAGGCCTATACGATGCGTATATATATAACTCTACCTCTCTCGCTCTATACACATCTCTCTCGCTTTCTTCACCGCCACCATCAACAACCGCCAGCATCAACCATCACCGCCCACCACCCCCTACCTGCCACCATCCAAATTTGACACAACCATCACCTCCCACTACCACCCCACATGCCACCATCCAACAAAACACAATAAATCAAACCATCGCCCCACCATCAATCATCCAACACACGAAAACCCCCTTTTCGATTTTAAACAATCCTGTCACCATCTACCACCAACAACCACCATTAACCACCCATTCTCCACCACCTTCTGCAACCACCAACCCTCCACCACCTTCCACCAATAGCCGACTCCATCCACCACTATAGCCCCATCACCACCAGACCATGACCATAACCCCCCCTTTTACTTTCGAACAATCCCGCCACCATCCACCACCATTAACCCCCCACCATTTCTACAACCACCCACTATCCACCATTGCAGCCCTATCAATCACCCTACAACCAGTAGCGAACCAACCACCACCCTTGTCACATCCCAACCGATGGCAGAAACATCAGAGCGAGACCAAAACGAGATTGCAAGAGACATCACAACCACTATTGTAACAATAATTTAATAAGTAACTTTTCATTTCATTTCAAAAAGATTATAGTACAATACATGGAAGCAAATTACAACAAATTGAAATCTAACAACTTAACAACAATAGAAGTAAACTAGGTGTGTTTCTAACCATCCTACTAGATTCTTTCAACGCATCATTATCACAAGCCTACAATATATATTAAAGTAACATGTCAATATAAAAATGCATTGGTGAGCATACAAGTTTAGCGTACTAGCATAAGTATAAAAAGAATTTAATGAGATCCACATGGAAAAAACGTATACTAAGGCATAAACATAAGATGAACTAGCATGCATCATATACGTGTCAACCTAAAGATTCAACTTGCGTAATCTTGTCGTCGCAACGACAAGACCATTTATGTGATTGTATTACTTAACAAAGAACCATCAACGGGTGGAGTGCTACTCCTATTGACACAACCCCCGACCCTACCCTGGGTGGGAGCCGTGAGCAGATACAACAGTGGTACAGGTGTTTATTAATATTTTCGCAGCGAAAATTTATTAGGACTTTTTCATTTCATAAACTGTGGGATGAAACCCATATTTACATAAAGGATTTTCACTGGGATAAACTCTTGATTACAAAACAAGTTTTATTCAGGTTTACATAGCGACTTATTTAAGCTTGAGTGCCTCATAGCACTTTTTCTTCTCTTCACAGTAAATCACCTGAAACGCGTTATAAAAATATTTGACCAACGAAAAATACTAGTGAGTTCATTCAAGTCTTGTAAAAGACACAATATTGTAATTACAGCATTAAGAGTTTTTACATTTGTTTATATCTTACTATTAACCAAAAGTATTTGTCACTAGGCAGTTCCTGTGACTATGGTCATATCACTGTTGGTCATTCTCCCAACTAGTAAAGTTTATCAAGTAGTGTATACAAAACCCCATATACTGGCAGTAATTTCTCGGTAAGAATACAAAGACTTAATCATTGTAAATACGACTAGAAAACATTTAGGGTTTTGAAAGCATTTGATAAAGAAAGTATGACTCACAATGTTGCGAGAAAAGAGAATGACTTACTGTGCAGATATAGGGTTTTAGTAATAGCCTTCTGGTCTAAGTTTTGGATTCCTAATTATGTACCCAATGCAACACGTATTAGTGTATTAACCTAATTAAACTTTAACGATAATGACGAGATCAAAACCACAACGCAAATGACAAAGTATAGCCTTATTTAAGCAGCACTTAAACATCCGTTAATTTGGTTTCAGATCAATCAGACAGGGTACAGTACCAGTGATCCGACTTAGCACGCTGATTACAGAGCAGAGTTTTAGAGCTTCGGGTATTGTAGCAGTATAACGAGAGAAATAAAAGAGATTTGAGCAAGTCTGAAATGCTCAATTCACGACCAATTTATAGCTATGGAACCACCTCGTCGGGTCGCGCGACCTGTTTTTTGGTTCACCTTCGCGTAGCGCGAAAGGGGTGGCTAGGGCATAGGTGGCATGAGTCACCACGTAGGCATGCCATGTGGCTGCCATGTGTTAGCTGCTGGTCAAAGAGCCGCCATGTCGCGCGACCATATTCTAAGATCACCGTCGCGTAGCGCGACTTGACCCAACTGGGTTTTCTTTGTTTATCATGCCGGTTTCCGTTGTACGTGTTCGGGGGTCTTGATTATGATCCGTTATGGTTCTTATCCGAGGGTTGTTATACCTATAACGCTATACATGTTAAGGTAGACTTGTACGAAGTTAATGACAAAGTATAGTTCAAGTATGGCTTCTAGCATGCATGTATTCCAATAGTATAAACGTATAAATCATGTATATTAGATTCGTTTGTATGAATATGTGTTTGCAGATGTGTATTTGTGTGAGTTTTAATATGGTAATATATATTGCACCCAAAAGTGTGAAAACAAAAAGAGGGTCATGTATACTCACGGTTTCGCAAGCTTCCAAAGAATACGTGAGTTAGAGTCTTGAGTGTGAGGAGAACGCCGAGTTAACCTTCAAGAGGAAATGGAGGCGTGTGAGTTTCGGTAGACTATGGTTTTAGGATTATGATTATAAATATGGAATGATGATTAATACGAATGTACACGAAAAGTTATCTTTATGTGTGTTTCATGGGCACTAATTCGCCCAATGGAAGTCCAAGTATGAGGAACCTTTATCTAAAGATAATAATACCATAATACTTTTAACCATGGGTTTGGTTAAAATGATGATTTGGTTCAGAGTTCATGTATTATAGTTAGTTTGGTATTATTAAGGAGCCATAAGAATGGTCATAGAAGGAGGTAGGATGATGAACATCCATTAAACCTCGTTGCTTGATTCACCAAAGCACAAATTTGTCACACCCCGACCGCGTATAACATGCAACCGCGGCAGAAACGCCGGGGAGTGTTGTAACAGAATTAATTGTTTCATAACCATGGCATTCAAAGTTGTATTTTATTTATCAACATAAGAGTTTCATTGTATTTAAACAGGAAATAAAGAGTTCATAACATAATTAAACTAAGTCTATCTCCGTTTTATGTCTCTAAGGCACAGGTCCGCCCTAGTGTCACGATCATCGTCCTACGGAAAAGCTCCTAAAAACACATGTGAAAATAGGTACGTCAGCATAAAAATGCATGTGAGATACATAGGTTTTGTAAAAATAGGATTCATGACTTATAAGTTTAGGAAAAATTGTTTAATAACAGTCAGTCATGAACCTTGTAAGTTGTTTTGTTTTGTAAATCATTCAAAGCAATGATACGTATAAATAAGAGAATAATGTAAGGTTAAATGAATAACCAAGTAAAAATGAGTTTGTATAAGATAAGTTGTTTTGTAAATCAATGTCTTGTGAAAATAAGTTGTTTATGTAAAATGTAATATGTCAAATATTGAAATGATTTAAGTAACGCTACGACATGTAATGTTATACAAACACTTATATATAGGAAGTACCAGCGGCGTATCCACCATGCTTGTATTATATTACACTCGCCTCGTTACTCGAATCATTTACCCAAACCAACCATCAATGTAAGTTGTTCATGTATAAATGAATTGTCATGTGTTAATGTGTAAACCATATTGAAATGTCTATGTCCAATGTAAACCACTAAATGTGTATATCAATGTCAAAATGTTTATGTTTAATATAGATCATGTAATGTATACCCAAAAATATCATGTATGGTAAGTGAAATATATCAACTAAACCATATGTAAAATGCACAAAAACAAGGTATTGAAGTAAAACATGGTTTAAATCAAAGTTATGTTTTGTCTAACAAATGCATGCTATACTGATACAAACATTTATGCGGTATTGCGAAAATGCATACATCCAAGCCTTGAGACTGTGGCGATAAACCCTTAAACAAATTAAAGGTTTATCTAAGTTATGTATATCGAATTCGGTCATTCCTTCCAATCCAAACAAACCCAGGATTTCAGGAACGGGAGTTGTCAATTCCTATGGTACCACTACCTACTAACGAACGGCATAGCTAATGTTAATGAATGTATTGTTCCATTGTAAAAAACCCAAATGTCATAACAAAATGTAAGCATGTGTTCAAAAATATCTCAGGTGTCGGTTCGTTTAGCCGTACGGTTACGTTGTTCGGTTAATTACGACGGAATGCGCATAAGCGCGAAAAATGATCCAAATGGCGTGACGAATGGATTTTTCTTATGCCAAACACTAAAATAAAATATTTTAGTGCTTACATAAATTTTTGGATGTCCGGATGTATTCAGAACGTAAGTTATGCGCGAAAATGCAAACTTGTGCACTTTTTTGACGCTTTTAGTCCCTGAATGACCCCAAAAGTTTATTTTAGCATACCGAACCCCTCAAAGCCTATTTCTAAGCTATGTAAAGGATATTTATGGTATGTTTAACTTATGTTCATGTTCCGCAATGTTCGTTACAGTTCAAATTGGCATACTTTCGCAGTTTGTCAAGTTTAGTCCCTGTAAGCGAATTAACTTGTTTTTGCCATACCAAAGCCTTCAAAACTTATTTCTAAGTTATGTAAGGGTTATTTAAGGTATGTTAAGTATATGTTGATGTTCCGGAGTATTTGTCGCATTAAACTGATTACGTTTACGCACCAGTTTGCGTATAACTCTCTAGAAAGCGATGTAGAGTTTGAAATTACATAAAAGTAAAAACATGAAAAATGTAAAACACAACCAAACAAACATTGGGATCAGATAACATTGTTTTATTGACAATTGAACTGTTCATAATGATTACAAGCACAGATGTTACAGTCTCCCCTACTTGTGGAAATTTCGTCCCGAAATTTATTTAGAGGAAACTCGTGGGAAAAGATGCGGATATTTCGCCTTCATTTGATCTTCGCGTTCCCAAGTAAACTCGGGTCCACGTTTAGCTTCCCAGCGAACTTTGACCAAAGGAATGCGCTTGCGTTTGAGCCACTTGCCTTCACGTTCCATGATTTCCACAGGTTTCTCAACAAATTTCAGTGTTTTGCCAACACGAATTTTGTCAAGCGGTATGTGGAGGTTCTCATCAGCTAAACACCTCTTGAGATTGGACACGTGAAAAGTTGGATGAACATTTCCAAGTTCAGGAGGTAACTCAAGTCTGTAGGCTACCTTTGCGATTCTTTCGACGATCTTGAATGGTCCAACGTATCTTGGTGCAAGTTTTCCTTTCTTTCCAAATATGATCACACCTTTCCAAGGTGAGACCTTAAGTAATACTCGATCACCGACTTGAAATTCGAAGGGCTTGCGTTTTGGATCCGCGTAACTCTTTTGACGGCTTCTAGCTGTCTGAAGGTTATCACGAACTTTCTTGATCTTGTCAGTTGTCTCTAAAATGAGGGCAGGTCCAGTAAGTTGAGCCTCGCCGATCTCATTCCAGCAGACTGGTGAATGACATTTTCGACTATAGAGAGCCTCGAAATGAGCCATTTTGATGCTGGTGTGATAACTGTTGTTGTAGGAGAATTCAATTAACTGAAGATGTGAATCCCAACTACCACCAAAATCGATCACACAAGCTCTAAGCATATCCTCCAGAGTCTGGATTGTTCTTTCAGATTGACCATCCGTTTGCGGATGATAAGCCGTGCTCAGATTAAGTTGGGTCCCCATAGCAGATTGCATGGTTCTCCAAAAATGAGAAGTGAAACGAGCATCTCTGTCAGAAATGATGTTCAAAGGAACACCATGTCGAGCCACAATTTCATCTACGTAGATTTTAGCAAGTCTGTCAGCAGGAAAATCTTCATGAATTGGTAAGAAATGTGTTGACTTAGTAAGACGATCAACAACTACCCAGATGGCATCATGACCTTTCTTTGTGCGTGGAAGTTTGGTAACAAGATCCATAGTAATGTTTTCCCATTTCCAAACTGGGATCTCTGGTTGCACCAATAAACCAGAAGGACGCTGATGTTCAGCCTTAACCTTAAGACAAGTAAGGCATTTTGATATGTATAAGGCAATGTCTTTCTTCATACCAGGCCACCAATAATGAATACAAAGATCCTTATACATCTTATCTGAGCCCGGATGAATAGAATAACGAGACTTATGGGCTTCATCCATAAGCAAGGTACGAAGATCATCCTGGCTTGGGACCCACAAACGGTCCATGAAGTAATACGATCCATTGTCCTTCAGTTCCAGATCAGGTGTTATGTGATAGGGAAATTCCTTATCCATCAAACCTTGTGAAACACAAGATTGTTGAGCCTGAGAAATGCGTGCTTGGATATCGGATCGAGCTTGAATAACAGATTGAACACGTACACAATGAAGCTTAGTGCGTTCCTTACGACTCAATGCATCAGCTACGACATTCGCCTTACCAGGATGGTAGCGAATTTCGCAGTCATAGTCGTTTAAAAGCTCAACCCAACGTCGTTGCCTCATGTTGAGTTCTTTCTGGTTGAAGATATGCTGAAGACTTTTGTGGTCCGTGAAAACCACACATTTTGTATCGTACAAATAGTGTCTCCAGATCTTAAGAGCGAAGACAACTGCACCCAACTCAAGATCATGAGTGGTGTAGTTCTTCTCATGTATCTTCAACTGCCTTGATGCATATGCTATGAATTTGTTCCTTTGCATCAGGACACAGCCAAGACCCAATTTAGATGCATCGCAATAAACGACGAAATCATCATTGCCCTCAGGCAAAGTTAGAACAGGCGCGTCGCAAAGCTTCCGCTTCAAGTGTTGAAAAGCTTCCTCTTGTTTGAATCCCCAGTCAAAGGGTTTGTTCTTCTGAGTTAGAGCAGTTAGAGGAACTGCAATCTTTGAGAAGTTCTCAATGAAGCGGCGGTAATAACCTGCTAGACCAAGAAAAGAACGAACCTCAGTGGGAGTAGTAGGCGTATCCCAATCCTTAATCGCACTGATCTTGGAGGGATCTATATGAATACCTTGTTCGTTGATGATATGTCATAAGAATTGAACTTCTTTAAGCCAGAATTCACACTTGGAGAATTTGGCGAAAAGTTGCTCTTTCTTTAGGAGTTCCAAAGTAAGACGAAGATGTTGCTCGTGATCAGCTCGCGTCTTAGAATAAATTAAGATGTCGTCAATAAAAACAATGACGAACTGATCCAAATAAGGTTTGCAGACCCTATTCATTAAGTCCATGAAAACAGCAGGAGCATTAGTCAAACCGAATGGCATGACTGTGAACTCGTAATGCCCATACCGAGTGCGGAACGCCGTCTTGGGAATATCTTCTTCATGCACACGAAGTTGATGATATCCGTAACGTAGATCAATCTTCGAAAAATAAGAAGCGCCCTGTAACTGATCAAAGAGATCATCTATGCGAGGTAGGGGATATCGATTCTTGATGGTAAGCTAGTTAAGCTCACGATAATCGATACACATCCTAAAGGATCCATCCTTCTTCTTGAAAAAAAGAACGGGAGCACCCCAGGGTGAAAAGCTAGGACGGATAAAACCTTTGTCAGAGAGCTCCTGAAGCTGCTTAGACAACTCTTGCATCTCAGATGGTGCAAGACGATATGGAGCTCTGGCAATAGGATTTGCACCAGGTACGAGATCAATGCGGAACTCGACTTGGCGTGCTGGGGGTAGACCAGGTAACTCTTCAGGGAAAACTTTAGAATAATCCCGAACGACAGGAATATCTGAAATAGACTTACCCTTGCCTTTATCTGCTGTAACATGTGCTAAGAAAGCCACATAGTTCTTCCGCAGATACTTCCGAGCTTTAAAACAAGACATGAGCTTGAGACCACCAGACGGTTTCTCACCTTGAACCTGTAGGATCTCGCCTGTCGAAAGCGGCACACGAACGATCTTCTCGAAACAAACTACCTCCGCGTGATGCTTGGATAACCAATCCATTCCCACAATAATGTCGAAGCTTCCAAGTTGCATAGGCGTGAGGTCGATAGGAAAAAGATGGTCGTTAAGATTCAACTGGCAGTTGCGTAGAACAGAATCAAGAACAATGGGTTCACCACTAGCAACTTCTACTGTCAAGGGTTTTCCTAGTTTTGTTCTAGACACGCGAAGCATTGGCTCAAAAGACAATGACACAAAACTCTTGTCGGCACCCGAACCAAAAAGAACAGATGCAGGCTGATTATTAATAAAGAATGTACCGTTCACCACATTATCGTCCGCCTGCGCCTCTTGGGCATTCATGTTGAAGACTCACCCTCGAGCCTGAGCCTGATTCTGGTTTGGATTCTGATTCTGGTTAGCCAGCCTTGGGCACCGATTTCTGTAATGGGTCAGATCCCCACAGTTATAACAAGCACCTGGTGGGTAGGGTGGTCGTGCAGCTTGACCCTGTTGCGGAGCAGGATGCTGAGCAACTTGTTGAGCCGGGTTCTGAACTGCGCGATTCTGAGCAAACCGACAAACATCGGCAAGATGACCTGACTTCCCATAGTTAGTACAGAAACGACACTGATGTTGCGGCTGATGGTGACTGTTGCATCTATTGCACAAAGGTGCATTCCCTGAATAAGGCTTCTTTGCTGGAGGCTGAGCGGGTTGGTTGGGAGTTGCCTGGTTAGCTTGGGCAGTGACAGTATAGTTTTGGGAAGCCTTACGCTTCCTTGCCCTTTTCGATGAACCAGAATCCTTTCCATTCTTGTTTTGACCTTTCTTGCTATCTTCTTTGTCAGATGTCTGTTTCTTGCCCTTGTCACCCTTCCTGTGCAACTTATTCTTCCGAATCTGCGACTCAGTCAATGTCGCCGATAACTCGATAGCCTGACAGAGTGTGGCAGGGTTACTACCAGTAATGATGTCTTGCACTGAGTCAGGTAGGCCGTCGATGTACCTTTCAATAGCCTTGTCGAGTGGGGTAACCATTGTTGGGCATAGCAGACTCAACTCCTCAAACCTATCAGTATATGCCCTGTGCTCGCCACTATCTTGCTTCAAGTCATCAAACTCTTTCTCTAACGCTCGCTGTTCATGGCGAGGACAAAATTCCCTCATCATAAGAGCCCTAAGTTCAGCCCAAGTTTGTGCTAGAGCAACTTCTGCACCACGGTCTCTCATAACCCCGTTCCACCATGTGAGAGCCCTCTTCTGAAACACGCTCGAAGAAAACTCGACCTTGCGATTATCCGGACACTGCACGTGGCGGAAAGTATTCTCAATGCTCTCGAACCATTGAAGAAGCCCAGTCGCTCCTTCAGAACCACTAAACTTGAGTGGTTTTGCCGAGTTAAAATCCTTGTATTTGCATGGAGCATTGTTATTGTTGTTGGCTTGGTGCCATTGAGCAAAGAGATTTGGGAATTGAGCAGCCATCTGCTGCGCAATAATTTATGCCAGTTCGGCAGTCGCTATCTGGTTCTCGCGTCGAGGAGGCATTCTAAAAGAGGAAATCATGAAAGGAAACGAGTGAGATGATTGGATGAAGAGAATGAGATGAAACAAAATCAACAAAAGCAAAGATGGTGGTCATTCGTCCGCATTACCAAGCAAACAAACGACACACAGTGACTAATCAAAGTAAATGGATCAAAAATAATGTATCACGAAGACATGCTCGCCTATAAGTGAACACTCATCCCAAGAATTCCCAGGTAAGCACAACCGGTCTCGCGTCTGATGAGATATATACGAGGTGCTTGCCTAGACAGAAAACCCAGAATACAGGCATTCACTCTTCCAGTTTGCACGTGTTCACATTATTTAAAACCCAAAACTTTGACGAGATTTTGAAAATTTGAAGGCACAAGGCCAAAAAACCAAACTGGAAGGGTTCAAAACCATATAATAGAGGGTTCAAAACCTTACAATAAATCATTCAAAAACAGATGATTGTTTTTCAAAAATCATTTCGGAAAAATTTGGTTTTTTTTTGTTTTGATAATCACCTAAGGATAGGTGATGTACATGTTTTAAGATCTAAACACAAGATAACTTGTGTTAGGGTCCTAGAAAGGTTATAGTCTAGGTCAAAGCATTACTAATAACCTAATTCCCTATAACCATTGGCTCTGATACCAACTCTTCTGTCACACCCCGACCGCGTATAACATGCAACCGCGGCGGAAACGTCGGGGAGTGTTGTAACAGAATTAATTGTTTCATAACCATGACATTCAAAGTTGTATTTTATTTATCAACATAAGAGTTTCATTGTCTTTAAACAGGAAATAAAGAGTTCATAACATAATTAAACTAAGTCTATCTCCGTTTTATGTCTCTAAGGCACAGGTCCGCCCTAGTGTCATGATCATCGTCCTACGGAAAAGCTCCTGAAAACACATGTGAAAATAGGTACGTCAGCATAAAAATGCCTGTGAGATACATAGGTTTTGTGAAAATAGGATTCATGACTTATAAGTTTAGGAAAAATTGTTTAATAACAGTCAGTCATGAACCTTGTAAGTTGTTTTGTTTTGTAAATCATTCAAAGCAATGATACGTATACATAAGAGAATAATGTAAGGTTAAATGAATAACCAAGTAAAAATGAGTTTGTATAAGATAAGTTGTTTTGTAAATCAATGTCTTGTGAAAATAAGTTGTTTATGTAAAATGTAATATGTCAAATATTGAAATGATTTAAGTAACGCTACGACATGTAATGTTATACAAACACTTATATATAGGAAGTACCAGCGGCGTATCCACCATGCTTGTATTATATTACACTCGCCTCGTTACTCGAATCATTTACCCAAACCAACCATCAATGTAAGTTGTTCATGTATAAATGAATTGTCATGTGTTAATGTGTAAACCATATTGAAATGTCTATGTCCAATGTAAACCACTAAATGTGTATATCAATGTCAAAATGTTTATGTTTAATGTAGATCATGTAATGTGTACCCAAAAATATCATGTATGGTAAGTGAAATATATCAACTAAACCATATGTAAAATGCACAAAAACAAGGTATTGAAGTAAAACATGGTTTAAATCAAAGTTATGTTTTGTGTAACAAATGCATGCTATACTGATACAAACATTTATGCGGTATTGTGAAAATGCATACATCCAAGCCTTGAGACTGTGGCGATAAACCCTTAAAAAAATTAAAGGTTTATCTAAGTTATGTATATTGAATTCGGTCATTCCTTCCAATCCAAACAAACCCAGGATTTCAGGAACGGGAGTTGTCAATTCTTATGGTACCACTACCTACTAACGAACGGCATAGCTAATGTTAATGAATGTATTGTTCCATTGTAAACAACCCAAATGTCATAACAAAATGTAAGCATGTGATGAAAACAACTGTACTAAGTACGCACACAATGGGCATACATAGCATGAAATGTAATGTAAAACAATGTACTAAGTACGTACACAATGGGCATACATAGCATGAAATGTAATGTAAAACAATGTACTAAGTACGCACACAATGGGCATACATAGCATGAACACAATGAAATCATGTACTATAAATGTACTAATGAACATAGCAAGTATACGATGTGAAAACAGAAAAGCATGAAAGTAACAAGTAGACACATGTGTTTCACCCCAAAACAGTTTGGAAAACAGTAAAAGAGGGGTCTATGTACTCACTTGAGATTGCTCAGAAGTCCTAAGATAACCACCAAGCAATGCTAGAGATCACGGAATCAAACGGCACCTAATATAGGTAACTATGTTAATAAATCGGACCTTTATCGGAGGATCGGATAGAATGAGGGTTCGTAAACCAAACGAGTATGGAGACTCGTGTAATATGGTTTAACAAAGCCCACATACTAAAACGAAACTTAACCTAAGTGTTTGTGACCCATTACGACCCGTTTAGGTAGCTTATGATACTTTAACACGTCGTTCGCGTGAAACGCGTTCGGACCGCCTAACTAGTCCTATGACAAGTAACATATGCCTTAACATGTCTAATATTGTTGTCAAATCAGTTTAGATGTCAAAAATTATGTTACATATGTTTAAAATGAATTTTTGCATCAAAGGGGTATTTTGGTAATTTACCTAAGGCATATAAACTACCTATCATACAACTACTTAAACGAAGCGACCATAAGGTATAACCTCGGAAGGTTATTCCCTATATACTATGGTCACCTAATGTGTTTGGTCGGATCCTAATGATCGATCAAATGGGTCGGGTTCGAAGGTATAAGCGATTTATCAGATCGCTTACCCTTACGACCCTAGACAATGTGGTAATCAGTAGGCATAGTCACAAGGGACTATAACCATCGTGATTACAATCACGTTGCGAAGTTCAAATGAACTTCGCATTGACCATAAACTGGTCAATGCAGAAAGTCAAACAAAGTTTGACTTTCGGACTCGAAAAGAAATAAAAGAACGAAGGAACACTTACGAAGGGTCCCCGAATGCTAATCTAGATCAAAATAGCTCAGGTATGAAACAAAGGTTTCAACTTAGAGCACATAAGATCAGATTCTTGTGAGGAAAAGTGAAGGGTGGAGGTGGGTATTTATAGTTTTCGGTTCACCATTAGGATCATTTCTTGGAAAAGGGGGCACGATCTAAGCCGTACACTTGTTGGAAAGTTGTGGTAACTCATTTGCCATCCACCATAAGAGTTTGACACTTGGCACTTGGCCTTTGGAGAGTGTTAAGGGCTGTTAAAAGCTGAAAAAAAAAACGTTTTGCTGCATCTGGCCCCTACTTAAGGACCTAGTTTGGCAGATTTACAGTTTCAGTCCCTGCAACCTCAAAACTTGGTTTTCGATGCGTTTTTTGACACGTTTAAGCCCCGTTAACCCCATTTCAAAGCTCTAAAATGAAGTTAAAATATAGGGAACTTAAAATGTGTTCAAAAATATCTCGGGTGTCGGTTCGTTTAGCCGTACGGTTACGTTGTTCGGTTAATTACGACGGAATGCGCATACGCGCGAAAAATGATCCAAATGGCGTGACGAATGGATTTTTCTTATGCCAAACACTAAAATAAAATATTTTAGTGCTTAAATAAAATTTTGGATATCCGGATGTATTCAGAACGTAAGTTATGCGCGAAAATGCAAACTTGTGCACTTTTTTGACGCTTTTAGTCCCTGAATGACCCCAAAAGTTTATTTTAGCATACCGAACCCCTCAAAGCCTATTTCTAAGCTATGTAAAGGATATTTATGGTATGTTTAACTGATGGTCATGTTCCGGAATGTTCGTTACAGTTCAAATTGGCATACTTTCGCAGTTTGTCAAGTTTAGTCCCTGTAAGCGAATTAACTTGTTTTTGCCATACCAAAGCCTTCAAAACTTATTTCTAAGTTATGTAAGGGTTATTTAAGGTATGTTAAGTATATGTTGATGTTCCGGAGTATTTTTCGCATTAAACTGATTACGTTTACGCACCAGTTTGCGTATAACTCTCCAGAAAGCGATGTAGAGTTTGAAATTACATAAAAGTCAAAACATGAAAAATGTAAAACACAACCAAACAAACATTGGGATCAGATAACATTGTTTTATTGACAATTGAACTGTTCATAATGATTACAAGCACAGATGTTACAAAATTCATCAACAAAGTTGATGAATTCGGTTGGTCATTAATAATAATAATAACAAGAACATAAATAAGAACTAGGTTGGTCAAGTGAGGTGATAGAACTAGTTTGAAAAGTCAAGGCTTGCATTGTTCATACCTAGCTCAAAACAAGTCTTTCAATATTGAAAGTTGAAAACTTGGTTGAGCTTCAACACTTTTGAAGTCACTTGGGACTTTAGGGCAGAACTTTTTGGAAGTTTTAAGCCTCATTTCTTGCGGAAATCAACCAGAGCACAAAACACAACTATGAATTAGTTGGGAGCAAGGTGGGTGTAAGATTCCATCAAGTTTTAAACAAGATAAAAAAGAAATAAAAAGATGAAACAAAGCAGAATTTTAAGGCTACTTTGGACCTCAAATGTGGTGAGGCTCCACCTTAGTTTGCCATGGCAAACTTATGGAAACCTTCCTAGAGGTTATCCAAGTAGTTTAGAATAAGAAAAGAAGAAGAAAAGTGAGTTAGAAACTCACTAGACCACTCGAAAATTTCTGCCCACTATTGGATTGTTCTTGGAGAATTTGTAGAAGATTTGGAGGATTAGAGAGTGATTAGAGGGAGTGTAAAGTGTTTAGGTGGTGTGGAGAAGACATATTTATAGTGGGGTTATTAGGGTTTGGTTATTAATGATGTTGGTTGGGAGTTGGTGGTTGAAAAGTGGGTGTAAAGGCTGAAAATTGCGGGTTTCTAAGGCAATTCTACCAGCTCTGACAATCTGACATGAGCATGATCATGCGGGTCATGAATTTTACCGAGTGGTCATGAGCACTAACGTGTGGGTCATGAGCATGATCATCCGGGTCATGATCATGATCATGCTTCCTAGCAGAATTTTCCCAAATTTGCAGTTTGACCCTGAGAGTTTTATAATTTCATTATTTTATGCTAGGAACTCATAATTAAGCATACTTTCATGTATTTAGTGCGTATGAATTTGCGTATAAGTATGGTGATAGAGTAAAATGTGTATAATTGAATATCTAATGATTGTATATGATTTGGTTTCTCACATAAGCATGTAATTGGTGGTGTATAGCGTATAAAACAAGTATGATTGTAACATGTATATGTATAAAAATACATTTCTATTATGATCGAAGTGTCAGATTACAATCGGTTAAAAGGAATACGAATTACAAGTTTCCAAAAATAGAATGCAAATACAAGACATTCTAAAAATAGAAATACGAAAATACGAGGCGTTACAACCCTCCACCAACAATCGCCACCAACCACCATCGCTGGTTAGAGATAGAGAGGATAGGCGAGAGAGGGAGAGGGAGAGAGAGGAGTAGGAGAGAGGAGATGAAATTGAGAGATTTGCAATACACTCATTTATATATATGATTTTTCATTATGTTATACAACAGTCCCTAGATATTAAATATTTGTCCAATAGTTCTTGTAATGGTGAAAAGACAAATATGCCCTCACATGCAAGTCACATGATTAAATTTAACAGAAAAATTTAACTGGGCTAGAGCTAAAGAATATAATGTGTATAAGTTTGAAACATTAAGTACAAAACTCATCAATTTTAAAGACAAAAGACACCGTCTAAAATTAGACATGAAGATAAAAGGACAAAACTTGTAATTCACTCATGAATCAATTGTGTTATTTGACAAGCATCAGGTCTTTGCTATATTCAACACACACATCTATAATAAACAAAAAAAATGTATTTTTCTATAAAATTTGAATTTGAATAAGGCAATAAGAATCCAATTCAAATACTAAAAGCTGGAAAACATATTTGTTATTTAAATTCGGTTTAAGCTTTTGTTTTTTCGGTTCCAATCTAAACAATGAGCACCCTAGAACGACATCAGAAGTTGGAAAAAAAGAGGGTGAAAAAAAGGTGAATTGTTCTTGATACCAACCGAACACCAACGATAATGGTATCAGCAGTTGTTTTCAATAATTTCGTTTTGGAGTACCGATCCACCATATATAATTGTTGCGATACTCGGTATCGACAGTAGCCACTATACAGTTCGATACTAATTCGATAGTGTTAAACACAATAGTCCACTTAACAAAACTAACTTACAGTTGATATAAAAGAAAAATAAAGTTCCATAGAAAGTGATATATAGATATCATTTTTGTAATATATAAGAACAATTTTGTTATTGGCTCATACATTAATATTATGAAGTTACTAAACTCTAATAATAGACACCCGAGTTAACTGCCATTTTCGTCCCTGTGGTTTGGTCACTTTGGCCATTTCAGTCCATTTTTCAAAAATGCGTCATTTTCCTCCCCGACGTTCTGGAAATGTGCCATTTCAGTCCAAAAATCATAACCCAGTTAAGTCAGTTAGTAAGTAAGGACTGATTGTGTAAATTTGTAACATAAAGGACTGATTGTGTAAATTTGTAACACCACCACCACTAGCCCTGCCACCACCACCACTCCGCTGCCACCACCACCGCCACCACAGCCACGCCGCCACCACAGCCACACCGCCACCACAGCCACCACCACCACCGCCACCACCGCCACCAGAGCCACACCGCCACCACAGCCACTGCCACCACCGCGACTACGGGATCTTGTGCGATTATCTTTGGCTTGTGCGATCAAGAGTTCATCATCATCGTCAATCATCACGTTGATCATCATCAACAGTTCTTCGAACTACCATTCCATACATAACCCGACCTGCTACCACGTCTTACCACCGGAGATACACCAATCCATCCATCATTGTTCATCAACAGTCACCGTTCATCATCGTCATCATCTCCGTCAACGATCACAACGATCACCAAGCACATCACCACCGCTGTGTTCGGAGTTCTCGATTTACGGATGAAGATGATTACCGGAGACGAGAAGTGTAACCATGGATGATGATGACTGAAAGAATTGAAATGGTGAAGATGGAGGTTTCAAAACGGAAGATGGAGGTGAACGAAGATGATGGTAAGATGACGGAGAAGTGAAGTTGCAAGTTTCGATGACGGATACATGAAGTTGCAGGTTCCGGAAACACTTCAGATTCAAAAACTCCTTCTCCCATTGATCTGAAACACTTCAGATTCAAAACTCCATATCTTCATCATCGTCATCAGCTACTTCCATATCGGAAACACCACTCCTTGTCCGTAACATCATCTCTATTCTCGAATTTTTTCCGAAACACATCATCACCATCTTCTCCGACTACCACCGCCTATCATCTACATCATCATTGTATCTCCACAACCTACAACATCATCGCTCATCCGAATTCAGGCAGATTCGAAACCGGTCACCGGAACCTGCAACTTCACCGGAACCTGCAACTTCATCCGAATTTAGGCAAATCGACCACTTCCATCGTCTGCATCCTCCATTTCGTTTTGCACGTAAACGTTCCAGAAAATGTATAAAACGATTAAGAGGAGAATTGGTGATAAAGGTCTGATGATGATGATGAAGATCGCGATGATGATGATAAAGGTCAATGATGATCGATGATGATGATAACAGATGATGAATATGATGACGTTGATGGTGGTGGTGGCAGTGGTGGTAGTGGCGGTGTGGCTGTGGTGGCGGTGGTGGCAGTGGTTGTGGTGGCGGTGGTGGCTGTGGTGGCGGTGGTGGTGGTGGTGGTGGTGGTGGCAGTGGCTGTGGTGGCGGTGGTGGTGGTGGTGGCAGCGGAGTGGTGGTGGTGGCAGGGCTAGTGGTGGTGGTGTTACAAATTTACACAATCAGTCCTTTATGTTACAAGTTTACACAATCAGTCCTTATTTACTAACTGACTTAACTGGGTTATGATTTTTGGACTGAAATGGCACATTTCCAGAACGTCGGGGAGGAAAATGGCGCATTTTTGAAAAATGGACTGAAATGGCCAAAGTGACCAAACCACAGGGACGAAAATGGCAGTCAACTCTAGACACCCGGACACAATAGACAACATGAACCTTCTATAGTTATTAAAAATAACAATATGGCCCCTGTACTTTCTTATTTGCCACTTCCTATCCTTTCATTTTTGGCTGAAACTTGACAGCTCCTTAACCAGCCTCTCCAAATCCACTGATGAGGTTCCACCTTCATTTACTGCTTCAAATGCCTTGTTTTTCATTTCTTTTGCTTTCAACTTCTCAACTTTATCCCCACTCATTGACTCAGCAATTGTGCGAGCCAACCGGGCCGAGTCAGGTACGGTATTTGGCCCTTCACAAACCCGCACTGCCACACCGTGCTCCTCAACCAACAACCTAGCATTAACATACTGGTCAGCCTCCATGGGCCAAGCTAATATCATCACTCCAGCTAAAATCGCTTCCAAAACCGAGTTCCACCCACAATGACTCACAAACCCACCCACAGCCCGATGATTTAGTATCGCCTCTTGTGGAGCCCAACCCTTTATTACAACTCCTCTACCTGACCCGGCCCTAACCAAATCACCTTGTTCCGGTTTCACCACCAAAACATAACTAACCCCACTATCTTCAAGCCCAATTACCAAAGCCTCCAATTGGTCACTTGTAAGAAACTTTTGACTCCCAAAGCACACATACACCACACTCCCATCACCTTTCCCATCAAGCCATCCAACCACATCAAAATCTGAACCCGATACCGACCGCTCACGTGTCATAGGATCCGACCCGCCAATTAAACTAACCGGCCCGACCCCAAAAACCCGCCCATGACCCAAAAACTTCCTTACATACTCCATATACTCACTCTCCAATGCATCAAATGTATTCACAACCCAACCCCAACTCGACTTATTCGCGATATGACCATCGATAAGCGCCTTCCATTCCGGGTCGGATTCCTTACCGATCCGAATCAACGAGGGAAGATGTTCCCATGCAAAACTAGGCGAATTTGGCAATTCACGAAAAACAGTCGTGTCCTGTGATCGAACCAACGAGATATTCCGACAGCAGTAATCAAGAAGCAGTGGTAAGAACGCCCTGGTTGAAAAGAAACATATCCTGGGGATCCCCAGCTGGTCCGCTAAGTGTTGGGACCAGCCGAGGAAGAAGTCAGAGATCATAGCAACAAGCGGGTTAAGATGGGCGTTAAACCACTGGATGAGTGGGTCTTCTAGTCTGGCCAGTGAGGTAGTGATGGGGATGTTACCATGGTTACCGATATCTTTAACATTTTCTACACCAGGGGGAGGGTGGGGTGGGGTGGGAAGGGGAGGACCAAGGGTTGGATGTTGGGTGAAGAAGAGAGAAGTGGGCTCAAGATGGGGAGGTTTTTGGGTGTGACCAGGATGGTTATGGTTAGACCGTTGGTGGCTAGGTGGTGGGTTAGGTCTAGGAGGGCAAGCATGTGACCTTGGGCTGGATATGGAAATACTAGTATGTGTGAACCCATGGTGTGTTGAGTGGAGGGGGAGGGTGATAAGAAAATATTTTATGGTTGGAATAAATGGAAAAACAACTTTGATAAAGTCATGTCTATTCAACTTTACAATTGATACGGGTCAAGGGGTCCATATGTCTTCCACCTTGTTGCTGCTTGATTGTGATTTTTTGATGGGCAAAAACACATTGAAACATGTAATTTCTTCTTTGCTTTTTGTGATAATTAACTATAAACCATTTAAAATGCTCGTCCTATATAGTGGTGTCGGTCGGTAAAAGTTTGGTGCGATACCAGCATTTGGTGTAACAATTGAAAATGCTCAAGAGGATATCGAGAGTGGTGGAGTCATATTGGGGTGATTGGGTTCACCTGACACCAATGTATTTCTCGTATCATATAACGTGTAATAGGAAAATTACAAGTCACACTATTGTTTTATTACAATTGACACCACTAGTTTTATAAAAAAATGATCCTATTCGCATGAATAAATATATTTTTTTAACTAAAGAAACAAATTAAATAAACGTTTTACAAGAAAATGTATAGTTTAAAAATTAAGCTCAATTATTTGATTTGGATTTGATGACAAGCTCAATTATTTGATTTGGATATTTGATTTGGATGGTTGTTACAAAATAGTTGATAACGAGTTGATATTAACCTATGCGTTGCAAATTAGTGTTGATTATATTTATGCAAAAAATCTTTTTTAATTTTACTATGACTATTTGAGATGCAAAAATTCTTAATTTTAAACAAAGCATTCTTTTCATTTTGCTTTATCTTCATTCTATAACACTACATTAAATCGTTTTACCTTAAAATAAAGAAAGTGTTTTAAGGAATTGCTCAATTCTAATACCCAATCTAATTTAGACATGTAGGCACAACCAAATTAACCAATATTATTCTATCTAACCGTTAAATTAAAACTAGTCTAAACTGAACTGTTACCTACGGACTACTGTTTGGTTTTAGGGTTTAAGATTTTTGAATAGCTCGACTTTACAATAAGGACTAAAATCGAATTATGCCAACACTTTTTTTTTAGAAAAAAGTAAAATACTTTAATTTATTTTGTGGGTAAACTTGATTCAAATTATCTCAAATTCAATGATGATTTGTTTATGTTTTTATTTTAAATTTCAAAAGAGTAAAACTTCAGTTTTGGTTCAAAACAGTGTACTCAACACCTGAGATTTTGGAATTATGCACATGGCTAAAACCTAAAACACAAAAATTACTTACGTATGAATCGTTGAGTGGTAATTCATACTCCAACTCTTGATGAGTGCCAATTTCACTACCTATGAATTAAGCATGTATATATGAAATAAAATATTAAAAAAATTCTAAGGATATATTGCATCTTGCGGCAGGGCCGGCTCAACCATTTTGGTGGCCTAAGGCGAAGTAAAATTTTGTGGCCTTTTTCTCAAAAAAATGTATGTAATTGAAAGTTAAACTTGAAGGGCCCAAGTGTAATTATTTGAAAGATTATGTTAAAATTTAAAAACAAGGAAAAAAAAACGCTGAACCAGGGATTCGAACCCGGGTCTCACAAACATCCATACATACACAAAACCACTACACCACCAACCATCAATCTATTGATAACCCACACCCTAAATCTTTTATAAATGGATTGTGCTTTCATCAAATTGTGAAGGCCCTATAGTTTTGGTGGTCCAAGGCCCAAGCCTCATTTGGCTTACCCTTGGGCCGGCCCTGTCTTGCGGTTTGGTCCGCTTTGATACGGCTGGCTGGTGTAAACCGTAAAATATTAAAAAAAAATCTAAAGATATATTGCATCTTGTTGGTTGGTTTTAACGGTTTTGCATCAATCCTTTTAAAATAGTCATTTTACTCCCTAATGTTACGTCTTTTCTCTAATTTACTCCATTACCCTAACTCCATTAGAAATGTCTGATACATTGGAGGGTATTTTGATAATTCTACATGTAACTATATTATTATATATTTATATAAAAGAAACACACACAATCTATTTCCTCTCTTATCTCCCTCTCTATCTCCCTCTCTCCGCATACGCTCTCTCTCTCTTTCATAACCCACCACCAGCCATCACCACCATCAACCACCACCCCTACCCAATTCACACCACCTACCGACACCACCCACCACTACCATCACCTGTCGATCACCACCACTACCATCACATGTCGATCACCACCACTACCACCATCTCCGTTCAGTATTGCGTCACACAACCATCGCATATCTAATTCCCCACTACCACAATCGCAGATCTGAACACACCTTCATCTCCACCACCACACCTTCACTTTTTATCTCAGATCTGAACACACTTTCACTGTCTTAACACACCTTCATCTCCGTGACTCAGATTTAGGGTTCTTCAGTAAAAAAGATCTAGGGTTCGTCGATGGTTAGTGGCGCAATACCGAAGAATACGTGATGGCCGGATGGTGGTCGCCGGTTGGTGGTGGTCGGATGGTGGCGGTGGTCGATGAGCAGGGGGAGTGGATTTCATACTTGTGGTGATGATTAGTATGTTCAGATCTACCGTGCATTTGTTGTGGCAGCTAGTGGTGGTGGTGTAGATGGGTTTCGGACATGTGGTGATGATTTTTGTCGATTTGGTGTGATATCAACCACATTAGGGGGCATATGAGAAGTAAACGGGGGCGATTCCATCAGATCTGGTTCTCCAGCGTGTTAGATCCAAGTCAGGCGATAGTGGTGGCAGCTTGGTCGTGATGGCGGGATGGTGGTTGTCACAACCCAACCGATGGCGGAAACATCGGGATGAGACGAAAACTAGATTGCAAGAGACATCATAACACTATGTGACAATATTATTTAAATCCAATTTCATAAATGACTAAAATTTACATACAACGTTTCAAATAAAGACAGATTGCGACAACCATTGTTTATTATTGAAATGAGTATCTAAGTCCGTCCTAACTTGATTTCTTCATCATCTTGTCTATCAACCTGCAACATGTATTAAAATAGAGTTCAATGCAAAAGCAAAGGCGAGTATACAAGTTTTGATACATAGCATAGAAAATGGTTTTAAAAATAGTCTAAGGCTCGTATCCAACATGAATCACAATATGCAAGTTACTAGTATGTCGTAACGGTGTCAAGTATATGTTCAAACCCAAGAATCCAATGCGTTAACGTTGCCTGTCCCCGGTTAGAATAAAAGGAGGTTAATATGTTTGACTTAACAATACCCCAAGAATCGTGGGCGGTGCATTACTCCTATAGCGCTATAATTGTTAAGGTAGGCTTGTACGAAGTTAATGAGCATATAGACACAAAAGTTTAACATCACATATGAGATTAACAAACATCATATAGTTTCATGTTCAAATATGGATAGAGAGTGATTCAAATAGTTTCAAAGTTTCGTGAGTTTAATATAGAATACATGTTGCACCCAAAGTGTTTAAAAGTAAAAATGTGTTCGAGTATACTCACATTGGTTGCGTTGCGATTTCTTGTAAGTAACGTGCGAGTAAGACTGGAAAATCCAAGAGAACGAACAAGAGCAATTATCCTAGATGTTTAGAATAACCAAATAACGATCTAATTAATATTTATAGGTTAGATATTACTCCAAATATAAGTTAGGCTTTTAAGCTAACATCTTTAATATTTATATGTTAAAAGGAAAATTTTATTATAACTTAGTTAATTTGAACTTTAATTTATAAAAGAAAGGAAATCCATTAAAAGGATTTATGGTTATTATTCACTAAAATAAAGGAAACAAATTGGAAATAGTTTAAGGTTTTTATTATAGAAGGTAAAAGAATTAAGTAAAATAATAAAAGAATATAATCAAAATACTGAAATTGTGTTTATTTCTAAATCTTTTGAATTTAATTAAATTAAATGATTTTCTATAATAACTAATTTTATAAAACTGTTTAAGGATTATGATAACTGATTATAATTTAAATTATAATAATTGGTTGTGTCTAGAACTATTTTTTTTTTGAATTTAAAACCAACTGATTTTATTTTATAAAAAAAATAATAAGTTGAAAATATGGGGAATCCGGACTCGATCATGTGCCTCCAGTTTCACACACCAAAGTATAACAATTTTAACAATACCTGACTTGATCAGTGATGAGGATACGTCCTTGATCGGACCGAATCATCAGCAAACATAGAACCGAACTATAGCACACAAAGGTCGGATCGCACCACATGCCATAGAAGGAACGACCAAATACACCGGTACGCCATAACTAACTGGGCCCCACGGCCATAACCGCCATGACGGTGACTGGTCCGAACCTAACTAACTCGCCACGTCAGCATACCCAAAGACTATAAATACCCCGCCAAAACTCCTCACCAAGGGTAATCGCTACTTTCTCTCTCTAAACTCTCCTCTCCCTCTCCCTGACCTATTTTCTCCTCACAAATACTTATTCTCACGCCCGAGCTTGGTCACAGAGAGGCCCCCTCCCTGTGACGAGGCTAACGGTGTGCTTGTTTCCTTGTGATCTTGCAGGTTCTTGTTAGATCATCTGAAGCTCTACTCTGACCAGGTCGGACCAACTGGTCTTGAGTCTTCAGTGGCGCCATCCCGTCGAATTCACATAATTCGCTTCCCTATTTCTGTTCATTCGAAATTATGGCAGAATCAACGACAGCAGTCTCCACAAACACTTTCCCGTCTTATAGTGACATCTGGGAAGGAGGTGTTGCACCTTTAACAGATGTCCCTACAGTTTTTGCTACTTCTGCAGTTGCGGTAGGATCAACAACAGTACCCCCACCTCCGTTGGAGCCTTCACCTCTGGATGTTGCAGAGTCTCCGAACGAACGAACCTGTTCAGCAGTGTCTATCCAGGGGGAAACCCCGTCTCCGTTGGAGCCTTCACCTCTGGATCTATGGTAAGTCCTATAATCTCCACTCCCATAACATGTGTTGCACAATTTTCCTCGTTTACGAGTGCTCCGATGAATAACGGTCTCAACGACCTGTTTCGCCAGGGATCTATGGGTTTAAACCCTCAGGATCAGGAGTTGATCATGCCATATCATCCCACGTTCATGACTTCCCAATCAAAGTTTACGTTACGGATCGTCAATGCCCCACTCCCGGCCAAACTGAAGATGCCCCCCACGTTGAAGTTTTACAACGGTACGTCCGATCCGGACGACCACATGTTTGCGTTCGCCGGAGTGGCTAAGGTCGAACAGTGGCCTATGCCGGCTTGGTGTCACATGTTCGCCCAAACTCTAACCGGATCGGCAAGAGTTTGGTTCGATGGATTGCCCGAGGGATCGATTGATCACTTCGAAGATTTCCGGCGTATATTTTTGCAAAACTTCTGTCAGCAACGACGTTACAAGAAAGACATTACCGAGGTTCACCATATAAAGCGCCGCGACGGAGAGTCCGTAGAAGATTTTATCGACCACTTCAATCGAGAAAGCATGCAGATAAGTGGAGCGGTTGACCAGCTCCGAGTCTCTGGATTTTGTCACGGAGTTCGGAACAATCAGCTTGTGGAAAAGCTCCACGAGGATCTCCCAAAAACCATGGAGGTACTTATGGAACGAGCTCGAGCCTTCATTCGGGGAAAAAGTGCCTGCGGACAACCGAACGAAACCACAGCAAGAAATGCCAAGGCTCGAACCACATCATGGAGACGGAACGCGTCACCACCAAAAGATAGAAGCAACAGTTGGAATAGAAGTCGTGGTCCATATAAGAAGTCAGATCGAAGCAGTTTCTGAACCGGAAACGTACGTTTTAACACCTTCTCTGAGCTCACAAAATCGCCAAGTGAAATTCTTAGTACGGAAACCACTCGTTTCCCCACACCGTCGAAGCACCGACCTACCTCGGATAAACACTCCAAGAAGTATTGTGAATATCACCGAGACAAGGGGCATACAACCGATGAATGTTGGGCTCTGAAGCAAGAAATCGAGAAGGTTGTACGATCCGGTAAACTCTCTCATCTCGTGAAAGAAGTTAAAGATGGGAAGAAATCTGCAGCAGCAGTCGATAATCCGAACACCGAGCCTGGAATCAATATGATCCGGTCGACCGAATCAAGAGGGGTAAAGCGATCAAACCAGCATATGGCAGCATGGATGCACCAACCAACATACTTCCCTCCGATCAATCCAGATGATGCTCGAGACGGACCAATTACGATATCAGCCATCATCGCAGGACACCTAGTCCGGCGAATCTATGTAGACGAAGAAGATGTATCTACAGTGTTTCCAGCAGCTGAACCCCCAGACGAAGAAGAGGTTGATTGAAGTCTCCACCCCTCTAATCAGTTTTTCGGGAGAGGTGGTCCGTCCGATAGGTCAGATCACCCTTCCAACCACATTCAAAGACGGTGACAAAAGCAGAACCGTCCAATTAACCTTTTTGGTTGTTGGTACTCATTCGTCGCATAACATAATACTCGGGCGACCTGGATTGCGAGCTCTCGGTGCAATCAGTTCAACGATACATGGTGCCATCAAATTCCCCACCGAAGCTGGGGTCGCCACTATCTTTTCGGAATCAAACTCATTCGTAGCCGAAGTAAGACATGCTGCGGAAACGAGCTCCAAAAAGTCCGAAGTGCCTACAAAGCTCTGGGCGATCAATCCGGACTTCCCCGAACAACTAGTAGCTATCGGTGCTCAACTCCCAAAACGAACAAAGAAGCTCCTATGGGAGTTATTGAGCAATTCGACCGATGTCTTCGCATGGAAGCACTCCGATATGCAAGGGGTCCCTAGGTCTATGGCACAGCATCACCTGAACGTAAAAGAATCAATCAAACCAATAGCACAAAGAAAAAGGCATATGGCGCCGGATCGAGCCAAGGCAATTGCAAAAGACGTAAAGAGTCTCCTAGACGCCGGGATCATTCGAGAAGTCCGGTATCAAACGTGGGTGTCGAATCCAGTTATGGTGCGAAAAAGGATAACTCATGGAGAATGTGCATCGACTTCACCGATCTAAACGACGCATGCCCGAAAGATTGTTTTCCGTTACCAGAGATTGATGAGAAGATTGACTCTGTCGCCACGTTCAGGTTGAAGTGTTTTCTAGACGCTTACAAGGGATACCACCAGATACAAATGGCAGTCGAAGATGAGGATAAGACAGCCTTTGTCACTAATGAAGGAGTTTACTGTTTTACTAAAATGCCATTCGGCTTGAAAAACGCCGGTGCTACGTATCAGCGTTTAATGAGCAAAGCTTTCAAAGACCAGATCGAACGAAACGTAGAGGTATATGTTGATGATATTGTAATCAAAAGTCACGATGAAGCCGCCATGTTGAAAGACATACTCGAGACATTTACCCGACTCAGAAGCATCAACATGAAATTAAACCCCAAAAAAATGTACGTTCGGTGTAGAAGAAGGAAAATTCTTGGGAATCATGGTCGGGTCAAAAGGCCTACGAGCCAACCCAGACAAGATCGATGTTGTTCATACAATGAAGCCCCCAACATCGGTAAAAGAGATCCAGTCCCTAAATGGACGGTTGGCCGCCCTCCATCGATTCTTGTCGAAAGCAGCCGACAGATCACTCCCGTTCATGGACGTCCTCAGAAAAAGCTTCAGATCGGAGTTTAAATGGACGGAAGAAGCCGTACGAGCTTTTGAGGAGCTCAAAACTTATCTTGGCACCTTGCCAACCCTCACCGTACCAGAAAAAGATGAGGTACTAACGGTCTATCTAGCCGCATCGCTTGGAGCTATCAGTGCAGTACTAGTCGCTCACCGAACCGGGGCGCAAATCCCCATTTACTACATGAGTCGAACGCTAAAAGATTACGAAACAAGATACTCAAACTTGGAAAAATTGGCTCTGGCGCTAGTCCATGCTTCGAGAAGACTTCGCCGATACTTTCAAGCCCACCCGATTGAGGTACGAACGAACCAAAGAATCCAACATGTTCTTCGACGCCCCGAGGTTTCAGGACGCATGGCAAAATGGGAGATCGAGCTGGGCGCGTTCAACATCACCTTTAGAACCAAAGGCCCGCTGAAAGGGCAGGTGATAGCTGATTTCCTGGTAGAGATGCCGGAGGAAAAAGAAATAGAAAAAACCGAGAAAGCTCCAGAGAAGCCTTGGTCTCTGTATACAGACGGGGCTTCAAGCGCCGAAGGAGTGGGAGCAGGACTAATTCTCACTGATCTGGATGGTACGGATATGACATATGCGCTCCGATTAGAATTTAAAAGTTCCAATAACGAAGCCGAATACGAGGCCCTCTTAGCCGGCCTACGTCTGGCACTAAAAGTTGGAGCAAAAAATGTCGTAGCCCACGTCGATTCATTGCTTGTAGCGAATCAGGTAAATGGAGAATATGAGGCGAGGGAAGCTAACATGATCGAATATCTCGAACAAGTGAAGCAAATTATGGCATCATTCGAGGCATGTAAAGTTGAACACGTTCCCCGTAGCAAAAACAAAAAGGCCGATGCGTTGAGCAAGTTGGCATCGGTGTCGTTCAGTCACTTGGCCAAAGAGGTGCAGGTGGAAGTGTTAACCGCACCCTCAATTGAGACTCCGCACGTTATGCAAGTAGAAGCTCCGTCTCAAACATGGATGACACCTATAATCAACTACTTAGTACACGATGTTTTGCCAGTTGATAAAGCAGAAGCGAGAAAAATCCAAATCAATTCTCTTCAATATCAGATGCAGGAAGGAGGTTTGTACCGGAAGACCTTCCTTGGGCCTCTGTTAAAATGTCTCGACCCAGAGCAGGCCAACTATATCATCAGAGAAGTTCATTATGGCATTTGCGGTATTCACGCCGGGCCAAAAATGATCGTAACAAAGGTAATAAAACGCAGGATATTATTGGCCCGGGATGCACGAGAGTGCGGTTAAAGAACTTCAGCAATGTGATGAATGCCAAAGGCACGCGCCAATAAGCCTCCGAGCGAAGAATGAGATGATCCCGGTAACCACCGCATGGCCTTTCCAAAAGTGGGGCGTAGATATAGTCGGCCCTTTTCCACGATCGAGCGGAAGCGCCCAATACTTGCTAGTCGCGGTAGATTACTTCACCAAATGGGTGGAAGCCAGACCATTCACAATCATCTCCGGCTATAATGTAACGAGATTCTTTTGGGAACAAATCGTATGCCGTTTCGGTCTTCCGCTCTACATCATAAGCGACAATGCAAAGCAGTTCGCGGAAAATCCGTTGAAGCGTTGGTGTGAAAACTTGAAAATTAACCAAGTCTTTTCTTCGATCGCTCATCCCCAGGGGAACGGGCAGGTCGAACAGATAAACCGGCGAATCATTGATGGGATAAAAAGAAGGCTTGGTTACGAAGGCAAAGGCTGGGCGGACGAGTTGCCGAACGTTTTATGGGCTCACCGAACGTTGCACAAGACTAGTAACGGAGAGACTCCGTTCAGTCTTACTTATGGCACTGAGGCCGTGATCCCCGCAGAGATCGGACTCCCAAACCAAAGGTGCAAAAATTGGGAGGAAAACGAGCGTGAGCTCCGATCCAATCTTGATCTGCTAGAAGAATGTCGGAACATCGCGGCAATTAAAGAAGCCCGATACAAAAAGAAGATCGAAAAGTACTATAACGCCCGTGCCAAGATTTACAGATTCAAGGTTGGAGACTTTGTGCTCCGGAGCAACGATGCCAGCCGCATCGAAGCTCCTGGCAAGCTAACCCTAAAATGGGAAGGACCGTACTGAGTCAAAGAGGCTAGTGAAAAAGGCTCGTACGTGTTGGAAAAAATTGATGGAACCCCTGTACCCAGAACATGGAACGGGGTGCATTTAAAGAAGTGTTTTATGTAAACAGCCGGCTACGGCCAAGAAAAGATCGCTATTGTTTATGTTTTTTACTTTCAATTTCCATGTATGAATCGGGAGGGTAATGCCCCGAACTAATTTCCATTTTCCTTGTAAACCGGGAGGGATTTCCCCGGAAGCTATGGTTGAATCAATAAATAAAGCAATCTGTGTTTTTACAAGTATAAAACATAGTGTGTGTATAAGTTCGAACAATGTTAAAAATGTGCACAAACGGGCCTCGACCCATGCCTCGCGCCGATCGAGAAGGCTTAAATAGTTCCAAAAATAGTAAAATCTATTAAGCAAAAGGTTCGTACCTAATACGGTCCGACTACAAAAAATCTACTAAGCAAAAGAAGTTCAAAAGAAACTTCTTGCCAAAACTCAGTCACCTAAGATGGCCGAGCAAAAAACCTGGTCGAACAGTAAAAGTTTGGACGCAAACTAAAAAACTAAGTAGCCAGGATTGAATATTTGTTATCAAAATCATGATTTTATACAAAGCTACAGAAACATGTCAGTCAAATGCTATAAACGAAAAGATAAACTGTGCGAATACATGCCAAAAGAAAAAAGTTTAAATTGTACGGTTACATGCCACAATAACAGTATAGTATTGCACGATTATAAAGACCAAACTTTAAGCTTCGTAATCTTCTTTCACGATAGGGAGTTCACTTCTCTGTTTAATGACGGACAAGGGTTTGTCAATTAAATCCGCAACCTTGCCAAGAACAGAGATATGAAAATTATCAAAGGCTTTTATTGCGGCATCCAATGCATCCTGTGCTCCTTCGTCATATCCAGGAACTTCCTCGGCCGAACGGACTGAGTCCAAAGCGGCCTTGAAGCCTTGTTTGATTCCTTCATTCACCCCAACTACGTTTACACTGTTGACTAGGTCCGCAACGACCTTCTCCATCTCAAGGCTTTGGTGAACCAGCTTAACCACCCAGGCAATCCCATCTGTGAGAAACCATTGCTTGGTAAGCATGAGCTCCGATACCTGGGCATATAGCTCAACCATCTCACCATCAGTACGGGTCAACATGCCTTTCGCTTCGTCGATCGTTGCTTTGTGCGATTCGATCGCCCTGTCACGAGCCCTCTCCAATTCATCTTTAACTGAAGAAAAACAGGATTCAATAAGTGGGAAAAGGAAGCAATAAAAAGCAAATTATGAACGTACCATCAATCAAGGGATGATGATCGGCCAGAAGCTGATCATAAGATGTTTGCATTTCTTTCAGCTCAGCCGCATGCCTCTTCTCTGCACCAGATGACTTCTTCTCCAGATCAGCGAATTTCAACTTGAAAGCTTCTAAGTCTTGAAGGGATTTATCTCGAGCTTCATAAGCAGCTGCAGCCGAATCCTGGGAAGATTTGTTAACTTCTTTCGCCTCCAAGACCTGCTCTTTCAAACAGTCGATTTTAGATCGAAGAGAAGATAGCTCCTGCTTTGTTTTCGACCGAACATTCTCTTCGCTTTTCAAGACAGCAACTTCACGATCAAGCCTACGGCAGTTCGACTCCGCCTCGACCCAGCGCTTCTATGTCTCCACCACTAAAGAATTCGACTGGGCCTGGTTTAACATCAAAGCATTTCCAAGTTCCGGACCGCTCAACTTCTGGTAATGAGAATGCTCGGCCAGAGTCCCCAAATGAAATAATGCCATCTTCGCTGACAGAGCGTCCACAATCCTATCCTTGTTCGTCAGTGACCACTCCGGTACATACTTCTCTAAAGCTCGAGCTGAATCCATGTCTTCGACGTCGCCCGAACCTAGCTCCCGGGACAAGAAAACAGCTTCAGTGTTATACCATAAAGGGGAATAAGAGGCACTATCCCCACCATCAATTGGTTTGGGGCTCGACCTTGACACATTGGAAGCAACCCCCGTTATAGGCTTACCGGAGGGAGATGGCTCAATTTTCTTGAAAGATAAGGGCTCGGGCATATGAATATCTTCGATAACCTTGGTAGAAGCCCCGCCGAAAGATAATGGGCTTGTTGGAATATTGACCGGGTGATCCCTAGGGGTGCGACCACCATGAAGATGGGCATCAAGATTTGCTAATAAACCTCCAGCAGCAGAAAACTCAGTGGCTTGGTCATCCTCCTCATCATCCAATGTGATGGTCTTGAAGGCCATTTTCTTCTTCTTCGCTTGCTTGGGCTTCGGATCGGACTTCGAAGAAGTAGCCCGTCTTCTTTTCAAGCTAACTTGGGGACGCTCTTCATCATCATCATCACCCTCTTCTCCACCTTCGGCATGCACTCCTTCGTCTTCAATAGAGACATGTACTCCTTCGTCTTCGATAATAAATTTGGAACCAGACCCTTTCGTCCCACTCGAACTTGTTTTCTTGCCCTTATCGCTACCAACCACCACCGCAGCCTGAGCCGGAACAATATCCACTATTTGTGCCGCAGGAGCCGAACCTGAACCTCCTTGACCGGCTGAACCTCCCTGATTATCCGGAGCCTCGGGTTCCTGAATCTGATAAAGATTCTCCTGCACAACGCTCAGATACGAAGGATCACCTTTCGGTGTCCTGGTGGCCCGGATGTCGAGCTCCTTGGAATCAAAAGACTTCAACCTCAAAGCTTCCTTTAAACCCATAGCTGCACAAAAACAAACGATAAATAATATCTATAGTCCGACATGACAAAAAGCATACAAAACGAGCAGAGTAATCAAAACAAATTCAAGAAGCACCGCATAACTTACCCTCTTTATTCCACTTGAGGGTAGGATACCACTCTGGTTCGGCCCAGATCGTGCTAATCCGCCCCATGACAAGGATGTGTTCCGGATACTTCTGTATACGTCCAGCCTCCTTAATCAAATTCGCATATAAATCTCTGTTAAACTCGAAGTCTTCAGGAAGAGGGGGTGGAAGGCGCGACTTCTTCAATCTCCACGTCATAAACTCCGGAACGCACCGATCATCAACCAAGAAGAAGTGGTCTTTCCAATCCTTTATACTGGTAGTAATCCACGTATAACAACAAGAAGTTTTGTCCCTAACTTCGAAGGTGTACCAGCTACCGGACCGATTCAACTTGTAAAAAGCCCGGAACACATCCAAATCCGGGTCGGATCCTAAACCACGACAAGCTAACTCAAAATGACACACCTTGGCAAGGCCGAAAGGGTTCATTTGAGAAAGATGAACCTCGTGAAATAAAAGAACTTCGATCAAGAACTTCGTCAGAGGAAGACGATAGTTGCAGTAATCGAAGAGGCGAGTGTAAACCCTATTTTCCCCGGTACGAAAGGATAAATAGGCGTATTCTTTTCGGGGAGAACGGGGTGTAATGAGGCAGGAATTGCGTAATTATCTATGTACCACTGTAAACCATTTCTACTCAAAATATTGAAGCAACCAGATAGATTGCTCTTGTTCGCCATACTAAGAAGAAGGGTACTAACCTGCTCGTTGAATGGGTTCGCCTCAGACAAAGGGATGGAGAAGATAAAGTAAAAAGTAAAAACAAAAAATTACTTTTCCCCCTTTTTATAGGGGCAATACACTGCCTCAAAAATAACCAATCAAAGAGTGACACGTCACGATAGCTGACGCATATCAAACGTCACGTCAAAGAAAAAGATAAAACGACCGTCTGTTACCCTAGCAAACATCACCGCCCAGAAATTTAAAATTCAAAAAATCAGCAAACGACAAACCAAGGGATCAGCCCGCCAAAAATTACGCGGTTATAGTTCGAAGCTTTTACCTAGGAAACGCTACGAACTAGGGGGACTTGATGAGGATATGTCCTTGATCGGACCGAATCATCAGCAAACATAGAACCGAACTATAGCACACAAAGGTCGTATCGCACCACATGCCATAGAAGGAACGACCAAATACACCGGTACGCCATAACTAACTGGGCCCCACGGCCATAACCGCCATGACGGTGACTGGTCCGACCCTAACTAACTCGCCACGTCAGCATACCCAAAGACTATAAATACCCTGCCAAAACTCCTCACCAACGGTAATCGCTACTTTCTCTCTCTAAACTCTCCTCTCTCTCTCCCTGACCTATTTTCTCCTCACAAATACTTATTCTCACGCCCGAGCTTGGTCACAGAGAGGCCCCCTCCCTGTGACGAGGCTAACGGTGTGCTTGTTTCCTTGTGATCTTGCTGGTTCTTGTTAGATCATCTGAAGCTCTACTCTGACTAGGTCGGACCAACTGGTCTTGAGTCTTCAATCAGTGACTTGGTTTTTGTGAAGATTAGATTGTTTTATTTTATTTGAATATATATCATCATCTTCATAATAGAAGAATATTGTTTTTCCATGTCTTGTTCTTGCCTTCAAATGAAGGACTTTAGCAGTGGGTATTAAACACAAGAAAATATAACAAAAAAAAGAGTAAACTGCCATTTTAGTCCCTGTGGTTTGGGCACTTTTGCCATTTTAGTCCAAATCTCAAACTTTTTACATCTGGGTCCCTGTGGTTTGCATTTTGTTGCCATTTTAGTCCAAAATTTAAAAACCCTATTTTTTGACTGTTGCAACCTCCTATTTTGTCTTTTAGTTCAGGGGCATTTTGGTCATTTTGCTTTTCATTTAACATTTTCTTAATTCAAAACTTAATATATATATATATATATATATATTAATATACACACATACATAGCAGATCATCTTCATCATCAACATTGGCAACTTCAGCTCTCTCTCTTCTCTGAACTACCACCACCACCACCCCCACCACCGCATCATCCCCACCACCACCATCCCACTGCCGCCAACACCACCATCTCTCTCTAAAACCTGCACACACACACACACACTCTCTTTCTCTCTCCAAACACCCATCTCTCTCTTCTCTCTCTCTGTAAAAAGATTTGTAAAAAGAAACGAGGCTCAGATCTGTAAAAAGAAACGAGGCTCCAACAACAAATCAAAACAAAAACCGATTTGTAAAAAGAAACGAGGCTCATATCTGTTTTACAATGGGAACAAGGAGGAATAACCGCCATGGCTGCAAACAGAGGTTGCAAGCGCACTTGCCCTCCTCCGATTCTGCCACGCCAAGCTGCGGAAAATCTCAAATGTTGACCCAATTTTGACTCGGATTAGGTAAAATCATCACAGCCTCGTGGTGAATAAAAGGACTGGGTTCAAGTTTTGATCATCATGTTTGTTACAAAATCACCCTCAACCACCTAAAACATTAACAAAATCACAGATCATCATCCATCATCTCGATCCCTTAAAACTAACAAAATCACAGATCATCATCCATCACAAAATCACAGATCATCATCCGTCTCCCCTCCACCACAGTACACCCTCCACCACCGTCTCCCCTCCACTACCGTACACCCTCCACCACCGTACACCCACCACCACCGTCTCCCCACCACCACCCTCCACCACCGTACACCCTGACAACCACCGCTTGCTCTTGCTCCAACCCATATTTAAACTGTCATTTTGTTCTGATTCCTCTTGCTCCAGCCCATATTTAACACCTCCATCAAAATCAAACCCCCAATAAATCTGCATCAAACGCGAATCAGAGATAGAAGAGAGAGAGAGTTGTATGTTTGGGTGTAAATATGGGGAATCATATTCGGGGTGGTGGTGGTGCACGGTGGTGGTAGTTCAGATTGGAGGCGGTGATTTTGGATTACAGAGATCTGGGTTTGACCTGGGTTTGATTACAGAGATAGAAGAGAGAGAGAGAGAGAGAGAGTTGTATGTCTGTTTGTGTGTGAATATATATATATATAAATTTGAGTTATAATAAATCTAAATGACCAAAATACCCCTGAGGATAAAGACAAAATAGGAGGGTTTAAGTTAAGGAATCTAGTCAAATTTGAAATTTGGACTAAAATGGCAACAAAATACAAACCACAGGGACCCAGATGTAAAAAGTTTAAGAATTTGACTAAAATGGTAAAAGTGCCCAAACCACAGGGACCAAAATGGCAGTTTACTCAAAAAAAAAGATGAGATGAGTCAACGAGAGAGTAGTATACCGAAAACGAATTGGCAAAACAGTCTTCCTCGTGAACTCCGGCGAACGACTTCAGACTCCGACGATGATTAGATTTCTCCGACTCGAGCCCGACGTAACTCCGGACCATGACTAGCTTTCTTCGGCGAATATACCGAAACGTGATGTGAACACAAAATGAATGGAACAAAAATGTGTCAACGGAAGATTTACACAAGACCAACTGGAACAAAACAAACGAAATGTTTACTGAAAAATGAAGCGTTCCCGTTCGTGTTCTCCGTTCGGTTCCGGCGACTTCGGTTCTCTGGCGAGTGTACAAGACTCGGTTAGCTTTTGACGGAACTATGCGTCACGACTCTGAGTGCGGCAAACGGCGGAGGTTTGGGTTCCGGTGACTGCGACTGACTCCGGTGAGGTTCCGACTACGGCGAGAAGATGAGTTCGAAGGAGGTTATGTGCGGAGGTCGTTTATATAGTTTTTTTTACATGTTCGTAAGTATGGGAAATGAGTGGTTGTATACTCGTTTTCTTGAGCGGCAAAATGAAAAGAAGCTCAAACGTAATGAATAAGTATTAAATGTTAGTACTTCAATCGATGTCACGACATTGGTGGAGTGGTGCGCGTGTTGTTTGCTGAACCGGTTGGTTGGCATGTTTGGCGGCAACCTTGAATTGAAATCCCGGGCTATGCCCTCTTTTAGAGTTAATAGCCAAAATGGTCCCTGAGGTTTGCTCAGTTTTGCCACTTTAGTCCAAATCCCAAATTTGTTAAATCTGGGTCCCTGAGGTTTGCATTTTTTTGCCATTTTAGTCCAAATTTCAAAAACCCCTTTTTTTATTATTGCAACAGCCTATTTTGTCCTTTTGTGCAGGGGTATTTTGGTCATTTTGATGAGTTATTATAACAAAGCAGATCATCAAACTCTCTCTCTCTATCAAAGCAGATCATCAAACTCTCTCTCTCTCTATCAAAGCAGATCATCAAACTCTCTCTCTCTCTCTATCAAAGCAGATCATCAAACTCTCTCTCTCTCTATC
Source organism: Helianthus tuberosus (assembly GCA_030545235.1). Classification (NCBI taxonomy): domain Eukaryota; kingdom Viridiplantae; phylum Streptophyta; class Magnoliopsida; order Asterales; family Asteraceae; genus Helianthus; species Helianthus tuberosus. Next base: position 67,196,547 of record CM060440.1, read on the forward strand.
AAAGCACCCTCTGTCTCTCTCTCTTCACCACCACCGCCACAATGAACTCTCACCACCGCCACCACTACCTCCTCACCACAGCCGCCACCACCACCTCCTTCTCACCGTGACCTCTCCTCCGCCATCGCCATCACCGTCCTCCGCCTCGATCGCCTCAAAGTGCACGCCGCTCCGCCTCCATCGCCTCGATTATCGCCGCTCAATGTTTTGGTTGAGTATAGAGGTGAACAGCTAGGGTTTGTTAGTTCAGGGGTTCGATTAAGGTATGAATACTGTTTCCTTGGTGCAGTGGGGTGGGGTGGTGCAGGTCAGGGGTTCGGTGGTGGTGGCGGTTTGAAAACGAGAGTTGTGTGGACGGAGTTCTGTGAGTAAACTGCCATTTTGGGGGTGGCCGGAGTTCTGGTGGTGGTCCTAGTTGCAGGTGTTGATGTTCAGTTGTTTGTTTGAGAAGATGATGATGATTCAGTTGTTTGATGATCTGCTTTGAGAGAGATGATCTGGGTTTGTAATTAGCTGTTTGTTATAATAACTCATAAAGAGGCGATGATGATTTTTTCGTTGTCTGAGTGAATCGAGTGAAGCTTGAGACTTACCGTATCTTGGCGGGGTAATATCCGGCTGTTGAAGCAGCCGCGATGTTTGCAGCCATGGCGGTTGGTTCCTCTTTGTTTTGATTATTATTAACAGATCTGAGCCTCCTAATTCTTCTTTTTCATATTTTCGTTTTTATTTTTATCAAGGGTTTTGACTTGATATTTTCGGGGTTAATTAGTGTTGTTGATTCGTTATAGTTGCAGGTATTGATGTTCAGTTGTTTGAGAAGATGATGATATGTAGGTGTTGATCATCAGTTGTTTGATGATCTGCTTTGAGAAGATGATGATGATCTGCAGGTGTTGATCATCAGTTGTTCTTAATCTGGGTTTCTTATAATAACTCATCAAAATGACCAAAATACCCCTGCACAAAAGGACAAAATAGGCTGTTGCAACAATAAAAAAAAAGGGGGTTTTGAAATTTGGACTAAAATGGCAAAAAAATGCAAACCTCAGGGACCCAGATTTAACAAATTTGGGATTTGGACTAAAGTGGCAAAACTGAGCAAACCTCAGGGACCATTTTGGCTATTAACTCCCCTCTTTTATTTGTTGTTTTTTTTCTTAATAGGTTTCCAATATTGCACAAAGTCCCCTTAAGTTTAAGAATTTAATTAACTAGGTAAGTTATATTACTTAAAAAAAAGACTAACTTTACAACAAAAATTAACTAGGTTAACTAGAATTAACTTAAACTAGTTTTTTTTAGAAAAAAAAAAACTTAACGAGACTAACTAGATTATTTTTATAAAAATAAAAAGAATAAAACTTTTATTTGTAAGTTTAATTAATTAAACAAAAAAAAATCTTTCTGCGATTATTCACTTTGCGAAAATTTCCGTTTTTAAACCGTTTTTCGATCAGATTTCAACTGCGTTTCTAAAAATAGGTGACGAACCCGAATTTTATAAAAACAAGAAATTACGGAAATACGAGGCGTTACAGTGGTTGTGGCCAGTTACTTGTGGTTGACTAATGGCGGTGGTGGCTGGTTAGTAGAGAGAGAAAGGGGAGAAAGGGTGGTAGTGCTAGGATATATATATGTATATTAATGTATAAATATTTATAATTAAATAATCTTTTTATATTTAATATCAATAAATAAATAAATAAATAAATAAATAGATAAAACAGATTTAACGAATCAATAACAAATAATTAAGTATTTATATGTAAAATTATCGAAATACCCTTACTGTTGGCCCATGCAATCAAACCTAGAAGAACAGATGATATGAAAAGTCAAAACTGGTTCTCAACAGTTGATTATAATAAGCAGTGCATGTTCTAGATTCTCCCCAATGACAGTGGTTATCTATCAGCTGATGATTTCTAAGTACTGATCTTCACAACAACTGTTTGCCAAAGAACTGCTAAGGTATAAAGACTGAAGCCCTAACAACTGATGTCTCTCAAGTACTGATGAAGACTAAAGCACTGTTGATTCAAGGACTGATCACCCTTTGAAGAAAGCACTGATCTCCAACATCAGTGCTTAGGCTACAACAGTGGAAAGCTGCATCAGTGTTTTATATTATCAGTGTTTATTGTAATCAGTGTTTTGTATAATCAGTGTTTAGAGGTTGTTAGGTTGTCTGATGTCACTATCTAGGTGACGTCAGCTAAGATGCTCAGTGGTTTCGTTTGTATTATAAATAGAACAGTACCTGTACTGTTCTATTAGCTCTTTTGCACCAAGTCATCATGTACGAACAAATTAGTGAGCTCAGGCTGAGGGGGAGTTTAGTTGCATGCATGCCTAGTTGAACTTTGTAATTGATACAATCTTTCGACTAATGAAAATCATGTTTGCTGAAAACTATTATTCTTTGATTGTGTGTTAAAGTTTATTTCCATTTCCGCTACACTTTAATCTCTGTTTCATCTTCCATTTCTGTTAAACAACACATTCTAAGAAACTCAGATCCTAACAATTGGTATCAGAGCATAGGACAGTCAAATTCGATCTAACAATCAATTTGACATAAAAGTTCAGCTCAAATTCATTGATACTAAAAGTTGTTCGTATCAGTTGAAAAAATAGAGTAAAAGGTAATCACGTACAAAGTTAATTATTCAAAAACTTTTGTAAAATCAACCAAGATGACATCACAATCACACGACCCTCACAACACCGGAACACTATTCAAGCCACCTATGCTTGTCAAATCAGATTACAATATTTAGCAACGTAGGATGGGCTATGTGTTAGCTCAGCAAAACAACGGCTGCTAGAAGTCAGTCATCTTTGGACCACATGTTCCAATGGTGCCTAGTACTGAAGATCCCAAAAGCTTTGTGCCTAAAAGCCCTGAAAACTACTCAGAACAAGATTTTCAAAAAATTGAATTAGATGCAAAGGCTTTTAGCATAGTAGCTCCAGCTCTTCCAAATGACATTTATGCTGGATTGTTACATTGTAAAAGTGCCAAAGAGCTGTGGGATGCTCTAAAAGAGCAGTTCGGTGGTACAGAAGAGGTTATTGAAAATAACAGGGAGGTTTTGAATCAACAGTATGAAACATTTTGTGATGTCAAAGGAGAATCACTAACCCAACAGTTTGAATGTTTTAGTTGGCTCATTAGTGAACTTAAACTTGTTAATGTTGAATTTTCAAAATCAACTCTAAATAGTAGGTTTCTAAGATCACTACCTGACAAATGGGACACAATTGCTTTTGTGACTAGAAACTCTGTTGGATTCAAAGAATTAAGTCTGACTCAGCTTCATGGTAGACTCCTCACTTATGAGAGAGAGTTGAACCAGAAAAAGAAGTTACAAGAATCAGGGAAGGTTGCTAATGATTACACCTTTGGTAACACAACACTTCTGGGTCAAGAAGAATCTGGTAGTATTAAGGATCAGAGATATGATCATTATATTGACATAACTGCTGGTGGAGCTTTTAACAACTCTGATTCTTACTCACCCAACTATGCTTTTATAGCAAGTGGAGAAAACCAGAATTCTGACAACTTATCTTTTGAACTCAATGATCTCCAGCATTTTGATCCCACCGATCTAGAGGAAATGGACATATTGCATCAATTGGCACTGCTGAGTGTAAGAACCAACAAATTTTATAAGAGAACAGGAAGAAAATTTACAGGGTTACATGGGAATCTAAAAGTGGGGTTGGATAAATCAAAACTAAAGTGCTACAAGTGTAACAGGCTAGGACACTTTGCTAGAGAATGTAGAAGCCAAAATAGTGGACCAATCATAACACATCCTAGCCCTAGACCTCAAAACACACAGAACACTGTGCACTATTCCCAATATACCCCTGCTGCTTATGTAAACACTGCTCATTATGCACACCCTGTAACACATGTTCCAGTACAATATGTTCAAGCCTCTGTCCCACAAATTCAGTATGTCCAAGCCCCAGTCTCTCAGGTCCAAGTGCAACAACCTGCACCACAACATGCTACACAAATATCTGCTCCAGCAGAGGCCAGTCAGCAAAGCTTCTTTACCCAAGGCTTTGTTGATTGGAGTAGCATGCCTGATGAATTATCTAATGAAAATTTTGTTCTATTTGTTAAGAATGATGCTTTTTGTGATGACTTCTGTTTTGTAGCATTAGAGTCAATTCCAGAAGGGCTGGAAACTGAAGAGGAAGAATCCAGTGCTGAAACTGTGGATGAAAATGCTGAAGCAGTGGTTAGTGCTGTTGTTGGTGAACAACTGTTAGAGAAGGAACCTAAATCACTGTTAGAACCTCTTGCTGACCCCTGGGGTAAAGAAGAAGAGAAGAACTCCAGTGCTTGTGAGAATGTCTGTCACTGTGCCATGATGGCTGCAGCTAAGGTATCACCTCAGGTCTTGAAAACCCTATGTCCAGACAAATGCATCATAGTATTTGCTAATGTTAAAGAGGTGAATGGAAACCTTAGGGACAAAATTTTAAAAGATGAAGTACAATTTGAAAAGTCTGTTAAAGAACTGAAAAACAAATTGTTTGAAAAAGATAATGAGATCTGCAGTCTTAAATATGAACACAGCATAACCAAGGACCAACTTTAAGCCATGATAGAGAAATATCATGCTTGCAAAAAGGAGTTGGAATCCACCCAAATCACTTGTGAAAAATGGGTGGAATCCTGCAAAGGTTATGAGCTGATGTTAGAGAAACAGATCAAAAGCAATGTAAAATTTGGCATAGGTTTCAGGAAAAATAACCAAGTTGAAAACACTGCTGTAAATGAGTCTGGTTCAGTTGAGATAACTCCAACAAACACGGATGGTCAAGAAATTAAAATAACTGACAAAAATGGTAACAACATCATTTTGGAAAAGCCAGAGGGGTTATCAAACTTTGAGGAAATTGAAAAATATCAATTCAAACCAACCTGGTCAGATGAATGTGACATCCTGAGAATTTCAAACTCATGGATTTTCCACAATTGAAGGTGTGAAAGCACCTAAGGCCAAGGTCATTCCTATTAAAGACATCCCAACAGTGGTTCAAAACTCTGTTGCAAAGGAAGTTGAAAAGAGGAAGAGAAGAGAAAAAGTTAAAAATTTGTTTTGTGACTTTTGTGAAAAGAAAAATCATTCCACAAAGGATTGTTTTCACTTAAAAGCTTATGACATTAACAAAACAAGCATAATTGAGCCTGCACAAAATTGCACCATCTGTGGAAAAACCAATCACCTTACTCATGAGTGTGTGTACCTCAAAACTTTTGGGATTAAAAGAAAGGAGTAGTTCATCAAAACAACCCATCATGAAACAACAACCTTTTGTGCCTGTCCTAACAGCTGTTACAAAGCAGCTGAACAAACACTCTACTCCAAGAGATGTGCAAGTGACAGATGCACCACCCTCAAATCAATACCAAAGAGGGAAAGGTCAACCTCCATACCAAAAGGTCCCACATGTTTATGAGGCATACAAAAGGCCTTCTAAACCAAAAGTGAACAGACATCCTTTTGGATTTCAACATCTGATAGGAAATGGTCCACAACAGTGGTTAGAGAAATATGGTTCAAAAACTATTCAAACCCCTGAGCTAACCTGTCCATGTTCCTGGACTTGAGACTGACTCTATTGTAACCCCATCCAAAGCCTTATTGGCTTTGGAGACCCTTCTGAACTAATTGTTTACTTGATGTGCAGGGAGCTTCTGCATGCTTAGATAGTCTTTGGTATGTAGATAGTGGAGGCTCCAGGCACATGACTGAATGTAGAGCCCTACTCAAAGAATTCAAAAATCATGGAGGGGGTAATATATCTTTTGGTAACAATTCTAAGGGAAAGGTGTTGGGGTCTGGAACAGTTCAGTCAGGAAAAATCAAGTTTGAAAATGTCAATCTCATTGACAATCTAAAGTTCATCCTCCTTAGTGTCTCACAAATGAGTGACAAAGGCTATGGGTCATTCTTTACTAAGGAGAGTTGCAAGATTATTGGTCCAGAAATGGTCAACAAGATTGAAGAAATAATAGCAAATGGAAAAACTCAACTTGTTGCTCAAAGGAGTGGCAATGTTTATGTAGTTAATTTGTCAAAAGAGAGCCCTATGACTGATGCCTGCCTGTTCTCAGCTGCCTCTAATAAATAGACAGAATTATGGCACAGAAGATTGGGGCACACAAATCTCAAGATAATCACTACTTTGTCAAAACAAGGCCTTGTAAGAGGTCTTCCACAAAAATTGTTTACTTGTTCTGAGCATTGTGTTTCCTGCTTAAAAGGTAAACAACATAAAAGCTCATACAAGTCCATTGAAGAGTCCAAAATAACCAAATGTTTGCAGTTGCTTCACATGGATTTGTTTGGCCCAGTAAAAATCATGAGTTTGAAAAAGAAAAAAATAATGTTTGGTCATTGTAGATGATTTTTCTAGGTGTAGGATCATTTTCACGACCAAAAAGAGTCGTTCAGAGGTGTTCTTCTCAATACGAGAGGCGGAAACAAACGTATCGAGTTCGATTCAGGTAGATATTCACTTTAAATGTCTTTTTGATTGATATAACAACGTTTTACAGCGAGTAGACACTTCGGCAGCAGTTCGGCAAACAGGTATTTATAGGCTTGCCTATTTCGTACGAAACAGTTGGTACGAAATCAGTTTCACACGAAATAGTGATTTCGTGCGAAATGACCAACTGATTTCGTACGAAATAGCTGTTTCCTATTCCGGCGAAAAACACCTAAATCCTAATTTCTCGTACTTCGTGCCCTGATCTATACAATCTAGTACAAGACTCGATACAAGACAAAGTCGACAGACATATGCACCAACAGACTCCCCCTTGGATGTTGATGAAGTCTTCAGTGTCGAGTCTTCAATCTTCAGTCTTTATTAGTCTTCTTTTTCTCTCCTGAAGTATCTAACATTGTAAAGCATCCTCAATCCTCTCTCTTCTTTCTATCAACTAATCTCCCCCTTGGATGTTGATCTATCATCTTCACAATATTTGAATCTGAATCTCGAGCTTTCTAATTCTCTTGATCAGATCTCTTGATTCCTTAAGTTCATCAACATCAGCAGTAACAAGATCGTAACCTGGCTCTCATTCAACTCAGGTATCGAAACCTGGCTAACCTGCACATTCTCTACCTCAAAATAAATTTCACAAATTTAACATTTGACAAATTTATAAATCACTAGCATGAATAGAATGATTTAACATTTAAAGAATTCTAATGACCACTTGTAGGCATACATTCAAATCATTTTTCATTTTAAACAAACTCTCCCAAACCTGTTCATCATGTTTAGCACTTGGAATTTTGAAAATCAGCTCTTCAACATCAGTTGTCGAAAATCTTTTTGAATTTTCAAAATTTATGCTAAAACACACTGAAAATATTTTTGGATTTTGAAATTAAAGAATTACAATAAAGAAATATTTACAAACAATATTTTTGTGAGTTTGTGTAAGAGGATCATATCAGTTTATGAGACAAATCACCAACACCGTTAACTTTTAAACATTTTAAGTTCTAAACAGTTCACTTAGATTGTCAGTATACTACTCCACTTAAATTTTCACACAAAGTTCAACTGTTTCGAGATACGAGATTAATGTTTTAGAGACTTAAACTTATTCGCGTGTCCCTCCTCAGAATATACTCCCGTATCCAGATCCCAATATTCAGTCTTACAGGTGAGTATACCTAGAAGATATCTGTAAAGGGTTAAATGCGAGGGCCATGAGAGCTCAGGCTATTGCTTCCGTAAAATCAGAGAGATGATGGCTTCGACTTAAGGTGTGTTCCCTTTAGAGAATCTTTTCTTCAACAGCACATGATTAGCATTTTGCAATGTTTCATCATTTTTTATGCTGAGGGTGATGCTATATTTCAAGCAAGCGAAAAGTATTATACGGGGACTAGGCCATTGCTTCCGCAAAATCAGAAGTCCCGGGATAATACCCCAGATATCACTAAGCATAAAGACCTAGTATCTCAGAAAGAGGGATCTTTCAAACAATATTTCGGGGGTTACCCATATATCAGAGAGATGTTCCCCACGAGATAAACAAGTTTGAAAGTTAGGTTTATATCTCGAACACAATCTACTAAATGTGCAAAAACCTACTGGCACATCATCAGTGAGATCGTTTATCACATATGACTTTCCAATTCTTTAGCGTGCTGTGATAGTCCACTGATGTACTATCATTTCCTCTTTTTCACACCAAAACTCGTTTTTGATTTTATCATGTTTTTGGCTTTTTCAAATTTTCTAATGTTTTTGGATTTTCGGAAATTTCTTACTCCCCCTAAAATTTAAAACCATTAAAAAATTTTGAAAACAAACTATACAAAATAAAGTGACAACTGTTGTGAATTGCTTCAATTCGCCATCCACTTGGCATAAACAATCAGAACTCCCCCTTACAACAAACTATTTTCCCATTAAGATTTCAAAACACTCAAGCTTGTTTTAATCAAAATGGTTTTTCCGGAAAATAAGTTTCGTTGATTTTACCACTTGTAGGTTAGGGGATCAATTCATCACCTTGTTTTTCTTTAACCACTTTTAAAAATTTAACATTTTTAAGTTCATTCAACAAATACCACTTGTAGAAAATCAAGTACAACTTAATGTCCCTGATTTACCACTTGTAGATTTTCACAAACATACAAAAATCAAGAAAGATGCCGATACCTGCTCCACACTTACCAACCTGGGAGCTCCGACAAGTCATACTTTTTCACATATGAAAAACAGACATCCAAGCCTGACCAAACTTGGATGTGACCTCTTCAGTTTCACTCGGGGTGTAAGTTGCCTTCTTTGTTTCATAAAATTCTTTTACCCCTTTGGCCTTTCCCTCGACCATTTTCCAAAAAATCTTTTTAACATTCCCATTAAAAACCTTTTCGACATCAAAATCTTTCTTTTCAGAATAAAATTGATTCGAGATTTCCACTTTACCAATTTTTTGTTTAAAATTTTCAGCCCGTAATGATGGAAAATTGACATCATCCATTGGCGGTACTGACGTTTCTATTTTTATCTCAACATGTGGCTCCTCTAACTTTGACGAATCAGATTCATTGCCAGATTTCACATCTGATTTTTTAACAACCCACTTCTGGTTATCAAGATTCACTCTTCTCTTGTAAAATCTTTTCGAACATTCACCAACCTCATATGTTGAGTTTTTAATCACTTTGAATTTTTCAGTTGGTGGTTCAGTTTTATCAACAACTTTTTCTTTGAGTTTAGAAACAACTTCCTGTTTTGTGTTGGTTGTCTTTGAACAATTCTAGTCGATATGACCAACTTCTTGACATCGGTAACAGGTTCTTGTTTCTTTTCTCTGATAAATTTTATTCTTTTCAAACTTTTGTTTTTCTACAAAGAACTCTTTGTTTGATTGCTTCCAGAATGAGCTCTTTTGTTCTTCTTTCGAACTTGTCCCTGAAACAAATACAGTTTTTGGTTTATCATTTTTATAATTTTTATGATTTTCTGGAGAAATAAAACCAAGACCTTTCTTTTTGAAATTACTGTTATGGTTTGGTTTCTTTCGATAACCTGAACCAGAACTGTAACCCTTTTTCTTTTTTAATCTTTGTTGAACTCTTGAGGTGTAAGTTTTAGGTTTTTCAGTAAAATTTTCATCCTTTATTTCAGAAATATTGATTTCTGTTAGTTTGAAAACCTTTTTAATCATTTCAGTTTTAACACCTCTTATTGGAAATTCTTCATCAGAATATAATTTGTCGGAATCATTCAAAGTATACGCCACTTTGAATGTTTCGTCATTCAAATTAGATTTTGATAAAAGAAATTCTTTATTATAAACTCTTTTAACCGACGAATTTGGACTGTCAACTGATGATGAACTCGAACTTTTGGACTCCGACTTTGACTCCTCATCCTTATCCAACACCTGATCGACCACTTTCTTTATTAACTCAGACTCATGATCAGTGTCAGACGAAGTAAACGTGACGTCAATGTTTTCTGGTAAATCATCAGTTGTTTCAGACTTTAACTTTATATTGACAGCCTTTTTGACTTGCTCCTTATTTGGTTTTCTGGGAGAATAACCTTCCCAGATCGGAGGCGGACACTTGTTATAATTTGCACTTTGTTTCTTACCAGTATCCTTCTTTTCAATCTTCTCATCTTGAAAAGCTTCTAAACCTGCAACAGTTGGATAAATTCTGTCAATCAAATAATCAGAACTAGAATAACTTTGCAGTAATCGTCTGATTCTTTCATTCTCTATCTTTTCAGTTTCCAACTCTTGCTTCAGCTTTGCACATTCTTCAATATAGTAATTGATAGCCTTTTGCTTCGACATCATTACTGCATTCATCATCGTTAATGCGTCTTCTCTTTCAGAATTTGTCTTTTGTAGACCATTCACTGTTCTATTCAACACATCATACGATTCTTTCACAAATTAAGATCGAACAGTAATTTTTCTTTCATCTTATCTTGCTCACTCAACTTCTCATCCTTTTCTTCACATTGTTTGCAAGATTCTGAACATTTTAAACACGGCTTAATGATTTCAACAATCTTTTCAACTTCAATTATCTTCTCATCTTCAACTGCCTGCTCAGTAGCTTTATCTTCTTTACTTTGTTCAAAATTCTTTTCCTGAGCAACACTTTTACACTTCATCTTTTTCTGTTCCTTTGTTGCTCGTTTCTCCTTTAGCTTTTCCAAACGATCTGCAAAATAAAATTGAAAACTTTCAGGAGATAAATGAGTTTTTGCAATATTAATATGCATTTCTTCCTCATCATCACTGTCATCAGTTGATGATTGATCAAACACTTGTGTCTGTTCTGAACTATCATCTGAAGAACTAGATTCATCATCTTGATTCTTCTCGTCATCAGCAAACACTTTCATCCATTCTTTGATCAAATCTGGTTCTTGAACTATCTGTGCAATTAATGCAACTGTTTTTGAATCAGGTGGAATATATTTGTCCCAACTAAAACCTTCTGCCACTTTTTCATCATCTTGATCAATTATACCATAATAAGCTTTCTTATTTGATTCTTCGATTGCCTTCCTAGCATGTGCAGTCTTTGAATCTTGTGATTGATACGGTTGTTGAGCAACTTGTTGATATACAGCTTTTCGATAATAATCATTACTACCGAACTGATTCTTTACTCCACTTGCTTCTCGATTGGTACATTCCCTCTAGAAATGTTCTTTTTCCCTGCATCGAAAACAAGTAACTTTAGATTTATCAAAACCCAAAGTAGAAACATTTGCATCCAGGAAATCATCTCTTCCTGTAATCATCTTGAATTTTTCAGCTCTTCTCAGCACACTCGCTAAACACCACTTGATATCCATAAGCTCCATCTCTTCAGCATCTATCTGATCGTAATCCTCTTTAGTCAACATAGGATTTCCGATCCTTCCTGCAACCAATCCCTCATATGATTCTAACACAGTAGCAAGTAACGCCATATGACTTTTAGCAACCTCTTCAGAGAAATTTTGACCGTTCTGAAGATTCAACGCAATGTTGCAATGTAGAATTTGACCATTACTGCTGTTTGAACTTTGGAACTGATGACTTGAGGTTGATCCCTTCGGATTAACACTTGGGTATGACGAAAATCCACTGCTGCTGTTTGGACTTTGATTGATTGATCCAGATGAGTTTTCTACACTGAAAGCAATTTGGATTTTCGGACTTGCTTCGACATCCTGCCCCTTTAAAGTACATCTTAACATCTTGTTGTGTACTTGGATTGCTCATTCTAGCAATCTTTTGTTGCTCAAGATCTTGTCCTTCAATCTTTTCGATGAACTGAGAAATTGTCAAGCCATCATATTCTCCAGTATTCTTTAATATCATCAAAAATGTACCCCATTCTTTCTGAGTTAAAGCATCAGCTAATTTGTCAACCCATTCCTCACGATCTTTGTTGATATCTAACAATGACATTGACCGTACTAAGTGACAATATCTTTCAATCAATTTCTTCGTATCTTCTCCCGGCAAACTTGTAAATAAATCAAATTCTTTCTTTAACAATGATTTTTTACTCTTGATCATCTTCTCGCTTCCCTCAAACGTAATTCGAAGTGCTTCCCAAATTGAACGTGAAGTCTTATCATGTTGAAGCAATATGAATATGTCTTCTTTAATAGCTTGCTGGAGTAAACTAATCATCATCTTTTCTGCTTTGTACATGTCTCGTTCTTTATCCGTAAATTCAAAAATCTTTTTTTCAACTCCCAAATCTGTACGTGATAGTACATATTTTTTCTCAACACATTCCCAAGACCTCAAATGATTAGCTTGAACCCAATTTTCAAACCGGTCTTTCCAACCATAGTATTCTTCAATGCCCATTAGCTTTGGGGGTTTTTTGCAAAGTTCCAGTTTCATTTTCCATGTTCATGCTCTGAGCAATGGCAACAGGAGTACTCGGAGTAGTAGCAAATGCGTTATAAAACTCTTCTTCCATTTTTCGGAGGAATTTTTCACAAAACTGTCACTTTCAAACGAAATCAGATTTCAAACGAAATCAGATTTCAAACGAAATGCCTTTGATGCGAAATGAACTTCCTCAAGCGAAATGACCTACAAAACACCTTCAAACGAAATAGTTTCACACTAAATGAGATGCTTTCGTACGAAATAGGTGATTTCGTACGAAATGAAACACTTTCACACGAAATAAGGTATTTCGTGCGAAATGAACCAACTTTCAGCTGATTTCGTGCGAAATAACAGACTTTCACACGAAATGAGGACACTTTGGTACGAAATAGTGATTTCGTACGAAATAGCTCACACTATATGCTGATTTTGTGCGAAAAGAAGGATCTATTCTGTGCGAAATACTGCTGACGTCATCATGTCGATCAGATTTTTGTTCAATTGATCAATTTCTAGGTTGATTTGAAGTCCAATTCTTTCAAGGCTTTGTAAAAACAATGTTTCTCATATAATGTGTGAAAATCAGGCCATATGAACCGTGAAATTTTGTTTAATTTTGAAAAGAAAGTGTAGAAGTCAGAAAAATGATGAAATCAAGCTGAATTCAGTAAGAACTCCTCCTCCTGAGCTCTGATACCACTTGTAGGATCATTTTCACGACCAAAACGAGTCGTTCAGAGGTGTTCTTCTCAATACGAGAGGCGGAAACAAACGTATCGAGTTCGATTCAGCTAGATATTCACTTTAAATGTCTTTTTGATTGATATAACAACGTTTTACAGCGAGTAGACACTTCGACAGCAGTTCGGCACTGAAACCGGAAAGTTACAAATGAGATGGCACAACAGGTATTTATAGGCTTGCCTATTTCATACGAAACACTTGGTACGAAATCAGTTTCACACGAAATAGTGATTTCGTGCGAAATGACCAACTGATTTCGAACGAAATAGCTGTTTCCTATTCCGTGCGATATACCTCTAAATCCTAATATCTCGTACTTCGTGCCCTGATCTATACAATCTAGTACAAGACTCGATACAAGACAAAGTCGACAGACATATGCACCAACACTAGGTTTACATGGACTTACTTTTTACATTCTAAGGATGAGACTACAGGTATTTTGCAAGACTTTGCCAAACAAGTTGAAAAGCAATTTGATCTGCCTGTAAAAATCTTTAGAAGTGACAATGGAACAGAGTTCATGAATAAGGAGTTGGATGCATTCTGTGTGTCAAAGGGGGTTGTAAGGCAGTACATCATCCCAAGAACACCAGAGCAAAATGGGGTAGTTGATAGGAAGAATAGAACTCTGATTGAGGCTGCCAGAACCATGCTTGCAGATTCAGGTTTGCCTTTAACTTTTTGGGCAGAGGCTGTAAACACTACCTGCTATTTCCAGAACAGAGTTTTAATCAACCACGGGCATCAAAAGACTGCCTATGAAATTCTGTTCAAAATCAAACCACTTATCTCTTACTTCAAAATATTTCGTTGCCCATGTTTCCTCTTAAACCTAAAAGATTCAATTTCAAAATTTGCAGCCAAAGTAGATTGTGGTTATCACCTGGGATACTCAACCACTGCCAAAGCCTACAAAGTGTTTAACACAAGGACTAGGTGTGTGGAAGAGACTTTGAATGTAAAGTTCAATGAACTTTCATCACTAAAAATCCCAGCAAACCCTACTGAATTGTTTGATCTTGATAAATTTACTTTTGAAGATGTGTCTGTCAAGACTAACCCTGCAGGTACACCATAATCTCCATCACAAGACAATGGATATGAAGTTGTAATTCCACAACACAAATTCACATCCACCACCAGAGCAGCAGATGTTCAAAACAGTTGTCAAAGCTCAACCACTGCTGCATCAACAGTTGTTGATCAAAGTAGCCCTTCAACCTCTGCCACCACATGATCCACAACCCCTGTTGATAAAAATATACCAACAGTGGATAAAAATCAACATTGTGACACACCCATTCCTCCTATTCCTCCACCTCCATTCCAAACAGATGTTGGATCATCAAAGTCACCAACAGATGTTAGCTCAGATGATTCCCATCTGCAGCCTTCACCTTTCAATGCCATTGTTCCATATAAGGGAGATATAATCATCCTAAAGTCTCATCCACCAGATCAAATCATTGGCAACATCAATGAAGGGGTTCTCACTATAAGCCAATCCTAAAACATTTGTCTTTTTGTTGGCTTTCTATCACTCCATCAACCAGTCAAGTACCAAGAGGCACTTAAAGACAACAGTTGGGTAGAAGCTATGCAAGAAGAGCTCCAGCAGTTTAAAAGACAACAAGTATGGGAACTTGTACCACAGCCAGAGAATGTAAGTCCTATTGGCACAAAGTGGGTCTTCAAAAATAAAACTGATGAAAGGGGCATTGTTGTCAAGAATAAAGCCAGGCTTGTGGCTCAAGGCTTTAGACAAGAAGAGGGCATTGACTATGATGAAACTTTCGCCCCTGTAGCAAGACTTGAAGCTATCAGACTTTTCTTAGCCTTTGCTGTCAACCACAACATTAAGGTCTATCAAATGGATATCAAATGTGCATTCCTTTATATAATAACCCAAATTTAAACCGACACCCTCCTGAATATTTTTCCGATACCCTAATATATTTTAAAATATCCCAATATGTCTTAAAATACACCTCATACGTGAAAACGGGCCCCGAATACCTTGAATATTATCAAAAATAATTAAAAATCTAATTTTTGGGGTTTAGGCGGTTCGCGTAAGGCACCCCTTAACCTTTACGCCGGCCGCGAGAGATCAAGAACGCGGCAACACCCGGTGATGACACGTGTCATCATCGTGTCGAGGCTAGGCAATGACCCGGATCACCTACGCTGTTGACCAGCGTTGACGCGGGCCGCGTAACCCTTGGGTTACACTTTACGCGGGCCGCGAGAGGACCAGAATCAGGCCCTATATAAGGAGGCCTCGGGGTTTCAGTTGAATTCGTTCAGATTTCTTTTCTCAATCTCAAAATTTAAGTGTAGGCATTATACACGGGTATAATACCCCCCTAAGTAATGAAGTTCTGCTCCGTTGTAAGTATTATAACCCCTGGATACGTATTAGATACGCTGCCGGATTGATCTAGGGTTCCGTAACGACTGTCGTGGTTATGCCCGACGTAGTCGTTGGAATGCCGTCTCGGGGAGGGTACTACTAATGTTAAAATGGGTTATTATACTAACACGTGTGCAATTGTGTAAATTATAGATTTTCACCAGGAAACCCTAAAGGATAATCTAAGACAGCAATGTGAGTAATCTCCTTTTTGTTAACTGTTTTTACAAAACCTCAGACAATTAATTAAATACTAAACAATGATTGAGTATTTGTAAGGATACAATTATCGTTGGTATGTTGGGGTTTTGTATACAAAATTAGTTATTACCTTGCGAGGAGTAACTTTTCCACAAGTCGGGTTTGACAGTACCGCGGGTGATAATTAGTATGACTTGGAAACAAATATAATTGCGAGATCACCCTCAATACTGTACAATGGTTTTTATTTAAACTTGATTTAACTGGGATTCACTCACCAGTATTTCCCACTGACAAAATGTTTTTAAACGCGTTTCAGGTAACAAAATGTGAAAGCCAATTAGAAGCCAGCTGGACAGCACTGAAGGCTTGGAAAAGTGGCAATAAAGTTACCTAAACAAAATATATGTTTTTATTAAATAAAATAGGGTTTTATCCCTATGAAAATGTGTGTACTTAAACTTGGGATTTCCCCATTTGTTTAATATATTAAAAGCGTGGTATTTTACTCTGATAAAATATTTCCTAACTACGGTCCTGATGTAATTTCCGCTGCCAAAATTGAATAAACACGCGATACCACCGAAACTGGCTCGCGGCCGCCCTTCCCGAGGAAATAGGGATCGGGGGTTGCGACACTTTATGGTAAAATTCAAGAAAAGGTATATGTTTGTCAACCTCCAGGTTTTGAGGATCCATTTTATCCAGATCATGTCTACAAGGTAAACAAAGCTTTGTATGGCCTAAAACAAACACCTAGAGCCTGGTATGAAGCTCTTTCCACTTTTCTAATCTCTATTGGTTTCATAAGAGGTAAAATTGATAAAACATTGTTTTTAAAATGGAGAGGAAAAGATTTGATGATTGTCCAGATTTATGTGGATGACATCATCTTTGGAAGCACATGTAATAAAATGTGTGAAGAGTTCAGGAGACTCATGACAGCTGAGTTTGAAATGAGTGCAATGGTGAACTATAATGCTTTCTTGCTCTCAAAGTTAAGCAAATGCAAAATGGCACTTTCATTCATCAAAGCAAATATGCTAACGAACTTTTAACCAAATTTGAGATGAATGATTGCAAGCCATGTAGTACACCCATGACAACCAAGAAGATAGTCATGTCTGATGAAAAGGATGATTTGGTTGATCAAACCTTATATAGAAGCATGATTGGGTCTTTACTGTACCTAACTACATCCAGGCCATACATCATGTTTACAACATGTGTTTGCGCAAGATCCCAATCAGCACCTAGGAAATCTAATCTCATAGCTGTGAAAAGGATATTCAGATACATAAAAGGTGCTCCCACACTTGGTATCTGGTACCCTGCTAAAGGGAATGTTAAGCTTTTAGGTTTCTCAGACAGTGATTTTGCTGGATGGAGCAAAAAAAGGAAGTCTACTTCAGGAGGGTGTCAATTCCTAGGCAATTGCTTAGTGTTTTGGCAAAGCAAAAAGCAAGCAGCTGTTTCCACATCCACTGCTGAAGTAGAACACATTGCTGCTGCAAGCTGTACAGCCCAACTGTTATGGCTTCAAAATCAATTGCTGGATTTTTGTATAACTGCTTTAAAGACTCCTCTCATGTTGCATAGTCAAGCAACTGAAAATATCATCAAAAAACCTGTCTCACATTCAACCACCAAGCACATTGACATCAGACATCACTTTGTGAGGGATTGCTATGAAAAAGGATTGATTTCTCTGCATCATGTACCAACTAAGGATCAGCTGGCAGATGTGCTAACAAAAGCATTAGACACATCCACCTTTGAAAGCTTGATCTCTAGAATTGGCATGCTTAACATGGAATAACAAGCAACATCTTGTTTTTCTATGAATAAAAAACATTAAAATGTTTTCAGAAAATCAAAAATCCATCCTTAAAAATAGTTACAGTGACAATTTAAAAAAAAAATCCTTAAAAGTCTGTTCATAACCACTAATTGTTTCAAACATCTAGTGTTGAAAATTTAACCACTGCTGAAAGACAACCTCTGTTTCTTCAATCACTGATGTCTATCCAATGATAGTTAAAATCAGCCACTGATATTGTCTATCAGTGGTTGTCAAAACAACTGTCTTCCACTTTTTCATCTGAGGTTGCCACGTGGTCAGATGTTCACCGTCCGATCTTTGAAACCGCTGCCACGTCAGCGTTCACTTTTTACATCTCAATAAAACCCTGATTATCCAAACAGATTTTTCACCATCGTATCGAATTCAAAATTATCAAAAGCGGTTACACTCTTTTCCTTCGTTTTCTCTCAATCACTCGCAATTTTCACTACGATCATGGCTCTCATCCTCAAACATCCACACAATTACCTTTGTACACTTGAGAAAACAAGCAAAAACAAAGATTTCCATTCCATCATCGACACACTATCATCCTCAAAGTACAAAACTTTGTTGACCTGTAATTCACCCATTTACCTAGATGCCCTAAGAGATTTCTAGAATCATGCCAAACTTGAAACTCAAGATAAGAAACCATGGGCAATTACTTCAGAAGTCGGCAGGGGTGTTCATCGAATCGAATATCGAATTTTCGAATTATTCGAATCGAATTGTTCGAATAATTTTTGTTTTTCCTTGAATTCGTATTCGATTCGAATTCAATTAAAACCTACCGAATTTGATTCGAATTCGTATTCGAATAAAAAACCCAATTCGTATTCGATTAAAATTTCGAATTCGAATCGAATTCGAATAAATTCGATTTAATTCAGATTCCTTTAAAAACATGTAAAAAACTTTCATAATGAAACATAAATTTTAAAGCAGCCATAAAGCACGATATCACATTAAAAAGTTCCAAATAAAGTACCACAAGTCTAAAATTCAAAATGAGAAGTCGGAAATAACCACTCCACATTACAAGTTAATATTTTTACGCTTAAACATCTATTGATAGATTTGTTACTTAGGTTTTAGTTATGAGCCATGTAGTGGGTTTGGTAATGGATAATTTTAATACTTGGAAAAAATTTGAAAATAATTTATAGTATAGCCTAATCAAAGTTATATATATAAATAATAAATAAAAATGTATAATTTTTATTCGAATTTCGAATCGAATTTGAAATTATAAATTCGTATTCGATTTACTTGACTCGAATAGAATCGAATTCGAATTCGAATTCTTATAATCGAAATGAATTCTTGATAATCGAATCGAATTTAAACAAATTTTGAATTTTTCAAATTCGAAACGAATTCTGCACACCCCTAGAAGTCGGTGGAGTTCTGGTCTCAATAACACCACAGACCATTTCAGAAACTTTTCAGATGAACGATCTAGCAGGTAAAACCTCTTTTCCTAAGGATGAGTATCAAAGTGATTTGATCGAAAGAGGGTATGCATGACAGTTAACAAAAGCAACAATGCAAAAGGGAGAATTTTCACCTCCCATGAAATTCATGTTTCATACCCTGCTTGTGACAACCCGAGATTTCAAGGTCTATCTTTTACACATCACTGAGTGCACAACCTTGTTTTATAATTTGGTTTATTTGAATGATTGATGGTTATGTGAAAGGTTAACAGTTATGTGTTTGCTTGGTGATTGTATGTGTAGCGGTTAATATGATTAAACCTAGTTAATTGAGATTTAATATAAAAGTTTCTGTGTCACCTTTGATCCCGACGAAACCTGGGAGTTTCGCCACCCTCAAGCTCGACGAAACCTGGAAGTTTCGCCGGGTTAGTGTTTCGCCATTAAGGGGCCTCGGCCCAGAGAGATTAGCGGCCCAACTTCTGTTATATTATAACCTACTTGCAATCTTCTGCCGTAAACACAAACCCTAACTCTCTCAAACGACCGACGGCATAAGAAACTCTCAAGGCACTCTTTCCATCTCAATTAATCTGAATCCTTTGATATACGGTTAGTGTTTCTGTTAACGATGTGCTATGATTTTGAGATATGTTTTGTATGACTTTATGTGGGTCTGTTAATGATATTGTAACCCAATATGGTGCATGACGATGATCAATGATTTGGGTACAATGTTAACGTCGATTGAGTATCGAAGATTAGTAGTTGGATTTACATGTGATTAGAGCATCAGAGTTTTGGCTTGGAATTGTAGTCTTGAATATGATTAAGAGTTACGTGAAATCTGTGTATTGTGATTCAATAATTGGAAACTGATATGATGGTTCGCATTAGGGTTGTTAGATTATACGTAATAACCTTAATTTGATCCGTAGTTCATGACTATTATCTGCAAATGATGTTTCTGTAAATGTCACCGATGAAACATATGGGGTTTCGTCACCCATGCAGCCGACGAAACATATGGGGTTTCATCACCGGGGTATTTCGCCGAGGGGGCGCTAGGTGTAACAGTGTTCAAGTGTATTGCATGCTCATGATTATCGACTAATGCATGATAATGATTTGTTCTAGAGATATGAAACTGATTTGCGTTGTGTGATTAAGACATTCCTTTGTTAAGTGTTATGTGGTCACATGGGATGTACTCGTGCGTGACTTGGGTAGTTGATATATGTCATACAATGCTCTTGTTGATGAATGCAAACTATGTTAACTATGTGACTTGAACAATTACGAAACTGATATTGTTTGGTAACCACGGTAGGGTTTGGGTTGACCAACTGGACGGGTAATTAAAACATACCGAGCAAACCAAGGTGAGTTCATTACTCTTGAGCATGTGTCCCGGTGGTTGGGACAGTCTTTGGGTATCCCTGTGAGGGATTTGGTTTTGGGTAAATCATGGGTATTCCTGCGAGGAATATGTCTTTTGGATAAATCTGGAATGTTGGATAATATACTCATCCTATCACCATTAAAGTCCCTCCGTGTTGTTTGGTTACCTGAGAGGTAACAAGGTATTAGTTGGTAGCGCTACTTAGGTTTGGCACCCTCACCCCGTACCTGAGAGGACGGGTGTGAACTAATGACCTAGTCATGACCAATGCTTTGATAGGAGCATTGGAGAAAGGGCAATGTAAATCAGGAGCCGTCTTGTATTCGGGATATTATCAACATTAACTTCAATGGATTAACTAAACACTTGGTAATCAACGTTTTCGTAAAACTATGAACTCACCAGCGTTGTCTGATACACTTGTTGCATGCTCGCAGGTCATTAGGTACTTTGGATGGGAACTTGCTATCTGGATGGCTGAAGTGGTCATGGGTCGCAGTGCTTGGCTACACGTGTCTTATTTACTGAATTCATATACATTGAGTTTTAAAAACATTTAATCCATGAATTGTTATTTGCTTCCGCTGTCACTGTTTAACTAGAATTATATTTTATGAATGTTTTATTTAATGAATGGAATTTGTTAAACATATTATGAATAGTTCAATGTGAATAGTGGCTAGATCCTGGTACTTCACACGCCTAGCGGGGGTTACCGCATGTGGTATTTTGGGGGTGTGACACTGCTCGCCTGTGTATCTAATAAAACAACTGCTTTCAATGAAATTCCTCTGAAAATACAATACTTGGGGTATGCTATAATGGCTAAAACTGATTTTAACTACACCCAATAACTTTTCACTGATTCGGTTAAAAATGTGAAGAACATAAAACATAAGAAGCCACAGGATTTCTTACTATTTCCAAGGTTTTTAAGTTTCTACTTGCAACAGAAAATACCAAAAGATAGTGCACATGTCCTTGCACAAGGTGCACCTTTTCAAATAAACAGCCTGTCTGTTGAAACTTTTACTAGGCTGTCTGAGTCAAAACCTTCCAAAACACAAGCAGGGGAGTCTGAGCAAACTTTGGATGAGTCCACATCTGCTCCTCAGACTTCAGCTGATGAGCCCACTGCTCTTGGTGAACACAGCAGCTCAACCACTGTTGTGTAACCCCCACCAAAAACCTCCAAAAAGACCAAAACAAAATCCACAAAGCCCACCAAAACCACCAAAAAGGGTCTTCTGGAAGATGAGATCCCAGAAGTTAACCCAGTGACAACACAAATATCACCAACAACCACTGTTGCTACTTTATCACAACAGCTGGAAAGATCTCCACCTAAAGCCTTAACTCCTCCTGCTTCCTCACAAAAGGAACATGTTGTAAGCACAGGGACACCACATCTGAAGTATTATCCTCACTTGAGAATATACTTAATAGCCTTCCTCTCGGGGCAAATTATCTTTCAACACCACTCTCCACATCTCAAATTCCACCATCCATTAAACCTCTGTTTGATGCCATTGAGCTTCAGACACAAAACAGCCCCTCTCACCAACCCATTACTGAGAGTACAACCACAACAATGGTTGTGTCTGAATCCCCTCAATTGGTTATCCCACAAACAGCTGAGGAGGTTACGTCACAGGAATTTCATGTGGAGCAGCTACTACAGTTGTTGGATCCACTGATCTACATCTGGACAGTAGTTTCATTAGTCAGACTCCCTTGAAGGTAACTACTGCTGATGCTATCAAGGTATCCACTGGTGTGTTCAAGTTAACCACTGGTGAGATTTCCAAGGTAACCACTGCAGCGGGAAGTCCCCAGTACCAAGAAAAAGGGCATCAGTAGATGAAACATTGGAGACTCCTCCTGTTTCAACTGCTGATACAACTACCACTGGTAGGAAATCAGATGATCCCATTCATTTGGGTGATGGTTTAAAATACCAAGATTTGATGGAAAGGCTCTCAACCATGGAAACCACTATTACAAAGATGAATTATTCTATTCAGTTTCTGGTTCAAGCCTCCAAAAGTCAATCCACTCCACAACAATATTCCCAAGAACTCTGGAATGCTGTTCAACCAATTATCACTGCTCAAAGGGAACTTGCAGAAACCCAACACAACCATCAAATGACACTAATCAGAAATATGGTTGATGCAAGATACAAGGATACTAAGACTGACATCAAGGCTATCAGGGAAGCTTTGACAAAAATGACTGGCACTACCCCTGCACCTATCTACAAAGATGATGTTCAAGATGATGGCAAAAAGGGGGAGAAACATGATATGAAGAAGTTTGACAGACCTACTCCAAGGCAAAAGCCAACTCAAAAGCCAGAGTCTGAGAAAAAGTCTTGTGAAACCACTGATGAAACATCTGTCAAAGAGAAGAAAATGGGAATTGATGAAACCCTAAATACTCAAGCAGATGAAGTGGAGAGAAACAAAAAATCAAAATAAAACAAAGGAAAAGCAGTGGAAAAAGGAACCAAAGGAAATGAAGGATTGGGAAATAAAAAGAAAGGATCTTGGCACTTCAAAAAGATCAAAATCACACAAACACAATAAAACACCACTTGCCACATATCGAAGATCACCCTCACCATCAAAAGAAACCGCTGACCAACCTGAAAAGCAATCCACTGCTGGTTTCAAAACCACAACTGGTTCCAAAAAGCCACCCACCAAAAAGCAGAAAACAAAACCAACTTCACCACTACCATCTACCACTGCAACAAATGTTGACACTTCAACAGTTGTTAAGACAGCAACTGTTGAGACACTAGTTGTCTCAACAGTTGTTAGTCAATCCATCACTTCAACAACTTTCCAATTTCCTTCCCAAGCAATATTCATTCCTATTTCCAAATCTCCAACAAAAACTCCTTCTCCTAAGTCGGTTTATACCAGAAAAAGAAAATTTCAAGTGAATGATGATGATATCCCTACACCTACTCCTTTATCATCTTCACCTTTCATTCAAACCAACCCTAAACCATTCATTCCTACACCATCACCATCATCAAACCCACTTGTTCAATCAAGAACACTTGAAGGAGAAGATCCTTCAAGAGACATTCCATTAGAAATAAATTATCCTCTTGAATTGCATGCATTAAAAGGAGAAATGATGCAATTCTATACAGAGGATGATCCATCTAAAAGAAAGTTCCCATCCCTTCATGGCTTTAGACCTCCAAAGAACATGGATCAGTATCTAAAACTCAAAGCCAAGCAAGCTGAATACATTGCTAAACATGAAGGTAAAGGGAAAGGTGACACCAACATCTCAAGTCGATTGCAGCATGGGCTTAGTAAGGTCAGGAAACTGGAAGACTATGCAAGAGACTTAAGCAAAGAGATGTCAAACTTGCCACCAAATGCTGAACTGCAAAAGAAGCTGAGGAAAGATCTCTTAGAGCTTATTATGAGAGACAAATTCTACCCTGCCAAGGTAGAACAGTTCAATGACTGGCCACTCACAACCCTCAAAGCAGAAATTAACATAATTGAAAGAATAAGGAATGATCCTCAGATGAAGAGATCTGCCCCAAACTGGAGTAAGTTTAAGAAATCCAGTGCAGAACTCACTTTAGAATACAAGAGGAAGAGAGCTGAGTTAGTTGCAGCTAAATATGGATCAGCAAAGGCCATATCAAGATGGTCAAGGCAGTACATTGATCAAACTTATGATAAGCTGGAGAAACTGAGAGAAACAGATCCTACAGCACCAAAGAAACCAGCATACAAAAGCAAAACCACTGATGAGCCAAAGCAGCAGGCCCTCTCTCTGAAAAAATTGTTCACATCATCAGACTTATCCACCCAGGTCTTAGAACAAAGAAAAAGACATAAGCTGATAGATGAGGAAGATGCAAAGAGAGAAGCTGAAATCATGAAAGTGGCCATCAAGGAAATGATTGAAGAGGTTCCTGTTTCACTACAGCAACAAGAAACTATCAAAGGTTTAATGAGCAGGCCTCCTTCACCAAACTCATCAAAAATAAAAACTCTCCTAAGAAACCCATTGAACTCAAAAATACTAAAGTGGAAGTCTGATTAAAAGACCCACGTATTGACTTTGCTCAAGTCCAATGGAGTAGTTGAACACATATCAAGGGAGGATGCACTAGGTCTGAGGATGATGATGATTCCCTTAATTTTGAGCTGCAATTCAAAGGCCAAGTTAGGGAAATGTTGATGAGACAATAAAGATCAAGAATAAGGAAGTGTTTTGGAATCATTTGTTCTAGGGGGAGATTGTTGGCCCATGCAATCAAGCCTAGAAGAACAGATGATATGAAAAGCCAAAACTGATTCTCAACAGTTGATCACAATAAGCAGTGTATGTTCTAGATTCTCCCCAATGACAGTGGTTATCTATCAGCTGATGATTTCTAAGTACTGATCTTCATAACAGTTGTTTGCCAAAGAACTACTAACGTATAAAGACTGAAGCCCTAACAACTGATGTCTCTCAAGTACTGATGAAGACTAAAGCATTGCTGATTCAAGGACTTATCACCCTTTGAAGAAAGCACTGATCTCCAACATCAGTGCTTAGGCTACAACAGTGGGAAGCTGCATCAGTGTTTTATATTATCAGTGTTTATTGTAATCAGTGGTTTGTATAATCAGTGTTTAGAGGTTGTTAGGTTGTTAGATGTCACTATCTAGGTGACGTCAGCTAAGATGCTCAGTGGTTTGGTTTGTACTATAAATAGAACAGTACCTGTACTGTTCTATTAGCTCTTTTGCACCAAGTTATCTTGTACGAACAAATTAGTGAGCTCAGGCTGAGGGGGAGTTTAGTTGCATGCATGCATAGTTGAACTTTGTAATTGATACAATCTTTCGACTAATGAAAATCATGTTTGCTGAAAACTATTCTTCTTTGATTGTGTGTTAAAGTTTATTTCCATTTCCGCTGCACTTTAATCTCTGTTTCATCTTCCATTTCTGATAAACAACACAATCTAAGAAACTCAGATCCTAACACTTACTTTTAATTGAAATGATTAACCGAGTTAGAGTCAGTGAGCAAACTGGCAATAAACTGGAAACATCAGGAAGTAAAAAGACTATTTTTAAAGGATTGAGCCAAAATCGTTAAATGATTCGATCACTCAATAAACCTTAAATAACACTAATGTGGTGAAAGTGTCTTTTTCATCAAAAATTTCTTAACTCGGATACAGAGAGAAGAAAAAATCACTTTTATTATTATTTTATTGGATATAAGGTTTCTTCATGTTCAAATGACACTGGGTTTTTTTTCATTTAATTACTTTTAATTCTGTTTCAGTTAACTTATATTAACCCCGTAAAAACCTCTAAAAATTCACAAACATACAACATGATTTTTATACAAAATTAGGGGTGTTTACGATTCGTTTCGTTTCGAATTCGATTTAATTTGATTATCAAGAATTTGTTTCGATTATATAGAATTCGAATTCGTGTCCACTAAATAAAATACGAATTTATAACTTTAAATTTGTTTCGATTTGAAATTCAAATTAAAATTATACATGTTTATTTTTATATATAATACATATATAACTTTTATTTGGCTATAGTATAATTAATCTCTATATTTATTCTATGTAATAAAATAGTCCATTACCAAGCCCATAACTTGAAAGAATTTAGTACTTATTTTAACTGAATTTGAATCAAAACGAATTTATTCGAGTTTATCCGAATTCGAATCGAATTGGTTGGTTCTTAATCGAATTCAAGCAAAAATAAAAATTATTCGAAAAAATCGATTCAAATAATCCAAAATTCGATATTCGATAAACACCCCTAACAAAACCCACTACGTAAAATTAACAATAAATATAAAGTATCGGAAATTTTGTACCTTTTTTATTATCAACACCCTATTCTTTCAAACAATGATGATCTCTTGATGGTTCATCTACGCAAAATACTAAAAACACCAACAATCCATGAAATCACAGAACTAAGAAATCTCTTCTTCCTTCTTCATCTCTCTTAAAATCACACACAAACATACACAGTATTTTCTCTACGCAAAGGCGCAATAAAACTAGTTGTTTTTCTTTTTTTTTGAACGGCAAGGTGTCACAATTTTTTGGGTGCGAGACACCCCACACCCCCCCTCATTGGGGAGGCCCGTCGCCCCACTCCGGCCAGACGTGAGTGTCTTAACCGTGCCCCAGCTGGCATCAGAGTGTGACCGGCGTCCAAAGGAAAAACCCCACAGGTGCCTCGCCCATCGTAGGGCTTGACGAGTTGAGAGCCGCCACAGAGGGGGATAAACCGCCTCAAGTGAGGATCGAACCCGGGCATCATGGGTAAAACCCTGGTGCCTCACATATGATGGAAACGGGGATCGAACCGGCGCCTCTTGCGAGGCAAACCAGCCTACCCACCGCTCCACCACATGATCATTGGCAAAACTAGTTGTTTATCTCTACACTTTGCGATACAATCATATACTATGTACATACATGCTCTTTGTATCTATATATCTCCGTATATCATTGTCATAGACAGTTGCGAAGCTTGAAAATTTCCACCGGAGGGTCGGAAGTCACCGGACCTAAAAATATATGCCTAAAAAAATATTTTTTTATAAAACCAGGGGGTCGAAAACGTATATACCTAAAAAATTCTATACAAAACGTACATACATAAAACGCTATTGAGCAAAAAGTTCGAAGGGTCGGGCGCCCCCTTCCCCTTCAATGCTTCGCCCCTCGTCATAGACACTAATTGAAATTCATAGTTTCCGTTTTTATTGCAAACACATGCGAATTTGAAATTTTATTAGTAACCTTAGTATATCATAGTTGCAACTAAAAAAGGAAAAAAAAACAAAAACAAAAACAAAAATCATGGTGAAAACATATGATTGAATTCATTGAACATAAACTTTTTTAATATTACCTTTGATGTGATCGTAAATGGTGGAAGGTTAATTGAGATTGAAGAGTAAGCATGGAATTATTTTGGAAAATTGTAGAATTAGAAGGTTAATTGTGATCGTAAATTTTTTAATTTTACTTTTGATGTAATAAGTAACCAGAATGTTACATGCGTGTGTGCGTTTTTTGCAATTTAACACTATATGCGCACACGGTTAAATTAAACGAAAAATTATCAAAATAGATATTTTGACCAAGTGTTGAACATATAAAGACATTTATTTTTAGCTCACTCACTTAAAGATAAAATTACCCAAAACCAACCCAAGTAGAAAACATAACCTAAACTAATGTGGTGGTGTTCCATTGACAAAGACAATGTGTTTTTTGTTTTTTAAGTGATAAAATGTTTGCAGGATGCTGACCACATCTGCAGACATATGTAGAAGACGAGGTGTACCAAACATCTGCAGTTTGCAAGAAAAAAGTTGTTTGTTTTTTAACATATGTAGACTTCTAAAATAAACTGGTGGTGGTGTACGGACGATGGTGGTGGGTGGTGATGGTGCTGGACGGTGATGGTGGTAGACGATTGTGGTGGGTGGTTGACGGTGGTGGTTGTGATGGACGGTAGTGGGTGGTGGACGGTGGTGGTGATGGATAGTGGTGGTGGTGATGGACGGTAGTGGGTGGTGGACGGTGGTGGTGAACTATGGTGGTGGTGTTTAACTCTCTGCAGACCTTAGAAGATCTTAGAAGTGGCTGGGCCAAGTCTGCACCAAGAAGAGCTCGCGCAGACTTTTTTTTAATGAAACGTCTTCGGAAAAACAAACAGTCTGTTGGAAATTTTAGTGAAAATGAGTTTTTCACTAAATATTTTGGACATCAATAATATTTATATATGTGTTTTATAAATAATTATTTATGGTTTGTGTTCAAACTATGTCCAAATAGAGCTGAGATGAATGAGATATCGAAGCTTGAAGTTGTATGTGGAGCAAACAAAGATGAATAAAATGGATTAGTTTTGTCAACTTGTCCCACATAGGTGGGATGGCAAAACTCAAAGTGGTATATAAGGAGGAGCACTCCTTGTAAATTGTTTCCTTAAAGGCAAACACTAGTGGGACCAAAGGGTGCGCCGCACCCGCACATATGCGCGCGAGTATGGATGGCGCATGACCAGGTGGCGTCCTGGTACGTGCAGTGGCATCCGTGTGGCGCGTGACTCCACATATAATATGCGCGCATGTGGTGCACTTTGAACTTCGCACACCGCCTTTGTATTTTTGCCCATGAGCATGTGGACAAATACATGGCGGGTCCGCTTCTGGCGCACCATTTGGGTGGCACAGGCGGATGCCAAGTCGCATGTCGATATGGCGCGACAGTACTACTCCAGGCGGCGCATGGCACAACACGTGGTGGATGTCTCACGTGTGGCGCAAAGACTGCGTAGCACGCGACTTGTCTGCGGGCGGGTCACACACAGTCAACCCAGTCTCCGTCAGTTACAGACCAGCTTTGACTACCACTTAAATCCATTAAAATGATATTAAACCTTGTTTATTATAGAATTAATTGTCTAATTCATGACGATAATAATTGAGGTTTAATGGCTTCTTTATGTGTGTGGGTATAAAAAGAGAATGATGTTTCATTCTAGAGATCATCGAAAAGATGGAAAGACATACACACAAACAGAGGTTTTTTTGCTCCATGGAAATTTTAGAGAGGAGCACTCTCTAAATTATCCTTTATCAACTTCATCTTTTTCCATAACACCAATTTATACCCGGTGTAATCTCGGGCGCGAGAGCCATCTCCGGCAGTACAACTACTGCTTCGGTTGTTGTATCCTGGAAACAGACCGTCTGAGAGGAGGCGCGAAATCTGTTTTAAGGGCCCCGTGTCTAACACGATCCTCAACCAAAATCGTCAACGATAGTTTGTTCATTCTTGTAGCGGAGGTTCGTACAAGACGGTGCGGTTGAAGTTCTTCCAAAGACACTGGCTTGAATCAAGATTGGTACAATTAAATTGTATTTATATTTGTTTATTTATTTTTGTAACCGGTATTGTACTAGTCGAATTTCCCACAAATAACGAGAGTCTCGTTATTATTTATTATTTTTATTAATATTTTTAATATAAAGTGAACCTAGTTCCTACACAGTCTGCGTGTGGCAATGTTTGCGCGTGGTCTGTGCGACGCAGACAGAAGAGCTTGCGCAAAGCTTTTCAGAAAAAAGAAAAAACACCAAAGTTTTTAAACACCTGGGTTGAAAAGAGGGAAGTCTTGGGTTCAAATTCCAGACATGACCTAATCTGACCTAGCAATCGTGGCCCCACCCTGAAACTGTAGGCGTTCGTTTCTTTTATTCATTTTGGGTTTTGAGCTGCTACTGGGCTGCAAGTTGCATCTGGTTTAACTAAGCCCACTTTAGTCATTTTATTTAAGCCCACTATAATTGTAACCCGTCTTGAATCTTGGTCATCTCCAAAATCCAAATTAACTTGACTGAAGCCATTTTATATTTGATTGATTGTCCCATAGTGGCGGAACCTGATATATTTTACTGTAGATCAGTTTTCTTTAATAATGGATTATGCCTAGTTCTTAATTTTGCTAGTATGTTTTTAGAAAAGTTCTAAAATATATATTATATGTTTTTGAAAAACAAGAAACTTCATGATAATAAATTGTAGTCATGAATTATAAATCAAATGGTATAATTAATAAATTTAAGCAATTATCAATAAAATGATTTAAAGGTACAAATATAATAAAAAATAAATTCCTACTAATAAATCATACAAAAGATAGTTTATAAAGCAAAACAAGGTTTTACCCTGGCTTCATTGGGCTTACAAATTAAGGACAATCAAAAGCAAATCCAACGTGAGGCTTCTTAATTTGCCTATTAGGAACAATTAAACTGATCAGTCAATAACGTTAACCAATCAGCGCCTCTACACGATATGTCTCTTCTCTTTTTGCCATCTTTATCTTAATCGTTGTCATAGCCACAAAACATAAGATACTTAATGATGGCAATGAGCTTTAAACTGGATCGAAATACCCGATAACCAAACACAGATTACAACGGTTCTCTACGAGATACAGACACACCACTCGAGAGCTTTGTTGGGCAGAATCTATAACCCGAATTTCTGATACAGTCACACCACGAGAATTAGACTTAACCTTCCAAAGATCACCTTCTAACCATCTGCCAAGAAATTAGAATAACAATGGAAAAATATCCTCTAAGAGCAGAGAATAAAATTTAGGAAATCAAAAATTGCCTTCTCATTCCCATTTTCGAGTACATATTTGTGAAAAGAAATAAAACTAACAAATCAACACTACCCCACGTTTCCTACACTGTGGAAGATCAAATAACTACTTTTGACAATTTCAAGTAAATAAAACTAAGAGTAAACTGCCAAAATGGTCCCTGAGGTTTCGTCACTTTTGTCATTTTAGTCCAAAACTCAAACCTTTTGAATCTATGTCACTGTGGTTTCAATTTTGTTGCCATTTTCATCCAAAATCAAAATCTAGTCATATTTTTCAGTTAACATCTAGCTTTGTTGTCTTTTTCCTCCCTTTTAATGACGGACAAAATGGCCTTTTAACGTTTTATTATAACAAATTAAAAAAATCTGACCATTTTACCCTTCATTAAAAAGAGGAAATAGAAAAAAAAAAGTTAGATGTTAACTGAAAAATCTGATCAGATTTTGCTTTTTGATCAAAATGATAACAAAATTTAAACCACAGGGACGTAGATTCAAAAGTTTTAAGTTTTAGAATAAAGCGTCAAAAGTGAACACACCAAACTAAACTGGAAATCATTGAGATAAAAGAAAACAAAAGATATGCTGTGAAATAAAAACGTGGGGTCAGTCAAACTTCAGTCAAGTATTATTGGCTACTCCAGTTGGGCCAGGTTAATCCATTTTTGAGTTGGGCCTGTAGATGGTGGATTATGAGCGTGGACCCGTGCATGCCTTAACTAATACATATATAGTTTAGTGTTCATTACTACCTTCCCAAATACTCACTGACTTCCTAATAGTCACGTTGACCAGCTTTGATGTAGGCATGAACACATCAGAAGAGTTTTCGATGCATGAATAGAATAGCCACACGTTGTTATGTTTTTTAATTGAAGAAAACCAAAATTAACCCAAAAATCGCAAACAACCCCTCATTCAACAAAAGAACATCAAGATTGAGCTTGTTCTTAACATTCTTGGCTTTTTATTGAAGAGATAATTCTGATTTGAAGGATTATACAGAAAGTTGATATGGGTTAAAGATAATTCAAGTTAGTTGGAGATAAAATTGGTTTGAATTATCCGTTTATTAGATATGTTTATCTAGTTAGTTTATTTAATTATTCAAATAGAGTTTGAGCAGGTTTAGGATTAGTTCATGTTTAGTATAAATATAGGGTTATGTATTCAGTTTTATTTGTCGAGTTCAGTTTAATAATAAAAGAGTATGAGACGTGTTAGTCTCCAAATCGTTTGTGTTTGGTTTTGTGTGTTCGTAATTGGAAGCCTGGGCCAACAATTGGTATCAGAGCTTGGTCAAGAGCCGAAGAAGAGAAGCCGAAGCAACGATCGATTACACGTTCAAGATATATTAAGCCGAACTCGACCAAGGGAGACAAAGATGAAGAGAAGATCGACGAGTAAGTTCATGCGTCTCCTAATCTTGTTTGATCATGGAGGCCGTAAGAAGAAAAAGAAAAAGAACAAATAAACGAGTAAATAGAGATCAGATGAGGAATCGGTGAGTTTAAATAGAAGTATAAATTTGAATTGATTTTAAAAGCAAACCTGTGGAAGATAATATGAGAAGATGAGATTTATATATTGTAATTGGTTTCCAAGGAGATGACATGCAATAATTTACGAATGGATTAAGAAGTGGAAGTCGGTGGATTTAACATGAGTTAAATTCCATGTGAGAAAAAGTGATTAATTTACCAATTCCAGAAAGTGGTCTGAGGTTTTAATTGGTGGAATTCAATAGCAAAAGAAAGTGGTATTTCAGCACGAAGAACAAGGGGAGGAAACCTATTGATCGAGCAGAAACAAGAATAGCCATTGTAAATTAAAAGTTGTTTTAAGTTAGTGACCTTTGGTGGCGGTGTTGATCGAGCAAATCAATCAAAAGGCAAATTAATTCGATCTTATTGAATCCGTTAATAGCTAAGTCAAAAATATGTGTGAAGAAGAGAAGAAGATAGACCTGACTCAATGAAGAAGAATCGGATCCTAGCTAATTCCGATGTAGATTAGTAAAAGAATACGAGACCGTTTTAGGTTGTGTGGAAGCAGCCAATCTCGTCGAAATTGAAGAAGTTTAATCACTCTGTTAAGTGATCAGAAGAGAAATCCCTCCGTTTAAGTGATCAGAATAGGTGTGGCAATCTTATATCCGATGAAGATGTGATCGGATCCGACAAGATCAGGGCCAAGAAATCGAAGGAGGCGCAAAATCTTGTAATTCGATCAAGGTGTGAACGAATCCGTCAAGATCAGTGCGAGTAATCAAGAAAGTGTAAAATCTTGGAATTCGATTAAGGAGTAATCGAATCAGGCAAGATTACTTACATATTAGTTGGTATTTTGTGGAAAGTTTCTACCGTTATAGAACCCGTTGCTACCACAAAACAGTTTATGCCATACGTCAAGGAAAAGTTCATAGTCGAAGAACAGAGGATCAACTTGTGTAGTTTGATCATTCGATTCAGCTTTAATCACAACCTGTGTGAGTTGCGATTAGATATTCAGACAATACCGGATGTGAAGCGGGTCCAAATCAGAATTATCTCAGAATTAAGGGGGTGAATGAAGAGATAATTCTGATTTGAAGGATTATACAGAAAGTTGATATGGGTTAAAGATAATTTAAGTTAGTTGGAGATAAAATTGGTTTGAATTATCCGTTTATTAGATATGTTTATCTAGTTAGTTTATTTAATTATTCAAATAGAGTTTGAGCAGGTTTAGGATTAGTTCATGTTTAGTATAAATATAGGGTTATGTATTCAGTTTTATTTGTCGAGTTCAGTTTAATAATAAAAGAGTATGAGACGTGTTAGTCTCCAAATCGTTTGTGTTTGGTTTTGTGTGTTCGTAATTGGAAGCCTGGGCCAACATTTATGAGGTACCCATTTAGGGATTTTATCAACCGTAAGCAAATCTGTTATATGTTGTAATCATTAACACCTTTGGAGGAATCTTGGAGGTGGGTGGCAGAGGTAGGTGACGTGGCGGGTAGTGGAGGTGGGTGACAGTTGATACATGGTGGAGGTGGATGTCGGTGGGCTTTTATAGAGAGACGAGGGAGACTGGCAGGGGTGTTCAAAACTGGATATCTGAAAATCCGTGGGTTTTGATTTGGTTAGGGTTTATAGAGTTTTTGTGGTGTTACAAAAATGGTTGCAAAAATGTCGTTAGACGCTCCATAGTCGGTCGACCGGGGAGTTAAGAGTACTCGGCCTAGGTGAGGAGTTCTCGGGGAGTACTCGGACATGTTAAATAATAAAGAAATTAGTTTCAGAAATTAAATATATGTCAAAGAACATAAATTTAGTAATATTTATTACAAAATACATAAAATGATATTCATTCTTTAATAGAGTTAAATGCTTGGTTGGTCCCTGTGGTTTTCAAAAATTGCAGACTTGGTCCCAGTGGTTTACTAATTACACGCGTGGTCCCCAAACTTGTCAAAAATGCACTCGGTTGGTCCCTAGCCCTAACATCAGTTAAATTTCTCAGTTAAGTCCATGTTAAATGACCAAAATACCCTTGCTTATTAACTCTCTTTATAATCATCTTCATCACCATCATCATCATTCATCCCCAGGTCTCTCTCTGCTCTCTCTCTCTACCAATTCTTCTTCTTCTACCCTACACCACCACCATCACCGTCAAACTGGCGATCGAGATGGTGGTGACCAAGACTTCCCGTCACTTCTCCTCACCACCACCACCATCACCATCATCATCACAAAGATGCACAGAAAATGATGTGACCAAGACTTCCCCAAAAGTCATTTCATTTGATTGCAACCCTTTCCCCAAAATTAATCAAACAAAAACCTTTCACCACACACCAAATCAAAAACCCTAATTTCCCCCCTAATTTACTCAATCAATCAATCAACACTTCACCTACACACAACCAAATCACACAATAAACAACTGTAAATTCACCATCTCTTTCAAATTATCTGCAATTGAACAGCAATTTGTTACCAGTTGATGAAAAAATGTCTGTTGAGAGATCATTTGAAGCATGGGAAGAGGTTCAACGTCACGGATTAGATCTAGCAGACAGATTAACACAAGGTTTTACAGGTTTAATCCAATCGCACATTAATCCTCCATCGTTTAATTGGCCAAAAAGTCAACCACACATGCTGTTTGAAGTTGACTTACCTGTTAATAGTTTTGTTACACGAGAGCTAGGGTTTGGAATTGAGAACAGTGCATCACCGTGGTTTACCAATTCTTCTTCTGTGCATCACCGTCAAACGGTGGTGCCGGCGACGGTGGTGGTGGTGAGGAGAAGTGGCGGCGGAGATGTGCCGCCATCAACGACGGAGATGGCCTGTGCATCTTGGTCATCACCATCTCGATCGCCAGTTTGACGGTGATGGAGGTGTCGCCGGAGAGAATTAGGTGTCCGGTGGCGGTGGGTGTACGGTGGCGGAGGGGAGACGGTGGATGTGGGTGTTCAGTAGTGGTGGAGGAGGGAAGATGGTGGTGGT
The DNA here is from genome assembly GCA_030545235.1 of Helianthus tuberosus. Taxonomy (NCBI): domain Eukaryota; kingdom Viridiplantae; phylum Streptophyta; class Magnoliopsida; order Asterales; family Asteraceae; genus Helianthus; species Helianthus tuberosus. The sequence goes on from CM060440.1 coordinate 67,231,746, forward strand.
GCTTGTAGTGGTGGTGGTGTAGGGTAGAAGAAGAAGAATTGGTAGAGAGAGAGCAGAGAGAGACCTGGGGATGAATGATGATGATGGTGATGAAGATGATTATAAAGAGAGTTAATAAGCAAGGGTATTTTGGTCATTTAACATGGACTTAACTGAGAAATTTAACTGATGTTAGGGCTAGGGACCAACCGAGTGCATTTTTGACAAGTTTGGGGACCACGCGTGTAATTAGTAAACTACTGGGACCAAGTCTGCAATTTTTGAAAACCACAGGGACCAACCAAGCATTTAACTCTTCTTTAATATGATAGCCGTAAAATTATGTTTTATTTTTTTTTAAGTTAAATTCGGCCCGAGTTAACCTACTAGATCCATTTCTGACCGAGGTTGACTGCGTTTAATCGATACCGAGTAATTAGGCGGAGTTGAATAAATTCGGCTCGACAGCCTATCTTGTAGAGACTACTCGGGGAGTACTCGCCCTGGATACCTTGTTTTACAACCATGGTTACAGTTAAGTAGGGTGAGTTTAAAGATTTAATTAAAATAATAGGGGAAATGAAAAAAAATTGTCCTGACTAACAGAGGTAAATGGATGGTGTTAATTTAGTTGGACTAAAATGTCAATGTTAAAAATTGTTTGAACCCCGCAGACCATAAATGAAACTTTTATACTAAAGTGACAAAATCGTCCAAACCAAATGAACTAAAATGACATTTTACACCAAAAAATTATATAATAAGAAGTCATCTTACCAATTTTTTTTTTGTTGGTCTTCATGTTGTTCAAAGCAATGTACGAGATGGAGCTCCTCACCTACAACAACCATGACATCACAAACATCTAGATTAAATGACGCATAGATAAACACTATAATTGATTTTAAATTTTATGTAGACCGTATAAACAATATCATTTCACTAAAATACTAACAATAAGAAATCAACTACCATTTTCTTTTATCGTCTTAATTTTTCTTTAAATCGATGTACGGGATGGAGGTCCTCACCTACAACAACTAGGACATCACAAGGGCCCACAACAAAACGAAACGAGGATGGCGTTTCACATCACTCATGAAGGACGATGACGTTTTCATGTGAACCGTGAATGATGTCGCTTTCATGATTCTGGACATCATATGGTAGTAGGGTGTTTTTTTTGATATTTTGATGTAAAAAGTATTTTGGATTCTTTTAGAGCATTTACAAACTAAAAATAGTACCATTTCTCTCTCTTTCTCTCTCTTTTTTTTTTTAATTAAATAATATTTTTTATACTTTTATCATTATTTTTTCTTTTTACTTCACTCACAATCACTTTTAAAAATATTAAAAAATTATAGAGGGGTGTTAGAAAATAAAGTATATTTAGAAAATATTGGGATCAGTCAAACATCATCTCCCATTTTACAGCTCACAATTACAACTCACGATCCGGATGTCCAACCTTTGTTTATTCCCTTTGATTATTCTTGTATCCATATTTAATTTGTATCTTGGCCTATAAGATGAAGAGGCAGATGAGTATTGTATTCATTCAGAAATAAAACAATCAATTTCCTTCTTTTCAATTCACACAAAACCACATGGTATCAGAGCAGGTTCTCTGGTTCTAGGACCGTGCTCATCATATACCCTTCCTTCTTCAGAAACCCATCGCTGCCATGTCCGGAGACGGTAACGTGGGCTCTGATTTATCAATACAATTAGCCAATCTACTCAAGAATGGCCTCAATTTTCAACCCCAAAACACCAAACTATCCGATAACCTGCAAATCAATCTCAAACGCAATAGCAAAAACTATGCCTTATGGACTCGGATGAGTCGAGTTGCTATAGGCGGAAAGTCAAGAAACTTGTTAAAATACCTAACCTCAGATCCATCAGATGAATCATCAGGGGTGGCAGCCGGACTTATCGCCACCAACACACAAAACCCTAACGGCTCAGGCCCCGAATGGTGGAACAATGGTCACAAGAAAGGAATCAAGAACACCGGACATGAGATAGGAAGAGTCGCCGTCGCCACGGGCAGCAAGAAAGAAGCTACCGGCGTGACGGACGGCACCGAAGGAGGTTTTGCAGGTATGTTGGCGACTGGCTGGGGTGAAAAAGAAGAAGAAGTTGTAATGACAGGCACACGGTTTGAGGATTTCTCCTCAAACCCTTCCAGACTTATCTCCTCGTTTTTTTTCACCTTTGGCCCCTGTGAAAACAGAAGAGAACCACACAAACCCTAAAAGGGATGGAATTCCTAATATGGCCCTTAACAACCACGAAAAAAAAGTTAAGCCTTGGATATTCGATTGTGGTACAACTGATACAATGACGTATGAGTTATCCGATTTTATCTCTTCGACTAAAACTGAAAAGTCATACATTCAAACAGCGAACGGAAAAAAGATGGACGTAGAGACAGGGGGAACCATTGAAATTTCACCAACGTTAAAACTTTCAAATTGTCTTTATGTTCCAGCTTTATCACATAAGCTTCTCTCAATAAGCCATGTGACGAAGGAACTTAACTGTACTGTTCTAATGCACCCAACCTTTTGTATCTTACAGGATATCAGGACGGGAGTGATCATTGGGCGTGGCACTGAGCGACAAGGGTTATACTATGTGGATGAGGTGACACAATCGGGTATTGTGATGCTTGCTCACAGATCTTCAGACCGCGAAGCCTAGTTATGGCACCGAAGGTTAGGACACCCATCCACAGGATATTTTCACATTTTATTTCCTAAATTGCCTCTTCCCAATAATGTTTCAAACTGTGAGACTTGTAAGTTTGCTAAGAGTCATAGAAAAACGTACAAACCAACCAACACAAAGGTGGATGTACCTTTTTCGTTGATTCACTCTGATGTTTGGGGACCTGCCCTAGTTATTGGTGGACAAAATTACCGTTTTTTTCTTCTCTTAGTGGATGATTGCACTCGAATGACTTGGGTCTATTTTTTAAAACACAAATACGAAGTTATTGACAAGTTTATCATTTTTTATAACATGATTGAAACCCAATTCCAAAAGAAAATCCAAACCCTTCGATCAGACAATGGAGGTGAATTTGTCAATGCTCGTATGAAACAATTCCTTGAAACAAAAGGAATAATCCACCAAACCTCGTGTGCACACACTCCGGAACAAAATGGAGTCGTAGAACGGAAAAATAGAATCATTCTAGAAATTACTCGGGCACTCCTAATTGAATCACAAGTTCCGAAGAGTTTTTGGCCCGAAGCCCTTGCCACCGCGACCTACCTAATCAACCACCTTCCAACCAAAATCCTTAAACTAAAAACACCATTAGAGACCCTATCCAAGCTCACAAAAGTCCCTCCAGCCCTCACTCTTCCACCACGAGTTTTTGGCTGCTCTGCCTTTGTTCACATACCAAAAACTGACAGGACCAAAATTGACCCATGCGTCGAGAAATGTGTGTTCGTTGGTTACGACATAAATAAAAAAATGATACAGGTGTTATAATCCTAAAACAAAGCATATGCACACAACTATGGATTGTGATTTCCTCGAAACACAGTATTACTATTCACCACAACACAGTGGTCAGGAGGAAAAGGCATATTCAGACACACTGAGTTGGTTGCAACTTGTTCCTTTCCAAGAAGAAGAAATCACTCACAGTACCCTAGATGAGTCATTCTCATATCCTAGTGCACCCGAAGACCCAGTCACCAATGCCCCTATCTTCATGAACACTATTCCCAACCTGATATCAGAGGTAAGTAACTCTACTTCTAATGAAACTATTAATGTTTCTAATGCTTCTGATGTTGTTGATGAGCCTGTATTGTATAGCAATGAAACTATTAATGTTTCTAATGCTTCTGATGCTGTCGATGAGCCTGTACTGTCTAGCAATGAGGTAACCGAAGATGGTCAGCCAGAAGCTCCTGAAATCTACGAAGAAGCCACAAAAGAATGCACGGAAAGGTATGTATTACCTCCTAGGACAAACAAAGGGGTTCCTCCAAAAATATACACTCCTGAGAAAGAAGCTCGGAGTTCAAGATATCCTATGACGAATATTGCCAAAGGAAATCTATCATAAGAAGCCAAAGCATTCATTACCTCCCTATATTCTGAAGAAGTTCCAACCACTGTTGAGCAAGCACTTAAATCAATGAACTGGAAAGAAGCCATGAAAACGGAAATGGATGCCCTCATGAAAAATTCCACATGGGAAAAATGTATCATTTCAAAAGGCAAGAAACCCGTTGGATGTCGGTGGGTGTTCACTATAAAATACAACCCAGATGGAACCATTGAAAGGTATAAAGCCCGGTTGGTAGCCAAAGGGTATACACAGACATACGGAATTGATTATTCCGAAACCTTCTCCCCAGTTGCCAAAATCAACACAATCAGGGTACTTTTCTCTATAGCCGCAAACAAACAATGGCCACTCCACCAGTTTGACGTTAAAAACGCCTTCCTACATGGAGAGCTTGAAGAGGAAGTATATATGGAAGCACCACCTGGATTCACCGAAGGCTTTAAACCGGGAGAAGTTTGTCGTCTGAAGAAATCCCTATATGGTTTAAAACAATCCCCTAGAGCTTGGTTTGGGAGATTCACCATAGCTATGAAGAAATATAGATACAAACAGAGCAATTCAGATCATACTTTGTTCCTTAAACAAAGAGGCAAACCTATTACCTGCCTAATTATCTATGTTGATGATATGATTGTGACAGAGAATGATGAGGAAGAAATAAAAAGATTGAAGGTGAATTTGTTTTCAGAATATTCGAAATGAAGGATTTGGGAAGACTCAAATACTTTCTTGGGATTGAAGTGCAAAGATCGAATCAAGGGATCTTCATTTGCCAGAAAAAATATGTTCTGGACCTGTTAGCAAAGACAGGGATGATTGACTGCAAACCTTCAGACACTCCTATGATCATGAATCAGAAACTCTTTATGGAGGAAGGAGCACAGTTAACTGACAAAGGTAGATACCAACGAATCGTAGGGAAATTGATATATCTGTCACACACTCGGCCAGACATAGCCTATGCAGTGGGAGTTGTAAGTCAATTCATGCATCAACCCCAAGAACGTCATATGGAAGCAGTAATGAGAATCATTAGGTATCTCATGGGAACAACGAGCCACGGTGTTTTATTCAAACCAAATGGTAATTTAGACACTCAAGTCTATACCGATGCAGATTGGGCGGGAGATAAAAGCGACCGAAGGTCAACCTCAGGATACTTTACCCTAGTTGGGGGAAACCTTATCACCATGAGAAGCAAGAAACAGAAGGTGGTGGCTCTTTCTAGTGTAGAGGCAGAATTCAGAGGAATAGCACGAGGCTTAACTGAAATTTTGTGGGTTAAAAAGCTTCTTACTGAAATCGGTTTCCCTCCAAGTAAACCTTACCAAATTCTATGTGACAACAAAGCTGTCATTCAAATCTCGGAGAATCCGGTACAACACGACCGAACAAAACACATATAGGTGGATCGGAATTTCAATAAAGAAAAAAATAGAAATAGGGTCATTGAATTGCCATTCGTTCGATTTGAAGATCAGCTAGCTGATATCTTAACAAGAGCCGTAAATGGAAGAATTTTTGCAAAATGTTTAGGCAAGTTAAACGTTGGAGATCCCACCGTTCAACTTGAGGGGGGATGTTAGAAAATAAAGTATATTTGGAAAATATTGGGATCAATCAAACATCATCTCCCATTTTACAGCTCACAATTCGGATGTCCAGCCTTTGTTTATTCCCTTTGATTATTCTTGTATCCATATTTAATTTGTATCTTGGCCTATAAGATGAAGAGGCAGATGAGTATTGTATTCATTCAGAAATAAAACAATCAATTTCCTTCTTTTCAATTCACACAAAACCACAAGGGCCAAGGGGAACAGTATCTCCTTTAAATTTACTGATGAACAGTAATTTTTTTTTAATTTTTCTCTCTCTTACTCGCAACCATTTACAACCACTCTAAAAATATAGATGTTAGAGTCATATAAATATGAAAGATTCATCATGAATGCTCTTAGGAGCAATTTTTGAATAGTAGGATTAGTAAGTTCAAATAATAGATATTGATGATTAAAAATTTCTTAATTTATATTGCCTAGGTATTTTTTTTAATATAATTACCGTCCAGCTTTTTGCTATATTTGCTATGAATAAATAATATACCGTCTTTTGCCGTTAAATAAAAATATTGGTTTCTTTAATACATTGACCAAAATGAACTATCTTTATAAGATCATTGATGACATACTTTGACCAAAATGAACTCTTTTTATAAGATCATTGATTTTAATAATCCAAAAAAAAAAAAAAACAGAATATAGGAATCAAGAATTTGAGCTGCAGTTTGTGCGGAGAAGAAGATGAGATGGTCGATCATCTGTTCACCTCTTGCTGTTTCGCTTCTATGGTCTGGTCTTTTGTTTGCAGCTGGAGCAAAAGTCAACTTGATCCTTTTCTCATTCAAAGACCTCCTGGAGGCCCACAACCATGCAGGCTTGAAAAATCAAAATAAAGAGGTTCTCAAAGGGATTATTAGAATCGGATGAAGGCTAGAAACGATGCCAAATTCAATAACATACAGGTTAAGCTGGATAGAATTATTAGTGAGATTAGAGACTTGGGTTTTCTTTAGTACTCTACTAGATCCAAAAATAAGGCTATTGGTTGGAGTGATTGGTGTAAATATGTAAACTTGTAAGTGTCGTTGTGGCTGCTTCGATTTGAGGTGGCTTGTGTTCTAATGAATTTCACTTTTCAAAAAAAATAAAAAAAAAATAAGATCATTGATGATATTATTGGTTTTCTTTATTGCATTGACCAAAATAAAATATTTGTCTAAAATCATTATGCTTTAATACATTGACTAAAATGAACTCTTTCTATCATGATAGTGGTCTTCGGTTTGGTGGTTTTCTTTAATACATTGACCAAAATGAACTCTTTCTATAAGACCATAATAGTGGTTTTCGGTTTGATGTATAAATGTATATATTTTAATCAATTTTGTTTTATTAACAAGAAAGAAAAATAAACCGGGTCCATAATGACCAAAATGCCCTCTTGATATTCGTCTTTGTTTAGATCTAGAAGCTTTTAATCAATTTCGTTTACTAACTACTTGATTTTTTTTTCATCTCAAGAATTGAAGAACATTGTGAAGAGGTTCAATAGAAAAAAAGAGATGAAATGTTCAAAATCACCACACGCGTAAGTAGGATGGGATTTTTGGGCTGATTTTGGGTACCGTACCATACCGGTATCGACCGAACACGAACGATAACATTATTTTTTTTCAACAGTTTCCATTTCAGTATTGTTCGGTGGAGTACCGACATACTATAACCGGTATGACACTCGGTATAGAGATTAGCTAATATACAATTCGGCACCGGTTTGATCCATTACCCCTACAAATCTCATCGCTAGTATGAACACACTGGTCCACTTAACAAAGCTAACTTTACAGTTAAAACAGAAGAAAAAGAGTTCCATAGGAAGTGATGTAGTTATTATTTTTGTAATACAAAAAGAACAATTTTGTTATTAATTCATAAATTAGTAATATTATGAAGTTACTAAGGCTGTGTTCCAGAGATCTACTTAACAGGGGGAGGGGAGGGAAAATAGTGTTCCAGAGATCTACTTAACAGGGGGAGGGGAGGGGAGGGAAAATGGTGTTCCAGAGATCCACTTAACAGGGGGAGGGGAGGGAAAATGGGGTTTTTTTTGCCTGAAAATAGTCTTTCCAATTTGGAAAGACATGGAGGGCAGGGGAGGGGAGGGGAGGGAAGGGGAGAGATTTTTAACTCGGGAACACACCGTAATAGACACCTGAACTTGGAGGTTAATCAAACCAATAACAACAGGAAACATGAACCTTCTAAACTTATTAAAAATGAGAATATGGCCCCTACACTTTCTTATTTGCCACTTCCTATCTTTTCACTTTTGGCTGAAACTTGACAACTCCATAACCAGCCTCTCCAAATCCAGTGATGAGCTCCCACCTTTTACTGCTTCAATTGCCTTGTTTTTCATTTCTTTTGCTTTCAACTTCTCAACTTTATCCCCACTCATTGCCTCTGCAATTGTGCGAGCCAACCGGGCCGAGTCAGGTACGGTATTTGGCCCTTCACAAACCCGCACCGCCACACCGTGCTCCTCAACCAACAACCTAGCATTAACATACTGGTCAGCCTCCATGGGCCAAGCTAATATCACCACTCCAGCTAAAATCGCTTCCAAAACCGAGTTCCACCCACAATGACTCACAAACCCACCTACAGCCCGATTGAAGATCCAAAGAATTGAGTTTAGGCCGGAGCCTGTAATCGAGGGTTTGGATCTTATACAAAAGCTGGAGAATCGTCCTGCAAAACAGAAAACCGTTAGGCTCGCCGCAGAGATGGGAGGGCCCCTCTGCGACCACCCTCCGGCGTGAGGATAAGTATTGGTAGAGAGAGAAAGTAGAGAGAGAAAATAAGGACGAAGGTTCAGAAAATCGTACTTGGCTTTGTACTTGATGGGGTATTTATAATGGTCAACTGAGATGACATCATTCGTCTAGACGCACTTGAGTGGAGGTTCGTCCTCGGAGTTATGGGGGAACGGACATCTTAAGGATGTCCGTTCAGGTATAGTCCGGTCCGGTCCAAAGGATCGTATCCGGCCTCGGATATGTATCTTCAAGTCCCCCAGTTTGTTAAGCTTTGTGAGGGACTTAACAAAATGTTTGCATAAGTTATTTCGTCCGAATGACATGTTGTCGTAAGGGTGGTTCTGGTCGAGTGACGTGGCGTGGCGCGATCTGAATGGTGCTAACGTGGCGTGGGTGACTCAAGTAACTTGACCGTCAGTCACCCATGTGTGACGGTTACGAAACCCCGTATTGGGAACCGTGAACGCCTGTTGAGGTAATGGTTCGATTTGACCATCCCTAACCGACTTAATCTTCCTATAAAAGCTGTTTTCACCATTTCGTTTTTACCCTTTTTATCTCATCTTCTTCTCTTGCTTGTTACCCTCTTTGTTCTCTTGTCTTCTTCTTTTAAAAAGGTGCGTTCCCTTTCTATTTGGTTTTCTGTATTATGGCTCCGGGTAAGGATAACCTATCGGAGAGTGTGAGCATTTGTAACACCCCAAAAATTTCGTCCAATAATGTATTGACACGTGTCATAAGCTTTGAACGTGTGAAAGAATACTTTAGATGGACTAAAGTTGACAAACAATGAAACTAAGTAAATATAAGGGTTCAAAGTGTCAACAATGAATAAATATACTTTACAATAACCCTACATGATGTTTATAACCTTAAACGAATAGATCATGGATCATACGAAGCGAATTGTGAAAGTAAGTGAGAGATTACAAACTACAGGGGTTAAATGTGCCAACATGTTTAAGTTATACCTCTGAGTGACCTTTTGACAAACCTGAAGCTTTGTAACGATTAATTATGCTCACTAGAATGTACCACAAAAATTTCATGAAGTTTCGTTATCGTATGAGCAAGTTGTGATAAAATTCGTGTGCAAGGGTTAGAACCGTCAACATTGAAATTTAGGGCTTTTCGGGTGATCACAAAGTTACCCGAGGACTTGACAAAGTGGGTATAAGTATTAAAGCCCCCATATATAAATTACAAAGTCTTAGCATACAAGAAACAGCTTGAAAACGATGTTTCGAGGGACCAGGGACTGAAATGCAAATAACAAAAACTTGCTGAGCTGATCTTCTTCACCCTAGCGTAGCGCTAGCTTGAAAGCTTTGGCAGTAGCGCTACGCTACTGCCTTATCTGACCAGAATGGTTTGCACAGCTGTGGGTTGATGTTTAAACCGACTTTGATCAATTTTCTTGAAACCTTGGGCTGCCCTAAGGTGGTTTATAGTGTGTAGGATGCTTGTGGATGTTATTAATTCCTCCTAGACTTAGTTGTCGATCATCTAAGCTTGTTTGAAGTTGTTTAAATGACCCACATTGTGCAACATTCATCATTCATTTCATCTTCTGGACATTTGCAAGAGCTCAAGAACTGATACAAGCATTCCATATCATCCATAAGACTTGTGTAAGTACCCTTGATCTTCTCTAGTTCATTCATACTTAGTTTATGGCCTAGAAATCAAACCGTCGTAACTACGGTTTGACTTTTCGATAATAAATAATCGGTCCAGAGTTTAGTCGAATCAAAGGTTGTTATAAGTTGGTATTTATATGGTTGATAAACCCCTAAAAGGGCACTCACTAATTCGAATCCTAACTAGGTCGTTTATCGAGTCAAACCTATTCCGAAAAAGTCAACAGAATTGTTATGTTTGGTTTAATGCATGATTAGCGATGTAAATGGCGTATAGCCTATTTTATCATTCTTACCAACTGAAAATAAGTATAAAAACTTGTATACGCTTGCTTGATTCGACAACTTTATGTTTAGAACCGATTCGGAACCGAGATACGCAAAAGTTTGACTTTTGCTTTGACCTCAGTTCTGACCCAATTCTTATAGGTTTAGACATGCCTTAGGGTTTCATTAGGACCTAGTTACATGTTAGTATAATCCTCTGTGTTTATACTACCCGAATCCGTAACTATCCGACGTTTCCGTTAAATGCCTAATAATGACCATAATGCCCTTATGACCTCAGAACGAGATTTTAGAAAATGTAAAAGTGCAAAAGTCTTTAATACTGATTATTAATCATGTCCCGAAAATTTTCACGTCAATCGGAAGTCTAGATTAGGAGTTATGCTTAATGACGTAATTATAAACAATTTTATTAATTAAACGGCGTCATTAGTGTAAAGCCTATCTAAACCCAATTTTTGACACCAAACCTTTTACTCACTGATGTGATATGATATTTTAGGATTTTTAAAGATTTTTAATTATTTTTAAACTGATCATAAGCTAGGTTTATCGCCTTGATTCGGTTAATACCAAAAATACCCTTTTCGGCCATAAAATGAGTTTTACAAATCCTTTTAACGCCAATCCAATTGCTATTGATTTTAAATAATAAATGAAGTGTTTTAAGCCTGTTTAAATGACCAGAAAACTCAGAATCCTATTTTAAACCTTACATCGCTTAAAACGACTTTATACGCGTATTATACGCATAGTTAGGGTTTAAAACTATTTTGGCATATAAGACTTATAACCAAATGTTATAACCTGTTAAAATAAACCATTTTACTGATTTAATCAGACCCGGATCACAGAAGATAAATTCATTCCTTTTATAACCTTTAAAATGACCAAAATACCCCTACGGGGCTTATTATGAGATTAAACTCGTTTTGGGCATAACGGAAGGTATCCTACTGATATCATAACATATTTAAGGCATGTTAACTTAGGGAACCTGTTTAGGACTCTTACGGTTACCCGTTACGCTTCATACGCGTTCGGTTCGGTTTATGTAACTAGTTTGCATAACTTAGCCGAAACGGGTCAAACCTTATCGTTATTATCTCAAAATCCAGAATGTGTTTAGATTACCCATATTATACAAGTCTTCCAACTTGTCGGGTCTAAATCACATTCTTTTCCGGTCTCCGCTTTATCATGCGTTGGAACCGTATCTTTTTCTTCTTCTTGAAAACTAACCGGTCTAAGTCAAGGCTTGATTAAAGACCCGTTAGGATTCTAATAGGTTGTTAAAAACCTTCGTTCTAGATTTAGGAGCCCAGTAAAAGCTATCTGTACTTGCTGATTTGATACGGCTGGGATTGAATTTATATTTAGCTCAGGTAAATACTTTTAACTTATTTTCCCTATACGGGCTTGGGGTACGGTATATAAAATACCGCTTGGTCCAGCATTGAATCTTTAATCGAATAGAGGTTAAATCATTGATATGCTCCGTTTTGAAATGTTATGTTGCTTAAAGCCTTTGGGGGGTTAATGACCGTTGTCCCGGATATCCCTGGCATCATCTTACGAGATGGCCACGACCTTAGCACGGGGTGTAGGCGTACACCTGTCAGTGCCTAACCAAATAATGTGGTGTGTCTATTGATCTTTGACCCGGTCTACGGATCGGGCTACTGAACGCATAAGAAACATGTAATTCGTTTACAAGGATTATATTTACATAATTATCCCAAGTTATAAAATATTATTTGTGCCATGTGCATTCAAATCAATCATTTTCTTAAACCCTTTTTAAAATGAGTCGGTTGATTGTATTTACCAGTGTAAACTGACGTATTTTCCCAAAAAGGCTAAGTGCAGGTACTAATTGGAATTGGCTGGCTACTCCTAGCATCAATAAAGAGTCTCGCAAGCTTAGATGCCTAAAGTCTGTTGAACCATGTTATTTTATTTGCGATCCGCCTGTGGATCCTTTACTTCCGTTGTAATACTTTGATGTTACACTATTACGGATTGTAATATATTTATCATTTTTGCTTCCGCTGTGCATTTATATATTGTGTTGTTTGACTATGATGTTGCCAACCACGTCACGTTACTCCCCTACCGGGCCCACCGGTAACACGTGGAAATTTGGGGTGTGACAGGTTGGTATCAGAGCCAACATTGAGTGAATTAAACACTACCTTTTTGTGTTTAATCTCAATGACACATTAGCACATTCCTAAATCTTCTGAGTCTAGACTTAACATAGGAATATTCTCAATCCTTATCTGGAAATTCTGCTTCCAAATCTTTATATATTGGATACGTCACCAAGCGAAGAAGCCATAATAGGAATCCTCCACACCTGAAGCCTTATATTGCTGACCTTCGTGCAGCGACTAGGATGAAACGTGCAACCAAGGAGAAAGCATTCAGGAATTGAATAAAGAAGAAACTCCTTTGCTAAAGATCATTTCCTCAATAGTCCTTATAAGGACGTATTTATCTTTTCAGTCCCTTCGAGGACAACATTATTCCTTTCAAGTCCCGCTTAGGGCAACTCTGTACTTTTATTTTCATATATTGGATTTTTCCAATATTCTTATCTAGTCTATTGATTTAGAAATCATAGCTTATATCATCCTATAAGCTGATCATATTATAACCATCCCTTAGAAGGGAAGTGCCTACGGGCTATAACGTATTGTCCATCTGAGACACTGACATTGTGATCTTTATGATTCCTTGTCTATGGTAGTGAGCTATGCTCAAGCCTATTAATCTATATGATCAATGTGATCATTACTAATATCATCAATATGATGATCATATTATTGACATCCTAAGTGATGAAGTGCCTACTGGCTATACTTTATAATATTGTCAATACGACAATGACAGTTGTAACTCTTAGGGTTCCTGTCTAAGGTAGTGGGCTTTGCCCAAGCCTCATAGTCAATATGATCAATATTATCATGACTACAATCATCAGTGTGATGATTATTAATTTCTAAAAACATCGTTTTGTAATGTCAATTGATCCGCCTACGGGCCATATTGTATCGTCAATTTGACAACGACAGTAGTAGTCTTTGACTCTCTGTCTAGGAAAGATAATGAACTATGTTCAAACCTAAATGCTTTGATTCTCTGAAATCATGGCTTATAAATTAAACTCGTCTACTTGACTAAGCCTTTTGTACTATTACTAACTTATAATTTAGGATTAATAAGTGAGCATCCTGAATAAGATAAATATCATTCTCTTCCTGTCAGTTTAAATATTAAAAGAGAATCTTAAAAGGTTTGACCTAGCTTGAATGTTATTGTAGACCTTGCTAAGATGGTAAAACCTGGTTAAAAAGAGATTCAGATCATTGTTAACACTTTAAAATGTGTTGACACTCCCGACAACAGTGATATGATAAAATCACACTTGTCATCCCTATATTAAGATTTTTCCATATCTCTTAGCTAGTGTAAGTGATCAATAGGAATCATGACTGGTAAACGTCGAGCATGATGTACGCATCAAAACATCCATTTGGGATGTGTACCTACGGGAAAAGGTGTATACATGAAAAGATAGTTTTTATTTCATAAATTCTTGTCAGGACAATGAACTATGAAATTATTCCGATCCAAAGGAATCGTCGATTATGTTTTAAATTTTCCCAAATGACAAGGCCCCTGTGCCATCAAGAGTCATTGGGAATAAGCTCTTGTGCTATATAAAATGTCAGTACGACATTGACAGTCATGATTTATGTCCCCTGTCTAATAAATACGAGGGATTTTATCCTGTTAAACGCCAAAGATGGTCTATTTAAAAACCTAGGCAAAACATAATCAAATAAATCAAATACTATCTATTGGCCTATATGGTTTATTTACACCATGGCTAATTAGTCATCAAATTCGACAATTCACCATATAATTAAACCAATTATTACTACTTGGTTTGTAGCCTTCAAAGCTTCACCATGGCTGACTCCTCTGAAGCTCACAAATCGCCCAGTTGATCAGAATGATGATGTAAGACTGAACATAACGAGCACTGAGTTAAAGGCTGTGTTAAATACAGCCATAAATAACGTTGTAGATCGTGTACTGAAGGATCACAAGCGAAAGGGCAATAATACCCCAATGCAAATTTGTAAAAAGGGTAAGACCGGTTTAAACTATAACCAGTCCAAGCTAAAGGAGGCTAAACTCGAATGTAAGATTTGCGGGAAGAAGAGGCACTTCAGTAAATGTATATATGAACAGATCAGGGGATGTGGTATCTGTAAAGAGAGGAATCACAAGACCCATGAATGCAAAGGATTGAAAAACAACCAACAGTCAGGTGAAAAACCCAGATGTAAGATCTGCAGGAAGCAACATGTTGGAAAATGCACAATCGACCCACGTACTAATTTATGTGGAATTTGCAAAACCAAGGGTCACAAGGCCTTGGATTGCAAGAAATTGGAAGATGCGACCTGTCATGGCTGTGGCAAAAAGGGCCATATCAGTACTAATTGCCCTACAGCTGCCAAGGGAAAAGCAATTAAATCTGGATCTAACAAGGGTAATCAGCGAACAGAGGGAAAGCCAAGGTGCTCGACTTGCCAAAAAACGCCACTTTGGAAAATGCAGGCTTGAGACCCAGTCTCAATCAGGATCACCTGCATGTGGGTTATGCAAGTCTAAAGACCACAAGACGATAGAGTGCAAGAAGATAAAGGATGCAACATGCTTCAACTGCCATGATAAGGGGCACATTAAGACCAACTGCCCTAAGTACGCTAAAAAGCCTGAGGAAGGCAAGAAGACCAACGCGAGGGTCTTCAGAATGGATGCAAGGGAAGCCGTTCAGGATGACAACGTTAGCACAGGTACCTTTCTTGTAAATGATGTATAAGCTAGAGTACTTTTTATACAGGTTCAGATAGGTCTCTTGTAGACAATAGATATTGTAAATCTTTAAATCTGCCTGCTAAAACTCTAAGCGTTAAGTATGAAGTAAAAATTTTGGTCGATAATACCTCAGAGACTACTGCAGCAATATTAAATGGATATTTTATATCCATTAGGAATTACTCTTCTCCGCTGTCCTTGTTGCGTTAATAAGAGGACTTTATATAGTAATAGGAAAGGATTGGTCATCTTGTGACCAAGCCCATATTTTGGGTGATAATAAGCAATTAATTATCAAGACTCCTTATGAGACAACCCTCGTAATTACACGTATCCGTACGACTAATTATTAAAAAAAAAAAAATGGTGGAACTGGCCATCCCCGGAATCGAACCTGGGTCTAGGCCGGCCACACCCTTTCGCGCGCCTAGCCAACTGAGCTAGGTGCCTAGTTTGTGAAACTTCCATTATTTATTAGATATAAGCACTTGTCCAATAAACTTCCTTATCATTTATCAATGATAATTCCTGCTAAGTGTCCTGTTTTAATACAGGCAATAATAAATCTTCATGAACCATAAATTTAGCAAAATTTTTATTATCATCCACAAGGTATAACTACCAAGGAAACCATAGTAACCGATTCTTATAGATCGGCAAGGAATCCTTTCGAAAATCTAAGAGCACTCTTTCTTTGCATAGAGTACGACAACATATGTTATTTTAATTATTTTCTCATTGTTTTTATCGCCTGCGAATGCCAAACTATGTTTGATAAAAGCATCATATGAGGATTGGGTATCTTAATAAATTCCATAGATTGCTTCCATGCCTGATCAGTATGGAGGTTTAATACATGGGACCACAAAGATATTCCGATAGTCATAGAGTACTAAAGTCAACTAATGGTATTCAAAGGAGATGTTCAGAATGGAATTGTCTAAGTAAGTGTTCCCGATAAAGGAGTTCTTGGACTCCTAACATAAATGTGTCACCTAAGTGACACAAACAATGGTGGATGAAGCGGAGTTAGAGAATTATAAAATCTCTGTAATCTCCTTATATCTTGATCAGCTTCTTCTAAGATTACCCTGTTTACCCCAGAGAGACAGGTAGAGTTAAAGGTTATATCCCATTTTAGGGCTGCATTATTATAAGACCTCCAAGACAGCTAGTACCATTTTTGGGTAGAATTGAAAACCCTGGTCAATTAAGTTTTAAGATATAGATTCATATAGCCTAACTCAATGTCCTGAGAGTTCGGTATAGTTAGATATGAAAGACGGTTCATTTCGCTTATGCATTATCACCGCAACCCTAATTAGGCAACGATTAAGAACCCCATCAGTTGCCCCGGATCGTCGATTTGTTCGACTAACTGTAAGGCTTAGCTGTCCCTTAAGATTTGTATTGAATAGTGATTGGAATAACCATCTCACATTAAAATAAGCTTTTCTATAATAATTGATATGTAAGTATTAAGGCTACTCCTTGGGAGACCTTGTATAGATGGAATGTTAAATGTCTAGTGTTAGATAGAGAATTGGTAAGCCCAATTATCAAGATCTGAAAGTTTCCTGGGGGACAACAAATAAGATTATACAAATCCATAATCGATAGTAGGTTGCCAGTATATGGCAAGAAATCGAGGAGTTATGAAAATAGCAAACTTCCTAAGTTCTTATTAAGGAATATGGGTTAACAAAAGATATCACCCATGAAGAGTGTACCAAATTTGTGAAATTATCAGGCTAGTTAAGCTCTGAATATATAGAATCATTCAAAGGAAATCGAATGTATCAAGATCAGGTATCTTATAAGCTAAAACTTATTTAAGGAGTTTGACGGAGCTCGAAATACATTGCACACTAGTGACAGAAGGAGGTGTTCCGCCAATAAGTCAAGGAGCACTATCACAAATTGGTATGCGGATATACGATGTGATAAACATCCTATATCGATTGAGGATCGACAGGTTAAGAAGCTTCGAAGGAAGCAAGTACCAATTGTAAAGTAAAATGGGATGCCCGTAGAGGTCCCGAATTCACGTGGGAGATTGAATCCACGATGAAAGAAAAGTACCCTCATCTATTTCAGTAAATCTCGGGGTCGAGATTTCTTTTAAGGGGGTGAGGATGTAACACCCCGAAAATTTCGTCCAATAATGTATTGACACGTGTCATAAGCTTTGAACGTGTGAAAGAATACTTTAGATGGACTAAAGTTGACAAACAATGAAACTAAGTAAATATAAGGGTTCAAAGTGTCAACAATGAATAAATATACTTTACAATAACCCTACATGATGTTTATAACCTTAAACGAATAGATCATGGATCATACGAAGCGAATTGTGAAAGTAAGTGAGAGATTACAAACTACAGGGGTTAAATGTGCCAACATGTTTAAGTTATACCTCTGAGTGACCTTTTGACAAACCCGAAGCTTTGTAACGATTAATTATGCTCACTAGAATGTACCACAAAAATTTCATGAAGTTTCGTTATCGTATGAGCAAGTTGTGATAAAATTCGTGTGCAAGGGTTAGAACCGTCAACATTGAAATTTAGGGCTTTTCGGGTGATCACAAAGTTACCCGAGGACTTGACAAAGTGGGTATAAGTATTAAAGCCCCCATATATAAATTACAAAGTCTTAGCATACAAGAAACAGCTTGAAAACGATGTTTCGAGGGACCAGGGACTGAAATGCAAATAACAAAAACTTGCTGAGCTGATCTTCTTCACCCTAGCGTAGCGCTAGCTTGAAAGCTTTGGCAGTAGCGCTACGCTACTGCCTTATCTGACCAGAATGGTTTGCACAGCTGTGGGTTGATGTTTAAACCGACTTTGATCAATTTTCTTGAAACCTTGCGCTGCCCTAAGGTGGTTTATAGTGTGTAGGATGCTTGTGGATGTTATTAATTCCTCCTAGACTTAGTTGTCGATCATCTAAGCTTGTTTGAAGTTGTTTAAATGACCCACATTGTGCAACATTCATCATTCATCATTCATTTCATCTTCTGGACATTTGCAAGAGCTCAAGAACTGATACAAGCATTCCATATCATCCATAAGACTTGTGTAAGTACCCTTGATCTTCTCTAGTTCATTCATACTTAGTTTATGGCCTAGAAATCAAACCGTCGTAACTACGGTTTGACTTTTCGATAATAAATAATCGGTCCAGAGTTTAGTCGAATCAAAGGTTGTTATAAGTTGGTATTTATATGGTTGATAAACCCCTAAAAGGGCACTCACTAATTCGAATCCTAACTAGGTCGTTTATCGAGTCAAACCTATTCCGAAAAAGTCAACAGAATTGTTATGTTTGGTTTAATGCATGATTAGCGATGTAAATGGCGTATAGCCTATTTTATCATTCTTACCAACTGAAAATAAGTATAAAAACTTGTATACGCTTGCTTGATTCGACAACTTTATGTTTAGAACCGATTCGGAACCGAGATACGCAAAAGTTTGACTTTTGCTTTGACCTCAGTTCTGACCCGATTCTTATAGGTTTAGACATGCCTTAGGGTTTCATTAGGACCTAGTTACATGTTAGTATAATCCTCTGTGTTTATACTACCCGAATCCGTAACTATCCGACGTTTCCGTTAAATGCCTAATAATGACCATAATGCCCTTATGACCTCAGAACGAGATTTTAGAAAATGTAAAAGTGCAAAAGTCTTTAATACTGATTATTAATCATGTCTGTAAATTTTCACGTCAATCGGAAGTCTAGATTAGGAGTTATGCTTAATGACGTAATTATAAACAATTTTATTAATTAAACGGCGTCATTAGTGTAAAGCCTATCTAAACCCAATTTTGGACACCAAACCTTTTACCCACTGATGTGATATGATATTTTAGGATTTTTAAAGATTTTTAATTATTTTTAAACTGATCATAAGCTAGGTTTATCGCCTTGATTCGGTTAATACCAAAAATACCCTTTTCGGCCATAAAATGAGTTTTACAAATCCTTTTAACGCCAATCCAATTGCTATTGATTTTAAATAATAAATGAAGTGTTTTAAGCCTGTTTAAATGACCAGAAAACTCAGAATCCTATTTTAAACCTTACATCGCTTAAAACGACTTTATACGCGTATTATACGCATAGTTAGGGTTTAAAACTATTTTGGCATATAAGACTTATAACCAAATGTTATAACCTGTTAAAATAAACCATTTTACTGATTTAATCAGACCCGGATCACAGAAGATAAATTCATTCCTTTTATAACCTTTAAAATGACCAAAATACCCCTACGGGGCTTATTATGAGATTAAACTCGTTTTGGGCATAACGGAAGGTATCCTACTGATATCATAACATATTTAAGGCATGTTAACTTAGGGAACCTGTTTAGGACTCTTACGGTTACCCGTTACGCTTCATACGCGTTCGGTTCGGTTTATGTAACTAGTTTGCATAACTTAGCCGAAACGGGTCAAACCTTATCGTTATTATCTCAAAATCCAGAATGTGTTTAGATTACCCATATTATACAAGTCTTCCAACTTGTCGGGTCTAAATCACATTCTTTTCCGGTCTCCGCTTTATCATGCGTTGGAACCGTATCTTTTTCTTCTTCTTGAAAACTAACCGGTCTAAGTCAAGGCTTGATTAAAGACCCGTTAGGATTCTAATAGGTTGTTAAAAACCTTCGTTCCAGATTTAGGAGCCCAGTAAAAGCTATCTGTACTTGCTGATTTGATAAGGCTGGGATTGAATTTATATTTAGCTCAGGTAAATACTTTTAACTTATTTTCCCTATACGGGCTTGGGGTACGGTATATAAAATACCGCTTGGTCCAGCATTGAATCTTTAATCGAATAGAGGTTAAATCATTGATATGCTCCGTTTTGAAATGTTATGTTGCTTAAAGCCTTTGGGGGGTTAATGACCGTTGTCCCGAATATCCCTGGCATCATCTTACGAGATGGCCACGACCTTAGCACGGGGTGTAGGCGTACACCTGTCAGTGCCTAACCAAATAATGTGGTGTGTCTATTGATCTTTGACCCGGTCTACGGATCGGGCTACTGAACGCATAAGAAACATGTAATTCGTTTACAAGGATTATATTTACATAATTATCCCAAGTTATAAAATATTATTTGTGCCATGTGCATTCAAATCAATCATTTTCTTAAACCCTTTTTAAAATGAGTCGGTTGATTGTATTTACCAGTGTAAACTGACGTATTTTCCCAAAAAGGCTAAGTGCAGGTACTAATTGGAATTGGCTGGCTACTCCTAGCATCAATAAAGAGTCTCGCAAGCTTAGATGCCTAAAGTCTGTTGAACCATGTTATTTTATTTGCGATCCGCCTGTGGATCCTTTACTTCCATTGTAATACTTTGATGTTACACTATTACGGATTGTAATATATTTATCCTTTTTGCTTCCGCTGTGCATTTATATATTGTGTTGTTTGACTATGATGTTGCCAACCACGTCACGTTACTCCCCTACCGGGCCCACCGGTAACACGTGGAAATTTGGGGTGTGACAGCATTCTTACCCAAAGACAGTTGGATAAGTTTGTTCGAGAGTACCGGATTCCCTTAGATCTCCGTCCGACCCTTCCTTCTAAAGATGAAACCATATACCCCTTTCGATAGGGAAAGTTCCCCTTTTATACCCGTGTCTATAACTTTGCGAACTATCGAGTCCTCTTCTCAAGGTTTTTAATTAGGGTACTTCAGTTTTTTCGGGTTCATATTTGTCAAGTTAACCCGTTCGGTCTTAGTCGAGTGAGCCACTTTGAAATTTCATGTAGGGCCCAGAATCACAGGCCGGACTTAAACGTCTTCCGGTATTTTTATGAGTTTATCTCTACCAGGGACTGGTATACTTTTGCTCACCGAAAGGGTATTCCTCCCCCCTCCGGAGAGGAACGGTCCAGTTTAAAAAATTGGAAAGACATTTTTTTCTGGCTAGACGACCGTTGTCTTCCGGAGGATATGGCGTGGAGGTTCCAGGATCAGACTATGTCCTTCAACCTGGGAAATGATTTCGTTTTTAATAAGGAACTAGCTCGTGCCTTGATTGATCATAGATCCCCGATCCGTCCCCTCCCTGAGCATTTTCTCTTGTTGGGTCGTGTCTGTTTTTCTTGGGGCCAAGGGGATAGGGATTGGCCGGTCATTCGTATGAAGCGAGGACGTAAGTTTCCAGCCCTATACCTCCCATTCGACGCTTTTTCTTCCCCTATTTTGCTAACTTGTCTTTATTCTGAAAATGCAGGAGTTGAAATGTCTCTCAGGGATGCTCTGAAGGTTCCAAATTTCAACGTTCTTGACTTTGATTTTGACGATCAGGGCGAAGGTGAGGTTCCTTTGATGGAGCAAGTGGCTTATGCAGCCCAAGAGATTTGTCCCCTAGTTACCCAAGATGCATCCGAACCATCTGCAGCTGAAGTTACTTCTTCTATTCCGACACCCACAAAAGGTGCGGCTGGTTCTTCCGGATCTCAAGCTGGAAAGAAGTCTATTTTAGTTGATGTGGACTACGATCCGGAGATACGTAATTTGGATGAAGCCCTACAATATCGTCCTTCTTCTGTTTCTTTGAAGAGTAAAGGTGCCATGCCTGATGCCGATCAGAAAGGTCCAGTTCGCAAAAGGAAGAATGAACCTTTACAAATCCGTGCCTCCGATCCTCTCCCTATGCCGAGGTCGAAGAAAAATAAAAAAGGTTCTTCCCACTCTGGTAGTGATGTGATGGTCGAGTTGGATGAGCACCTTACCGGTGGTAAATTTTCTAGGGAAGAAGCCGCACGAGCTCGATCTGCACCAACTCCTACCTTTTCTGGTGGCTTCCTGCCTGTCAATGAAGTGGAAAGTATGGAGGTGGAGAACCCAGAAACTACGAGCAAGAGGGATGAAAAAACTCATGGTGATCCAAAGGTGGTAACTTTTTCAGGTACGACTTTGGGTTCATCCTTGGGTCCGGACCGTTTTATTGATGATGAGGAAGACCAAGTGTCCTCTCTTCCTCCATCTTGGTTCGTACCTGAGTTGATGTCCTTTTTTCGATATGCAGATGTGTTCTCGGATGACATGGAGATTGACCCGGCAACGGCTGAGGAGAAGTTTGTTCCGGATTGGGATACCCGGAATAAGGATTCGGTGATGGATGAGCTTGTTGCAAGAACTCTTCTTTTCAACATCAGTACTCCGCTGGATCATGCCAGAAGCCGGAGAATGAAAAACCAAGATCTGGGAGCAATGGTCCTGTCTAATCAAGCTCAGTCCAATATTTTTGTGACGGAGCTTTATCGGAGGTGGGTTGAGGCGGAGTCAGTGAAAGAAAACTTAGAGAATGAGACCCTTTCTTTGAAATGCAAGATTCAGAAGACTCCGGATGCTGAGAAAAAGATTGCCCAGCTGACCCAAGACCTTCAGACCCAGCAAGAGAAGGTTAAATCTTTGACGACCCAGAATCAATCGTCCCAAGCAGCTGCTGCCTCCGCGGCAGAAGATCGGGATAGGATTGCGGCGGAGCTTAAAAATTTTGCTGAATCCCTGAAGAAGAAGGATGAAGAACACAAGGTGGTACTGTCGAAGATGGAGGAGTCTTTCGCAAATGCTCGTCTGGCTTATGCAAATATGATGGCCGGTACGTACTTTATTTGGTCTAATTCCTTTTGCTTTATTATTTCTATCATTTTCTTCAGAGCAGGATGCACTTAAAACAGGGGAGGCCGACTTGAAAGCTCAGATTGAAGATATGAAAGGGCACGAGGAGGAAGTCAAGGCGGAGAATGCCGCTTTGAAGACGAAGGTGGAGGATCTCCCAGCGACAACAACTTGGCTGCTTTCGGAAGGAGCAAAGCTCCTTGCCAAGAATATACATAAAGGTCCGGAGATGACTGTAGCCATTGCTGCTGTAAATAATGCGATGAGCGCCGTGGGTATCAACTCAGGTCTTCAACACAGGTATGTCCATGCTCTGAAGAAAAAGACTCCCTATGCTGAAGTTCCGCTGCTGAACTGTAATGCCGGAGAGGAATTAAATGCAGCGGTTGCTAGCTTTGATTCTCTTACTTTCCCAGTGATTGAAGATCTTCTGAAGCTTGTAAATGAGCCGCTTTCTAAAATCAAGGATGCTCTCTACTTTGCAGGAGGCGAGTCTCCGAAAGAATGAGGTGGACATGACCGGCTTGTTGGGGTATGCACCTCGGAAAGTTTCCTAGTTTGTTTAACTATCTTTTTTGAAGGTGGACATATCCGGTAACTTGGGATATGCACCTTATATTGATTCGGAACGAATGTAATGATGTTTTTACCGTTCGTTGTGCATGTAACAATTATCCCTTAATATGTAAGTGACTTTGCATGACTTCCGGTTACATTGATCCGGTTATTTTTGATGTGGTCACTTTATTTTGCATGCGTCCATGCTTTTTATGCCTACATTTTTTTTAGAACGTTTTCATTAATGTATGGATCCGATTTGTTTTACTTATAGGATAATAATTTTTTAGATGAAAGTAAGAATACGAACGAAGCCAGTTCGTCCTTATCTTTTTAGGGTTAGTATCCCTGATTCGGCCGATGATAACTTATGTGTTTCAACTTTGTTAATGATAGAAGTTCTAAGCATTCTATTTAATCCATCCGGAGTATATTCTCCGATTAACACATGGTAAAAACATTAAAATAGTCTGCGGGTAAAACCCTTCGCAGTTCATGGAAATATAAAATAGTTGTGCGGGCAACAACCTCCGCATTACAAGGAAAGTAAGGACGATGCGGGCCGTAGCCTTCGCATTCGCATTACAAATTTATTTTGAAATATTCTAAAGTTTTTCAAAGGAAACATCGTTTTAGGTGCATCCCGTTCCAAGTACGAGGAACGGGAGTTCCATCCATCTTCGGGAGTGTGTAAGCACCATTCTTTTCAGCGGTTTGAATTTGGTAGGGCCCCTCCCACTTCGGAGACATCTTCCTCGTTCCTTTGGCTAAGCTTGCGTCATTGTTTCGCATAACGTAATCTCCAACCTTGAACCGATCTTTTACTTTTGAGTTGTAATGCTTTTCCAACTCTTTTTTGTACTTCACTTCCCGGATAGCCGCAAGTTCTCTTCTTTCTTCGGCCAGGTCGAGGTTCAGGCGGAGTTCTTGTTTGTTCACTTCTTGATTTTGCTGCATGCGGGGGGTAGGTATGGCTACTTCGGCGGCGATGACTGCCTCCGTACCGTACGTTAAACTGAAAATAGTCTCCCTTGTGCTTGTTTTTGGCATCGTCCGGTGAGCCCACAGGACGTGCGGAAGTTCATCTGCCCAAGGGACGCCCTCTTTACCCAGACACTTTTTTATGCCCTCCACAATGCTGCAGTTGGCTCTTTCTACCTGTTCATTGGCCTGGGGATGGGCAACCGAAGCGAAATTTTGTTCAATGTGCATTCTTTCACACCAGGTTTTGAATGGTTTTTCTGCGAACTGCTTCCCGTTGTCACTGACGATGCAGAGCGGCATTCCGTATCTGCATACGATATTTTCCCAAACGAACCTTAGTACTTGATCTACGATGATAGTTCAGAGAGGTTTGGCTTCAATCCATTTTCTGAAGTAATCGATGGCTACCAACAAGAACCTTACTCCTCTGGTGGAAACAGGGAAAGGACCAACGATGTTAATTCCCCACTTCTGAAACGGCCAAGCCGAAGTTACAGGGACGAGGTTGTTTTTAGCTCGGTGGCTGATGGGGGCGTGTCGCTGACAATCTTCACATGCTTGTAATTCATCGACGACACTCTGATGCATGCCTGGCCAGAAGTACCCAGCGTTCATAGCTTTCGCCACAACCATCCTCGGCACGGAGTGGATGCCACATATCCCCCAGTGGATTTCTCTTATAACATAGTTGGCCTCCTCCGGAGTCAGACACTTTAGGAACGGACCTAAAAAGGTCTTTCGATAAAGTTTTCCGTCGTGAACCTGATATTGTAGCGCTTTTACCTTTATTTTCCGTGCTTGGGCTTTTTCCTCTAGAAGCGTGTCGTCTTTCAGATAATCTAAGATCGGAGTCATCCATGATCTTTCCTGTATGGAGATTGACATTACGGACTGTAGGACCAGTTTCGAAACCGTACGATTGTGTAACGAACGTTCGACGTGCGGAATCCGTGAACGTACGTGACCGAACACACAAGAACGTACAAATAATGTGATTCTATTGATATGATGTCATGTACAATAGCCGAGAATCACATGGAGACACTGTCTCTCTCTAGACTTTCTCTCTCTAAAATCTAAGCTTCTAAATCTCCAAATGAGCCAAAAGTCTTAAACCTAACACTATAACTCCCTATTTATAGGCACAAGGAATATAAGGATTTCTCCTTATTTACAAGTTTGCCACCTTGCCCTTTTAACTAGATATTACAATAAAAGCTTAGACTTCTTCGGTTTCTGCTACGTACTAGATTGACGAAGGCGATAGACACATAATGCACTAACAGACTCCCCCTTGGATATTGCCGTAGTCAATCTCGTAGCGTCTTGTCTTTCTCTCTTTCGAACAGAATCCCCGTGGATCTGTCTAAGAGCTTCCGTTGCTCCCCCTCTCGGTAGACTCTTTCTTCAGGCTCCCCCTTTCGTCAAGCTTCCGTGCTTTTGGGATCGTCACCTGCCTTTCCGAATACAAGCTCCTCCAAGATAGTTATCTGGCTCTTTGAATCCACGCTTCCTCTTGCGTTGAGCTCGTCTTCAGACTCCCCCTTAGACTCAGCTGTCAGGATCGTAGTCTGGCTTTCATCGGTTCACAAGTTCAGGATCAATTCCTGGCTTTGTTCTGCATCTGGTCAGGATTTGAAACCTGGTTAACCTGCACATCCTCTACCTCAACATAAGTTTCATAAATTTATAACAGTTAGATTTAAGAAACTTACTGGTAGAAATCAGTTATTCAACAAACATACTAGTTACATCAAGTTCAAATGAATGATCTTGATTAACTAAGCACACAATCTTTCAAAACATTTATATATGACATTCAAAGTTTATAAACAAACTCTTCCAACCCTCTAGTTCATCAAGTTTAGCTCTTGGAATTTTGAAAATCAACTCTCCAACATCAGTTGTCGAAAATCTTTTTGTATTTTTCAAAACTTTATGCTAAAACACACTAAAATCTTTTGGATTTTGAGTTTAAAGAAATGCAGTAAAGAAATATATACAAACAATATTTTTGTGAGTTTGTGTAAGAGGATCATATCAGTTTATGAGACAAATCACAAGCACCGTTAAGCTTTAATCATTTTAAGTTCTAAACGATTCACTTAGATTGTCAGTATACTGGTCCACTTAAATTTTCACACAAAGTTCAACTGCTTCGAGATACGAGTTTAATGTCTAAGATACTTAAACTTAATCGCGTGTCCCACCTCAGAATATCCTCCCGTATCCAGATCCCAATATTCAGTCTTACAGGTAATTATAACACAAATGATATCTGTAAGGGGTTAATAAATTATGAAGAATCATGAGAGCTCAGGTCAGAACTACCGTTCAGCAGAGAGATCATGACTCAACTTTTCGGTGTGTCCCCTTTAGAGGATCTTTTTTACAATAGCATTGCTAAGCAATTTTATTGTCTTATCATATATGCTGAGGGTGATGCTATGTTTCAAGCAATTGCGGAAAGTATTATTCAAGGACTAGGTCAGAACTTCCATTCAGCAGAAGTCCCGGAATAATACCCCAGATATCACTGAGTATAAAGACCTAGTATATCAGAAAAAGGAACCTTTCAAACAAGATTTCGGGGGTTACCCATATATCCGAGAGATGTTACCCACGATATAAGCAAGTTTGAATTTAGGTTTATATCTCGTCACAATCTACTAAATGTGCAAAAACTACTGACACATCATCAGTGAGACCGTTTATCACATTTTAACTTTCCATATCTTTAGCATGCTGTGATAGTCCACTGATTTACTATCATTTCCTCTTTTCACAACAAAACTCATTTTTTGCTTTTTCAATGTTTTTGGCATTTTCAAATTTTCTAATTTTTTTAAAAATTTTTCTCCCCCTAAAATCAAAATATGTTTCAATTTTGATTTTCAAGGAAAATTTGAAAACAAACTATACAAGAAACGTGACAAACTGTTTCAGTTTGTCACGTTTCTTGTATAGTTTGTCACGTTTCTTGTATAGTTTGTTTTCAAATTTTCCTTGAAAATCAAAATTGAAACATATTTTGATTTTAGGGGGAGAAAAATTTTTAAAAAAATTAGAAAATTTGAAAATGCCAAAAACATTGAAAAAGCAAAAAATGAGTTTTGTTGTGAAAAGAGGAAATGATAGTAAATCAGTGGACTATCACAGCATGCTAAAGATATGGAAAGTTAAAATGTGATAAACGGTCTCACTGATGATGTGTCAGTAGTTTTTGCACATTTAGTAGATTGTGAAGAGATATAAACCTAAATTCAAACTTGCTTATATCGTGGGTAACATCTCTCGGATATATGGGTAACCCCCGAAATCTTGTTTGAAAGGTTCCTTTTTCTGATATACTAGGTCTTTATACTCAGTGATATCTGGGGTATTATTCCGGGACTTCTGCTGAATGGAAGTTCTGACCTAGTCCTTGAATAATACTTTCCGCAATTGCTTGAAACATAGCATCACCCTCAGCATATATGATAAGACAATAAAATTGCTTAGCAATGCTATTGTAAAAAAGATCCTCTAAAGGGGACACACCGAAAAGTTGAGTCATGATCTCTCTGCTGAACGGTAGTTCTGACCTGAGCTCTCATGATTCTTCATAATTTATTAACCCCTTACAGATATCATTTGTGTTATAATTACCTGTAAGACTGAATATTGGGATCTGGATACGGGAGGATATTCTGAGGTGGGACACGCGATTAAGTTTAAGTATCTTAGACATTAAACTCGTATCTCGAAGCAGTTGAACTTTGTGTGAAAATTTAAGTGGACCAGTATACTGACAATCTAAGTGAATCGTTTAGAACTTAAAATGATTAAAGCTTAACGGTGCTTGTGATTTGTCTCATAAACTGATATGATCCTCTTACACAAACTCACAAAAATATTGTTTGTATATATTTCTTTACTGCATTTCTTTAAACTCAAAATCCAAAAGATTTTAGTGTGTTTTAGCATAAAGTTTTGAAAAATACAAAAAGATTTTCGACAACTAATGTTGGAGAGTTGATTTTCAAAATTCCAAGAGCTAAACTTGATGAACTAGAGGGTTGGAAGAGTTTGTTTATAAACTTTGAATGTCATATATAAATGTTTTGAAAGATTGTGTGCTTAGTTAATCAAGATCATTCATTTGAACTTGATGTAACTAGTATGTTTGTTGAATAACTGATTTCTACCAGTAAGTTTCTTAAATCTAACTGTTATAAATTTGTGAAACTTATGTTGAGGTAGAGGATGTGCAGGTTAACCAGGTTTCAAATCCTGACCAGATGCAGAACAAAGCCAGGAATTGATCCTGAACTTGTGAACCGATGAAAGCCAGACTATGATCCTGACAGCTGAGTCTAAGGGGGAGTCTGAAGACGAGCTCAACGGAAGAGGAAGCGTGGATTCAAAGAGCCAAATAACTATCTTCGAGGAGCTTGTATTCGGAAAGGCAGGTGATGATCCCAAAAGCACGGAAGCTTGACGAAAGGGGGAGCCTGAAGAAAGAGTCTACCAAGAGGGGGAGCAACGGAAGCTCGTAGACAGATCCACGGGGATTCTGTTCGAAAGAGAGAAAGACAAGACGCTACGAGATTGACTACGGCAATATCCAAGGGGGAGTCTGTTAGTGCTTTATGTGTCTATCGCCTTCGTTAATCTAGTACGTAGCAGAAACCGAAGAAGTCTAAGCTTTTATTGTAATATCTAGTTAAAAGGGCAAGGTGGCAAACTTGTAAATAAGGAGAAATCCTTATATTCCTTGTGCCTATAAATAGGGAGTTATAGTGTTAGGTTTAGGACTTTTGGCTCATTTGGAGATTTAGAAGCTTAGATTTTAGAGAGAGAAAGTCTCTCCATGTGATTCTCGGCTATTGTACACGACATCATATCAATAGAATCACGTTATTTGTACGTTCTTGTGTGTTTGGTCACGTACGTTCACGGATTCCGCACGTCGAACGTTCGTTACACAATCGTACGATGTCGAAATAACACGGACTCCGTTTGATGGATGGCCGGGGCTTGCAAGGTTTCGACCAGCACTTCTTTGGATAAATGACAAAATGCTACGGACGCAAGCTTGCTTAAACCATCCGCCTTTTTGTTCTTGCTCCGTGGTATGTGAACTATTTTGCAAGAGTCGAATGAGGAGATTTGTCACACCCTGGCTTTTGCGGAAGCGTGGGTTTATTTGGTGTGACCTCTTAATACCATAGCGACAATCATAACAATGCTATATGAATATAAAACACAAGATGTTCATCCATGCATTAAGTTTTGTAATACCATAACATAATTGTCTTGAATCATCAACCCAAAATAAGTTACAACATGACTTGTTTAAAAATGAGTTCCCAACGGACTCAACAAAAGACCATAAGTAAAACGAGGTTTGGAGACATGTGAACCGTCCAGGCAAGGGTTACACTTCCCAAACCCTACACCCTTGGATGACATCTTTTATTTAAATACGCAGCTTAACGTGCATCGCCCGCCAAATCCTATCAATTCCCTGAAATACATGTAGTTTGAAAAGTCAACAAAAAGTTGAGCGAGTTCATGTGTATGTCTGTGTGTATAAACCGTTAAAGTACGTCCCAATGTAATAAAGTACGTCCCAATGTATAAAGTACGTCCCAATGTATAAAGTACGTCCCAATGTATAAATGTCCCTGGTATGTAGCAATTAAGGAAAAAGAGATCACCAATGGGTTGCAAAGCCACTGGTATGTGTGAAGTGATGCAGGAAAACTCAAACCTAGCAAATTTGTATCGGGCCTCGGCTGTAAGACACAGTCACCTCTATGGGTCACCCTGACCTCACGGGTGTGGGCTCGCTACACCCAAATAGATCTATCACTCATGTCCCTCGGTCCTACGACGAGGATTAATGGCTTTAAGTGTTGTACCCACCACTCACATGATCTGAGCGTCCAAACCCTCCTTAAGCTAACCATACCATGTATAAAAATGTCCTTAATAATTGTAACATGTATTTCACCCCCGAAGTTATAAAACTGAAAACAATTAAGAGAAAAGGGGGACATGAACTCACTGTACTGCGTCTCCTGTATCGTAACGTCCACTCAAACTTGATCAGCTACCCGACGACCTACAACGTACTAATTGTCACACCCCAACCGATGGCGGAATCATCGGGGCGCGGCACTAGGCGAATCAGATTGCTCAAGAGAATCCATAACAACTATATTGCGATAGTATTTAATACATTCGTTATCCCATACTAACAAATAATACAATCACGTAAGTTATCACAGATTTCTTGCCCTCTCGAACAATACAAATCCGACAACCTAGATTTTAGTTGAGTTTCTAGACTTCCTAGCTTGATTGATAAAGTCTGCGTCCTACCTGCAACATACGTTAAAATATTTGTCAATACAAAAGTATTGGCGAGTATACAGGTTTGAATAGTATAGCATAATAGATTAAAAGTGTTGCGAATTTCCACATGCATAAACGTAATACACGACATATATACTCACAAAACTGATACTACCAACTAAGTCCTCGATGCTCGAGTGTACGATGGCATAACTAGACCCCGTCGGGCGCAATAGTACTATACTAGTCGTGGTGGGACGTCGCGAGTATAAGCCCTAGCACATATGTAACTAGCATCACGTATATCTATGCATAACAGTTATTCGCAAATGATAATTCGATTGATTGAATAATTCGTTTGATAAGTTCGATTGTTAGAAACGTATGTTACACCCAAAATTCGATTAAAAAAGGGGTCAAGTATACTCACAGTGCCTATTTAGCGAGATTACAACTTGATTGAGTCGGTTGCGAGTATGTCTGTAATAGTCCTTGAAGAATAAAGTAAACGATATACGGTTAAGCGAGATTACCCTTGAAAAGTTACTCATTTGGTTGGACTGTTCTCATCCGTGCGGATGGACTGGTTATCCGTCCGGATGACAAGTCATCCGTCCGGATGGCATGTTATCCGTGCGGATAACAGTGATCCGTGCGGTTGAGTGTGCGTGCGGATTGACCTTGTTGTGCGTGCGGTTGAGTGTGCGCTCGGGTGACATCTCATCCGTGCGGGTGACTGGTGCGTGCGGGTGACATGTCATCCGTGCGGACTTGTGTCATCCGTGCGGGTGACTGGTGCGTGTGGGTGACATGTCATGCGTGCGGATGGGCAGGTCATCCGTGCGGACTGACCTGTCATCCGTGCGGACTGAGGTCAGCCGTGCGGACGGCTGACTTGTCATCCGTGCGGGCTGACTTGTCATCCGTGCGGGCTGACTTGCCTGTTTCGCACTCTGAACACTGCTTCCGGGTGTTTAACGGAAGGAAATACGTTCGTTTTTACTAGGGTAGTGAAATTTCGCACTAACACTTGAAGTTCCGTCAATTCCGACTCGTTCTAAAGGCCGGGAATCACCCCGTTCCATCAGATCTAGCCTTTCGTGATGGTTCTTCGTGGTTAACTCGAAATCGCACAGTTCCTTGGGTAAATACTTAGATTTAGGCGAGATTTGTTACCAAAACATGTGGAAATCACCCGGATCTGAGTCGTTTATGGTGAAATGAGATCCCAACTTGAAGTTCATAAGAACTCTTGGTGACATCACCTCAAAACGCCTCAAATCCGCAGATTTCACGGTTAGAATTTGGGTTTTGAAAGATAGAATGATGTAGAATCGAGTGTAGATTGTAGAAGTACAAGTTTTAGGTTGAAATCTTACCGGAATCGCGAGGAAATCGAGAGAAAAGGGTCTTGGTGCGCGTTTGGTTGAATAGGAGCTGTCACATCACTGTTCAAGTGATGTGACATGGTATTTATAGGCCACAGGGGAGAGGAAAAGGGTTTTGGCCCGGATAGCCCATCCGTGCGGATGGCCCATCCGTGCGGATGGCCCATGCGTGCGGATGGCCATCCGTCCGCATGTCCATCCGTCCGGATGGTCCATCCGTCCGGATAGCTATCCTGACGCTTGGACTTCTCCGTTTTTTGATCGTTTTGATAGTTTTCGAAGCGCGTACGTCCATAATTAGTTTATATTATCAATATATTGTTATTATTATATATATATATATATCACTAGGGGTCGTATTTACGTATCCATAGCCCAAAGTTTCGATAATTAACATTCGGTTTCCGATTCGAGTATGCGATTATTAGCGACGTTTCACGGCCATCAGTGAGGGTAGTATAGGTCCTTTCTTGATGTCATCGTGAACGTTATTTCGTGTAGTGCCACAAAGACTGACGGGGTACCGTTTACTCGTGTTGTCATCATCTTCATGACGACTGGAGCTACAGCACTCGCCCGAGAGTTTTTGTTAGCGTTAATTGTTTACGTTCGACACCTCACGGCCACTGAGGAGGGTAGAATAGGTCCTCACTCATTGCCTCCGTGAGTGTTAGTGTGATAATAGTGTAGTATAATAATATTGTATTTCGAAAATATGCGATTATCCTTCGATTATCGATTGTATATACGATATGGTTACATTATGATCCGAATCTCCGGTGCTAGGCGTAACGAGTATAACGAGTAGTAACAACGCACAAAAGTGCGGGTTGTTACAGTCTCCCCTACTTTAGGAAATTTCGTCCCGAAATTAATCCAATAGGTAGACTTCTAAGTGTTGATCTTGAATAGGTAGCGATACAGCGAGTGATTTGACCGCAAGTTGACAGCGAGAACGTTTCAAATAAGAGAGATCGGCTGCGATTAGCGAGAAGGCGACGTAAGGACGAAAGTATTTATCCCACGAGTTGGCATTCCAAAGTACCTTGTCTTGTGTAGAATTCGTTAGTTCGATGCGATTGTAGTTTGAAAGGTTTCTCATGACGTAGAGTTAACTGAGTTGTTCGCTAACCAACGTTACAAGAAGCGTTCGCTTTAGATACTAAAAGGGATTTAGGACGAAAATCTTTGAAAATTTTCCTTTTAACGTGCGGTCAACAGAATCGATGGTAACCGATGTTGCAAGGAAGTTTAAGTTTCTAACATTTTAAGGAATTCGAAAATGAAAACAAGGGTTACGTAAACTCTCCTATGATATGGGTTCCAGCTGGAAGTCTTGTTTCTGATCTTGAAAAAGGTTTTAAGGGAAAATTGAACTCATGAAGCTCCCTTCGAATATGGAGGTAAGCTGATTCGATGTTACCTCCACATTGTGAGGAATTTCACTTGTTCTGGGGTTTTAATTAAAGTTTTATGAAAATCAGTTTTAACCTTTTGAAAAGGATGATTTAGCATCAAGCCCCACTTGGCACCTTCCCACGGAAGTTCGTTA
This sequence comes from Helianthus tuberosus, assembly GCA_030545235.1. Lineage (NCBI taxonomy): Eukaryota > Viridiplantae > Streptophyta > Magnoliopsida > Asterales > Asteraceae > Helianthus > Helianthus tuberosus. The sequence goes on from CM060440.1 coordinate 67,265,522, forward strand.
ATATGTTTAAAACACTTATATATAGGAAGTACCAACGGCGTATCCACCATGCTTTTCCCATATTATTCCTGTTTCGTGGGGCAGTGTCAGGTGTGTCGATATGACTCGGATAGAATTGCGTTTACTCGGCCCTATCGATAGAAGGTCGGACCGAGCATAGGGTAGGATCGAATAGATTAATCCAGTGAGTTGATAAGCGAGAAGCGAATAGCGCGTTTTCGATTAGATTCCACATTATACCCACATGGCACGTTTCCACGGGGGTTTGCTAACATGGCGAAACACCATGCTTAACCAGGTTAGCCTTGCCTCGTGAAGCGGTGTCATGTGTACCTAATACCATACAGACTGCAATGAACACCCAGCGAAAGATAAGCGGTACGCGAATAAGCGGTAGACTATAGACGATAAGCGATAAGCGATTAGGTGATTAAACGAATGATACAAACATAACACTAGTAACGATGATAATCGGATTACGATAAGCGGCAGTTGTTGCGTGCAAGCGATGAAGGTATGCGATTCGAGCTACGCGGTTCGGTTCGATTGATTAACACCACAGAGTTTGACTAACATTAGACCCCACATGGCCTTTTTCCACGAAAGGTCGCTGATATGACTGAAACGCCCTGCTTTAGTCATATGAGTTTCATCTCGTGAAGCGAGGTCACGCGTGCTAACTTAACATGAATATCACGGCTAACGGTATAGCGATAGGTTGATACACAACAAGCGATATTATTAAGCGACAGAGATTTCGAGATACACATGATAGGCGATTGGAAATTGTCGAGTTCGATTCCTGTTTCGAATAAGCTCAACGTTTCGTTGCGACGCATCACGGCTATCGAGGAGGGTAGAATAGGTCCTCACCCAACAATACCGTGAGCGTTTATTTGCTTGATTGAGATTCGTTGCAACAGACTTACGACCAGTCTTGTGACGATGCAATCGTTCTGCGAGGTAGACTCCCCAGAGTCCATCGATGAGGCGATTGCATTGCGTTTGCTGACTTACGGCAAGTCTTGCGATGATGCAATTTCGGTTGTTACGCCTTGCGATTGAGTGTAGTGTGTTGAAAATAATCACAATAGTATATAGGTCTAATAACGTTCAACTCCACGTGGCACTTTCTTCACGGAACTTCGGTAGTATGATAAGGCACACCTTGCCCGACCCCTACTACTTTCATCCCGTGTTTTGGTGTCACCTTTTGTCAAATGCTATGGCACTTTTAGAATTCACTACGATCACCGTGCACTAACCCAAATAATCCCGTGTGCACCCGTGATTATTCGTTCCTTGCACGTTTATCGTACCTCGTTCTAAGAGTGTAGTGAGGGTAAAACACATTATTTCGTGATATAGTATATAGTATACAGTATGTGTGTGAATCTAGTCTAAGTGCGACGATTAGAGAGCGGAAGAGGAAACGATAACGAGAGTTAATGCTACATATAGTGGTGACTTCGAATAAGAGAGTAGGTTCAAAACTTAGAAATAAACGTCGAAAATCGTATCATTACAACTTTATCCTACGCTTGTCAGATACTTGATGCTGAAGACTTTTTGCTGGAGCTGTTGTTGTTGTACTCAAGTTCACGGTTCGATGCGGCAGTTGCGGGTGAAGTGACCGTAGCGGTTGCAGTTATTGCAATAGCGACAGTCAGCCCCAACTGGATGATGATAGGTACACGAATAACACTGAGGATGAGCTCCAGTGTAGGCTCGTTTTTGAAACATCGGAACCGTTCGAAGAGGTTCTGGTTGCAGCAGTTCGGTTGTTGATGAGCTCGGGATTGAAGTCTTTCGCTTGCGGCTGGGTTTGTCGGTGTCCTGCGAAGAGGTGTCGTCGTTGGAGGATTCGTCTGAAGACTCGCTTGCTGAGTCTTTGGCTGATTTGTCGGAAGATCCGTCGGCAGATTTGTCAGAAGAATCGGCAGCAGATCCGTCCGAAGAATCGTTAGCAGATCCGTCGGAAGAATCGTTAGCTGATTCATTAGAAGAATCGCCAGCAGACTTGTCAGAAGATTTGTCAGTAGATTCATTAGAGGATTCGTCAACATGTTCGCCTGAATGATTACTGGCGGTTGCTTGATGAGCTTGCTTGACAGGATTCTTTGAGAATACTCCTTCCATGAGTCGTTTGTTGTTGATTTATGCGGCTAAGCGGTATGTTTCTTCGATGGTAGCAGGTCTTGCAGCTTCGACAAAATCACCCACACACTCAGGCAAGCCACGAATGTACTTCGCGATGGCCTTCCCCGGAGTGTTGACTTGACTTGGGCAGATTATGCTAAGTTGTTTGAACCTTGCGGTGTAGCCAGCATTGTCACCTTCGGTTTGCTTGATTTCCCAAAATTCGTTTTCCAGCTTCTGAATCTCGTGAGGAGGACAGTACTCTTTCTCCATGAGCTCTTTCAGCTCATTCCACGAGAGAGCGTAAGCTGCGGAGATCCCACGTTTGTTACGTTCGGCGGTCCACCAGTCGAGTGCTCGCGATTGAAATACTCCGGTGGCGCAAGTAGTTCGGAGACTATCGGGACACCCGCTTTGACGAAGGGTAACTTCGATAGAATCGAACCACTGGAGTAGTTGAGTCGCACCTCCTTCACCTGTGAACTCCATCGGGTCACAGGCTTTGAAGTGCTTGTAGAGAAAAGCAGATTGCGGCTCTCCTGTCTTAACGTCTTCCGAAGCTCGAGAGTGGATGTGAGAGTGCACTCGAGCGGCAATTTGAGAACTAAGCTTACTCACTTCCTTAATCACAAGTGAAGCAATTCTCTTCTTGGCGCTTCGTTTGGCTTTCCTCTTAGCTACTCGTCTCGAGGTAGAGTTGTTGGAAGGCATCTAGACAGGAAGAGACTTGGAGTGAGATTCGATCATAATGATTTTTGAGTTTTGCGTTGCGATTAAGCGCGTTCAAAACTTGGTGCGATAGTATAGTAGCAATACGAATCACGTAGGAGCCACATAGGAGACACGAATTTCCTAAGTTCTCACACAATGACTTGTTGTTTATACGTATATATATATAGGTATTTATATAACTGAAATTTGTATTCATTCACATACAGGTCGATTTAGAATAAGCGAGGTCACGTTGGAGTGAGAAAACGATAGCGGATGCGATAGATTATGCATTAGTATCGTTGCGAACGTTCAGATTTCGTTTTAGATTGCGATGGCTGTGCGAATCGTGCGTTTATAAAGTAGGGAGTGAAATCGTTAAGTCGAGAAATCGATAAAGCGTAAAGTTCCAAAACATAAACAAGTCCCAATCATTGTAAAATTGGCGGGTTGCATGATAGAGTGCCTTGGGTGTTTTAGGCGTGGACTACCCAAGGTAACCCAACTATAGTTGACAAGTTCGAGCATGCGCGTTGACTTAGAGGACTTCATGCTCCCACTGGGATGCAGCTCATGGCATTCGTCTTTCTAGTCATTGCGTGGCTCGAGTTAGCGTGATAGTCGAGTCCTTGGTGAGAGCTTTTGAAAACCAGTTTATAAAGAGTGGGACGACTTATTAAGGTACGGGTTTCACCCCTGGCTTAACAGTTTCGTTCCGAATTGTGGCTATGCTCTTCGAATAATTTCGTGAGTTCCACTAGATTTAGAATTGGAGACTTTTGTCGAGATGTGGATGTCACTCCTAACTCGATGAAAAGTTCTCGTGCTTATAGAAATGCGCTGAGTGAGCAATCCTATCGAGAGTTCTTGGTTTTCACACCTGATCTCGACTGGATCGCTCAGTTTCGTTATGCGAGTATTTTCGAAAACGTGTGTATTGTGTCGGCCTTAGGAAAGGCTAAGTAGTATTTCAGCCTTAGGAAAGGCTTCTTCGCGTGAAGTTGTAGTATGCGGGGTTCACACAAAGTTGTATCTTTTAGCAATTTCGATCGAGAGTATCAAGTAAGCCCAATACAAACCCTACTGGGTTCGTACGAGTCGGCCTGTTGGTACTTAGACTATAGACTAGGTCAATTTCTAAGACGTCGACCCGGACTAGGTCGAGTCTGACCTAATTCCCTATAGTTATGGCTCTGACACCAATCTGTCACACCCCAACCGATGGCGGAATCATCGGGGCGCGGCACTAGGCGAATCAGATTGCTCAAGAGAATCCATAACAACTATATTGCGATAGTATTTAATACATTCGTTATCCCATACTAACAAATAATACAATCACGTAAGTTATCATAGATTTCTTGCCCTCTCGAACAATACAAATCCGACAACCTAGATTTTAGTTGAGTTTCTAGACTTCCTAGCTTGATTGATAAAGTCTGCGTCCTACCTGCAACATACGTTAAAATATTTGTCAATACAAAAGTATTGGCGAGTATACAGGTTTGAATAGTATAGCATAATAGATTAAAAGTGCTGCGAATTTCCACATGCATAAACGTAATACACGACATATATACTCACAAAACTGATACTACCAACTAAGTCCTCGATGCTCGAGTGTACGATGGCATAACTAGACCCCGTCGGGCGCAATAGTACTATACTAGTCGTGGTGGGACGTCGCGAGTAAAAGCCCTAGCACATATGTAACTAGCATCACGTATATCTATGCATAACAGTTATTCGCAAATGATAATTCGATTGATTGAATAATTCGTTTGATAAGTTCGATTGTTAGAAACGTATGTTACACCCAAAATTCGATTAAAAAAGGGGTCAAGTATACTCACAGTGCGTATTTAGCGAGATTACAACTTGATTGAGTCGGTTGCGAGTATGTCTGTAATAGTCCTTGAAGAATAAAGTAAACGATATACGGTTAAGCGAGATTACCCTTGAAAAGTTACTCATTTGGTTGGACTGTTCTCATCCGTGCGGATGGACTGGTTATCCGTCCGGATGACAAGTCATCCGTCCGGATGGCATGTTATCCGTGCGGATAACAGTGATCCGTGCGGTTGAGTGTGCGTGCGGATTGACCTTGTTGTGCGTGCGGTTGAGTGTGCGCGCGGGTGACATCTCATCCGTGCGGGTGACTGGTGCGTGCGGGTGACATGTCATCCGTGCGGACTTGTGTCATCCGTGCGGGTGACTGGTGCGTGTGGGTGACATGTCATGCGTGCGGATGGGCAGGTCATCCGTGCGGACTGACCTGTCATCCGTGCGGACTGAGGTCAGCCGTGCGGACGGCTGACTTGTCATCCGTGCGGGCTGACTTGTCATCCGTGCGGGCTGACTTGCCTGTTTCGCACTCTGAACACTGCTTCCGGGTGTTTAACGGAAGGAAATACGTTCGTTTTTACTAGGGTAGTGAAATTTCGCACTAACACTTGAAGTTTCGTCAATTCCGACTCGTTCTAAAGGCCGGGAATCACCCCGTTCCATCAGATCTAGCCTTTCGTGGTGGTTCTTCGTGGTTAACTCGAAATCGCACAGTTCCTTGGGTAAATACTTAGATTTAGGCGAGATTTGTTACCGAAACATGTGGAAATCACCCGGATCTGAGTCGTTTATGGTGAAATGAGATCCCAACTTGAAGTTCATAAGAACTCTTGGTGACATCACCTCAAAACGCCTCAAATCCGCAGATTTCACGGTTAGAATTTGAGTTTTGAAAGATAGAATGATGTAGAATCGAGTGTAGATTGTAGAAGTACAAGTTTTAGGTTGAAATCTTACCGGAATCGCGAGGAAATCGAGAGAAAAGGGTCTTGGTGCGCGTTTGGTTGAATAGGAGCTGTCACATCACTGTTCAAGTGATGTGACATGGTATTTATAGGCCACAGGGGAGAGGAAAAGGGTTTTGGCCCGGATAGCCCATCCGTGCGGATGGCCCATCCGTGCGGATGGCCCATGCGTGCGGATGGCCATCCGTCCGCATGTCCATCCGTCCGGATGGTCCATCCGTCCGGATAGCTATCCTGACGCTTGGACTTCTCCGTTTTTTTATCGTTTTGATAGTTTTCGAAGCGCGTACGTCCATAATTAGTTTATATTATCAATATATTGTTATTATTATATATATATATATCACTAGGGGTCGTATTTACGTATCCATAGCCCAAAGTTTCGATAATTAACATTCGGTTTCCGATTCGAGTATGCGATTATTAGCGACGTTTCACGGCCATCAGTGAGGGTAGTATAGGTCCTTTCTTGATGTCATCGTGAACGTTATTTCGTGTAGTGCCACAAAGACTGACGGGGTACCGTTTACTCGTGTTGTCATCATCGTCATGACGACTGGAGCTACAGCACTCGCCCGAGAGTTTTTGTTAGCGTTAATTGTTTACGTTCGACACCTCATGGCCACTGAGGAGGGTAGAATAGGTCCTCACTCATTGCCTCCGTGAGTGTTAGTGTGATAATAGTGTAGTATAATAATATTGTATTTCGAAAATATGCGATTATCCTTCGATTATCGATTGTATATACGATATGGTTACATTATGATCCGAATCTCCGGTGCTAGGCGTAACGAGTATAACGAGTAGTAACAACGCACAAAAGTGCGGGTTGTTACACTAATGTCCATTAGACGAACGGGCCGTGCCTTGCCTTTGTATTTACGTTTGAGTTACGATACTTCGATATTATTCCAAGTTATAACTTATTGTTAAAATAATAATTATTTTAACTTACATTATATTTTTAGGTCTTGAAATAATAGTTAGGCAACTATTCCGTATTAATACTTCTCAAGTATATTTATGTGCGTATTTCCTTCCCAAGGATTGGGGTATTTATACATATATTTTGGTAGTTTAACGCCTTGACATTATATATTTTTAAGTCCCACTCTAGAAAATATATAATAATTCATTTATCAAAAATAATATGTCCCAAAATATATATTTTCATGCTTTGTATCCAAATAAGGTTTACCCCAAAATATATTCGTAAACGTATTTTCTGGATTTATAAGTGTGATGGTATTTTACTAAGTTACATTATTTTGTCCTAAATAATGTAACTAGTTCCCAAAATAAACAAATAATCACACAAGCGTTTTAGTATGAAATATATATTATATATATATATATATATTTATCCGTTTTTATTTCCGAAAACCCACCTCCGACACTTTGAAGTTTGTAATAATACTCATGGCGAAGTTTACTTCCGAAAACAGGTTAACATAGTTTGTAAATACTTGTTAGAAAATAATTTTCTAAGTCTTGGGATTTTTAGAAAATTTCGCCAGAGTTTCCCCTAAAACGGGAGTGTCCATGCTAATAAGCATATCGTTTTCTTTTCGAAATCAATCAACAATCAATCTTTACATTACCAAGAGCAAAGATATATGTTTTACACCCTAATCATGAACTTAATATATTTCGAAAACGCGTAGTAATTTAGTGAAGCTTTTAGTAAACTTAGTTATCTTCCGAAGTGTGGTTATTCCTTTAAAAATCACTTTCTTAAACGAGTTACGAGTTTACAACTTGTAAACAATATTTTCAAAAATTAACTTCTTGAACTCTTCTTGTAAATAAATGTTCTTACACTTATTTTAGTTCTAAAAATAGTGTAAGAGTATGTAAAGGTCATAACCTTTTATAAACCGCTTCTTGAACTTGGTTTATTTAGAAAACCTCTTGTAAAACTTAGATCTACATGATCATCAAGTTATTTTGTTCACTAATATTTCAAGAAAAATTATTTTTATTCAAGTTCATGACTAAACTAGAAGGTGGTTATTTATGTAACACATAACCACTTTCTAGTCTTTGTTAAATCATACTACTAAATTTTGTTTAACAAGACTTATGTGGTGATTAACATCACACATCCAAGAATCATCATAAAAATAACAACATGTTTACTACAATATTATAACATCATTTCATCTTCAAGTTTCATCCATAAGTAAACTTTATGTAAGCTTCATGTAAACTTTTATGTTTCTTGTTCTAACTCTTTTAGTGTTCTTATGAATCTCAACATAATACACTTTTAACTACACAAAGTAGACATAAATAAGAGTAAACCGAGACTTACTACTAGCACAAGGCTAGGGTAGAATCTAGTGTAGATGATGATGAGAAAAGTTGATGAAAAAGCAAGAACAAGGCTCCTTTGAAGTTCCACAAGTTCAAGCACCTTTGATTCACCTTCAAGCACTTAGATGAAGCTTAAAAATGGAAGAGATGGTGGTGATGTTGGCGGTGGTAGAGTGACCGAGAGAGGGAGAGAGAGTGAGGGTAAGGGAGTGTAAGATATGGAATGATATGTGTAAGAAGGTGCCATGCTTAAATAGATCATTTCACATATTTTGGTCATCCTCACAAGTAACTTATCTATTATAAAATGAGATTAAATCAAAGAAGCATGGGGTGGAAAATAAGTTGGTGATTTGGTGGGTCCATGGGGACCGATTTTGGTTTTAGGGGGTGTAACACCTCGAAAATTCACGTCCTATAATGTGTAGACACGTGTCAAATGTTTAAACTGTGAAAGAAATATTATAGAAGGACTAAAGTTGACAAACATGGAAAGTATGTGAATATACGTATTCTAAGTGTCAACTGTGAATAAATATAATGTACATTGACCCTACACGATGCTCATACCTTCAAACGAATAAATCATGGATCATACGAAGCCAAAAGTGAGAGATTGCAAACTGCAGGGACCAAATGTGTCAACATGTTTAATTTATACCTCTGAGTGACCTTTTGACAAACCCGAAGCTTTGTAAATATTATTTATGCTCACTAGAATGCACTATAAAAATTTTATAAAGTTTCGTTAACGTATGAGAAAGTTATGATCAAATTCGTGTGCGAAGTGTTAAAGCGTAAACGTTGAAAATTAAGACTTTTCGGGTTAACCGGAAGTGTCCAAGGACTTGGCAAAGTGGGTATAAGTCCTAAAGCCCTTGTGGGTAAATATAAGGGGGTCAAATTGCAAGAAATAATGCTAGTTGACCTTTGATGTGTGTAAAATGCAACATATAAATTACATCAAATGAGGCATAAAACTAACCCTTTTTAAGTACTAATATTGGAAAAAGAGTGTTTTTGTCTTCCTTTTGTATTTTGAGGATTAAATGAGCTCAAAAACGCAAAAGAAGCAAAAAGACAGCTAAATCCAACATAAATACAAGAAAAGGAATATTAGTGGACTGCCCGAACCCTCAACGGCACCTTCCAAAGCAAAGTAGAGAAATCAGAAGACTGAACACGCCCCGTGCTCAGCCAGCACGGGGCCGTGCCCAAGAAGCAGCAGAAAAGACAAATCTATAGAAGCTTCTATTGCCCATCACGGGGCCGTGCTCAGCGGACACGGGGGCGTGTCGAAAGTACAGCAGGCGCATTTATTGTAATTGCGAATTACAATTAATGAGGAGAGAGATTGTCAGACGGACACGGGGCCGTGCCCAGCGGACACGGGGCCGTGTCCAGCTCTCTGTTCAGCCTATAAATAGGAGTGCTTGGATTCATTTCATCTCATCCCTTGGCACACCACCTCTCTCACACTTCATCCACCACCCACCACCATCACAACACCATCATCCACCACCATCATCCATTGTCCATCGTAGAGTGTGTGAGTCGTCTCGGGATCCAAGATTGATCGTAAGAGTTCTTGACAATCAAGGCCATGTTTGCCTAAGTCTCTTACATCACTTGGTGAAGACAAAGTGTCTAGTATAATACTTTTTATTTCTAATCTTTTGCACTTTTTATTTGGTTTTGTATTAATGACTTTAATAACTAGTTACTTATGTTGAAGGTGATCTTTCCTTATCGTTTGTCCGTGGTGTCTTGGCATTATTTTACTGTCTATATAAAATAAAGGATTTTCACCATTCATATCTCCACGGTCTATATGGAGATATGTTGGCTACCTGGTAGGGGGTTAAGGGAACGGTTTGGTAAAGGTCTTGCCATTGTTCAGCGTTTAGAGGTCCTGCAATGGACCTGGGTCAAATTTAGTAGGACCTCCTTCAATACTTCACGGTATTGGATGGCGGGGGTCCAAACTCTTTGATCCCCTCATAAGTTAACTACTATTAATGCTATAACCCGGCTATTTAGGACTGTATCCCTGCTGACTCAGACTACTTAGCCGAGGGTAACGTCACCGCCAAAAGCGGGGCCTACCACAATACTGCATTAATAACTTAATTCATTATCTTCCAATAATCCACCCTTTTAGGATTGTATCCCTGCTGACTCAAACTACTGGGGTGAGGGTAACGTCGCCTTCAAAAGAGGGGCCTACTACAATAACTAAGATAATCTCTTAATTATGTGCAAAAGTGCGGAAATAATCAAAGGTTATACTAGATACGAGTCGGAACCAAGTGATTCATCTTGTCTATCTGTTTTTCTTTTATTTTTATTTTCAGCATTTTAGTTAGTTTTATTTTTCTTAGTTTAAAACATTTTTTCTAAACTTTTATTTTGGTTAGACGTTGAGGATAAACCGGTACTAAAAGCTCTTGTGTCCTTGGACGACCTCGGTATCTTACCAACGCTATACTACACTCAACGATGGGTGTGTTTAGTGTTAGTAAAATATCGTGTTTTATAAATTTAAAACTTGGCTAAAATAAGTGTTAAAAAGGGCTTAAAATATACACCTAAAATAAGTAACACTTCGCACGCATCAAGTTTTTGGCGCCGTTGCCGGGGACACAAGGATTTTGAGAAAGTTTAAAATCGACGGCTTAATCAGTTTTTTTTTTCAAAACCTTTTTAAAACGCGCGCACATTTTTCTGCATTTTAGTTTAGTTTGCATTTACAGTAGCCTGAACACGGGGCCGTGCTCATTGAACACGCCCCCGTGCTGCATATTTTTAGTTAGATACCCAGATACAGAGTCTGAACACGGGGCCATGCTCACTGAACACGCCCCCGTGCTCAACGTGACCAGTAACTTTAATTAAAACGCCCAGATACAGATCCTGTACACGGGGCCGTGTTCACCAGACACGGGGCCGTGTCCAGCCTTCTGTTTCAGTCTTTGTTTTCATTTTCTGGTCCCGAGACTCAGTTGTGGTCTGCTGAGTGATTCTTATGGATCAATACTCAGGAGGTTACAACTACACCTATGATGAGGATGATTATAGGGGAAATTATTGCACTAATTGTCGTAATACACGTTCGATTCAAAATAATCACTCGTATCAACCATCCGATTCATACGCTTACTATGAGGAGCCCAGGTACGAGCCATCAACTTCATACACATCCTATGAAGACCAAAGGTATGAACCTCCTCCCTCATACTCATATTTTGATGAACCAAGGTATGAGCCTTCTTACTCATACTTTGAGGAACCAAGATATGAGCCACCACCTTCATATGCTTATTATGAGGAACCTTGGCGTGAACAACCCACCTAATATGAGTATTAAGAAGAACAAAATTACGAACCTTATCCATCATATGCTTACAATGAAGAACAATGGTGTGAACCATCAACTTCATATGGGTATTATGAGGAACAAGGGGTCGAACAACCGGATCCAAGCTTAGAAAATAATGATTCTTTTTCTATAACCGAGGTGACCGATAGGATATTAGAACACATTAGAGTTATCGATCGATGTATAAAAGAAGCTCGCGCAAGGGAAGAGGAGTCCCGCGCAAGAGAAGAATTAAAAAAGGAAGAGATAACTAAAAATGAAAAAATGGAAGAACAAATAAGTGAAAAACCGACACATGAGTTAAACGACGAAAAAGGTGAGTCCAATAACGTTAAAATCCAAGAAGAGTCTAATTTTGAAGAAATTAATCTCTTGACACCTTCTTTCGAAAATCATTGTTTAGTACCCACTCATGCTAAGTTTTTAAAAGAGTTAAACACTAACACTAAAATTGACGAAACAGTAAGTGTTAAGTTAACTAATGATCAAACTTCGCTAATAAAAGAAGACCCATTTGAAATTAACATCACACCGGTTGCATGTTTCTTTCAAAATTCGTTTATTAGTAATGTCACAATCGATAAAGATCTTTGTGTTAACATAATGCCTAACTATATTTTCGAAAAATTAAGTATTAGTGATTTTTCTCCACTTCAAATACCCATTTTTCTATCCAATCGGAAAGTAATAAAATCAATCGGTATAGTTGAAGATGTCTTGGTTCAAACAAATCAAATGGTAATCCCAACCGACTTTGTCATCCTCGATGACGCTCCTCTAGTGTTGGGACGACCATTTGTAAAAACTCACGAAGCTTTGAAAAACCGGAAGTTCAACAATTTACCTCTTCAATTAGGGGCATTTAAAAGAAGTGTCGATCTCGAACGATCAATGAAATATCCATTCGGCAATAATGACCCCCTAATTGAAGATGAAGATGAACCACCCGATACAAGTGAAGAGATTGACCACTTTGTTGAAGAAGAGGTCGCCATAGAACAAACTTTTAAAGTTCTTGATCGAAACGAGCAACCAAATAAGGAGTCTCCTAAAGACCCACCACTTGAGCTCAAAGAACTTCCAAAAGGTTTGGAATATGCTTTTCTAGACAAAGATGGTAAGTTACCTGTAATTATTTCGTCTAAATTAGATAACTTAGAAAAAGAAAAACTAATTAATCTTTTGAAAAAACACAAAAATGCAATAGCTTGGAAACTTGTTGACATAAAAGGAATTAGTCCTTCTATGTGCACACACAAAATTTTGATGAATGATGACTACAAATCGGTCATACAACCACAACGTCGAGTAAATCCAAATGTTCAAGAAGTGGTTAAAAACGAAGTCATCAAATTACTTGACGCCGGACTTATCTATCCTATTTCAGTCCTTGGGTAAGTCCCGTCCAAGTAGTTCCAAAGAAAGGAGGTATGACGGTAATTGCTAACGAAAAGAATGAATTAATACCAACGAGAACCGTCACAGGATGGAGAGTATGTATAGATTATAGACGATTAAATGAAGCAACAAGAAAGGATCATTTTCCTTTACCCTTCATTGATCAAATGTTAGAAAGATTATCCGGTCATAAATTTTACTGTTTCTTGGATGGTTTTTCAGGTTACTTTCAAATCCCGATAGCACCCGAAGACCAAGAAAAGACAACTTTCACATGTCCCTATGGAACTTTTGCTTATCGACGCATGCCGTTCGGTCTATGTAATGCCCCCGCAACATTCCAACGTTGCATGGTAGCCATTTTCCATGACATGATAGAAAAGACAATGGAAGTCTTCATGGACGACTTTTCTATCTTTGGGGATTCATACGACCAATGCCTCGATAACCTTGAACGAATGCTATCCCGATGTGAGGAAACTAACCTCGCCCTTAATAGGGAAAAATGCCATTTCATGGTAACGGAGGGAATAGTACTCGGTCACAAAATCTCAAGCGAAGGAATGGAGGTGGATCGAGCCAAAATAGATACCATTTCTAGATTACCTCCTCCATCCTCCGTAAGATCTATTAGAAGTTTCCTAGGGCATGCCGGATTTTATAGGCGGTTTATCAAAGACTTTTCAAAGATCTCAAGGCCTCTAACGAAATTACTTGAAAAAGATGTTCCTTTCATCTTTGACAAGGATTGCAATCAAGCATTTCTAACCCTAAAGGAAATGCTAGTCAATACACCTATCATGATAGCACCTGATTGGAAATTTCCTTTCGAAATCATGTGTGATGCTAGTGACTTTGTAGTTGGAGCTGTCTTGGGACAGAGAAAAGAAAAGCATTTCCACCCAATATATTATGCTAGTAAAACACTTAACGATGCACAAGAAAATTACACAACAACTGAAAAAGAGTTACTAGCTGTGGTATTTGCTTTTGATAAATTTCGTTCTTATCTTGTTCTTTCTAAAACTATAGTCTATACAGACCATGCAGCCATTCGATATCTCTTTAAGAAGCAAGATGCAAAACCACGTTTGATTAGGTGGATTCTACTCCTCCAAGAATTTGACATTGAAATCAAAGACAAAAGAGGAGCAGAAAATACCGCAGCAGATCATCTTTCACGCTTAGAAGACCCAGCTTTGGAGGCAACCAGGGATGAGCAAATCAACGAAAAATTTCCAACTGAGTCCCTGGAAATGGTGGAATATAAGGAAGAACCATGGTACGCCGACTTTGCTAACTACCTAGCTAGCAGTATAGTCGCAAAAGGATGGCCACATCATCAAAGAAAAAAATTCTTTGCCAATGTGAAACACTACTTTTGGGAAGATCCATATCTTTTCAAAATGTGTGCCGACCAACTCGTCAGACGATGCGTACATGGTAGTGAAGCACGAAGAATTCTCCGCCATTGTCATGAAGGTCCATACGGAGGACATCATGGTGCTGCCAGTACCGCACGAAAGGTATTTGATTCAGGATTTTATTGGCCAACCATTTACAAAGATGCTCAAAATCTTGTAAAGACATGTGATGCTTGCCAAAGAACAGGTAATATTTCTTCCAAAAACGAAATGCCACAAAATGGCATTCTTGTTTGTGAAATTTTTGATGTATGGGGACTCGACTTTATGGGACCTTTCCCACCATCGAAAGGAAATAAATACATACTTGTGGCAGTAGATTACTTGTCTAAATGGGCCGAGGCCGAGGCACTTCCAACAAATGATGGAAGAGTAGTGGTAAGATTTCTGAAAAAATTATTCTCTCGTTTTGGCACACCTAAAGCTTTAATAAGTGATAGAGGTACCCATTTTTGCAACCATCAACTTGAAATTTTTTTAACAAGATATGGGGTCTATCACCGGGTTTCGACAGCTTATCACCCTCAAACAAATGGACAAGCCGAAGTGACTAATAGAGGGTTAAAACGAATACTCAAAAAAACCGTAGGGTTAAATAGAAAGGAATGGGCTGATAAATTAGATGATGCTTTATGGGCTTTTCGAACTGCTTATAAAACAACGATAGGTACGACCCCATATAAGCTAGTCTATGGAAAAAGTTGTCATTTGCCAGTAGAAATTGCACACAAAGCCTACTGGGCAATCAAAAATGTAAACTTAGATCTAGAATTTGCTGGTAAAAATCGATTTTGTCAAATAAATGAATTAGACGAGCTTAGGAATTATGCATACTCAAACTCCGAGATTTATAAGGAAAGAATGAAAAATTGGCATGACAAACATATTAAACCTAATGAATTTCGGGTAGGAGATTTAGTTCTTTTGTTTAATTCACGACTTCGATTGTTTCCTGGTAAATTAAAGTCTAGGTGGTCAGGACCTTTTTCCGTCACCCACATTTTTCCACACGGTGCAGTAGAAATTAAACCTCGAAATGGGCCACCATTTAAAGTCAATGGCCAACGGCTGAAACTCTATCAAGGATTTATTGAGGATGAGGAAGAAGAGATCTCGCTTCAAACCGTGGAAGAATAAAAACATCATGCCTGGTAAGTTACGAACGATTGAGACGACAAAATAAAGCGGTAAGTTTTCTAAACCATAGCTTATGGGAAAAAGGGGCACTCACACGCGCACAAAAAAAAAAAAAAAAAAAAAGCTCGGCACGAGGCCGTGTCCGCTGGACACGGGGCCGTATTCGCGCTGCAGACGGGATAAAACCCCTTTTTCAAAACAGTTTCTTCATTCCACACGCCCCGTTTCCCCACAAAAGCTCTGGTTCCAGGCGATTTTTCGCAAAATTTCGACGTCTCTTACCGATCTAACAACGTCAAGGTATGATTCTATCACTCTTAGTAGTTAGATTAGTTACTTGCATGTAGTTAAAACACCACGAATTTGGGGAAAAATCTAGGGTTCTTGATGTTCATCCGGATCGAACCTAAAATTTTTTCCTAAATCTGTTTGCATTTAGTTAGATTAGTGTTAAGGGAAGTAAATACACTTAGATTGTTCATAGATTCACCCGATTTCTTACAAAAACCCCAAACCCTTGTTCTTGAACCGAAAAAGACAAAATTGATAAGGTAAACGGGATATTTTGGGAAAAACGGTGTTTAGGGTTTCATTTTCGGGGGAAACCGCACCTATTGGACCAAAAATTTTCAAGGTTTCGAAACCGGGTCGAAAAATGAAGTTTTTGAGTAACAGACTTCTGGACACGGGGCCGTGTCCGCTGGACACGGGGTCGTGTACAGCCCGCTGTTTGCAGTTTTGTCCGAAAACATTTCTGTTTCGTGCTAATCTTTGGTGTATTCTTTCAGATGCCAAAGTTCACAAGGTTCAATGCAAGTGAGCTTGATGCAAGGGCAAGGTATGAGGTTCTTCAAACAAGACCCGAAGAGTACCCCAGGAGAGCTTGCACGGAGCTGTTAACCTTGGTAAACCAGCTGAACTGATTCAACAACATCGTTACGGGGCCACTAGCTGTTGCATTAAACACTAGGCTTCAGTCGGTGCATCAATGTACCATGGAGTTCTACAGTACCTTCAACTTCGATTCAAGGTGTGACCCATTTGACAATACTGGGGTTGTATTTCGGTGTGGAGGAACAATGTACTCGATCTCCATGGCACAGTTTGGAGCCATAATAGGTCTATACCAAGAAGAGGAATCGGGAAACGAAGAAAATACCGGGGGATTACGAGACTTGGAGGGAAATGAAAGACAAGCCGCATGGGCTCAAATCGGTGAAGGAATCTACGACCCTCGTAGCACCAAGAGTACGAAGCTGAGGGATCCACTCTATCGCTACATTCACAGGATCCTCACCTACTCTCTAAACCAACGTCACGACAGTAGTGGTGTTGTAGGGTTGAAAGATTTGGTTGTCCTCCACTGTATCCACAACCAAAAGCCTCTTGATGTTCCGTATCTCCTGTTAAGAAACATGCATCTCAACCGCCTTGCTCGAGCTCCAACACCTATCTTCTTCGGAGGATGGGTGTACCGTCTTTTTAAGCATTACACGCGAATTCCAAGAGCCTTTGAAAGAAGCCCATGGTCGGGACGAGTTGACTACCACATTTGCCGAGCCATGAACTTACTCTATGAGGCGGAAGACGGAACAGTGAGTTTCCAAAGAACGCAAGGCTATGCATGGAACCCACAGGAGGCCCTAGTTCTTCACGCACCACCTCCCCACCACCAGTATCCACCCCATGGTGATCCGGGTCAATCCTCCTCACAAGGAGGTGGTTTTCCTAATTTTCAAAGCTTACATGATCTTATGCAGGAAAACCTCATGTGTACCAGGAACGCCTACAACCTCGCCAACAACACATACCACCGGGTCGGAGCTATTGAACGCAACATCAACGATATACAAGACGATATCGGCAGCATCCGGGAGTACATGGCGGGGCATGGGGATGGAGGTGATGATAGCGATGAAGATATGGAGTAGAGGGTTTGGAGGAGCAGGAGCGGGTTGATGGCGAGCCCACAGGTTTAAGTCCCTTTATCTATCGAACGATTGGTGGCCAGCGTGCCAGAAGTTGAACAATTTACTTTCCTTAGACACTTTTATTTTCCGTTTTATTTTTCTTTTACTTTATGCTTGGAACAATTAACTGTGGTAATGTAGGATGTTTGTGTTGCTTGGCGTGGTATTAAGTGATGAAACAGGTACAAACCAAGGCTTGGGGTGCTAAGCCTCAGCACTTATAGGGCCAGGATGGAAAAACCGGAGGAAGAAACCTGTTTTTCAGGCTTTCAGACTGTCCACACGGGGACGTGTCCAGCCAACACGCCCCCGTGCTCACCTCCCAGACCTGCTGTATGGCTTCTGTTCTGCAGAATTTTGTCAGACACGTGGCCGTGTCCAGTGGACACGGGGCCGTGTCCACCTTCTGTAAGTTCTTGTTACTGGCATCTGAACACGGGGTCGTGCCCACTCAACACGGGGCCGTGTTCAGTGCCCAGTAACACAAATTTTTGCTTTTTAAACACTATTTTACACATCTAATCAACCTAAAAATTTATTTTTGGGACACATTGAGGACAATGTGTAATTTAAGTGTGGGGGGGATGCTAAAACTTTGAATTTTGCAAGTCCTAAATACAAGCCTTACACAAAACTCTATTGGAACCGCTAATCACCCCAAATTTTTTTCAAAAATTTCATTTTTTTTACTTGTCTAGGTTTAACTCGGGAAATTCAAGTTCTAAAAAAGGTTATATTTTTACAAATTTACAACCGATAGCGTAGTGATAAAAAGAACCAACATAAGAAAATTATGAAAAGGCATAGCAAACTTATTTAAAAATTTGATTATATATACTTGACCACATAAAAACCCATTCCCACAAAAGTGAGTTTTGAGCCTTTATTGAGCACACAATTACATATCATTTGACTAAATGCTCATTTTTCGTTTCTTGTGTGAATAGCCGCTTGGTTCTTACGACTCTAGAACTTGCCATGACAATACATTCCCGGTCCTTATCAACTTAAACCCAAGTAAGTAAATGATGGAGGCATTAGGACTAACCCTTTTTATTTCTACACCATTATTTTTCTTTTTCTTTTACCACCTACCCAAAAATCCCCCTAGTTAGCCCCTTTGAGCCTAAACCTTTTCGTTTCATCACCCAAACAAAAACCCTTTTACCCACCAAAACCTTATTCTTTTTTTAACCCTTTATTTTAGTAACAAGTTCGGTTCTTCGTGAAAAAAAAAATGTGTGTGATAATGATGAAGCAAAAAAGAAAATAAACAAACAAGTTAATCAAAAATAACTTAGTTTGAATAAAAGCTTCATCAAAATAAAAAGTTGCAAAAAAAAAAAATACGAAAACCGACACTTGTTACGCTTTTAGCCCTTTTAGTTCAAGTGTGGGGGTATTTGATGTGTGTAAAATGCAACATATAAATTACATCAAATGAGGCATAAAACTAACCCTTTTTAAGTACTAATATTGGAAAAAGAGTGTTTTTGTCTTCCTTTTGTATTTTGAGGATTAAATGAGCTCAAAAACGCAAAAGAAGCAAAAAGACAGCTAAATCCAACATAAATACAAGAAAAGGAATATTAGTGGACTGCCCGAACCCTCAACGGCACCTTCCAAAGCAAAGTAGAGAAATCAGAAGACTGAACACGCCCTGTGCTCAGCCAGCACGGGGCCGTGCCCAAGAAGCAGCAGAAAAGACAAATCTATAGAAGCTTCTATTGCCCATCACGGGGCCGTGCTCAGCGGACACGGGGGCGTGTCGAAAGTACAGCAGGCGCATTTATTGTAATTGCGAATTACAGTTAATGAGGAGAGAGATTGTCAGACGGACACGGGGCCGTGCCCAGCGAACACGGGGCCGTGTCCAGCTCTCTGTTCAGCCTATAAATAGGAGTGCTTGGATTCATTTCATCTCATCCCTTGGCACACCACCTCTCTCACACTTCATCCACCACCCACCACCATCACAACACCATCATCCACCACTATCATCCATTGTCCATCGTAGAGTGTGTGAGTCGTCTCGGGATCCAAGATTGATCGTAAGAGTTCTTGACAATCAAGGCCATGTTTGCTAAGTCTCTTACATCACTTGGTGAAGACAAAGTGTCTAGTATAATACTTTTTATTTCTAATCTTTTGCACTTTTTATTTGGTTTTGTATTAATGACTTTAATAACTAGTTACTTATGTTGAAGGTGATCTTTCCTTATCGTTTGTCCGTGGTGTCTTGGCATTATTTTACTGTCTATATAAAATAAAGGATTTTCACCATTCATATCTCCACGGTCTATATGGAGATATGTTGGCTACCTGGTAGGGGGTTAAGGGAACGGTTTGGTAAAGGTCTTGCCATTGTTCAGCGTTTAGAGGTCCTGCAATGGACCTGGGTCAAATTTAGTAGGACCTCCTTCAATACTTCACGGTATTGGATGGCGGGGGTCCAAACTCTTTGATCCCCTCATAAGTTAACTACTATTAATGCTATAACCCGGCTATTTAGGACTGTATCCCTGCTGACTCAGACTACTTAGCCGAGGGTAACGTCACCGCCAAAAGCGGGGCCTACCACAATACTGCATTAATAACTTAATTCATTATCTTCCAATAATCCACCCTTTTAGGATTGTATCCCTGCTGACTCAAACTACTGGGGTGAGGGTAACGTCGCCTTCAAAAGAGGGGCCTACTACAATAACTAAGATAATCTCTTAATTATGTGCAAAAGTGCGGAAATAATCAAAGGTTATACTAGATACGAGTCGGAACCAAGTGATTCATCTTGTCTATCTGTTTTTCTTTTATTTTTATTTTCAGCATTTTAGTTAGTTTTATTTTTCTTAGTTTAAAACATTTTTTCTAAACTTTTATTTTGGTTAGACGTTGAGGATAAACCGGTACTAAAAGCTCTTGTGTCCTTGGACGACCTCGGTATCTTACCAACGCTATACTACACTCAACGATGGGTGTGTTTAGTGTTAGTAAAATATCGTGTTTTATAAATTTAAAACTTGGCTAAAATAAGTGTTAAAAAGGGCTTAAAATATACACCTAAAATAAGTAACACTTCGCACGCATCAACCTTCCGAAGAGCCAAGAGACAAGATGTGGAAGCTTGAAAACGTTTTTGGACGATCAGAAGGGCCACGCGGCCCACGTGGCAGATAACAAGACCTGAGGCGGGCCGCCTCAGGCGCCCAGAAGCAGAATACGGGGACAGACCCCTGGAAACGCGCAGAATCGATCCTAAACGACATTTTAACATGGTGGGCGACCCCTAAACTGTACTAGGGCACTAGAGACACATGTTGGATGGTTGTGGTCGATCATAGAGTTATGTGTCAACATATTGTGGTGGAATTTTCACTATAAAAGGCCATGTAGTGCCTCATTGTTCTTCACATCATTCAAGTGCACTTCTGGTCGATTCTGGAGCTCAAGCCTGCTTCCAACTGATCATATCTCGTGCATAGGACCCTTGTAAGTCTGCTAGTCCTTCTCTAATTGAGTTTAGCTTAGTATTTAGGCTAAAAGTCAAACCGTCGTAATTACGGTTTGACTTCGAGATTAGTCAATAATGGCTCAGTCATATCTCGAATTAAAAGTAGTTATAGGTAGGTATTTATGTGGGTAATAAAACCTCAAAAGGGTTTCCCCTGATCACCACTCTAACCAGGTCAAAAGTCGGGTCAAACTAGTTTAGAAAAAGTCAACAGGAAGCTTAAAATGTCATTTACGCATAATTAACATTATAGACCATATACAACCTGTTTGATCATTTTTATAACTTAGTATTAAGTGTAAGAACATGTCTAAACATGTTCAACCCGACAATTTCCTGTTTAGACCCGGTTCGGAACCGAAAGTCACATAGTTTGACTTTCACTTTGACTTTCAGTTCTGACCCGTTTAGGCATGTTTTAGAAATGCCTCAGAGCTTTAATTGGACTAGGTTACATGTTAGAACAACCCTCTGTGATTATACACCTTGGTTCGTTAGTTATCCAATTAATATGCACGTTTCCGTTAATTACCCATATGTTGACCATTATGCCCTTATTACCTTAAAACGTGATTTATGAAAATGTAAAAGTGTAGAAACCTTAGTTACTGATATATAAACTTGTATGCAAAGTTTGACATCAGTTTGACTTGTAGATTAAGAGTTATGCTCATTATCGCAAAATTAATGCTTTATGTTAATAAAATGGCGCAATTAGCGTATAGCCTAGTTAAACATACTTTTTGGTATCAAATCTTTTACTCACTGATGAAATATATTATTTTGGGATTTTTAAAGATTTTTAATTAATTTTAGGCTGAGCATAACTAGTAGGCTTAATCCGGTAATTGTCGGTTTTGCCCTTACGGGCCATAAAATGAGTTTTACATATCTAAACGACTCCAAACCTTTTGCTACTGATCATATATGATAAATAAATTATTTTAAGCGTTCTGGAAATATAAAAATATCAGATTTAAGTATCGAACCCGGAAATGGCCTTTAATCGCCTTATTAAGCGTTTTTAACGCAAAGTATGTATCAAAATTATATTGGACATACCCGGGTTGATACCTACTGATATAAGAGGCAAATTATAATAATTTAACAGTAAGCAAAGGTTGATAACCTCAGACTCCAGTTTTGAGCCTTTCGGCTTGTGTGAAATTACCAAAATACCCCTACGGGGCATAGTTTGGTTAGAAATGATAAGTTTCACTTATATGCTTTAACCTACTGATATAACTTAGCAAATTAAGTATATTTGCTGATTACATCAGACCTATAACTCAGGTTGTTACTTAAACTCTTTTATAAACTTTTAAATGACCAAACTACCCCTACGGGGCCTAGTTTGTGTTTAAACACGTTTCGGGCATAATGAAAGACATCTTACTGATGTCACAACATATTTGAGGCATAATTAACTTAGGAAACCTGTATATAGCTCTCATGAATACCCGTCACGCTTATTACGCGTACGGTTCGGTTTATGTAACAAGTTTACATAAATTAGCCGAAACGGGTCAAACCTTAACGGTTTTATCTCAAAATCCAGAATGTGAATAATAAACCCATATTAAACAAGTCTTCAAACTTGTCGGGTCTAAATCGCATTCTATCCGGTCTTCGCTTAATCGTGCGTACGAACCGTATCTTTGGAACTAGCCGGTCTAAGCTTAAGCTTAATTAAAGACCTGTTAGGATTCTAATAGGTTATTATAAAACCTTCGTTCCAGATTAGGAGGACCAGTAAAAGCTACGTGCATTTTTCTAATTGTGAATTATACTTTGCTCAGGTAAATACTTTTAACTTATTTTCCCTATACGGGCTTGGGTTACGGTATATAGCATACCGCTTGATCGGGCATCAAATCTCCACCATTAAAGTGGGTAGTTGAATAATTTGATCGGCTCGTTTAAACAGTCTTGTTTACTTTACAGCCTTTGGGGGGTTAATGACCATGTCCCGGATATCCTTGGCATCATCTTACGAGATGGCCACGACCTGAGCACGGGGTGTAGGCGTACACCTGTCAGTGTATAACTCAATAATGTGGTGTGTCTATTGATCTTTAACCCGGACAAGATCCGGGCTACTGAACGCATAAGTAACATGTAATTCGTTCACAAGATTATAATATTAAATAATTCTCCCAAGTTAAAAAGATTAATTTTGCCTCTGTGCATTTTAATCAAATTATAAAAGATATTTTATGCCACGTGCATCCAAATCAATTTTCTTAAACCATTTTCAAAAATGAGTCGGTTGAATGTATTTACAAGTGTAAACTGACGTATTTTACAAAAAGGTTAAATGCAGGTACTATACGTAATTGGCTGGACATTCCTCCTTAGCATCAATAGAAGTCTCGCAAGCTTAAGATGCCTAAAGTCTGTTGAACTATTGCTTCCATTTTTATGTTCGATCCTTCTGTGGATAAACTTCCGAATATTGTGACATTTGATATTACAACAATAAATTCGGTTGTATCATATTTTAAATTTGCTTCCGCTGTGCATAATAATATTGTGTTGTTTGACTATTACGTTGCCAACCACGTCACGATACTCCCCCACCGGGCCCACCGGTGACACGTGGAAATCGGGGTGTGACAGGGGGGGGGTTAAGGGTAACATTTGCAACCAAATTGTAAACATAAGTTAGATTTCAAGTATTATGATGATATATGTTAGTTAGTTGCTTTTTAGTGGGTGTTATGGTTAACGGGGACCACGACTAGTCAAGAAATAATAAAACAATGTGTTTGGGAAAAATTTAGTGTCCCGGGTAATGTCCGGTTGTCCGGTTAGACACCGTTCTGTTAAAGTGTTTAACTAGTCCGAAAAATGTCTTATATATATATTTTTGTAACGCTATTTATTCCCGGCACTTAGGAAAGCATATTGGACCATTCTGCCATATTTTTGTACTCTACTAGCATATTACATTGCTGAATTTTATTAATGAATGCAGAATTCTGCATTTAAAGTGTGTTTTTGGCACTTCCCGGCACTGTAACTATCACCTAGTGACGCAGTCTTATGGTCCTCACTTCCCTACACTCCAAACTAGTGTAGTACCTTGTCCCTGGCTCATTCTGGCCTTAATAACATTGTATGTTTATGTGCTGGCATTGTCAGCATGCTTCTGAATTGTCTGTTCGGTGTGCTAACTGTGCTTTGTGCATCAAGTATGTCACTAAAGTTTGTGCGTAATAAATGGAGTGACTGTATGAAATGTGATGCATATGTATGTATGATACAAAAATCATAAAGCATTTCAAGTTGTCAGTTGTAATTAAGCACAGTCATTAAGCACATAATTAAAATTAATTAATTGTACAGTACCTGTAATTGTGAGGGTTGTCACATTCTCCCCCCGTTAAGAAAATTTCGTCCCGAAATTTTAGGTTCTGCTTCTAGTTGCAGGGGTCTTGGGGAATAAATGTGGGTACTTGGCCTTCATACGATCCTCATGTTCCCATGTGAATTCTGGTCCATGTCGTGCATTCCATCGAACCTTGACGAGCTTGACACTACTCCGGCGTGTTTTGTTAACCTTCCAATCCGTAACCTCAACTGGTTCTTCAACAAAGTGGAGTGTGTCGTCAACATGAACCTCGTCTGTAGGAATGACAACTGTGTGTTGAGTTGGACTCTTTTTCAAATTGGATACATGAAATGTATCGTGAACGCCATTAAGTTCAGCAGGTAAATCCAACTTGTATGCTACGAGACCAATTCATTCCAGGATTCTAAATGGACCAATGTATCTGGGGTTCAACTTCCCACGCTTCCCAAAGCGTGCCACACCCTTCCAGGGCGAAACCTTTAATAGTACCATATCTCCCACCTCAAATTCCAGAGGTTTTCTCCTGCGGTCCGCATAACACTTTGTCGATCACGAGCCGCTTTAATGCGTTCTCGGATCTGCAAAATCTTGTCTGTTGTTTCCTGAACCAATTCGGGACCAACTAGTTGTCTATCACCCACGTCAGCCCAACGAATCGGTGATCTACACTTACGCCCATAGAGAGCTTCGAACGGTGCGGCTTGAATGCTTGCATGATAACTGTTATTGTATGAAAATTCGACCAATGGTAGGTGAGTGTCCCAACTTCCATCTAAATCCATTACGCAAGCTCGCAACATGTCTTCTAAGGTCTGAATTGTTCGTTCGCTCTGTCCGTCTGTCTGCGGATGAAAAGCGGTACTCAGATTTAACTGAGAACCAAATGCTTCTTGAAAGGATTGCCAAATCCTTGACACGAAGCGTCCATCCCTATCAGAGATAATTGAGAGAGGCACTCCATGTCGTGCAACAATCCCCCTCAGGTATATTTCAGCAAGTTTACTCGTGTTGTCTTTTTCCTTGATTGGCAAAAAGTGCGCAGACTTCGTTAGACGGTCGACTATTACCCAAATCGTATCATGGCCCTTAGGCGTCCTTGGTAATTTCAATATGAAGTCCATGGAAATCTGTTCCCATTTCCATTTAGGTATTTCAGGTTGCTGCAGAAGACCTGAAGGCTTCTGGTACTCGGCTTTCACTTTGGTGCAAGTTAAACATTTGCTAACATATACCGCGACATCGCCCTTCATTCTTGGCCACCAATATAAGTCCTTTAAATCTTGGTACATTTTATCCGCTCCGGGATGAATCGAGTACCTTGACTTATGAGCTTCGTCAAAAATAACATTTCTCAACCCTCCAAACAAAGGAACCCAAATTCGTTTCATGAAACACAACGTTCCTTCCCCGTTTGGCACCAACTGCTTCTCCATCCCACAGAGATATTCATTTTCAATATTTCTTTCCTTGAGTGCTTCTCTCTACGTGGCACGAATGCGCAATGAGAGGTCCGTTTGAACGATCATTGCTAAAGCCCTAACCCTTATTGGCTTGATCCTTTCCTTCCGACTTAGGGCATCGGCGACCACATTCGCCTTCCCTGGGTGATACTTGATCTCACAATCGTAGTCGTTCAACAATTCAACCCAGCGTCTTTGTCTCATGTTAAGCTCTTTTTGATCGAAGATATGTTGCAGACTCTTGTGATCAGTGAAGATTGTACATCGTGTGCCACATAAGTAATGTCGCCAGATTTTCAAAGCAAACACCACTGCGCCCAGTTCTAAATCATGAGTGGTGTAGTTTTTCTCGTGGACTTTCAGCTGGCGAGAAGCATATGCTGTGACCTTCTGTCGCTGCATCAGTACGCAGCCTAAACCTTGACGCGAGGCGTCGCAATATACCACGAAGTCGTCCGTGCCTTCGGGTAGTGATAAGATCGGTGCGTCACAAAGTTTATTCTTCAATAACTGAAATGCTTCTTCCTGTTTGTCTCCCCAATCAAACTTTTTATCCTTTTGCGTGAGAGCAGTCAGAGGTTGAGCGATTTTTGAGAAATCCTTAATAAATCTACGGTAATACCCAGCCAACCCTAGAAACTGTCGAATCTCGGTCGGTGTCTTTGGAGTTTCCCAGTTCTTGATTGCCTCGATCTTTGTGGGATCTACATGAATCCCGTTTCCATTAACCACATGACCAAGAAACTGGACTTCACGTAGCCAGAATTCGCACTTCGAGAATTTCGCATACAATTTCTCCTTCTTAAGCAGTTCTAAAATAGCCCTTAGATGATGCTCATGTTCTTCTTTTGTTTTTGAGTAGATCAGTATGTCGTCTATGAACACGATCACAAACTTATCAAGATAGGGCTTGCAGACTCTGTTCATCAAATCCATGAATACCGCTGGTGCGTTCGTCAACCCGAACGGCATAACCAGGAACTCGTAATGTCCATAGCGAGTCCTAAAGGCCGTCTTTGGGATACTCTCCTCTTGTATCCTTAACTGATGATATCCTGATCGAAGGTCGATCTTTGAATAAAAACTTGAACCTTGTAACTGATCGAATAGGTCATCGATCCTTGGAAAAGGATATCTGTTCTTAATTGTCAACTTGTTCAGCTCTCGGTAGTCAATACACATGCGAAAACTACCATCTTTCTTCTTAACAAACAAAACTGGAGCTCCCCAAGGCGAGAAGCTTGGTCGGATAAATCCTTTGTCTAACAATTCCTGAAGTTGCGTCGATAACTCCTGCATTTCCGAAGGCGCAAGTCGATAGGGTGCCTTAGCTACAGGCGCGGTGCCTAGAACTAAGTCAATATGAAACTCGACTTGTCTTGGAGGCGGAAATCTTGTCAAGTCTTCTAGAAAGACTTCAGGATACTCCTTAACGACTGGAATGTCTTCAAGTTTCGGCTCAGCGGCTTCCTTATCCACGATGTGTGCCAAGAAGGCAACACATCCCTTCTTCAAACATTTTCTAGCTTTTAGACAGCTAATAATCCTTAAAGGC
Source organism: Helianthus tuberosus (assembly GCA_030545235.1). Taxonomy (NCBI): domain Eukaryota; kingdom Viridiplantae; phylum Streptophyta; class Magnoliopsida; order Asterales; family Asteraceae; genus Helianthus; species Helianthus tuberosus. The sequence continues at coordinate 67,292,687 of CM060440.1, forward strand.
GTATCACGCTTCTCTCCGTGGACAATAATCGTCTCTCCATCCATCATCGGGATACGAATGGTCTTCTCATGACATACAATTTCAGCTTTGTTGCTTGACAACCAACCCATCCCTACTACCACGTCGAAGCTTCCCAACTCGACTGGTAGTAGATCTAGTGTGAACTCGTGCTCTCCCAATTCAATCATTCACCCTCTGATGACTTCATTCGTTTCCACTAGTTTTCCATTGGCTAGTTCGATTGAGTATGTGATGTCTAACTTACTAGCAGTTAATCCAAGTATTTTCTTAAATTCTAGTGATACAAAACTATAATCGGCGCCAGTATCAAAAAGCACAGATGCAAAGCGTTGGTTAATAGGGAACGTACCAGTGACAACATTCGGGTCCTGGCGTGCTTCCCTTGCTCCAATATTGAATACCCTTCCACGAGCTTGATTGAGTTTTGGGCAATCTCGTTTGAAATGCCTGCTGTCTCCGCAATTAAAGCATCCCGGCCCTTGGCCGTCACCATTCCCATTTCCTTGATTGTTGTTGCGGTTCCCACCTTGATTACCACGATTCCCAGAATTATCCCTATTACCATTCCTGCCATTGCGGTTTCCATTTCCGTTACCTCCTCGATTGTTGTTCCTATTACCAAAACCTCCTTGGCCACCCCGGCCAGCACCAACCCAGCAAGTATCTTTCAAGTGACCAATTTTCCCACAAGTTTCACATTTTCTATTTCTGCACTGACCAGCATGATGATACTGGCATAATTCACACTTGTGCAGAGTGCCCATGTAGCCTTTTCCTTTTGCTCTGGCCGGTGTGCTAGTGTCACCCTTCTTGTTCGAACTGCTGGTACCCTGCTTAAAGTTGGAGAATTTTCGTTTGTTTTCTCCAGAGGGCTCCACATGGGTTTCCTTCTTTTTCTGATCAGCGTTGGAAAACTTGTTTAGCCTGATGGCTTCCTCAGTCAGAGATATGCTCAAATCGATGGCTTCAGTAATGGTTGACGACTTCGATGATGTAACCATACTCATAATCTGAGGTGCTAATCCCTAGATAAAACGCTCCACGCGTTTAAATTCGGGCGTGACCATATAAGGTACTACGTGGGACAAATCATGAAACCTTTGAACATATTCGGCAACTTTTGGGCCTTCCATTTTTAGGTTCCAGAACTCCGTTTCTACCTTTTGTACTTCAGCCCGCGAACAGTATTTCTTCCTCATGAGCTCTTTCAGCTCAGCCCACGTTAATGCATATGCCGCCGCCTCTCCCAATGTTTGCACTTGCAGGTTCCACCACGATAGGGCACGATCAAGAAAAAGCCCTGAGATGTATGTAACTTGTTGATCGGGAGCACACTTGCTCATCCTCAAAATAGAATCTGTCTTTTCTGCCCATCTGAAAAATGCAACAGCACCTCCAGTGCCGTCAAAGTTTAAGGGCTTACAGTCGAGGAATTGTTTGTAGGTGCAGCCTGTCCAAGCAATGTTATTCATAGAAAACATTAGCATTTGCACATGAAATGTCCAAATGTAGTGTAATGTGTCTCGAGTGACTTAAACATTACCATGTGGCGGGTTATTGTTGTTGTTGTTTGAGTTATTCCTGCTTGTTTCAGGACGCGAGGCCTCATAATCAGCTATGGCCTTTGAGATTTGTTCCTGTAATTCCGCCTCTGTGGTGGGTAAATGTACAACTCTTCGTGGAGGCATCTTCTAGAAGAAGATCATATTGATCAGGTCTTAGTAAGTATAGTACGTAAATATTACGCGTATGTAATAACATCCATCAACACAATAACACATAACATCCCATGTTATAATAAACAATAAATCAACAATGCATGTAATGAGAATACTACGATTGAGCTATTATATAATCAAGACCACAATACAATGTTTACAAGTTTTCCAAATGTATCGTACATCCCCAAAAGAGACTAAGGGTCACAATGCCCTTTTCTGAACTGTCTAGCCGAATACAACAACCAAAAATCAAATATCTAAAGTCATGATGTCAAAATGCGGACTTCAAAATGCTGTATAGTCTGGCTCAATCGCTGTCTTCCCACCAAAATTAATCACTACCTGCAACAGACCAAAATGTAGCTATGCTGATGGCGGAGGAGGAGGTGGAGGAAAAGAGAAAAACAAACGGCGCATAAGCACCCAGTCCTCCTCCAAGGCGTGGACAACTCGCAGCAGATAGGCAATCTACTGCTCTGGTGTAAGGAAACGAACATCCGAATCAGGAGGTAGTGAAAGAGGAGTGTGTGGTACGGTAAAAGGATACTGACAATGGCACGGGGGACGTGGAGTCCTCTCTAACTCCTGAATGCGACGACTCAGTGCGTCCTGCTGTAGCTGTAGAGAGATGAGTATATCCTCTGTGGAGTATCCGACGTGAAATGGGTGATAAGGGTCGGATAACGGCATAACATTGGGCGAAGCCCACAGAAACGGCTCGCCCGAAGGTGCAAAGGATGGTGTAGTGTGAGGCAACTGAGACGTGACTGGTATAGCTGTCGTCATGGGTGGAACAAAACCAGGATGAGGAATCTGCGGTATAAACTGGCCATCTCCTGACATAAAAGGCTGTCTCGACGATCCCTCCCCAGGTCGTGGTGGAGGAATGTCCTGGAGGAATGTGATGGGGAGGTCAGTGCGATGGGTATCAGATGTGTGTGGGTGGAATAATGGCATATCAAGTGGTGCAGTAACAGGTACGGTAGGGGGAGTGACTGGTAACACATACGGAGGGTTGTCATCATCATCCTCGATCCACCCATTACGGGTATCAGCATAACGAGGGTCGATGTGAGTAGCAAAAGGTGCATGGTCAGCATGCACAGTGGCCGAATCAGGAAATAATGGTGCGATGTCTGGTAACTCAGCAAAGGCAGGGTCAGGCAGAGGTGCCAAGACTGGAACCTCAACGACTGGTGGGACAATAACGGGAGCATCAGCGTGAATAGGGTCAATAGCAAGGACAGGCTCTGGTACTATATTGGGCGCTGGATCGACAGGAGCAGGCTGATGATCAGCACGCATGTTAAGAATCTGATCATCAGGGAGAACAAGAGCCTCAGCAGGCTGCTCCTCAAGGATCAACTCGTCCTCCTTGTCTGAATCGTGATCAAATGGGAAAATGGGGTCAAGCTCGTCCTCCAACTCTATATCCTCATCATCGTCAATACCAGGGATGAAACCGAATCCCAGCGGTGGGACAGGTGCCTCGGACATGTCCGTATCGGAGTCGGTGTCAGTGGGGTATCGCTGTAACCCCAGCGCGTGAAGAGTAGAGGAAGCTACCGACTCAAAAGAATCTGGGACCGATGAATCAGAATGAACCTCCATATCAGGAATCTTAACCAACGGAAGAGCGACATCATCCGCAATCGGGGCCCCGCCCTCATGGTCGTCCTCAGGGGGACCCTCGAAAAGATCGATGTCGTCATCGGACACAACATCGTGTGGCAAATCCTCTACAGGAAATGCAGCAAGTGGAATGGGAGCAGGGATCTCCGCATGAGGTAGATCCCCAGCTGGAATGCCATCAGCTAGCTGTACGTCGTCACCGAAATCTGGCAGCGCGAAGGGCTAAAAACCATCATCATCTGTACTGTCCGTATCAGATGTGTAGACCTCCGGGTCTGAGTGCATCGGGTCGTCAGAATCTACCGGCACTGGGTCAGAAACTCCGTTCGACGAAGACATAGCGTCTGTAATAACACAACCACAAAGTGTGCACATACATCAATAATAGTCAAGTAAGTATATAAGTCATAATCAATGTATGGAAGTATTCATCCTTGTCTTCCCTAGACTATCCCACCCCAGTCTCTCAGACTGAACTCCCTAGTCTCTCAAACTAACTCCCTGGTCTCTATGACCAACCTCCCAGTCTCTAAGACCAACTCCCTGGTCTCTAAGACCAACTCCCAGGTCTCTAAGACCAACTCCCCCAGTCTCTAAGACCGAACTATAAATTTTGAAATATGTGTTTATGCCCTTTGTTTGTAAAATGTTTGTGCCCCGGATCTGGATTTTTAGTGGATGCAATGTAAAAATGTTTAAAACATTTTCGTGAGAGCCCTGATGATCATAGTCTAGACTCGAGAAGGAATCCTAGTTCGCTATGATCGAGGCTCTGATACCAAGCTGTCACACCCTGGCTTTTGCGGAAGCGTGGGTTTATTTGGTGTGACCTCTTAATACCATAACACCAATCATAACAATGCTATATGAATATAAAACACAAGATGTTCATCCATGCATTAAGTTTTGTAATACCATAACATAATTGTCTTGAATCATCAACCCAAAATAAGTTACAACATGACTTGTTTAAAAATGAGTTCCCAACGGACTCAACAAAAGACCATAAGTAAAACGAGGTTTGGAGACATGTGACCAGTCCAGGAAAGGGTTACAGTTCCCAAACCCTACACCCTTGGATGACATCTTTTATTTAAATACGCCGCTTAACGTGCATCGCCCGCCAGATCCTATCAATTCCCTGAAATACATGTAGTTTGAAAAGTCAACAAAAAGTTGAGCGAGTTCATGTGTATGTCTGTGTGTATAAACCGTTAAAGTACGTCCCAATGTAATAAAGTACGTCCCAATGAATAAAGTACATCACAATGTATAAATGTCCCTGGTATGTAGCAATTAAGGAAAAAGAGATCACCAATGGGTTGCAAAGCCACTGGTATGTGTGAAGTGATGCAGGAAAACTCAAACCTAGCAAATTTGTACCGGGCCTCGGCTGTAAGACACAGTCACCTCTATGGGTCACCCTGACCTCACGGGTGTGGGCTCGCTACACCCAAATAGATCTATCACTCATGTCCCTCGGTCCTACGACGAGGATTAATGGCTTTAAGTGTTGTACCCACCACTCACATGATCTGAGCGTCCAAACCCTCCTTAAGCTAACCATACCATGTATAAAAATGTCCTTAATAATTGTAATATGTATTTCACCCCCGAAGTTATAAAACTGAAAATAGTTAAGAGAAAAGGGGGACATGAACTCACTGTACTATGTCTCCTATATTGTAACGTCCACTCAAACTTGATCAGCTACCCGACGACCTACAACGTACTAATGTCCATTAGACGAACGGGTCGTGCCTTGCCTTTGTATTTACGTTTGAGTTACGATACTTCGATATTATTCCAAGTTATAACTTATAGTTAAAATAATAATTATTTTAACTTACATTATATTTTTAGGTCTTGAAATAATAGTTAGGCAACTATTCCGTATTCATACTTCTCAAGTATATTTATGTGCGTATTTCCTTCCCAAGGATGGGGGTATTTATACATGTATTTTGGTAGTTTAACGCCTTGACATTATATATTTTTAAGTCCCACTCTAGAAAAATATATAATAATTCATTTATCAAAAATAATATGTCCCAAAATATATATTTTCATGCTTTGTATTCAAATAAGGTTTACCCCAAAATATATTCATAAACGTATTTTCCGGATTTATAAGTGTGATGGTATTTTACTAAGTTACATTATTTTGTCCTAAATAATGTAACTAGTTCCCAAAATAAACAAATAATCACACAAGCGTTTTAGTATGAAATATATATTCTATATATATATTTATCGGTTTTTATTTCCGAAAACCCACCTCCGACACTTTGAAGTTTGTAATAAAACTCATGGCGAAGTTTACTTCCGAAAACAAGTTAACATAGTTTGTAAATACTTGTTAGAAAATAATTTTCTAAGTCTTGGGATTTTTAGAAAATTTCGCCAGAGTTTCCCCTAAAACGGGAGTGTCCAAGCTAATAAGCATATCGTTTTCTTTCGAAATCAATCAACAATCATCAACAATCAATCTTTACATTACCAAGAGCAAAGATATATGTTTTACACCCTAATCATGAACTTAATATATTTTGAAAACGCGTAGTAATTTAGCGAAGCTTTTAGTAAACTTAGTTATCTTCCGAAGTGTGGTTATTCCTTTAAAAATCACTTTCTTAAACGAGTTACGAGTTTACAACTTGTAAACAATACGAGTTAACGTTTCCCGCGCGTTGCTGCGGGAAGTTAACAAATAAATTATAAGTGGTTTTTTCAAATGCAATTTTTCACTTAACTTTGAGGATTAAAACTTAAAATGTAGCATATCAAAAATAAGACCCATACATCTTCTAGTGAAGTTTCTAACTAATCATTGACTCCGATTTTATCAAAAAGTCAATGATCTCATCATGGATTGTAGAAGAACAATCCCATTTTCTTCTTCTGTGTTGTGTTAAATTCACTGTTTTCTTCTTTTCAACAAAGCCAAATGAGTAAGCGTTATATCTTCGACGGATTTATTATGTATATAACTTACGGTATCTGTATTGTGTACAATAATTCTAACAACATATGGAAAATTCAGTAACAACAAAAGTTAATTAAATCAACAAAAATAGAAAGAGATTTGAAACAACTCGTTAAATATCAAAAAAAGTTTGCATTTAAACACATCCTAAACTTGTAATGTCGAATTAAAACTATTAAAAAAGTCCCCAATTTCAAGCTTCGTAATTGAGATAAAAAAAAAACGGGATAACACAAAAAATTGGCCAGAACTCAAGATTGTCATTCATTCTCTAATTAATATGCGTCAACAACATATGAGAGTCAAATAAATTGGTATCGATTTGTTGCGATTCAAAAGAAAACAAACTGCAAACATGAAAAGGCATATGCTTGGTGTGATTGAACAAAGTTAAAATTTTAAATGGTGCAAAAAGTTAACGCAATATTACTTTGTACATGCAAGTCTAATAAAAGAAACATACCGATAAACACGGTAACGGTATTGATTTGGATCGTGGAATCGGAATTTGTAACTATATGTTTACGCGTTGTGGAGCGCCGTTACATTGCTACACGCAACATCAAGTTGATACAAATATCAATAAAAATCTGCAATTTCATCAAAAGCCAAATTTATGGTAAACAAATAGATCTTGAAATGAAATTTCATAATCCATAAATAACATAACATACTAAGATGAGGGCATATTTTGAAAATAAAGAACAAATCTTTGATACGTTTACAATCATGAATCACCAAGCATATACCAATTTTAAAATCATGAGCATCGGTGAGAAATTAGAGACATTTGTTTCCAAGGTTGCCTTCAAAATTTCAACAATTTGGGTAAAATACTCCCTGCCAATCTTTGGAATTATTTTATGGGTTATACTATATCAAACAAATAATGGAATTTGAAAGTTAACAGTTGATGGCGATTGAATTGAAACGAAGCTTTTGTAATATATATTACTTGCGGTAGTTAATTTCTCCAGAAACATTGATTTGATGACGGGGTGGATAAAAAGAAAAACTACATCGAAGTTGAAGAGAGCAGTTTATAATATGTAAAAGAGAAAGGGATTTATTTGGTTTAAGAAAATGGAAGGAAAAAAATGAGAGAGAAAAGTTCGTATATGAGAATCGAACCGGCGTCCCAGAAGTGTTGAAGAGACACGACTACCACAACAATAGTTTATATTTTGTGTGAAGTTTTTTTTTATTTTGTATATAAGGGTGAGAGGGGCACTCCTCTCTTAGGGGAGTGACCTCTCTTACACACACCCAATCAGCACGCGCCACGTCAACTCCCCTCTTAAGTCCGCATTTTGCACTCAAACGTTGGAATCACTCCACTCACACAATTATTTTTTTATAAAAAAAAAAAAGAAAAAAATATGATTGGTGGAAAAAGGGTGGACCCACATTAACAACCAATCACCCCATCTCTCTCCTCTCTCTCAAGCGGTGACTACTTACCGAGCCAAACACAAACCGCGCGGTAAACCTTTGTTGGTGGCGGTGTACCCGCACGGTGAAAGGAGTCCCCGCATGCGGTCACCGAAGGTGCCCCGCTTACCCTAACAACGCGTTCGTAAAGAGATGTTGATATCTGAATGAACCGATGCCTATCTTGAATGAAGAGGTGCCTCTGGATGAAAAGATGCGATGACATGGTTAAGAAAACCTAAGTGGGTGTTTATGGAATAAAGAGTTTTCTAGAACAAAGAGTGTTTGAAATATGGATTTGAAAAATGAGGAAATTGGGGAAACCAACAGTTGCCTAAATAATAAATAAGGGGTCTTTGGGAAACAAACCGTTTATACAATATTAATATTATACCTTATCATAAATCATAAATATGGAATAAAGGTAATGAGCATTACATTAAAAATAATCTATACTATATAATAAAATAAACTAATATTGGGACACATGTCATTATTCTAGATCATCTTTAATTATAGATAATTATTATTTAATTTAAATTATTAAATATTAATTAAATTGACATAAATCTTATCGACTCATTATCTTTTTTTTATTAAAATTAATTATGTAAAGTAAATTTCCGTGAACACAAATCCTCACAAGAATATAATATTCTCTTTCTTATGCAAAATTAGATTTATTCAACCCGTACAATACACGAAGTTTTTTTTTTAAATATAACTTTTTTATTATTTAGTATATAAAATTACATTTCTTCCACCCGTGAATAAACATGTTTTTTTTTAAAATATAACTTTTTTATTGTTTGGTATATAAAATTACATTTATTCAACACGCACAATAAACGAGGTTTTTAAAGATATAATTTTAAAGATTTTTTTTAACAATAGATAAACCCGTGTAAAATTAAATTGACATAAATCTTATCGACTCATTATCTTTTTTTTATTAAAATTAATTATGTAAAGTAAATTTCCGTGAACACAAATCCTCACAAGAATATAATATTCTCTTTCTTATGCAAAGTTAGATTTATTCAACCCGTACAGTACACGAAGTTTTTTTTAAAATATAATTTTTTTATTATTTAGTATATAAAATTACATTTCTTCCACCCGTGAATAAACAAGGTATTTTTAAAATATAACTTTTTTATTGTTTTGTATATAAAATTACATTTATTCAACCCGCACAATAAACGAGGTTTTTAAAGATTTTTTTAACAATAGATAAAACCGTGTAATAAACATGGTTTTTAAAAATATAACATTTTTTATTATTTGCTATATAAAATTAGATTTATTCAGCCCGGTACAATACACAGAGTTTTTTTAAAATATATCTTTTTTTATTATTTAGTATATAAAATTATATTTCTTCCACCCGTGAATACATAGGGTTTTTATAAAATATAATTTTTTTATTGTTTGGTATTTAAATTACATTTATTCAACCTGCACAATAAACGAGGTTCTTAAGATATTCTTTTTTATTTGATATATTAATTATATTTATTCAACACGTGTAATAAATGAGGTTTTTAAAAATATATTATTTTTCTATTTAGTATATAAAATTATATTTATTCAACCCGTGTAATACACGGGGTTCTAACCTAGTAAAGAAATAAAGTGTACACATAATGGATGGCAGTGAAAACTCAATTGACACGCAAGAGACTTCATATTGACACGTAATGCATTTGTTAATAATTTATGCATGTAGTGGTAGTTATAAAATGGCAGTTTTGTTTCTTGAAATAGGGGCGGTGAGTTGCAAACCGTCGAATTCTTATTAAGGACGCATCGGTCATTATTGTTGACGCAACGGTTGAGTGTAGTAGGAACGCAACGGTTGGGCATGGTAATAAGTTTGGTTGGTAAATGTATTTCTAACCTAGTAAAGAAATAAAGTGTACACATAATGGATGGCGGTGAAAACTCAATTGACACGCAAGAGACTTTATATTGACATGTATTGCATTTGTTAATAATTTATGCATGTAGTGGTAGTTATAAAATGTCAGTTTTGTTTCTTGAAATAGGGGCGGTGAGTTGCAAACCGTCGAATTCTTATTAAGGACGCATCGCCGCATCGGTCATTATTGTTGACGCAGCGGTTGAGTGTAGTAGGAACGCAACGGTTGGGCATGGTAATAAGTTTGGTTGGTAAATGTATAAGAGTATAATTTGCAAAAATTAACTTCTTGAACTCTTCTTGTAAATAAATGTTCTTACACTTATTTTAGTTCTAAAAATAGTGTAAGAGTATGTAAAGGTTATAACCTTTTATAAACCTCTTCTTGAACTTGGTTTATTTAGAAAACCTCTTGTAAAACTTAGATCTACTTGATCATCAAGTTATTTTGTTCACTAATATTTCAAGAAAAATTATTTTTATTCAAGTTCATGACTAAACTAGAAGGTGGTTATTTATGTAACACATAACCACTTTCAAGTCTTTGTTAAATCATACTACTAAATTTTGTTTAACAAGACTTATGTGGTGATTAACATCACACGTCCAAGAATCATCATAAAAATAACAACATGTTTACTACAATATTATAACAACATCATTTCATCTTCAAGTTTCATCCATAAGTAAACTTTATGTAAGCTTCATGTAAACTTTTATGTTTCTTGTTCTAACTCTTTTAGTGTTCTTATGAATCTCAACATAATACACTTTTTAACTACACAAAGTAGACATAAATAAGAGTAAACCGAGACTTACTACTAGCACAAGGCTAGGGTAGAATCTAGTGTAGATGATGATGAGAAAAGTTGATGAAAAAGCAAGAACAAGGCTCCTTTGAAGTTCCACAAGTTCAAGCACCTTTGATTCACCTTCAAGCACTTAGATGAAGCTTAAAAATGGAAGAGATGGTGGTGGAATGGTGGTGATGTTGGCGGTGGTAGAGTGACCGAGAGAGGGAGAGAGAGGGAGGGTAAGGGAGTGTAAGATATGGAATGATATGTGTAAGAAGGTGCCATGCTTAAATAGATCATTTCACATATTTTGGTCATCCTCACAAGTAACTTATCTATTATAAAATGAGATTAAATCAAAGAAGCATGGTGTGGAAAATAAGTTGGTGATTTGGTGGGTCCATGGGGACCGATTTCAGTTTTAGGGGGATGGGGGGTTAAGGGTAACATTTGCAACCAAATTGTAAACATAAGTTAGATTTCAAGTATTATGATGATATATGTTAGTTAGTTGCTTTTTAGTGGGTGTTATGGTGAACAGGGACCACGACTAGTCAAGAAATAATAAAACCATGTGTTTAGGAAAAAATTAGTGTCCTGGGTAATGTCCGGTTGTCCAGTTAGACACCGTTCCGTTAAAGTGTTTAACTAGTCCGAAAAATGTCTTATATATATATTTTTGTAACGCTATTTATTCCCGGCACTTAGGAAAGCATACAGGACCATTCTGCCATATTTTTCTACTCTACTAGCATATTACAATGCTGAATTTTATTAATGAAAGCAGAATTCTGCATTTAAAGTGTGTTTTTGGCACTTCCCGGCACTGTAACTAGCACCTAGTGACGCAGTCTTATGGTCCTCACTTCCCTACACTCCAAACTAGTGTAGTATCTTGTCCCTGGCTCATTCTGGCCTTAATAACATTGTCTGTCTATGTGCTGGCATTGTCAGCATGTTTCTGAATTGTCCGTTCGGTGTGCTAACTGTGCTTTGTGCATCAAGTATGTCACTAAAGTTTGTGTTTAATAAATGGAGTGACTGTATGAAATGTGATGCATATGTATGTATGATACAAAAATCATAAAGCAGTTCAAGTTGTTAGTTGTAATTAAGCAGTCATTAAGCTCATAATTAAAATTAATTAATTGTACTGTACCTGTAATTGTGAGGGTTGTCACAAGATTAAACTGTTAACTTGACTTAGATACCGGATCATATTTTCTTCTCGTGCCTCGTACTCTCCGCTGACCTAGTTGGCGACTAGTAATGAATCAACATGAGCCAGAACGGAGGTTGCGCCAGCCTTAGCTGCGGTTTGGAGTCCTGCGAGAAGGGCTTCATACTCTGCTTCATTGTTTGAAGTTTTAAACTCGAAACGCAAGGCATAAGTATATTCTATTCCTTCCGGATCTATCAAAATTAAACCGGCTCCCGACCCTTCTTTACTGGAGCCCCCGTCTGTATACAGGTTCCATACCCTTGGGAGAGTAGACTTTTCTTTGGTGCTTTCTCCGGTCGGTACCTCTGTAAGAAAATCTGCCACAGCTTGTCCTTTTACCGGACCTCTAGTTCGGTAGGTAATATCGAAAGCGCTGAGTTCGATTGCCCATTTGGTGAGGCGTCCGGAAACCTCCGGCTTTCTGAGGATTTGCTGGATTTGAAGCTCAGTTTGAACTTCTATATTGAAAGCCTGAAAATATCTTGGGAGCCGTATGGATGCATGTACCAACGCGAGTGCCAATTTCTCTATCATCGGGTACCGAGTTTCATAATCTTTGCTGCGTACATAGTAAACCGATATTTGTGCTTGGTTTCAGTGTACCACAAGTACCGCACTGATGGCGAAATGGAAAGCGGAGAGATACACAGTGACGGTTTCTCCGGTAATTGGGGCAGTTAACGTGGGCAAGGACCCAAGACAAACTTTTAACTCCTGAAATGCTGAATCGGCCTCCGTCATCCATTCTATCTGACCCTTTCCAGTACGTTATTTCAATACGTTCATGAAGGGAATAGTCCGGTCAGCTGCCTTGGAGACAAAACGGTGAAGAGCCACTAGCTTACCATTTAGTGATTGGATTTCTTTTACTGTTTTCGGAGGCTGCATGGAAATTACGGCTCGAATCTTGTCCGGATGTGCCTGGATTCCGGACTGAGTTATCCATACGCCCAAAAACTTCCCTTCTTCTAAACTGAAAGAACATTTTTTAGGATTTAACTTGAGGTTGATACTCCGAAGCCGGGTGAAGGTTTCGAGTATATCATCGATCATGTTATCTTCAGCTTCGCTCTTGATGACCAGATCATCTACGTAAATTTCCAAGTTCCTTCCGATCTGATCCTTGAATGTTTTATCCATCAACCTCTGGAACGTAGCTCCGGCGTTCTTTAGCCCGAACGACATTTTAGTATAACAGAAGAGACCTTCATTTATTACGAACACCATCTTGTCCTCATCTTCCAAAGCCATTTGTATTTGGTGGTAACCTTTATATGCGTCTGAGAAGCATTTAAGGCGAAAGCTGGAAAGAGAATCAATTTTCAAGTCGATCTCCGTTAGAGGGTAGCAGTCCTTTGGACATGCATTGTTTAGGTCAGAAAAATCAACGCACATTCTCCAAGTTTTGTCTTTCTTTGTTACCATCACCGGGTTGGAGACCCATGTTTGATACCGCACTTCCCTGATAATTCCAGTGCTTAACAGCTTTCGTACGTCTTCGGAGATGGCTTTATGACGAGCTGGAACCATGTTTCTTTTTCTTTAAGCGACTGGCTTTGCCGAATGTGACACTTTCAACTTGTGCTCGGCCAAACACCGAGGGACTCCAACCATGTCAGAAGTTTGCCAAGCAAATACATCAAGTGAGCTGGACAGAAGGTTCCATAGTCGTTTTTTGGTACGATCACGGAGCTGGGCCCCAATGGCAATTTTTTGCTCCGGAAAATGTGGGTGAATAGCCCATTCCTCTGTAAGGAGGGTCGGAGGTTGCACATTACCCTCGCTTTGCCGTATTTCAGCTACGCATATGGTTGATTCGGAGTGTAAAGTTGCTACTCCTGCTTCGGTGGGAAACTTTAATGACCCATGAATGGTAGAGCTAATAATACCAAAAGAGCACATCCCTGGTCTTCCTAGTATGACGTTGTGGACGGACCTTGCTCCCACTACCAAGAATGTCAACTTGACGGTTCTGATCAGGCTTCCGGTACCCAATGTTGTTGGTAGAGTGATTTGCCCAATCGGCTGGACCACCTCTCCGGAGAAACTCACCAACAGCATAGATACTTGTGTCAGTTTTGCTTTAGTTTGCGAGGCCAATTGTTGGAAACACTGTTGATACATGATTTCAGTGGCACTTCCACTATCGACATAGATCCATCGGATTTTGTGCCCTGCGATCACCGCAGATACCATGATCGGTCCATCTTTGATTTCTCCGGGAGTGATTGGGGGGAAAGCGATTGGCTGTTGCATCCAAGCGGCCATATGATGATTGGTCCGCTTTATGCCCTGGTTATTCGCTTTCCTTATCATGCAGATTGCTGGTTGGATATTCGGGTTTTCTACCGAACTTCCTGAAGATTTTCCTTCCTTTACTTCCTTTACCAAATGCGACAGCTGACCGGATCGAACTACTTTTTCTATTTCTTGCTTTAGAGACCAACAATCGTCCGTATTGTGGCCTCGCGCATGATGGTAATCACAATATTTTTTGGAGTTCTTATCACCTGGATTCCGGAGCTTTGGTGGGGCGGGAAAATTTGCTCATTCGGCACTGAGAATTTCACTAGGAGTTTTGGAGAGGTCTGATAGGTTATAGAAACGAGATCCGGAACTCCTTCCCCGTTGAGGTCGATCATTTCTGCTGTAAGGATGAGATCGTCCTCTATTTCCGGAGGGAGTTTTATCAAATACGGAACCACCGTTTTTCTTCCAGGAGGACATTTTATGATCTGACTCCGGGGCTGGATTACATACGTTTTTTCCTCGAGCGAAAGCTCTGGCCCGTTCCATGAGTACTTCTATCGTCTTCGGGAGATTTTCGTGTAGCTTTTCGACGAACTGGTTATTCCGGACACCGTGACAGAATCCGGAGATCCTTAATTGGACCACGACCCCACTGATCTGCATACTTTCTCGATTGATACGATCAATGAAACTATCCAAAGATTCGCCATCTTTTCTTCGGATGTTGTGTACTTCGGTAATTTCTTTGGAGTAGTGCCTTTGCTGGCTGAAGTTCTGAAGGAACAACCTTCGGAATTCTTCAAAATCGTTGATCTCACCCTCGTTCAACGCATCAAACCATACCCGAGCAGCCCCGGTTAGTGTTTGTGCAAACATGAAACACCACGCCGGCATTGGCCATTGTTCCACACGTGCGGCTCCATCGAAATCAAACATGTGATCATCTGGGTCTGTGGTACCATCAATTTTTTTCACTGTTGTCGGCATTTTAAGCTTCAGAGGGAGCTTGGCGTGAGTGATGCGAGCACGAAAATTGGATTTAGCAGTCATGGAAACCGGATGATAAGGCTTAGTAAGCTCCAGATCATTGACTACCTCCATTTGTGCTTCATTTCATACCGTCACTGCTGGAGATGGTCCAGAAGAACCCTGTATATATCCAGTATAAGTTTTCGAAGTAACAACTGTGGAGAAAATAGGAGATGCGAAAGTTGTAGGACCCGTAGTCCTTACCGGAGTTTCATCGTGGAATAGCCTGGTTCGTAAACCGAGAATCTCTTCATCTCTAGCCTGTTGAGCTTTTAGCTGTCTTAGGATACTGGCATATTTGGAAAGGAATGCAGCATCGAATTCCGATTCTTGCGAAGTTGGTAACAATATGAATGGTAAAGTTGTTCTTGGTCCCGAGCTCAAAAGAGCTGAAACTGTAGAAACAATGCTAATCGGTGCTGTAGTTTGCGTACTAACAGCTATGGATCCCGGATTCATAGAACCCGAGGCCACCATAGATCAGTTCGTTGCTCAAGAAATTCACCAAAGTGAAGGACTGTGAGCTGTGAAATCGGATGGCGCCAATTGAAGATCCAAAGAATCGAGTTTATGCCGGAGCCAGTAATCGAGGGTTTGGATCTTATACAAGAGCTGGAGAATCGTCCTGCAAAACAGAAAACTGTTAGGCTCGCCGCAGAGATGGGAGGGCCCCTCTACGACCACCCTCCGGCGTGAGGATAAGTATTGGTAGAGAGAGAAAGTAGAGAGAGAAAATAAGGACGAAGGTTCAGAAAATCGTACTTGGCTTTGTACTTGATGGGGTATCTATAATGGTTAACTGAGATGACATCATTCGTCCAGACGCACTTGAGTGGAGGTTCGTCCTCGGAGTTATGGGGGAACGAACATCTTAAGAATGTCCGTTCAGGTATAGTCCGGTCCGGTCCAAAGGATCGTATCCGGCCTCGGATATGTATCTTCACCGATGATTTAATATCGCCTCTTGTGGAGCCCAACCCTTTATTACAACTCCTCTACCTGACCCGGCCCGATCCAAACCACCTTGTTCCGGTTTCACCACCAAAACATAACTAACCCCACTATCTTCAAGCCCAATTACCAAAGCCTCCAATTGGTCACTTGTAAGAAACTTTTGACTCCCAAAGCACACATACACCACACTCCCATCACCTTTCCCATCAAGCCATCCAACCACATCAAAATCCGAACCTGCTCACGCGTCATAGGATCCGACCCGCCAATTAAACTAACTGGCCCGACCCCAAAAACCCGCCCATGACCCAAAAACTTCCTTACATACTCCATATACTCACTCTCCAATGCATCAAATGTATTCACAACCCAACCCCAACTCGACTTATTTGCGATATGACCATCGATAAGCGCCTTCCATTCTGGGTCGGATTCCTTACCGATCCGAATCAATGAGGGAAGATGTTCCCATGCAAAACTAGGCGAATTCGGAAATTCACGAAAAACTGTTGTGTCCTGTGATCGAACCAATGAGATATTCCGACAACAGTAATCAAGAAGCAGTGGTAAGAACGCCCAGGTTGAAAAGAAACATATCCTGGGGATCCCCAGCTGGTCCGCTAAGTGTTGGGACCAGCCGAGGAAGAAGTCAGATATCATAGCAACAGGCGGGTTAAGATGGGCGTTAAACCCCTGGATGAGTGGGTCTTCTAATCTGGCCAGTGAGGTAGTGATGGGGATGTTACCATGGTTACCAATATCTTTAACATTTTCTACACCAGGGGGGAGGGTGGGGTGGGGTGGGAAGGGGAGGACTAAGGGTTGGATGTTGGGTGAAGAAGAGAGAAGTGGGCTCAAGATGGGGAGGTTTTTGGGTGTGACCAGGATGGTTATGGTTAGACCGTTGGTGGCTTGGTGGTGGGTTAGGTCTAGGAGGGCAAGCATGTGACCTTGGGCTGGATATGGGAACACTAGTATGTGTGAACCCATGGTGTGTGTGTGTGTGACAGAGTGGGAGGGGGTAAGAAGATATTATAGAGTTGGAATAAATGTAAAAACAACTTTGATTTTTCTTTCCTCGACAACAAAAGTCATGTCTACTCAACTTTACAAATGATATGGGTCCAAGGGTCCATATGTCTTCCACCTTGTTGCTGCTTGATTGTGATTTTTGAAGGGCAAAAACACATTGAAACATGTAATTTCTTTTTTGCTTTTTATGATAGCTAATTATAAACCAGTTAAAATACTCGTGCTACATAGTGGTGTCGGTTGGTAAAAGTTTGGTACGACACCAACACTTGGTGTAACAATTGAAAATGCTCAAGAGGATATTGACGGTGGTTATTGGGGTGATCAGGCTCACCTTATACGAATGTATTTCTCGTATCATATATAACGTGTAGTATGAATATTACGAGAGACACCATTGTTTTTTTTATGATTGACATCACTAGCTTCAAAAAAGAAAAGAAAATAACCCTGTTCGCATGAATAAATATATTTTTTTTACTAAAGAAGTAAATTATATAAACGTTTTAAATAATAAGAAAATATATAGTTTAAAAATCAAGCTCAATATTTGATTTAGTCTAATAGTGTGAGTTTCATTAGGGGAACACTAAAAATGTGGGAAACAGTGGGGAACCGACTCAAATGAACTCTGATTGGACTCATTCCAACCGCGTTGGAACCGGCTCATCGAACCCTAACCAGGATCTCTTAACCCTAACCCCTAAACTCTAAATAATTGGTTTAAGTGCACCTATGTTTGAAAAGGATCAATGGCGGACAAACTTTTACAAGTTGGGATTATTGGATGGAATTTTTAAAGTTGGGATTATTATCGGCCAACAGGTGAAACTTAGGATTATTAAAATCCAGTAACCCTTTTATATATACCACTGTATTACATTTTGGTTCGCTCTATACAAATTTACAACTATATCTATATGTACTAGCCCCACCACGCCAACATAAATAAATTAATATCAAATCTAAAAGTTAAACCCTAAACCGATAAATGACAGGCTGCTCGCGCCTCAATGTTTCATTTCGTTACCCTAATTCAAAAGTCTCCTTCTCTCAACGAAATTGTTCGTGCGATATGATCATTGCCTCGTCTGTCACAACATTGTAATTCATAAGAAAAATATTATGTCACAAAATGTGTACGTTTTTAAAGACATAAAAACTTGAGACCAAATGAAATCGGGCGACACAGTTGTCCAAATCGCTCAAACTTCGCTCAACGCTCGCTTGGAATATTTACTACTCGAAAAAAGTTCGCTTGATTTGAGGCTTGGTTTTAAATGAGCCGCTCCGCTCGGTTCGATTTGTAAACGAGCCAAGCACGAGCAAAGGTCTGCTCGGTTCGGCTAGTGAACAGCCCTAACCTGTATATATGGAATAAAATTTAAAATTCCAAGGATATATTGCATCTTGCGATCCGGTCCAGTTTGATATGGTCGAGCGGTGTAAACCATAATTCAAACCATTTTTGAATCCTAGCGACCAAAAAATAATAGAAAGACCAACCATGAAACAAAACAAATGAACAATTGGGCGATATATATTACAAGTATTATTTTGACGATCGCACCAATGAGGTCCATGCCCCTTTAGGGGGCTTGAAGCAAGGTGATACTTTCACTACCTTCCCTCCTTGTCGGGAGTGGTTTATGGGGGCCTTCCCCTGCTGAAGTGCTTAATCAGAAGGAGCGCAGACACGATAATTTGTATCGAGCTCATGTGTTCGCGAAGGCCAACCAAGTGTCTACCGGTAACCAAATAACTCATGAGTGGATTACCATGCACCAAATAACTAAAGAATTTGAGAAGGCCAAAGCTGATTTTACCAAGCAGAAGGCTGAGTTTGAGGCGGAGAAGAAGAAAGAGGAATGTGGCCTCATGGGTGTGAAGAAGAAGCTACATGCAAATGAGGATAAACTTGTTGAGGAGCACCGGAAGTGGCGCGAGGCGTGCGAGCGTGAGAACCAGAAGATGTTCGCCACGCGGACTGAAATCAACAACCTCAAGGCACGGGTTGAAGAATTGTCTAAGTCAAAAGCAGACTTCAAAGAAAAGTACGAAGCTGCTAAAGTGCACCACCAGCGTGCGGAAATAAATAAGATT
Organism: Helianthus tuberosus; assembly: GCA_030545235.1. Classification (NCBI taxonomy): domain Eukaryota; kingdom Viridiplantae; phylum Streptophyta; class Magnoliopsida; order Asterales; family Asteraceae; genus Helianthus; species Helianthus tuberosus. The sequence continues at coordinate 67,311,783 of CM060440.1, forward strand.
CGTACCGCCTCTATATGTGTTAAACAAATGAATGAAATTGAAAGATTAAACGACCTGTTATCTGCTCAGGAAGAGTTGAAAGAACAACTCGTCTCTAAGGATAGGGACATGGCTGGCAAGGATGTTGAGATCGCCGAACTCAAACGTCGCTTGCGCGAGTCAGAGAATGAGCTGGAAGCTGAAAAACAGAAGGCCGAGTCCCTTGAAATTGACCTTAAATCTGAAAAGCTAAAATCTGTGTCTGCCAAAGAGGCGCGCAAGGTTATCCAAGCGGCCTTAGATGTATCTCAGGACAACTATGCGGAGGTTCAAGCGACTGTGGAGCCATTTGTTAACAACTTGGAGTGGCTACAACAATATGGGATTGTGTATGTAAGCTACTCTTTACTTCCCTTAGATGTTTTGCTATAATTTTACTTACTAGCTTTTGTTTCCTTGGACAGGTGGCGAATTCGGTGTTGAACTCCATCGAGTTAGACCAAGTAGTTGCATCGCTTACCGTTGCATCACGCCATGTTGGCCACCGTGAAGGCTATGCTGAATGCGCGACTCAGGTTGAGGTTGCGCTTAATGTCCAGTGGGGTATCCGGCATTGTTCAGTTAATGAAGGGGCGGAGAAAGTTTTACACCAGGCTGAAGAAAATTACGATAACCTTTCTCTGCCGGTCATGGACTTGGTCTCTTATGCGCTTAAACACGATGATAATGTTACGTGCTTAAAGGCAATCTTTGAAGTACCTGAGACGCAAGACCTATCAGATGATGATGACGATGCCGGTGATGAGAGCGCGAAGTGAATCTTTACCTAGTTTGTAGGTTTTTGTAATTCAGGTTTTTAGTGCCTTGTACATTTTTACCTCTTTTATGTAATCGATGCGCATTTGCGCCTGTTAATATAAAGTGACATTTCTGCCATTTCATTGTCATGTTACAATTATTGCATGTGTTAGAAACTTTGTTTAGGTAGCGCGAATGAATCTAAGTGTGCTCATGTTTGAACATCGTAGCCCGATTCCGCACTTTGTTCACGGGAATCACGGAGGCTTAGTTCATGAGCTCGTAATTTACTGTAGTGTTTTTGGGCGTACTAAAAGTTGAACATGCTGTAACTTGAATGTACCGTAGGAAATAACAAGGAAAAAAGATGTAAACAACACTTGTATTAGTAAACTTGTCAAGTGCGCGGCTGATGTATTGCAAAATACATCTTTTATCATGTACAGTTTGTTCGGGTTTTAGTTAGGATTAGTTTAGTTTTAATTAGATAACTCGTACTTTTGATTCGTTTGTGTTTCGCAGGTATTGGTTAATAAAAGTAGCCAAAAAGAGGAAGAAAACGAGTTATAATATGCTAGAACCTAGTGCCGGATCATGAACGAGTGATATTAAGTGGAAAAGAATAAAAAAAAATCAAATATTGAGGCTGCCGTGTGCCGCGAGACTATTCCACTGACCGAGTGGACTGATCCGAGACGCCATGGGTCGCGACAAGTAAGCCGAAGCCACTGCGGGCCGTCAAAGGGTTAAAGCTCAGCAAATTGCGCAGAAAATTGGGTCGTGGGCCTTTTGAGAGTTATTTAAACAATGTTATTACATAATTAAAAACCCTAGTAAAAATCTAATCGATCATATGCATACATATATTTGTGGGGATGAATTAAAGAAGGAATAAAAAAGGCTGATGCGGACGTAAGTGAATTTATGGGTATTAGGCCTTTTATCAATATTTTATGCAATGTCATGATCATAATAAAACCCTAGTCCATATTATACATATAAAAATAAGCCTTGGACGAATATATGCTGGTGTGGACGAATTTTTATAGCTAAATCATACTTGATCGCATATATCATCAGTTGGCAAGAATTAAAGGGCAAGAACCATTGCAGAGCTAGGAGCGCATGAGTTCAAGACTTTACGGGTTTTATCTTTCCGAATTATTTCTTTCCTTCGTTCTAAGTTTTAATTCAAAGAATTCATATTTTAAACCTTGTTTATTTGTTTTTAAAGCTATGATACTTGGCTAAATTTCTTAGACTATCTAAGTTGTGATGAACTTTTGATTATAGTATGGTTTTTAATTAGATGTTAATGTGTTATATGAGTTTATCTTAAAAAGTAATAAACTATGGAATATTGATTTAGTGTTTATGTGTATTTAAACTTGTTTTAAATCTGATTACATGTTTCACTTGCGTTTTTGTGGATGTCTTCCATGTATGAATGCTAGTTAGGTCATGGACTGTGTGTTAGTGACTGGTTTATGGTTAATTATGTGGGTTTTTCCTAGGAACTGGGATTAAGGTTTTTAATAGGATTTAATATTCTACCAATCTTTATATATTGTCGGTCTGTCTTTATTGTTAGATTGCTAGGGTTTGGTGCTTCGTAAGAATACCTTTTTAGTATACCTTTCAGTATTTGCTTATGGAGTTAAATCAGATTTCTTAGTTGCCTTAGATTTTCAACCGTGAGGTAGTTTGTCACATTAGGGCACTTTTCTAGATAATTAGATAACCATAGGTGCCTTCCCGAGAATGGTTGGGGGTCCTGTTCGGTTTCTCTTAGGGTTTAGTATTTAAAGATCTCGGTTCCATAACACATTAGCTGTAACGCCCTGCGTTTCGAAACTTTATCTTTTGGCAAGTCTCGTCATACTTCCTACCTTGTGATGCTTAGTGAGACTATTTGAATCTTGATCGCGTTAAACTATGTGAAACTTTTACTCTATGTGATACTTCTGTGATACTTTTATATGTGAACAATATGATTCTCGACTCTTGATTCTTGAATCTTGTGATGCGTAAACAAGGTGAATCTTGACTCTTGTGATACTAGAAACTTGACATTTGATACTTATTGAACGAGAAACTTGATACTTATTGAACGAGAGACTTGATACTTATTGAACGATAAACTTTGATACTTAGTTGAACGAGAAACTTGATACTTATGTAACGAGAAACTAGCTTAAACGTAGACTTGAAACACGTAAACTTTTGTGTTAACCATATAACAATGTTATATAATGGTTACTCACAATAATACACAACGCAACACGTAACCTAGCTCGCAAAACGAACCAAAGTCGGAAAACTAGCAAACGGGTATTGGCTGTCTGAATGGACATCCGCTCGGACGACCATCCGCTCGGATGAACATTCCATGTTTCTAATCTCAGAAAGTGCTTAGCAGACGAGGAACTTCAGGTTCCCATCGAAGACTTGCAAATAAACGAGACTCTTCATTTTGTGGAGAAACCGATCGAAATCATGGACCGAGGTACCAAGCGACTAAGGCGCAACAAAATTTCCAGAGTTAAGGTGAGATGGGAAGGAAAGCGTGGCGCCGAATTTACTTGGGAACTCGAGAGTGAAATGAAAACCAAGTATCCACAGCTCTTCGAGCAGTTTTCCTCTTAGATTTCGAGGACAAAATCTGCTAAAGGAGGGGAGACTGTAACGCCTTGCGTTTCGAAACTTTATCTTTTGGCAAGTCTCGTCATACTTCCTACCTTGTGATGCTTAGTGAGACTATTTGAATATTGATCGCGTTAAACTATGTGAAACTTTTACTCTATGTGATACTTCTATGAAACTTTTACTCTATGTGATACTTCTGTGAAACTTTTATATGTGAACAATATGATTCTCGACTCTTGGTTCTTGAATCTTGTGATGCGTAAACAAGGTGAATCTTGACTCTTGTGATACTAGAAACTTGACACTTGATACTTATTGAACGAGAAACTTTGATACTTGGTTGAGCGAGAAACTTGATACTTATGGAAAGAGAAACTAGCTTAAACGCAGACTTGAAACACGGAAACTTTTGTGTTAACTATATAACAATGCCATATAATGGTTACTCACAATAATACGAAACGCAACACGTAACCTAACTCGCAAAACGAACCAAAGTCAGAAAACTAGCCAACGGGTATTGGCTGTCCGAATGGACATCTGATCGGATGGCCATCTGCTCGGATGACCATCCGATCGGACGGCCATTCGACCAGAGAGCCATTCGATCCATTGCACTCTAAACCGACTTAGCTGTCAACATCACCTATAAATACACCCCTTGACCCTTCATTCTCACCTTTACTCTCTGCCATTCGACCTCACGCACTCTCAGGCACTTTAATCGAGATTTATGGCAAACTCGTAAGTATTCTTCTCAGATTCTTATACAACTCACACCATTTAACACTTCTACACCATATTCTTCATCAAAATCACACGAACACTTCAACTTTTTTCGCAAAAACCAATTGATTTGGGTCTCTTGAAGGTGGTTTCCACTCAGATGTTTGTACAAACTATGGTGGAGCATCATTTAATCAAGATCGACCCCAGATCTAAAGGATTTTCACAACTTTTAAACAAAGTCTAAGGAATCTCACACTTTTACACCAGATCTGATGGAATTTTACTTGTTTCCGGCTCAGATCCGATGAACAACACGTTCTTACACGATTTTCGAACTTTTCCCCCAACTTTATACAAAACATGGGTGAAATCGGACTCAAACAAACTTCCGACTCATTCCTTAGTCGAAATCCGGCTTGAAGACTGAATTCCACCAGAAAACAGGCCGATTGACGGTCCAAACATGAAACTTCATCAGAAACAGTTCGTCGGTTCGAAAAGGGGTGATGCCCATCTGATCGAACGAGCTGGGTTTTGGTATGTTACCGTTGTTTGACACGTCGTCGCATCGCCACCGTAACTCGATACTTAGAAAATTTAACGAAACTTCACTCACTGATCGTCTGTCCGAATGGCCATCCGATCGGACGACCATTCGTCCAGATGATCTGGTTATGATAACACTCGTTGTTTGTTTTACAGGACACTATGATCAAAACATTGAAAACTTTAACAGTTCACAAACACCCACTGTTCGAATGGCCATCCGTTCGAATGGTCATCCGTTCGGATGATCATCCGATCGGATGGAGCCCATCTGTTCGAATGGTCATCCGTCCGGATGACCATCCGCTCAGGTAGACTGTCTGATACATTTACTCGATTTCGCAACATTCGACACACTGTTCCCAACCGGGTCAGCTATTAGAGGACTTATGCTCTGTTCCCCACACGCAGGCTGATCCAGCGCTTCCTTCGATCCAATCTAACAGTGTTTGGTTCTAAGCACCCACTGTGAGTATACTCGATCCCTTTTTGTTTAAAAACTTTTGGGATGCAACATGTATTCTATATCAAAACACTTGATACTTGAAACTTATTTGAAACACACTCTATCCGCATTAAACATGAAACGTGAAACTTGTGATACTTGAGACTTTTATGCTATGTGAACGTTTAATCCCTGTGTGTAGTTCCGCCTTAACAATTATAGAGCTATAGGGGTAACGCACTTCCCCGTTAGTCTTTGGGGTATTGTTAGGAAGAGACATATAACCTCCCGTTATTCTTTGGGAAAGGCACTTTAGCGCGTTGGAAACTTGGGCTATCATTTGGACTGCGTTAACTAGCATGATGAAACTTATTATATGTTTTCGTGTTAGATATGAGTTTTTAAACTATTATGCTATGTATTCAAACTTGTATGCTCGCCAACATTATGTTGATTGTATTTTAATACATGTTGCAGGTTGATAGTAGCTGGGATTCAAGAAAACAAGCTAGGATGATGCTTAGAAACACATCTTAGTTAATCAGAAAATTTGAACAGTTTTGAATCGTTATGTTATTTTGATACTTATTGTAGTTATGGATTTTGTTTGACATTTTTAGACTTACTTTATGAAATTATGATTAATCTATATCAAAACAAATAGTGTTGTTGAATCTCTTGAGCAATCTGATTCGCTTAGTGTCGCGCCCCGATGTTTCAGCCATCGGTTGGGTGTGACATTAGCATCCGATAGAAACCACAACCTAGGTAGTTATTCGTCATAACTGATCTCAAAGCTTCGGTTAAGTCGCGTTCTAGTTTTTAATTAATTAATTTCATTTTAATTTCAATTTAGGATTTTAGTAACCCCCCCCCCCCCCCCCTCAAAATATAAAATCAATTTAGTCATGTCAGTTTGTCAAGTCTAGAGAGTCTAGTAACGTAATTAGAGAGTCTCGTGGGTTCAATGCTCGGACTTACATAAGTTATACTACATTGACCGGTACACTTGCTGGTTGTGTGGTCTAGGTTAAAGAGTCTTAGTTTTATAAATTTAAAACGTAGCGTGTCTAATTTAGGGTTTAATTTAGGTAATTTGTTTAGACCACTTTTAGCACATCAGCGACCATCGCTTACAAAGGTTGTGCATTACATGTAAAATTTTCTCCGTTGTCATGCGTCCTAGGTGTGTGGAACAATGTAACCATCTGAAGTACATAGGTTATACGCGCCTTTGTCGGCATTAGAGGTCTCATTGTCACGACAAAACATTTCTTGTGAGTTTACCATCGGTTGCGTTGACGGCCGTCAAGCATGATGGAGTTTGATTTTAACCGGGATAACCGCCCCTAAGCCATAGATTTGGCTAAGGGCGGTCTCGTCGGTGTTTATTTTCGATGTGATGCGATGAGCCCATCGATCACTCGTTCATCCAGTCCTCTGGATCTTCTTCGTTTCCTTGCGCACGTTCTTCACCAGGTGTTCTAGCTTACCGCTTTTTAGGGCTTTCTCGATTTCCATGCGCAGGCTGAAACAATCATCTGTCAGGTCAAGGTTTCCTTGTGAAACTCGTAGAATAAGTTAAGGTCTTGACCTTTCTTGTTGCGCATTGGTGGTGGATCTTTGAAATCCAGTTTCGCCGTGTTAAGAACCTCTAAGGGTGTCTTAGTCAGCAGAGTTCAATGTTTCTCCTGATTCTCACATTTGATTGCTTTTATGTACCTGATCTTGTCAATTATAAGTCAGGCATCTTCACCATCGCGATGTCTTTCATCATCACTGTTAGATTGGTTTGACCTCCAATCGGAGTGTCTCTTCCTTTTATCGCGCCTGCTGGAGTTGTGTGCATAGTCCTTAGAGAAATGATCCTTCGAGTAATGATCTTTCGAATAGTGACTGGACCTCGACCCAGTCAAAGTCTCCTCTATCTGGGCGACAATCTTCGCTACTTCCATCAGCTTGTTCCACTCTTTTGGCATGCCATCTCTCCCTGTGGTAGTTCTGATCAGGCTATCACAGCGTATGGCTTTCTTGAAGTGGGCACGCATAAGATATTCGCTGACGCTCCCAATCTCCAAACACTCCTTGTTGAAGCGAGTGATGAAATATTCCAAACCTTCACCCTCGCGCCTCCAGATATCCATCACCTCTGAGGTGTCGTGCCTGTACCGCCGCTGTTGGCTGAAGTGGGCAAGGAACTTTTCTTGCAAATCAGGCCATGATTTTATTTTCCCTGAAGGGAGGCTGTCAAACCACATTCGAGCCGCCCCTGTCAAGGTTTGCACGAAAAGATGACACCATATGGGCATCGTCCATCCCCCGACTACACTGACGCTTGTGAACAACTGTGTGTAGACGTCTGGGTCAGTTAGGCCATTAAACTTACTGAAGGCTTGTGGAAGCTTGGCTTTCTCTAACGGCACGAGAGCAATCTCGTGAACAAACTTTGATTCTCTGCTGCTGCTGTTGGTCTACAGACCAGGCTGTAGTCGTGCTCAGCCAACGGGTTGTACGCTGCTCGCGCCCGTGGCTTATAGGCTTCATGATGCTTTGGGAGACGGCTAAAACCTGAGGAGGTCTCTTCTTGTTGGTACGTTGACTCGGACTCATTAGTGTTTCTACCCCACTCGTCGTTCATGTTGCGTGGCCCGAGCCGGCTACTCAGCGGAGTTTTTCGATGTGGATGAGAATGATTGTCATAATGATTTTCCGTTTCACTATAAGTGTCGCGCATGTTGCAAGCACGTTGTCTTCGAAGCAGTGGTGACCTTTCATACTGTTGACTAGGCGCGCACTCGTGATGCAGCGTTTCGTAGTGTAGTTGTCTTGGCATCGATGTCACCACCGGGCTCTATTTTGTTTAGGCTTGGTGCTAGCCCCTGCTGCACACAAAGTTGTGCGTAAATGAGATTCAGCGTTGCTTGACTTTTTGCATACCAAGAGGTGGGAGTTTCCCCTCTAGCAATCCTGACATTGCAAGCAGTCCTAACATTACAGGTGCTGAAGGACCAGCACCTTGATTAGTTGGAGTCACCATTTGGGCGGTACGAGCACCGCTTGCGCGCATGGCTCCGACGTCTGTGCATTCCCCTTTGGTACACTCGTCAATGGGTTGGAGTTGGGCTTGCGAATTGTCCGCTGCCATGCCCATTTGAGAGTTTTGACCGAATTGGGGAAAAGGAGAACCTTGGTCAGCCATTGATCAAGAGTATCAGCTCAAAAAGAAGATGAAAAGTGATTGTAAAAAAATCAATTGGCGCCAAGGAAGAAACACCAAACTAATCAGGTGATTAGTTTTTGGTTAGTGCCTCGACAAATAAAGGTTAATATTCTTTTGTCGCGTTTAAACAGCTATGAAGATCCTGCAAAACAATCAACACACCATAAGCTCGTTATAAGGAGGGGAATCGGGGGGTTCTCCTTGTAACCACCTCCGGCGTGAGAAGAAGTATCGGTTTTGAGGATAATAGTGTGTGTATAAAGTGAGAGAGCTAGAGAGCGATCTTTAATCCTGGAGGTGAAGTTCTCTTTTATAGCCGAGGTGGTTTGTGAAAGAGATGGGCTAATGGGCCTTGGGCCTGCAGACGACCAGGAATATCTATTCTGTCCATTCTGCCACGACCGTTAGTGATTCTAGGCGAGAGGGTAGCTGGCGCATACTGAATGGATCCACGTGTCCTGACGATTGTCCTTGTTATCTGGTATGTCATCAACAGTCAAGTGGAGATCGTGGAGCAGAGGTCGGCGCACGCTGATTGGTGCCACGTGTGCGTCCTTATGTACCTTCTTGTCTCCTGTACGATTATCCATCGTGCGGCACGATCAGGTACAGCCTGTATATTCCTAAAGCCTTATGAAAGTACCTTCTACCAAAGGATAACATTGCAGACCCGTTCTCTTCTTCTTTCTCTTATAACATTTCTAAAGTTCTTAAAGTTTTAGCACTAATCTTGTGTTAATTCTTGTTATATTATAACACGTTATCAGCATGAGTCGCTTATATCCTAATCAAAGAAGACTTTAAGCCCAAAGATATCCATCACAAGCAATGTAAGCACATCATTAACTTTATAATTTACTATGAAAAAAAATTAAGTACAAAAGAACATTTTAATATACATATTTCATAACTACGGGATTACTAACAATCTAACATTTAATTATGCATCTAACTTTTACTTTTATCGCAACTAACTTTTATTTAGACACACACGCTCACATTTCATTTAGAGTTTACATTTATTTATGTATACTAACATTTTTATTCTTATTATTATGCATCCTAATTTTATATCTTATAAAATAACATATCTGTAATTCATCATTTATTATAAATACATACATATATATATATATATATATAACCGTTATATAACGGCTATAAAACGGTAATATAACCGTTGCAAAACGGTTATAATTTACCACTATAAATAACCAATTATCAATCTCATTTTTCGCAACAAACACTCTTTTTCTCAAGGTTATTCAAGAAAAATTTCGAAGATGATTCACCCGGTTTTAATATTCGCCGGCATAATATTAATATTGTTGCCGACATTAATATATGAGCTTCCACCTCATCTTTTTAGTACTTATGTATTCATTTATTTGTTTATAGTTGTACCTCTGTATATGATCTTATTTTTAATGAGTATTTAGATTTTAATATTTATCTTATTTATGTTTAGCAACAAAATGGCAAACATCGCAAAAATTGAATTCCCGGCTCTTAATATCACCGGAGAAAATTATATGCCGTGGACGGCACATATTAAGCGACATCTCAAGTCAATGGGTGTTTTGGAAATGATAACGGAGTGGAATAATTGTAGCGATCAAGACAAGGCAAAAGCCGATGTCTTCCTCCATAAACACATTGATGAGATGTTGCAATTTTAATATTCAAATTTTGAGGATCCATACGTTTTGTGGGAAGATTTAAAAAGCAGATTTGATAATGAAATGGAAGTTTTACTTCCCACTTCTAGAGATGAATGAAACAATCTCAGGTTCCAAGATTTTAAAAAGGTGAATGAATACACCTCTGCTTTGTTCAGGATATGCTCAACGCTCCGATTCTGTAGGCAAACTGTTACGGAGGAAGATATGTTGGAGAAAACTGTCTCCATGTTTCATGCATCAAATATAAACTTGCAAGAACAATATCGGTTGCAAAGGTTTCAAAGATATTCTGATCTAAATTCATTTCTCCTCGTAGCAGAGAAAAACCATGAGCTACTAATAAAAAATCATCAAGCTCGTCCCACTTGATCATTAGCCATTCTAGAAGCAAATGTTGTTATTAATGATGATACTAAAGACTCTAGAAGAAAATGGGCACGAGGCCGTGGCCGTGGCCATTTTGGTAAAGGTAATGGTCGCAACTATTCCTTCAAAATAAATAATAATTTCCGAGGTAATTCCCATGGTCGTGGACGTGTTCGCGGTCGTGGTCGTGGTCGAAATCAAAGAACCCCCAATTACCACACTCTACAAAATACCAATTCCAACCAGTATAACAAAAGGAATGAAGCTGGTAGGTCCGAAAACGATGACACTTCTTGTTTTAGATGTGGAAGTACAAACCATTGGTCAAAGGCTTGTCATACACCTTCACATTTATGTAAACTTTACCAAGCCTCTCTCAAAAGAAAAGAAAAGGAGATGAACCATGTGGATAATTTTAATGATATCAACGTCGAACTGAATATCGCCGACTATACCAATGACATGGGACTCTGAAACAAATGTTGCTAAACCATAATAATTATATGCAAAAATTATGTAATTTCCTTTTTTATAACTATCTTTACTATGTTTCATTAGTCTTTCTTTTCATGTAACGTTTTCAACTAATAAATAAACTTCTTATTAAAAAATAAATCATAATGCCTTCGTTATACACTTATTATTATTTCTCTTTATATTTCAAGATTAAAATGAATACCATTGGAGCACAAGAGCAGTCAAATGATACAGATATATGTATAGCGGATAGTGGATCCACACACACTATACTTAAATCTAAGAAATATTTTTATGAGTTGAAACCAACAAAAGGAACCGTTGATACAATATCAGGTCCTATAAACTTGATAGAAGGAGTGGGAAAAGCTAATTTAATATTACCAAATATTACAAAGCTCTTAATAGAGAATGCTTTATTTTCCCCAAAATCAACAAAAAACTTGTTGAGTTTCAAAAACATATATCAAAACGGATATGATACTCAGTCAAGGACTGTTGACAATAAAAAGTATTTGCACATCATGAGCAAAGATTATATATTGGAAAAACTGCCAATGCTCCACCCTAGTTTGCATTATACACACATTAATGTGCCTCAAGCACATATGGCAGTAAAAGAAAGTTTTTGTGATCCTGAGACATTTAACTTATGGCATGACAGACTAGGCCATCCAGGATCTAAAATGATGAAAAGAATTATTGAAAACACACATGGATATCCATTGAAATATCAAAAGATCCCCCAATCAGATAAAATGCCTCTATGTACCTCTTGTTCACTTGGAAAACTAATTACAAGGCCTTCGTCCTTAAAAGTTGACAAAGAATCACCAATGTTTCTTGAAAGAATTCAAGGTGATATATGTGGACCAATTCATCCACCATGTGGACCGTTTAGATATTTCATGGTCTTGATAGACGCATCCAGTAGATGGTCTCATGTCTCTTTATTATCAACTCGTAATGTTGTCTTTGCAAAATTTCTTGCTCAAATTATCAAACTACGAGCACATTTCCCTGATTACACTGTTAAAAGGGTGAGACTTGATAATGCTGGTGAATTTACATCACATGCTTTTAATGATTATTGCATGTCTGTGGGAATTGTTGTCGAACACCCTGTTGCTCATGTACACACACAAAATGGCTTAGCTGAATCATTGATCAAACGTTTACAGCTAATCGCTAGACCATTAATAATGAGAACAAAACTTCTTGTGTCGGTTTAGGGTCATGCAATTTTACATGCTGGATCACTGATTCGTGTGAGACCAAGTGCAAATCATAAGTACTCCCCACTACAACTTGTTTCTGGCCATGAGCCAGACATTTCCCACCATAAAAATTTTGGGTGTGTAGTGTATGTTCCTATTGCACCACCACAACGCACAAAAAATGGGACCTCAAAGAAGGTTGGGAATATATGTTGGATATGAAACAACCTCCATCGTACGATATCTTGAACCTTTAACATGTGACGTATTTAAAGCTCGTTTTGATGGCTGCCATTTTAACGAGGCAATGTTCCCAGCATTAGGGGGAGAAAATAAAAAAAAACGAGAAAATGATGTCTCATGGTGTGTGCCTTCATTGTCTCATCTTGATCCAAGAACAAAACAATGTGAGACAGAGGTTCAAAAGATAATACACTTGCAAGACATTGCAAATCAATTGCCTGATGCTTTTACTGATACAAACAGAGTTACTAAATCTCATATACCAGCTGCTAATGGTCCAACTCGAGTTGAGATCCCAAGTAAGGCAATAGATAATAAGATAGCTCATGAATCTCAAAAACGTTTAAAACGTGGAAGGCCAATCGGTTCAAAGGATAAGAATCCTCGAAAAAGAAAAGCACTTGTAAAGGAAATTGACCACAAAGAGAATGATCTTGATAAAACAGTAAATACCGAAACCTCTCATGAGGAAGATGTTGATGATACTAACAAAGAGATATCAATAAACTATGGTCATACACATACCATATGGAACCGATATGAAATGGAAAATATTGATGAGATTTTTTCTTATTCTATAGCAAGTGACATCATGGGTGGAGATGATGATCTTGAACCAAAATCTGTCAATGATTTTCAAAATAGACATACTGGGATAAACGGAAAGGCGCTATGCAAGCTGAATTAGATTCACTCAACAAACGAAAGGTTTTTGGGTCTATTGTTGTTATACCTAAGGCTGTAAAGCCTGTAGGGTATAAATGGGTTTTTGTACGAAAACGAAATGAGAAAAATGAGGTTACAAGATATAAAGCGAGACTTGTAGCTCAAGGTTTTTCACAAAAGCCAGGGATTGACTATGAAGAAACATATTCTCCCGTTATGGATGCAATAACCTTTAGATACTTAATCAGCTTAGCAGTTTCTAAAAAGTTAGAAATGCGTCTTATAGATGTCGTTACTGCTTACTTATATGGATCACTTGATAGTGACATCTATATGAAAGTTCCTGAAGGATTTAAACTCCCTGAAGCGTTAAGTTCAAAACCCAAAGAAATGTATTCGATCAAATTACAAAGATCTTTATACGGGTTGAAACAATCTGGAAGGATGTGGTACAATCGTTTGAGCGAGTATTTGACAAGTAAAGGTTATACAAATAATCTTATCTGTCCATGTGTCTTTATTAAGAAGACAACATCAGGATATGTGATCATAGTTGTATATGTTGATGACCTAAATATAATTTGGACGCAAAAATAAATTCATGAATCAATTATTCTTTTAAAGAAAGAATTTGAAATGAAAGACCTTGAAAAAACCAAATATTGTCTTGGTTTACAAAGTGAACATATGAGCAATGGAATACTTGTGCATCAAACGAATTATACTAAAAAGCTGTTCAAACGTTTCAATATGGACAAGGCAAATCCTTTAAGCACTCCAATGGTCGTTAGATCACTTAATGTCGAAAATGATCCATTTCGTCCTTGTGAGGACAACGAAGAAGTTCTTGGTCCAGAAGTACCATACCTCAGTGCAATTGGATCACTTATGTACCTTACGAATTGTACGAGACCTGACATTTCTTTTGCAGTGAACTTGTTGGCAAGATTTAGTTCAACTCCTACTAAAAGGCATTGGAATGGGATTAAACATATTTTGCGATATCTTCGAGGTACTGTTGATTTAGGCTTTGTTTTATCCCAACGATTCAAAAGAAGGGTTAGTTGGTTATGCAGATGCAGGTTATTTATCTGATCCTCATAAAACAAAATCTCAAACTGGATATGTATTTATGAATGGAGGAACTGCGATTTCATGGCGTTCTCAGAAACAAACACTTGTCGCAACATCCTCAAATCATGCTGAAGTCATTGCACTACATGAAGCTTCAAGAGAATGTGTATGGTTAAGATCTAAGTCACAACACATTGTGACTTCTTGTGGGCTAGAGAAAGATCGAAGTCCACCTCCTATCCATGAAGATAATGTCGCTTGTGTCTCTCAGATGAAAGAATGGTATATCAAAAGTGACAGAACAAAACATATACCACCGAGATTCTTTGCATATCCTCGGGACCTTATTAAAGACAATCAGGTCGAGATGAGATATGTCCAATCCAGCAACAATTCAGCCGATCTTTTCACAAAAGCACTACCTACATCAACTTTCAGGAAACATGTTCATGACATTGGCATGCGTCATGTACGGAGAATGTGATTCCTTACAAATTGCAAACTTGAGGAGGAACTATAGCCTGTACTCTTTTTCCCTTAGCTAAGGTTTTTTTTTTCCACTGGGTTTTTGTTTAGCAAGGTTTATAATAAGACAGTACATAAAGACCCTGAAGTTTGCAAAGTGTCATCCAAGGGGTAGTGTTATAATATTACAAAAAGGGTTTACCATGAAGATCAAGATTTACCTCTAGATTTACCAAGCAAGTGGATGAACTCTTTGTCAAACTTATGGATAACTTTGTCTACTAAATAGTTATTCTTGTCTACCAAATAGTTAACCTTGTCTACCAAATAGTTAATTTTTTTGTAGTATAAATACTAGCTCAAGATAGAAGAAAAAATGCACTTCATATATACACTTTCATAAGTTATACAATTCTCTTCTTCTTTCTCTTATAACATTTCTAAAGTTCTTAAAGTTTTAGCACTAATCTTGTGTTAATTCTTGTTATATTATAACAAGAGAAAGTATTTTTTTTTTTTTAATTCACAATGGATTCTCTTATTCCGACTTTATAATTACACTAAAAATACTACCTTTTCGCTCTTATTTTTAATTAAATATTTTTTTATACTTTTATTATTATCTTTTCTATCTTCTCCACTTATAACCACTTTTTAAAAATATTTAAAATTATAGAGGAAGGCATCTCCTCCAAATTTACTAATAAACATTAACTTTTTTTTTCTCTCTCTCACTCACAACCATTTATTTTTTACGTATATACGTTTTCGACCCCTGGTTTTATTAAAAAAAATTAGGTATATACTTTAAGGTCTCGTGACTTCCGACTCCAAGGTGAAAATTTTCAAGCTTCATCACTAAGGATTAGTAAGTTCAAATAATAGATATTGCTGATTAAAAATTTCTTAATTTATATTGCCTAGTTTTTTTTTTTTTTTTAAATATAGATTACCGTCTAGCTTTTTGCTAGATTTGCTATGAATATATATAAATAAAAGTATTGGTTTTTCAATGCATTGATGATGACATTATTGGTTTTCTTTAGGCTGTACGGTGCGGTCGGCGAAAGTAGTCGGTAAAGGTGTTTACCGAATAGGTAAACCATTGCCTACACCCATTTTGCCGAAGAAGATGATGTTGTGCGTGAGGGTATACCGAATCGGGGAGAGGGAGGAAAGGAGGGAGAGGGGGGTGTGTGGTGTGGTCCATGCCATCTCAACCAATCACAAATTTTTCTTTTTTTAAAAAAAAAAAAAGTTTACAACTTCACCAAGTGTCTAACCATTGCCAACACTTTTCAGCATAGTTTAAACATTTTTCACTGATTGACGTGACGCCCTCTGATTGGTTGATTTTTTAGTTTGCCACTCTCAAATGTCTAACTACTCCTTATACCCTTAGGCTGGAGGGTGTGGGGGCGCCACCCTCGCCAGCTGGACACCTATAGCGCCCCAAGGCGCTATCGAAGCACACCCCAGGCGCTATGGCGGGGCGCCATTGAAAGCTCGCCACCATGGTAACGAGCTCGAAAGGGCTTTATCAGGTGGGGCCCATGTAAATTCACCAATGAAATCTTTTTATTTTTTTTATTAATAGGGGGCTCCATCACACCATGTAAATTAAAGGGGGCTCCATAGATGAGGTGGATCCTAGGTGGTGCTGACGTGGACTTGATAAAACCCCATGGGGCTCCAACCACACCCTCTAACCTTATTGCATTGACCAATATAAATGATGACATTTATTGCATTGACCAATATAAGTGATGACATTAATTGGTTTTCTTTAATACATTGACCAAAGTGAACCCTTTTTTATAAGACCACGATTTTTTTTATTAACAAGAAAGAAAGAAAAATAAACAGACCATAATGACCAAAATGCCCTCTTAAAACTTGTTTTTGTTTTGATCTAGAAGCTTAATCAATTTCGTTTACTAACTAGGTTTTTTTCAACTCAAGAACATTGTGAAGAGGTTCAATGAATAAAAAGAGATGAAATGTTCAAAATCACCCCAAGTGTAACTAAGATGGGATTTTTGGGCTGATTTCGAGTACCGTACCATACCGGTATGGACCGAACATGTACAATAACATTTTTTTTCCAACAGTTTCCATTTCAGTATTGTTCGGTGGTGTACCGACATACCATGACCGGTATGACACTCGGTATAGAGATTAGCTAATATACAATTCGGCACCGGTTCGATCCATTACCCGTACAAATCTCATCCCTAGTATTAAACACACTAGTCCGCTTAACAAAGCTAACTTTACAGTTAAAACTTAAAACAGAAGAAAAAGAGTTCAATAGGAAGTGATATAGATATTATTTTTGTAATACAAAAAGAACAATTTTGTTATTAACTCATAAATTAGTAATAGACATCTGAACTTGGAGGTTATGTAACAACAGGAAACATGAACCTTCTAAACTTATTAAAAATGACAATATGGCCCCTATACTTTCTTATTTGCCACTTCCTATCTTTTCACTTTTGGCTGAAACTTGACAACTCCTTAACCAGCCTCTCCAAATCCAGTGATGAGCTCCCACCTTCTTTTACTGCTTCAATTGCCTTGTTTTTCATTTCTTTTGCTTTTAACTTCTCAACCTTTTCCCCACTCATTGACTCCGCAATCGTTTGAGCCAACTGGGCCGAGTCAGGCACAGTATTCAGGCCTTCACAAACCCGCACAGCCACGCCATGGTCCTCAACCAACAACCTAGCATTAACATACTGGTCAGCCTCCATGGGCCAAGCTAGTATCATCACTCCAGCTAAAATCGCTTCTAAAACCGAGTTCCACCCACAATGACTCACAAACCCACCCACAGCCCGATGACTCAGTATCGCCACTTGTGGAGCCCAACCCTTTATCACAACTCCTCTACCCGACCCGGCCCGAACCAAACCACCTTGTTCCGGTTTCACCACCAGAACATAACTAACCCCACTATCTTCAAGCCCAATTACCAAAGCCTCCAATTGGTCACTTGTAAGAAACTTTTGACTCCCAAAGCACACATACACTACACTCCCATCACCTTTCCCATCAAGCCATCTAACCACATCAAAATCCGAACCCGAAACCGAAACCGACCGTCCACGTGTCATAGGATCAGAGCCGCCAAGTAAATTAACCGGCCCGACTCCAAAAACCCGCCCGTGACCCAAAAACTTCTTCAAAAACTCCATGTACTCCCCCTCCAATGCATCAAAGGTATTCACAACCCATCCCCAACTCGACTCATTCGCGAGATGACCATCGACAACCGACTTCCATTCCGGGTCGGATTGCTTACGGGCCCGAATCAATGTGGGTAGATGTTCCCATACAAAACTAGGCGAATTCGGCAATTCGGTTAAAACTGTCGTGTCATGTGGTCGAACCAATGACAGATTCCTGCAGCAGTAGTCGAGAACCGACGTTAAGAACGCACCGGATGAGAAGAAACATATCCTGGGGATCCCCAGCTGGTCCGCTAAGTGTTGGGACCAGCCGAGGAAGAAGTCAGAGACCATAGCAACAGGTGGGTTAAGATGGGCGTTGAACCACTGGATGAGTGGGTCTTCTAATCTGGCCAGTGAATTAACGATGGGGATGTTACCATGGTTACCGATATCTTTAACATTTTCTACACCAGGGGGGAGGGTGGGGTGGGGTGGGAAGGGGAGGACTAAGGGTTGGATGTTGGGTGAAGAAGAGAGAAGTGGGCTCAAGATGGGGAGGTTTTTAGGTGTGACCAGGATGGTTATGGTTAGACCGTTGGTGGCTAGGTGGTGGGTTAGGTCTAGGAGAGGGAGCATGTGACCTTGAGCAGGAAATGGGAAGACTAGTATGTGTGAACCCATGGTTGGTTCTACTGGAGAAATCTGGTGTGTGGTGACTAAAGAGAAGGAGGTTGGACAAGAAGATATTTTAGGTGTGTGGTGAAAAAACATATCTGAATTTTTTTTATTATAATTTTTTTCAATGGCACAAATAACGTCTGAAACATCTCTGACTTTTTTTATTATTATTTTTTTCAATGGCACAAATAACGTCTGATGAGCTTTAACTTTATATGTCTTCCACCTCGTTGCTGCCCAATCATGTGATTTCCAAAAGCGCTAAAATACATTTTCCATGTTTGAATTTGAAACATGTAATTTTTTTTTAACGTCCAATGAATCCTCCAAATGGGTTACTGGCGACATTCATCATATCGGGATACATTCGTCTTCCGAACCGGGGAAAACCCTCACCTAGGGCCGAAGCCCGTGAACACTCGCCCGAAGGCACGACAGTGTGGTGAGATAAAACCCACTCAGTTCAAGGATCGAACTAGCAATCGCCGCCTACTCGCCTAGTCTCCCATCATCACCAGGTGCCGCAAAAACTAAATGCTAGGGGCAGGAATTGAACTTGGGTCACTTGGAACACAAGGTCTCTCCCTTACCACTCCATCACTAGCTCATTGGCTATGTAATTTTTTTTTTTGGTTTTAGACTTTTAGTGATAAGGGGGGAGGGGGCGGTCCGTTATGGACTCCCCATAACGAGTGATAGTATCACTAACACCGCCGCCTCTATGTTTGTAAAGGGTGATAGGAATAACGAGTGATATATTTAACGCGTTGAATAATTATTGAGGGATGTGTATGACTTGTACATTGTGTATTAATACTTGTACATTGGAATCCCATCACTAGTGATGACCACCCCCACTACATTTCTATCACTAGTGATAAAATATTGGGTGTTGACATGGCATGATTTGATTGGATAGTGGGAGTGATAGAATTCTATCACTAGTAACCACCCCCCCTCCCCTAATCAGTTATAAACAGGTAGAAATACCACTGATATGTAGTGGTGTTTGGATTGGTAAAATTAGGCATTTGGCATAACAACCGAAAATGGTTAAGAGGATATCGACAATGGTGGAGTCATATTGGGGTGATCAGGTTTACCCGACACCAATGTATTCTCGGATCATATATAACGTCTAATAGGAAAATTACAAGTGATACCATTGGTTTTATAAAAAAAGTTGATCCCATTAACCTGAAAAAATATATATTTTTTTTTCACTAAAGAAACATATTATATAAATGTTTTACATAATAAAAAAAATCATATAAATATTAAAAATTAAGCTGAGTTACTTGAATCATTGGCTAGCCGGTGTGGGGGTCGGTTTGGGCTCGGCCTGCCCTGTCGCCGCCCCCAACACCATCCCCCCCCCCCTCCTCTCGTCATCCGATCCGTCTCCCTCTGGATGATTGAGACGCCCACAAGAAGACAAAAAATATAAACGTTAGAATGTGGGACCGTTGCAAAAAAAAAAACAAATAATTTAAATTCAAAAAATAAAACCAACGACTATATATTCAAAAAACCTCAAAAACCAATAAAATTTTTATATAAATCCAACCCAAACACCCCATTTTTACCCACTTCCACCCATTCTCTCTCTCAACTTTTATAAACCATCATACTTTTATAAAAAATAGGCATGTCTTCATCTTCTTTTTCAACGTGGTATTGATGCGTGCGGTGTGTTCTAGGTTTTTATGTATATTATTAGCCCTTTTTACACGTTAGTCAAGTTTTAAATTTATAAAACACGATATTTTACTAACACCAAACACACATATGGGCAAGTGCACCCATCGTGAGCGTAGTATAGTGTTGGCAAGATACCGAGGTCGTCCAAGGACACAAGAGCTTTTAATACCGGTCTATCTTCAACGTCTAATCAAATCAAAAGTTTAGAAAAAGATTTTAAACTAGAAAAATAAAAACTAACTAAAATGCTGAAAAATAAAATAAAAATAAAAACAGATAGACAAGATGAATCACTTGGATCCGACTCGCGTTTAATGTAACCTTTGATTATTTCCGCACTTTTACACTTTTTAAGAGATTATCTTAGTTATTGTAGTAGGCCCCTCTTTTGAAGGTGACGTTACCCTCAACCCAGTAGTTTGAGTCAGCAAGGATACAATCCTAAAGGGTTGGATTATTGAAAGATGATTAATTAAGTTATTAATGCATAATGTGGTAGGCCCCTTTTTTGAAGGTGGCGTTACCCTCGGATAAGTAGTCTGAGTCAGCAGGGATACAGTCCTAAGTAGCCGGGTTAAAGTTTTAATAGTAGCTTACATATGAGGGGATCAAAGAGTTTGGACCTCCGCCATCCAATACCGGTGGGTATTGAAGGAGGTCCTACTAAATTTGACACAGGTCCTTGCAGGATCTATACACTGACCAAGGCAAGACTCTTACCAAACCGTTCCCTTAACCCCCGACCAGGTAGCCAACATATCTCCATATAGACCGTGGAGATATGAATGGTGAAAATCTTTTATTTTATATAGACAGTAAAATAATGCCAAGACACCACGGACAAACGATAAGGAAGAATCACCTTCAACATAAGAAACTAGTTATTAAAGTCATTAATATATAACCAAATAAAAAGTGTGAAAAGATTAAAAATAAAAAGTATTACACTAGACACTTGTCTTCACCAAGTGATGTAAGATATTTAGGCAAACATGGCATTTGATTGTCAAGAACTCTTACGATCAATCTTGGATCCCGGGACGACTCACACACTCTATGATGGATGATGGATAATGGTGGTGGATGATGGTATTGTGATGGTGGTGGAGTGTGGGTGAAGTGAGAGAGAGGTGGTGTGCCAAGGGATGGTTTGCAAATGAGCCAAGCACCCCTATTTATAGCCTGAACAGACGCTCGGGAACGGCCCCGTGTCCACCCTCCTTCTCTTTCTTTATTAATTGCATCTTGTCTGCATTAGTTGACCACGCCCCCGTGTCCGTTGGGCACGACCCCGTGTGCAGAAGTGTATCTGTACTATCAAGATTTTTCCAGATTCTGCGAATCTTAGAGTTGACCAGAGCCCCGTGTCCGGTGGGCACGCCCCCATGGTGGGTGATAGAAGCTTCTACAGCTTTGTCTTTTCTACAGACACTTGGGCACGCCCCCGTGTTCACTGAACACGGGGCGTGTTCAGCCTTCTGTTCTCTTGTTTTTGCTTGGGAAGATGCTGTCGGGGGGTCGGGCATGCCACGTTTGATCCTTTTCTTGTATTTATGTTAGATTTAGCTGCCTTTTTGCTTCTTTTGTTCATTTGAGCTTATTTAATCCTGAAAATACAAAAGGAAGACAAAAACACACTTTTTTCCAACATTAGTACTTAAAAAGGGTTAGTTTTATGCCACATTTGATGTAATTTATATGTTGCATTTTGCACACATCAATTACCCCCACACTTGAATCTTTGCTTGTCCTCAAGCAAAACTCTTTATAATGTGGCTTTACACTCCCAAATGGAATGAGTAGAAGTAAAGGTTTTTGGGCTTTTCATAGAGTGTCGGGATTTCCAAGATTCTTTATTAAGTTTTATTTTTTTATTTACAATCCTATTCGTCATGATTTATTTAAAACATTACATAAGATAAATTACTTATTAGGGCATAACATGCCTTTTTAAAATTTCACTTATATACAAGTTCACATACCTCACGGGGGATCACTCAACACTCGGCCGAAGATGTATTTTAGTGAATCGCTCGAGAGCGGTATGGAACTTACTCCTACCATAAGCTTGCCAAGCAATCAATCCTCCTCCTTTTTAACTATACACCTTTGTAAATATCAAGAGAACTTTTGGGGTGAAGGGTTAGGCTTAGGTTAAAGGTAGGTGGTTGGGTTAGTGGTTAGTAGAAAAGGGCGAAAGGCGTAAAAGCATCGGTTTTCGTAAGAATTACTATTTTTGTAATTTTTTTTTATTTTGATGAAGCTCGTTATTCAAACAAAGTTATTTTTGATAAACTTGTTTGTTTATTTCTTTTTGCTTCATCCTCATCATTCAAAGATTTTTTTTTTCAAAGTCATGAGAAAAACCTAGCTTGGTGGGTAAAAGGGTGTTTGTTTTTGGGTTAAGAAATGAAAAGGTTTAGGCTCAAAGGGGTTAACTAGGGGGATTTTGGGTAGGTGGTAAAAAAAAAAGAAAAATAATGGTGTAGAAATAAAAAAGGGTTAATCCTAATGCCTCTGTCATTTACTTACTTGGATTTAACTTGGTAAGGACCGGGAATGTATCGTCGTGGCAAGTTCTAGAGTCGTAAGAACCAATCGGCTATTCACACAAGAAACGAAAAATGAGCAATTAGTTTAAACATATGTATTTGTATGCCCAATAAAGGCTCAAAACTCACTTTTTGTGGGAATGGGTTTTTATGTGATCAAATATATATAATCAAATTTTAACTAAACTTGTCATGCCGTTTCATAATTTTCTTATGTTGGTTCTTTTTATCACGACGCTATCGGTTGTAAATTTGTAAAAGTATAACTTTTCAGAATTTGAAATTCCCAAGTTAAACCTAGACAAGTGAAAAAAAAATTGAAAACTTTTTGAAAAAAAAATTGGGGTGATTAGCGGTTCCAATAGAGTTTTGTGTAAGGCTTGTAATTAGGACTTGCAAGATTCAATGTTTTAGCATCCCCCCATACTTAACTTACACATTGTCCTCAATGTGTCCCAAAAATAAGTTTTTAGGTTGATTGAATGTGTAAAAAGGTGTGAAAAAGCAAAAATTTATGTTACTGGGCGTCTGGACACGGCCCCGTGGTGTCCGGGCACGGCCCCATGTTCAGATCGCCAGTAACAAAATTGAGTAAAAAGAAACAGAAGCCTGGGCACGGGGGCGTGTTGGGTGAGCACGCCCCGTGTCCAGTTACCTGAACTGGGCATTTTCTGCAGACGGCTGAGCACGGGGCGTGTTGGGTGAGCACGACCCCGTGCTGAAGTTGCTGTAATGAAGAAAAATTTGTCGGGTGGCCCTGTTTTTGTGCATGGGGTGCTGGTTTACGTTCCCTTGGTATCCTTCACCATCCGAGTGTGTTTTATTCCTGCAAATTAAAACTAAACTAGAAAACATAAAAATTAATCTAAACTAAGCTAAGGATAGTTCCGCGGAATGCCTCCGTGGTGCGCCACGTTTATAAGGGTCCTTGGCTAGACCCAAAGCCTGGTCATATGTCACCCAAGTGGGATGTTTTGCATCCCATGCTACACCGTCAGAGAGCGTCATCCAAACTTGAGTCTATGACCTTCATGTAGTTGACCGGGTCGTCGTCTTCTACTCTTTTTCCAACTCCAAATTTCATTTCCTCGTTCCCAATCCTCAATGTTAGTGTTCCATCATTCATGTCTACCACCGCTTGAGCCGTAGCTAGGAATGGCCTCCCTGAGATGAGTGGTACTTCGGTATCTTCCTCCATATCTAGTATGACAAAGTCGGCCGGAAAGACAAATTCGCCGAGTGTGACTAATAGATTTTCAGCGACACCTTGTGGATATTTGATGGATCTGTCGGCGAGTTGTATGCTTATTCTTGTAGGGCTTGTTTTCCCTAAGCCGAGTCGGTTGAACATTGATGAAGGCATGAGGTTGATGTTGTAACAACTCTCATCAAAAGTCATATTTATTAAAATAAATTGTCCAATAGGAAACCCTAATTGAGAAACCCAAGTAATTCTAAACAAACCCTAAAATTTTCAGAACAATCGGAATCAGGATTAGGGCCCCTAAAACTCAGGGGGGGTAAACCCTGGTTAGTATTATCTCGACAGTTTGTTGTCAAAATTGAGATTTCACGTAAAACCAACTCAGCAAGCCTACTGGGACACAAGGCTACCCTAGGGTAGATTGGTGCCTCTCGCGACACGCGACAGGTGCATGTGTCCATGTCGCGACACGCGGGGGGAACCATTTTTCAGCTATAAATAGTAGGCTATGGGACTGGAACTTCTGCGTTGATGCGACGTTTAAATTACAATTACACTTCGAGTTATTGTAGAAATAGTCCAAAACACACACAAATCCCGAATTGCTGCCGCAAAACAGGGTAATAACTCGATCGCTATTACGATTCATTGTCCGATCGATCAACATATCCAATGGATGTTTAAGTGCTGCCCACATTAGGGTTATCCTTTGTCATTCGTTGTGATTCCGACAGGATGTTTGAGTACCACCCGAACTCGGGGAATACTCTGTCATTTGTTGAGAATCCGATGGATGTTTAAGTGATTGCACTTTGTCATTCGTTGTGAGGGTTCGATCTCGTGAGTTATCGTAAATGCTGTATTGATTACTAACCCAGTTTTGTGTGCATTGTTATTTAAATTAGGTTAACAAGGCTAATCTCTATACTAGACTCTATCCGTGTTAAATCTGCAATGTGAGTCATTCTCTTTTTATCAAATTTGATTTCAAAAGCATGTTTATTTTCAAAGTTATAATTACAGGGATTAAGTCTTTGTAGTCACCAAATTACAGCCGGTATGTGGGGTATTGTATACATTACTTTTTCCCGCCACCATTGGACAACGAGTTAGCCAATGGGTGGTCTGACCAAAGTCACAGAAATAAGTCGAGTGACAAATACTGTGGGTAGTTGGTTGATATAGAAACAATGTAATCACCCTTAATACTGTAAATTATAACAAACAGGTCTGTTTTATTAAATAGAATGATTCACTCAGTATTTTCCGCTGACAAAACCTTTTTCAAACATGTTTCAGGTGATCTGTTGTAATCCAGGAAAAGTGCCAGGAAGCACTGCAAGCTTAAGAAAGTGGCTCCTATTAAAATAAAAAAATATGTTTTGTAAAATAAAGATTTCTCCGTGAAATCATAGTATTGTAAATTACTGGGGTTTTATCCCAAATTGTGAAATAAAATAATTGGGAAAATTTTAGCTTGAAAAAGATCCTGATAATAAACTTCCGCTGTTAAACTCAATTAAATAAATACCACGGGATTTCTGTCCCGCGGCTCCTGAAACGGGTAAAATCGGGTCGGGGGCCGTGACAGATGCTTGCCCCGAGATCGGCTAGTGCATTACGAATGGGGGATCCCCCAATCGAGCAAGGAAGTGTGAAGCTTCCGGGGTCAAGCTTCTTTTGCGGGAGTTTGTTGAGTAGCAAGGCGGAGTATTCTTCGCCTAAGTTAACTAATTGCAATGATTCAATTTTCCTTTTATGAGTGAGGAAGTCCCTCATGAATTTGGAATATTTAGGCATTTGAGTTAGGACTTCGATAAATGGAATATTAACATGCAATTGTTTTAGTAAATTTTCGAACTTTGCGAATTGCTCATCAGTCTTTTGACGAATTAACCGACCGGGGTATGGAACCGGAGGAGTCTTAGTAGGCTCTTGGATTGTTGGAGAAGCCTTCTCTTGTTGGGGCGAGGGTGGAGTTGAGGTTTGGCTAGATTGGCTTCTTTTAGTTGGTGGTAATGGAGCCTCCTCGGGACCCACGGTATGGTTTCTCAACGTGATAATATGTACTTGTGCCTTTGGGTTGGTTTCGGTATTGCTCGGTAACGCGCCTTGTGGCCTCTCGGAAAAATTTTGAGCTATTTGATTTAATTGTTTTTCATTGTTATGAATGCTAGCTTGTTGATTTCTAAAATTCGATTCCAATTGTTGAAATCGATCCGAGTTTTTGTTTTCGGTGTCGGAGATGAGGCGAGATATAGTATCTTCAAGCCTTTCTCGTCCACCTTGTTGTTGAGAGAAATTTTGTGACTCGATTCTTGGTTGTTGAAAGTTTGTTCGTTGGTTTAGATTTTGTTGGTTACTACCACTGCCGGGTTCTCTCCAACCAAGGTTAGGGTGGTTACGCCATCCTTGGTTATAGGTACACGTTGGAGGACCCGACGGCCTAGGTCTATTATCAATGTAGTTTACCGTTTCCGTTTAATCATCTAATTCTTTCATACAACTCCAATTTTCATGTGGCCCACCACACCCCTCACAAGCCATAACCGAGACCGTTTTTGTCATTTCTAACTTTTTGATTTTTGAAGAAAGGGCCTCGATTTGGGCTTGTAGAGAAGTGCTTTCATCAACCTTATGGGCGCCCGGGGCGATAGATTTATTACCTCGGGGAGTGTGCCATTGAAAATTGATTTGAGCAATTTCCTCAATTTGATTATAAATTTCTTTTGGGCGGCGATTAACTAAAAGTCCCCCGGAGCTAGAGTCAAGTGTTTGTCTTGTGTGTGGCAACAACCCATTATAGAAAGTGGATACTTGTTGCCACACCGCAAGGCCGTGATGAGGGCAGTTTCTTAGTAGCTCCTTGAACCTTTCCCAAGTTTCATATAAGGATTCCCCATCCTCTTGTGAATATGTATTAATTTCAGTCATTAGTTTAGCCGTTTTAGCAGGAGGGAAATACTTATATAGAAAATTTTGGGCTAGTTCATCCCAGGTGTTTACCGAGCCAACTGGGAGGGTGTTAAGCCAAGCCTTAGCTCGGTCTTTTAGTGAAAATGGAAACATTCGAAGGCGGATGGCGTCGTTTGATACTCCATTGATCCGAAAGGTATCACATATTTCTAGCAAATTAGTAATATGTAGATGGGGATCCTCGTCCGCAAGCCCATGGAAGGTTGCGGAGTTTTGAAGCATTTGTATCAAATGCGGTCGAAGTTCGAAGTTGTTGGCTTCGACATTCGGTGCATTGATAGCGGCGCCGAGATTACCTACAGTGGGTCGTAGGTAATCCATGAGGGTCCGTTGGTCCGCCATTTGAAGTGGGTCCCATGAAACTTTCTCTTGGTTTTTAGCTTTAATTCTTTTTCTGAGAAAGCGTTCGGGTTCTTCTAGATGTTCTTTTATGTCTCTACTAGAACTGGAGCTCATACACTACGTACAAAGTTCAGATGTGGCGCCTAGGTTCCAAGTCCTACAATAAAAACAGAAAAGAACGTTGGTCAGAAGCTTCACCACGGCCCCGTGCTCAGATGAACACGGCCCATGGTCGGAGATACAGTAGTTGTTTTCCGGATCCCTGTTACTGGGGAGTTCGACACGGCCCCGTGTTGCACCGACACGGCCCCGTGCTCAACTCTCTGTAACTCGGAAAATAAAAACTGCCAGTAATAATGCTGGGCACGGCCCGTGTCCGACCAGGCACGGCCCGTGCTGAGCTCTGCAGAAACTGAAAAATTAAGAAAATCCTAAAAAAAACAGAAAAATTAGAAAAAAACGATTAGGCCGTTGATTCCTAACTTTCTTAAAATTCTTGTGTCCCCGGCAACGGTGCCAAAAACTTGAAGCGTGCGGTGTGTTATAGGTTTTTATGTATATTATTAGCCCTTTTTACACGTTAGTGAAGTTTTAAATTTATAAAACACGATATTTTACTAACACCAAACACACATATGGGCAAGTGCACCCATCGTGAGCGTAGTATAGTGTTGGCCAGATACCGAGGTCGTCCAAGGACACAAGAGCTTTTAATATCGGTCTATCTTCAACGTCTAATCAAATCAAAAGTTTAGAAAAAGATTTTAAACTAGAAAAATAAAAACTAACTAAAATGCTGAAAAATAAAATAAAAATAAAAACAGATAGACAAGATGAATCACTTGGATCCGACTCGTGTTTAGTGTAACATTTGATTATTTCCGCACTTTTGCACTTTTTAAGAGATTATCTTAGTTATTATAGTAGGCCCCTCTTTTGAAGGTGACGTTACCGTCAACCCAGTAGTTTGAGTCAGCAAGGATACAATCCTAAAGGGTTGGATTATTGAAAGATAATTAATTAAGTTATTAATGCATAATGTGGTAGGCCCCTCTTTTGAAGGTGACGTTACCCTCGGCTAAGTAGTCTGAGTCAACAGGGATACAGTCCTAAGTAGCCGGGTTAAAGTTTTAATAGTAGCTTACATATGAGGGGATCAAAGAGTTTGGACCCCCGCCATCCAATACCGGTGGGTATTGAAGGAGGTCCTACTAAATTTGACCCAGGTCCTTGCAGGATCTATACACTGAACAAAGCAAGACTCTTACCAAACCGTTCCCTTAACCCTCGACCAGGTAGCCAACATATCTCCATATAGACCGTGGAGATATGAATGGTGAAAATCTTTTATTTTATATAGACAGTAAAATAATGCCAAGACACCACGGACAAACGATAAGGAAGAATCACCTTCAACATAAGAAACTAGTTATTAAAGTCATTAATACATAACCAAATAAAAAGTGCGAAAAGATTAAAAATAAAAAGTATTACACTAGACACTTGTCTTCACCAAGTGATGTAAGAGACCTAGGCAAACATGGCCTTTGATTGTCAAGAACTCTTACGATCAATCTTGGATCCCGAGACGACTCACACACTCTATGATGGATGATGGTGGTGGATGATGGTATTGTGATGGTGGTGGAGTGTGGGTGAAGTGAGAGAGAGGTGGTGTGCCAAGGGATGGTTTGCAAATGAGCCAAGCACCCCTATTTATAGCTTGAACAGACGCTCGGGCACGGCCCCGTGTCCATTGGACACGGCCCCGTGTCCACCCTCCTTCTTTTTCTTTATTAATTGACCACGCCCCCGTGTCCGCTGGGCACGACCCCGTGTGTAGAAGCGTATCTGTACTATCAAGATTTCCCCAGATTCTGCGAATCTTAGAGTTGACCACGGCCCCGTGTCCGGTGGGCATGCCCCCGTGGTGGGTGATAGAAGCTTCTACATCTTTGTCTTTTCTGCAGACACTTGGGCACGCCCCTGTGTTCACTGAACACGGGGCTTATTCAGCCTTCTGTTCTCTTGTTTTTGCTTGGGAAGATGCTGTCGGGGGGTCGGGCATGCCACGTTTGATCCTTTTCTTGTATTTATGTTAGATTTAGCTGTCTTTTTGCTTTTTTTGTTCATTTGAGCTCATTTAATCCTGAAAATACAAAAGAAAGACAAAAACTCACTTTTCCAACATTAGTACTAAAAAATGGTTAGCTTTATGCCATATTTGATGTAATTTATATGTTGCATTTTGCACACAACAGTATTCGTCATCTTCTGGTGAGAACGAGACATTTTTTGCAAACGTCATTATGTACGCAGCTCAGATGTTCATGGAAGAGGACGAAGAGTCTGAAACGTCGTCACAACGGCAAACTAGGAGAGCCGCCTTAAACCGAGACCGAGAAGGTATTTTAAATTTTTAGAGTCTCTTTATTTAAATTTAATAATGAATTTAATTTATTTTTTCGTTTTTAATATATAGTCGGTCATGATTATTTAGTGGCCGGTTATTTTTTGAACATACCTGTGTACACGGAGGAGATGTTTCGACGTCGGTTCCGAATGAGTCGTTGACTGTTCTTACGTATCGCAGACAACTTGGCCCAGTCTATCCGTTTTTCACACTGCGATACGAAGCTATGGGCCAAAGGGGATTCACTACTTTACAAAAATGTACGTCGGCCATTCGCCAACTGGCATACGGGTACGCACCTGATTCGTTGCACGAGTATTTAAGGATGTCCGAAAGAACCGCACGTGAATGTTTGCACAGGTTTTGCGAATGCATCGTGAAATTATATAGCAAGAAATACCTGCGGAAACCAAACGCAAACGACGTTCAAAAATTATATCAAGCACACGAACAAAGACATGGTTTTCCAGGAATGCTCGGAAGCATTGATTGCATGCACTGGCCGTGGCAGAACTGCCCTACTGCCTGGCAAAGTCAATATACTCGGGGAGATCATGGTCATCCAACTATAGTTCTAGAGGCTGTTGCGTCACAGGATCTCTGGATCTGGCATGTTTTTTTGGTCTACCTGGTTCACTTAATGACCTTAACATCATCTACCAGTCACAAATATTTAACGATGTAGTGGCAGGAACAGGTCCAGACACCAGTTTTATGGTTTCGGGGGTGGAATACTGGCGGGGTTACTACCTTGCGGATGGAATATACCCAACTTACTCTACAATCGTTAAAACTATTCTGCACTCGACATACGATAAAAGAAAGAAATTTGCGAAGTTTCAAGAGGGTGCGAGAAAAGATATTGAACGGTGTTTTGGGGTTCTACAAAAAAATGGCATATCATTGAACATCCAGCACGTTCTGCTACACCAAAGAGGTTGCGACACATTATGAACGCTTGTATCTTGCTGCATAACATGATCATCGAAGACGAATGTAGAGCGATTTGTGAGTACGACGAAAACGCGTTTAACGGGAATTCTGTTTCAGTTAGTTTGGAACAACAAGAATTTAAACGGATTCTCTCTACGTAACGAGTACACACATCAAAACCTACAAGCGGACTTGGTGGAGTACATTTGGAACAACGCACAAAACGAACCTAACGACCACATGCCGGATGAAGACTGGTAGTTTTTAATATTTTTTTTTAAGAATATGTTGGTTTTTTTTTAATATTTGGTTTATAATATTATGTAATTTTAGTTTATATTAATTTTAGTTTTATGTAATATTTGGTTTATAATATTATGTAATGTTTGGTTTTTAATATTTATGATTTTATTTTTACATCTTATTTAATAAATGTTAAAAGGTAGATAAATAAAAA
Organism: Helianthus tuberosus; assembly: GCA_030545235.1. Taxonomy (NCBI): domain Eukaryota; kingdom Viridiplantae; phylum Streptophyta; class Magnoliopsida; order Asterales; family Asteraceae; genus Helianthus; species Helianthus tuberosus. The sequence goes on from CM060440.1 coordinate 67,342,768, forward strand.
AAAAAAAACGGTGGGGTAGGCTTATCCTCTATTTCCAGTGTTTCTACCTTGGAGGGGCATCCTCCAAGGACTATAACGTGGAGCCTACATGATGTATCATCATCCAAGGGATGACCCTCTACCATACCGCATAGCCTTAGAGACTCTTGTCAAATTTTTAAGTTTAACTCAATAATTAATTGCAAAATTTAAAAGCTTAATTAATAGAGAGGGGGAGGGGATAAGAAAATTTTTCCAGCCATCCAGGCCTGGAAAAATGAAAAGAAATATGATATCTAATTAACTTTAACTGCAATCGTCACTTTGTGTGGTGGTCAAGGGGTTTTCTCATAAAGGTTTTCTTCTGAGGAGTTCTTAAGTTCGATTCCTACTAAGTGCAATCTGCAGGGCAGGTCTAAGCCTTTTGAAGACCCTAAGCGAAGTCTAAAATTGAGGCCATATTACTTTGCTTACCTTTCTAAATGACCTTCATATCTTTTGATTATGAATTAAAATGATATATCGTATAACAATTATAGAAGGATCATAAATCAAAAAGGCAAGTACCAACCTATTTGAAAAGGGACACATAAAATTTACAATTTAAATTCGAAGAGACGAGTAGAAACCTTTTATAGAGTCGGAAGTCAGGTAAATTATAAAAAGATTTGGAAGAGAAAAAATAGATTTAGTTTAAAGAAAAGCCTTTATACATCTAATGTAAGGGGATGTTTGTTTAGCTCTTAATGAGACTATTAATGTTCAGACCTCTTACTAGCTGAGTACTTAATGGTTCAGACTGTTTGTTTCGCGAGCAGATGTCTGAATGGTTCAGACATTTGGCTCTGAATGGTTAACCATTATACTGAGTTTGAATGGTTAAGACCTCTAATCTGAATTGGTCAGACATTTGCCTCTGAATGGTTAAGCATTATACTAGCTCTTAATGGTTTAGACGTCTTACTGGTTCAGCACTTAATGATTGAGACCTCTTACTGGTTCAACACTTAACCATTCAGAAGTTGCCAAACATCCCCTAAATTAATGAAGCAACCTGTTTTAGAGTTGGAAGCAAATAGGGATGGGCACGGTATCTGTTCGGTACCGAAAAACGGGAAAAGTGGGTACCGGTACTGGTACCAAATACACCGGTTCGGTACCGGTACCAGCACCGTACCGGTATTTACCAGTGTTTTATCCGTAAATACCGGTACCAAAAAACGGGGAATGTGTGGTACCGGTACCGAATATACCCGGTACGGTTCGGTACTGGTATCCGGTACCTAATGCTCATCCCTAGAAGCAACATCATTTTTAATTTTAAAAGAAATACTATCGGGTAGTTTTTAAAATTTTTAAAAGAAATTCTAAATAGGCTTAAGGTAAATTCAAGAAAGTAACAATAAAAACAACATATAACTGTCCAAAAGTTTCGAACTCAGGGCCTGTTTGGTTGGCTCTGAATGAAACCATTCAGAGGTCAACCTCTGATTCGGTCAGAGGTTTGCTTGTTTGGTTGGCAAAACACCAGCCTCTTAATGGTTATCATTCAGTCTGTACCATTCAGTGATAAGAAGTTGCTGAATGAAAAAAAGACTCCTTGCTACCCTTCCCTTCCCTTCTCTGTATCAAAAACAAAACCCTACAAACCATTTCCCCTTTCACCTCTCATCACCAACACCTCCGCCCCCACCCCTCTCCTCACCACCTCCCGCCGGCTGCCACCATCTACCACCACCATCTCTCTTGTCACCATCCCAAAACCGCTGCTATAACCCACTAGCACCATCTCAACACCACCGCCACCACCTGCCATCATCTACCACCGCCATCTTCATCTACTTGCTCTCAAGCTTGAAACCCACCGTTGGGAGCTCCGATTCCGGCGTCTACTAAGCCCCTGAGGTTGGCGACGGTGGCTGGGGCGAAGGATTTGACGGAGAGAGTGGATGTTGGAAGTGGAAGTGGAGGCGCAGATGAGGTTCTTGTTGTTGTTGAAGTGGTTTAGGACCTTTAGGTAGAGAGAGACAGAGAAATGATTTGGAGAATTGGAGGTGATGAATGATTGGAATTTTCTCCACTACGATATGGCTTTGTATTAAAAAAAAAATTGATTGGAAATATCTAGAGAACATGTATATATATATATATATATATATATATATATATAATAATAATAATAAAATGGTTTTTTTAATTAAAAGGGGTAAAAATGTCATTTTACACGGTCATTCAGATGTGCAACCAAACAACACTTTACTGGTTCAGCACTTACTGATTCAGAGCCTCTTACCCATTCAGACATCTTATTCATTCAGCACTTATTGATTCAGATGTTGCCAAACAGCCCCTCAGAGTCTTCAAGGTGAAAATATAGAGGAGTTGCTAGCCAACCACAAGAGCATCATGTACAGAAGTAATCAAAGTTATCCTCATATCCAAATTATATAATGCATACTTAAACAAATGGATACCATAAAATTTTGGAGGCTCAAAGCGGTTGCCTAGATTTAACATGAAAATGGGCCGGCCGGCCCTGGCAATCTGTACATAATTAGAGTAAGCACCAAGAGAGTTAGCTGGTGTCTTCATAGCGAGCGGCACTAGCCGTTAAAAAATAAATTTTAACTTTACTGATTATATGGGTCCATATTTGCTTTAACATCGTTAGTGCCCGATTAACAGGAACACATGTACACGTTTAAAACACGTAATTTATTTTTGCATAGAATAATAACCAGGGGCGGACCCTATGTATACCGAGCCGTAGCATGGGCTACGGCTCAACTTTTTATCGGTAATGTAATTTTTTTTCCAGTTTTTATACCAATGATACACCTGAACAACTACGAGAACACCCCTAAAGAAGTCTATAAGCCCAAATCAATTGAAAATAATAAGCCCAAATCCCAATTGCCTAATATGTTAGCATAAATCATTGTAAATAATAAGCCCAATTGCCCAATATGTTAGCCCAAAATAATAAAAGATTGTAAATAATTGCCCAATTGCCCTGAAGTTTTAATGCACGACATGGCACAACTACGAGGATACCAATCAATTGAAAATAATAAGCCCAAATCCCAATTGCCCATTTCGTCACACTATAAGCGATGATGATAAATTTGCAAACTTGAACCGAATAAGTGATCTTGCGCGTGTTATGGTTTAAACGGGAACGCATAGTTCTTGTCCTTCAGTTTATCGGGTAGTGAAGCTAACTTTGCTTTTACCGGTTGCAACCGCAACCGTTGAAAGATGTTTTTCGAAATTTAAGCTTGTCATGACGGATTTACGTAATCGAATGGGACCTGAATTTTTGAAATGCTATGATTTGTGCGATCGAAAAGGATTTTTTACGTGAAGTAAAAGATAACGATGTGATGGAACGATTTCAAGCTATGAAAAAAAGAAGAGGACAAATCTATTAGGTATTTGTTTTACTTTATTTATTTATTGTCGTTTTTTTAGTATTGTAAGATTGCACGGTGATTTTTTTTTTATACTCCTGAGTTAATGTTCTAGTTCCGTCGTTAAAGATATCAAGTTATAACACCTTAATTGTTAGTTGGATCGGTTGGTCTTGAATGATGGATCGAATGACTAAAGAGAGTGGCATTAAATAAGAGGATAGGAAAGTTGGGTATTGCTAGAGAGTTGGTGGGTGTTGCTACAAATTTCATCTTTTAGTGATATTAAATTAAACTTGACTTTCGAGTATAAATAAAGTTTATCTCAACTATAACTAGACCGAGAACATGGTTTACCGGTTCAATAAGTATGAGCCGTTTTGCTTTGGGTTTTTTTTGTTTTTGTTTGTTTGTTTGTTTTTTTTTTTTTTTTTTTTTTTGAGTAGTTTTGGTTGAATCCATAACTTGGGTTTAGGTTTGCACCAGAGTTTGTTTGTATAAAATAATAGGTTAAGTGATGACCAGTGTATGGTTTGGATCACTTGCGTCATTTAATCGTTTCATGTCTAGACTTCCACTCACACAACTTTCGTTGAGACTTGAGTTTGTTCCTCTGTTCTAGAGTCGCTCATCGTGGTTCCTTTGTCTCGTCATGTCTTAGTGTTAATTTTTGGCTTTTGGGCTTCTGGTACACCAGTAAAACCTCCTCAACTTGATAGTTCAATTCAACTTAATATAATTTGTTATGTTTACTTGATTATGGAGTTATGCTTTCAGATCTTTAACATTTACTAGATTTCCCGGACTTGTACTCATTATTGTATTGATTAATATTTCAAATATATGTGTTCATTCTCATCTACTTAGATAGTTGGAATGGTCTTGAAATTTTTGTTATATGTCAGGTAGTTCTACCTCTCAGACTTTAGATATAGATAGATAGTTGAAATACCATTATATATCTATACTATATTATAATGTATTTCAGAAGGATATCAACCAAATTTAAGTAATTACAATGTTTTATGCGTATGGTACAACAAGTTAATGAAGTTAGTAAGTGAGTAAGATGGTCTTTCTACATGCATAAATAAAAAAAACAAAGAATTTGATTAAATGAAAATTTAACATGTAAACTTAATATGAAAATTAATCAAATAGAATGCATTTAATCGGAGTGTTAATATTGAGGGCCATCAATGACCTAAGGTTAATGAGTTAAGGTCAGTGACTTAAGAAACTAATTGTTTAAATCCTTTAATTTTATTTTGGAACCACAATTAAATCCATTAATTGAATAGAATACATTTAGGTGCTGTTTGTTTTTTCAGAGGTAAAACATCTGCAGTCTGCGGACCACATCTGCAGACATCTGCAGCTGAAGAGGTGGACTAAACCTCTACAGTCTACAAGAAAAAAAACTGTTTGTTTTTAACTTAACAAAACAAAGATCTGCTGAAAATTCCGAACAATTCTCATAGTTTAACATGAACATACATCATATGAACATACATCATATGAACATACATACAAAACTCTCAAAAACAAGAACCTAATCAAGCAATTCAACAATCAAATCCACAAAACATAATCAAACACTAACCTGAGACCACATCAGCGGCCTCAATTGAATGTCAATCATATGATTCACTAATCAATCACTCAATCACTAACCTGAAACCCTAGCTTTCGACAAATCACTTCTGCCGAGCAGCAACAGCAGGAGTACCAAGCAAACTCGCTTGTTGAAGCTCGAGCTCGTTATACTGATGTCACACCCCAAATTTCCACGTGTCACCGGTGGGCCCGGTAGGGGAGTAACGTGACGTGGTTGGCAACATAATAGTCAAACAACACAATATATATGAATGCACAGCGGAAGCAAAAGATAATATATTACAATCCGAATATAAAGTAATATCCAAGTATTACAACGGAAAGTAAGGATCCACAGGCGGATCAAAAAAAAATGAAAACTGTTCAACAGATTTTAACATCTAGAGTTTGCGAGACTTGAGTAATGATGCCTGGAGTAGCCAGCCAATTACGCCTAGCACCTGCACTTAACCTTTTTGGAAAATACGTCAGTTTACACTGGTAAATACAACTCAACTGACTCATTTGAAAAGAGTTTAATAAAATTGTTTCAGATGCACGTGGCACAAAATATCTTTTAATCTGATTAAAATGCACAGAGGCAAAATTAATCTTTTATAACTTGGGAAAATTATTTGTATATAATCTTGTATACAGTTTTACTTATTTGTCGTCCGTTAGGGCCGGTTTGTAGGGCCGAACTAGATTAACAGACACGCCACAGGTATAATGCCCACGGGCTATCATCCTCTAAGTGGATTACCAGTTCCGGTATAATGCCCACAAGGATGATACCTCGGAGTGGATTACCAGTTTTTACATAATGCAGCTGTCAGGTGTATGCCTACACCCCGTGCTTAAGTCGTGGCCATTACTTCGAATGATGCCAAGGATATCCGGGACATGGTCATTAACCCCCAAAGGCCATACACCAAATAATAATAAAATAATACATATTAAACAGGTTATGTAAGTACATCAATCACAATCCGATTTAAATGACTACATACACCCGACCAAGCGGTACTTTTATAGCACCGTATCCCAAGCCCGTATAGGGAAAATAAGTTAAGAGTATTTACCTGAGCAAAGTATAAATCCAATACAGTAAGTGTACGTAGCTTTTACTGGGCTCCTAATCTGGAACGAAGGTTTTATAATAACCTATTAGATTTCTAACGGGTCGTTAATTAAGCCTAAGCTTAGACCGGTTAGTTTTCAAGAGAAAGACACGGTTCAAACGCATAATAAGGCGAAGACCGGTTTAGAATGTGGTTTTGACCCGACAAGCTTGTATGCTTGTTTAATATGGGTAACTTAATCACACTCTGGATTTTGATATAAAAACGATATGGTTTGACTCGTTTCGGCTAATATATGTAAACTAGTTACATAGGCCGATCCGAACGCGACAAGTGCGTAACGAGTAACCAAAAGAATCATATACAGGTTTCCTAAGTTAATATGCTTCAAATATGTTGTGATATCAGTAGGATACCTTCCATAATGCCCAAAACGAGTTAAATCCTTAATTATGCCCCGTAGAGGTATTTTGGTCATTTTAAAGATTATAAAAGGGATTTATTAAGTTTTTGTGAACCGGGTCTGAATACATCAGTAAAATAGTTTATTTTAATAGGTTATAACATTTGGTTATAAGTCTTATATGTCAAAATAGTTTTAAACCCAAACTATGCGTATAATACGCGTATAAAGCCGTTTTAAGCGACGTACGGTTTAAAATACGATTCTGAGTTTTCTGATCAATCAAACAGGCTCAAAACACTCCATTTATTATTTAAAATCAGTAGCAATTGGATTGGCGTTAAATGGATTTGTAAAACTCATTTTATGGCCTAAAAGGGCATATTCGTTATTTACCGAATTAAGGCGCTAATCCAAGCTTATGATCAGTTTAAAAATAATTAAAAATCTTTAAAAATCCTAAAATATTATTTAACATCAGTGGGTAAAAGATTTGGTACCGAAAATCGGGTTTAGATAGGCTATGCGCTAATCGCGTCGTTTTATTAATAAAAAGCTTATTATTTACGCTAATGCGCATATCTCCTAATCTAGACTTCCGATTGACGTGAAAATTTACGTACATGTTTAATAATCAGTAACTAAGATTATTGTACTTCAACATTTTCAAAATTCTCGTTGTAGGGTCATAAGGGCATTATGGTTCATTTTAAGCGTTTAACGGAAACGTGTGCATGCATCGGATAATCAACGAAACAAGTACCGAGGCTTATACTATCAAGTAACCCAACCCTAATGAAGTACTAAGGCAATACCGAATCAAATTAAAACGGGTCAGAACCGAAGTCAAAGCAAAAGTCAACGTTTTGCGCCTTTCGGTTCCGAACCAGGTTTAAACAGATATCTGTCGAGTCGGACAAGCGTAAACAAGTTTTTATACTTATTACCAAGTTATATTAAGGTTAAAACAGATTACACGCCTCTCGGATTGCAAATCGTGCATTAAATCATATTTTACAATTCTGTTGACTTTTTCGGTCAACCTTTGACTCGACAAACGACCTAGTTAGGTCTGGAATCGGTACGTGCCCTTACAAGGGTTTAATACCCATATAATTACCTATCTAACGGTACTTTTAATTCGGGTTACGAGTGAGCCATCGTTACTTAATCACGAAGTCAATGTTAATTACGATATAATGACTTTTAAGCTAAATACCTAGCTAGAATCAATTTAGAAAGGTTAGGGGTACTTACATAATGATTAATGATGATTAGGGAGCTTGTGATTCAGCTTGGAAGTCCCACAAATGACCAGAATGGTTGTAAGAATGAATGAGCACTTTGGTGGCTTTATATAGTGTTTGCATACACCACAATTCATTAACAACAAGCTCTATGATCATCCACAATCATCCAACACATGTCCCTAGTCTTCTAGGGGAGTCTAAGGGTCCTTCACATGCAAGAAAACCGGCCTAAAGGGTCACAAGTGCACAAAAAAGGCTGTTGCCTGTTTTCTGGTGCTGGCAGCATGGTAGCGCACCGTTACATGTATATGGTAGCGGTGCGCTACCTCTTCTCAGAAGTTGAAATGTGTTTGTTTAATTGCTGTTTGGTCCTTGGTCCCTTGAAACATCGTTTTCACTCGGATCTTGCAAGATTTATTGTACATTAGGCCCTCTAACTTGACTTTTAAAGGTTCATGACATAACCAATTATTGTTAAGTCCTCGGTTTGCCTTGTGATTGCTCGTAAAGCCTTAATTTGAAATGTTGACGTTATTAACCCCTCGCATACGAACATCATCATAACTTTCCCATACTATATCGAATCCTTGTAATATTTTACCACATTATTCTAGTGAGCAATATTAATCGTTACAAAGCTTCGGGTTCGCTAAATGGTCACTCAGAGGCATACTTTAACATGTTGACACATTTAACCCTTGTAGTTTGTAATTCTCACTTTCTTTTACAATTGGCTTCGTATGATCCATGATCCATTCGTTTAAGGGTATAAACATTATGTAGGGTTAATATACAATACCTTTATTCACTGTTGACATTTAGAACTCGTATTTTCATATACTTTCCACGTTTGTCAACTTTAGTCCTTTCTGAACATTATTTCGCACGTTCAAACTTATGACACGTGTCATTATATTATAGGACGTGAATTTTCGGGGTGTTACATCCTCACCCCCTTAAAAGAAATCTCGGCCCGAGATTTACTGAAATAAGTAAGGGTACTTTTCTTTCATCATGGATTCAACCTCCTACGTATATTCGGGACCTCTTCGGGCATCCCATTTGACCTTAACAATAGGCACGTGCTTTCTTCGAAGCTTCTTAACATGTCGATCCTCAATCGATATAGGATTTTTATCACATCGTAAATCCGCATACTAATTTGTGATAGTGCTCCTTGACTTATTGGCGGAACACCTCCTTCAGTCACTAGTGTGCAATGTAATTTCGAGCTCCGCCAAACTCCTTAAATAGGTTTTAGCTTACAAGCTACTTGATCTTGATACATTCGATTTCCTTCAAATGCTTTCCATATATTCAGAGATTAACTAGCCTGATAATTTCACAAATTTGGTACACCCTTCCTGGGTGATATCTTTTGTTAAACCATATTCCTTAACAAGAACTTAGGAAGTTTGCTATTTTCATAACTCCTCGATTTCTTGCCATATACTGGCAACCTACAATCGATTATGGATTTGTATAATCTTATTTGTTGTTCCCCAGGCAACTTTCAGATCTTGATCATTGGACTTACCAATTCTCTATCTATCACTAGATATTTAACATTCCATCTATACGAGGTCTCCAAAGGAGTAGCCTTAATACTTACATATCCATTATTATAGAAAGCTTTATTTTTTAGGTGAGATGGTTATTCCAACCACTGCTTAGCTAATGTGTAGGGAATAGCTAATCCTTACCGTTAGTCGAACAGATCGACGATCCTGGGCAGTTGATGGCAAATTCTTAATCGTTACCTAATTAGGGTTGCGGTAATGAATGCATAATCAAAATGAACCGTCTTTCATATCTAACTATACCGAACTCACAAGATATTGAGTTAGGCTATATCTATCTATATCTTAAAACTTATTTGACCAGGGTTTTCAATTCTGCCAAAAATCGTACTAGCTGTCTTGGAGATCTCATAATAATGCAGCCCTAAATGGGATATAACCCTTAACTCTACCTGTCTCTCTGGGGTAAACAGGGTAATATTAGGAGAAGATAATCAAGATATAAGGAGGTTACAGAGATTTCCTTATCTCAGGCTCCAGTTCGCTCATCAATGCTTGTGTCTAATAAGTGACACATTCATGTTACAAGTCCACGAATTTCTTGATCTGCTACATTTACTTGGATAATTCCAATCAGGATATCTCCTTTGAATACTACTAGTCGACATTAGTACAATATGGCCATTGGGATATCTCAGGGGTTCCATGTATTAAACCTTCATACTGATCAGGCATGGAAGTAATCTATGGGACACACTAGGATACGCCAATCCTCATATGACACTTTTATCAAACATAGTTTGGCATTCGCAGGCGATAAAAAAAACAATGAGAAAATAATTAAAATAACATATGTTGCCGTACTCTATGCGAAGAAAGAGTGGTCTAAGATTTTCGGAAGGATTCCTTGTCGATACTATAAGAATTGGTTACTATGGTTTCCTTGGTAAGTTATACCTTGTCGATGATAAAAATTCGCTAAGTTTATGGTTCATGAAGATTTATTATTGCCTGTATTAAAAACAGGACACTTAGTAGAAATTATCATTGATAAATGATAAGGAAGTTTATTGTACAAGTGCTTATCTTTAATAAATAATGGAAGTTTCACAAACTAGGCACCTAGCTCAGTTGGCTAGGCGCGCGAAAGGGTGCGGCCGGCCTAGACCCAGGTTCGATTCCGGGGACGGCCAGTTCCACCATTTTTTTTTTTTTTAATATTAATTACTCGTACGAATACGTGTAATTATGAGAGTGGTCTCATATGGAGTCTTGGTAATTAATTGCTTCTTAACACTCACAATATGGGCTTGATTTTTAAGGCAACCAAACCTTTCCTATTACTATATAAAGTCCTCTTATTAATGCAACAAGGACAGCGGAGAAGAGTAATTCCTAATGGATATTAAATATCCATTTAATATTGCTGCAGTAGTCTCGGAGGTACTATCGACCAATTTTTACTTTGTACTTAACGCTTAGAGTTTTAATAGGCAGATTTAAAGATTTACAATATCTATTGTCTACGAGGGACTTATCTAAACCTGAATCAATCAATACTCTAGCGGGAGAGTTAATGGTAAAGAAAGTACCTGTTGTGACATTGTTATTCTGAACAGTCTCTTGCGTCCATTCTGAAGACCCTCGCATTGGTCTTCTTGCCTTCCTCAGGCTTTTTAGCGTACTTAGGGCAGTTGGTCTTAATGTGCCCCTTTTCATGGCAGTTGAAGCATGTTGCATCCTTTATCTTCTTGCACTCTATCGTCTTGTGGTCTTTAGACTTGCATAATCCACATGCAGGTGTTCCCGTTTGAGAATTGGTCTCAAACCTGCATTTTCCAAAGTGGCGTCTTTGGCAAGTCGAGCACATTGGCTTCTCCTCTGTTCGCTGATTACCCTTGTTAGATCCAGACTCCTTCCTGTAGTCCGTATTACCCTTGTGCTTCTTATCAGATCTCCGTGAGGTATCATCCTCACGCTTCCTCTTACTTTCTCCAGAATTCTTTAACGATCTCAACCTGACCGCATCCAGAGTAAGGGATAGAGAGAGATCCGCTACTGACCTAAACGTAACAGGTCTCGAAGCCTTAACACTGGCTTTAATTTCTGGGGCTAAACCCCCAATGAAGCGAGCAATTCTCTTGGGTTCCGGTGTTATCAGATATGGAACCAGTCTGGACAGGGTATTGAAAGTGGTGAGATACGCTTGACAATCTAGATCCTTCATCACCAACGCTAAGAAATCTGATTCAATCCTTTCCACCTCATGCTGCGGGCAATAATTCTCCCTAATGAGATCAGCAAACTGCTCCCACGACATGTTGTAGAGTGGGACCTTCCCCTCAGCTTGAATGAGAGATTTCCACCACGCTAGTGCCTCTCCCTTGAACGATTGGGAGACATACTTCACCACATCCCTTTCTGCACAACCGCTGATGTCGACAATCGTGTCCATTTCATCCAACCAAGTCATACTATCAATTGCCCCTTTCTCCCCGGTGAAATCCCGGGGTTTACAGGAAACAAAGTATTTATAGGTACAGGACTTGGTACGCGGTTCTTTATCGAACACTACCTTTTTGGATGGAACACTGTGTTCATTAGATGAATGTCGATCACCATCCTTCTTTAGTTCCTCTTTCTTAGAGGGTGGCTCGTTCTTTGGCTCTGAATGAGTTTTAGGGATGGATTTAGAGTGGGGTACAGTTGAGGCTTTACTATATGTCTCACTATACTCCTTAAACTTTTCCTCTACAGCTTTAGATACAGCTGTATCAACCAGTGAACGAAGCTCTCCTCTGGTTATATTAATCCTCTCATCATCGCGGTTTTCCAGAGGATGACTGTTTATCTCGTCAGAGTTAGCCATGTAGTCTTAGTTGCTACAGAAAGAAAATAAGGGCAACATTTATTTAGAAGCCCATATAGTACCATCGTTCCTGACGATTTATTAACCATGTTTTTAATACACATAATAGTTAGTTTATTAAATATAAAGTTGTTTAGGATCTTTATCATAATCCCAACTATAAGTTTAATAATAGCACAAAAGGCCTAGTCACGTAGACACGTTTAATTTATAAGCCTTGATTACAGAGAATCGAGGCATTTAGGTTCGAATCAAAGTTCATTACCTTTTCTGGACAGGGAGTTGTAGGCTACCACTGTCTTTAGTCCAGAGGACGTTAATTATAGCCCGTGGCACTTCATCCATAAGTGATGATTATATAAATAAGGGAATTTATAATAACCCAATAAAAAAATGACTTATGTGATTTTATCGTATCACACTTTGTCAAGCATGTTAATATGCTTTCTTATGTTTAATAAAGATTTGAATCTTTTGAATAGGTTTTACCATCTTGACCTAGAATGCAATGACATTTAGGCTAGGTTTTACCTTTAAGATTCTTTTTAATATTTAACGCAGAACAATCCTAAATTGAACTGTTAACAAGGATCTGAATCTAATTATGGATTTACCATCTTGGCCCTGTCTTAATGTGACATATAGCTAGGTCTTGTCCTTTTTAGATTTTTCCATTTTATTATAATGGTAGATCTTATAATATAGGAATGATATTTTAAATATAATCGTTCCTTTAAAATTTAACAAGTATATGGTTGCCCTACACGGGACTTCTAATAAAAAAATGACTTGCCCATGCAAAGGCTAATCAGAAAATAGCAAGAGAATCAAATAAGGACAAAATAAAACGAATTTAGAATTTGTCCTATGTTCTTGTCTAGACTCAAGAATGTGCAATTGTGTAACTGAGATTAAACACAAAAGACTAGTGTTTAATTCACTCAGTGTTGGCTCTGATACCAACCTGTCACACCCCAAATTTCCACGTGTCACCGGTGGGCCCGGTAGGGGAGTAACGTGACGTGGTTGGCAACATAATAGTCAAACAACACAATATATATGAATGCACAGCGGAAGCAAAAGATAATATATTACAATCCGAATATAAAGTAATATCCAAGTATTACAACGGAAAGTAAGGATCCACAGGCGGATCAAAAAAAAATGAAAACTGTTCAACAGATTTTAACATCTAGAGTTTGCGAGACTTGAGTAATGATGCCTGGAGTAGCCAGCCAATTACGCCTAGCACCTGCACTTAACCTTTTTGGAAAATACGTCAGTTTACACTGGTAAATACAACTCAACTGACTCATTTGAAAAGAGTTTAATAAAATTGTTTCAGATGCACGTGGCACAAAATATCTTTTAATCTGATTAAAATGCACAGAGGCAAAATTAATCTTTTATAACTTGGGAAAATTATTTGTATATAATCTTGTATACAGTTTTACTTATTTGTCGTCCGTTAGGGCCGGTTTGTAGGGCCGAACTAGATTAACAGACACGCCACAGGTATAATGCCCACGGGCTATCATCCTCTAAGTGGATTACCAGTTCCGGTATAATGCCCACAAGGATGATACCTCGGAGTGGATTACCAGTTTTTACATAATGCAGCTGTCAGGTGTATGCCTACACCCCGTGCTTAAGTCGTGGCCATTACTTCGAATGATGCCAAGGATATCCGGGACATGGTCATTAACCCCCAAAGGCCATACACCAAATAATAATAAAATAATACATATTAAACAGGTTATGTAAGTACATCAATCACAATCCGATTTAAATGACTACATACACCCGACCAAGCGGTACTTTTATAGCACCGTATCCCAAGCCCGTATAGGGAAAATAAGTTAAGAGTATTTACCTGAGCAAAGTATAAATCCAATACAGTAAGTGTACGTAGCTTTTACTGGGCTCCTAATCTGGAACGAAGGTTTTATAATAACCTATTAGATTTCTAACGGGTCGTTAATTAAGCCTAAGCTTAGACCGGTTAGTTTTCAAGAGAAAGACACGGTTCAAACGCATAATAAGGCGAAGACCGGTTTAGAATGTGGTTTTGACCCGACAAGCTTGTATGCTTGTTTAATATGGGTAACTTAATCACACTCTGGATTTTGATATAAAAACGATATGGTTTGACTCGTTTCGGCTAATATATGTAAACTAGTTACATAGGCCGATCCGAACGCGACAAGTGCGTAACGAGTAACCAAAAGAATCATATACAGGTTTCCTAAGTTAATATGCTTCAAATATGTTGTGATATCAGTAGGATACCTTCCATAATGCCCAAAACGAGTTAAATCCTTAATTATGCCCCGTAGAGGTATTTTGGTCATTTTAAAGATTATAAAAGGGATTTATTAAGTTTTTGTGAACCGGGTCTGAATACATCAGTAAAATAGTTTATTTTAATAGGTTATAACATTTGGTTATAAGTCTTATATGTCAAAATAGTTTTAAACCCAAACTATGCGTATAATACGCGTATAAAGCCGTTTTAAGCGACGTACGGTTTAAAATACGATTCTGAGTTTTCTGATCAATCAAACAGGATCAAAACACTCCATTTATTATTTAAAATCAGTAGCAATTGGATTGGCGTTAAATGGATTTGTAAAACTCATTTTATGGCCTAAAAGGGCATATTCGTTATTTACCGAATTAAGGCGCTAATCCAAGCTTATGATCAGTTTAAAAATAATTAAAAATCTTTAAAAATCCTAAAATATTATTTAACATCAGTGGGTAAAAGATTTGGTACCGAAAATCGGGTTTAGATAGGCTATGCGCTAATCGCGTCGTTTTATTAATAAAAAGCTTATTATTTACGCTAATGCGCATATCTCCTAATCTAGACTTCCGATTGACGTGAAAATTTACGTACATGTTTAATAATCAGTAACTAAGATTATTGTACTTCAACATTTTCAAAATTATCGTTGTAGGGTCATAAGGGCATTATGGTTCATTTTAAGCGTTTAACGGAAACGTGTGCATGCATCGGATAATCAACGAAACAAGTACCGAGGCTTATACTATCAAGTAACCCAACCCTAATGAAGTACTAAGGCAATACCGAATCAAATTAAAACGGGTCAGAACCGAAGTCAAAGCAAAAGTCAACGTTTTGCGCCTTTCGGTTCCGAACCAGGTTTAAACAGATATCTGTCGAGTCGGACAAGCGTAAACAAGTTTTTATACTTATTACCAAGTTATATTAAGGTTAAAACAGATTACACGCCTCTCGGATTGCAAATCGTGCATTAAATCATATTTTACAATTCTGTTGACTTTTTCGGTCAACCTTTGACTCGACAAACGACCTAGTTAGGTCTGGAATCGGTACGTGCCCTTACAAGGGTTTAATACCCATATAATTACCTATCTAACGGTACTTTTAATTCGGGTTACGACTGAGCCATCGTTACTTAATCACGAAGTCAATGTTAATTACGATATAATGACTTTTAAGCTAAATACCTAGCTAGAATCAATTTAGAAAGGTTAGGGGTACTTACATAATGATTAATGATGATTAGGGAGCTTGTGATTCAGCTTGGAAGTCCCACAAATGACCAGAATGGTTGTAAGAATGAATGAGCACTTTGGTGGCTTTATATAGTGTTTGCATACACCACAATTCATTAACAACAAGCTCTATGATCATCCACAATCATCCAACACATGTCCCTAGTCTTCTAGGGGAGTCTAAGGGTCCTTCACATGCAAGAAAACCGGCCTAAAGGGTCACAAGTGCACAAAAAAGGCTGTTGCCTGTTTTCTGGTGCTGGCAGCATGGTAGCGCACCGTTACATGTATATGGTAGCGGTGCGCTACCTCTTCTCAGAAGTTGAAATGTGTTTGTTTAATTGCTGTTTGGTCCTTGGTCCCTTGAAACATCGTTTTCACTCGGATCTTGCAAGATTTATTGTACATTAGGCCCTCTAACTTGACTTTTAAAGGTTCATGACATAACCAATTATTGTTAAGTCCTCGGTTTGCCTTGTGATTGCTCGTAAAGCCTTAATTTGAAATGTTGACGTTATTAACCCCTCGCATACGAACATCATCATAACTTTCCCATACTATATCGAATCCTTGTAATATTTTACCACATTATTCTAGTGAGCAATATTAATCGTTACAAAGCTTCGGGTTCGCTAAATGGTCACTCAGAGGCATACTTTAACATGTTGACACATTTAACCCTTGTAGTTTGTAATTCTCACTTTCTTTTACAATTGGCTTCGTATGATCCATGATCCATTCGTTTAAGGGTATAAACATTATGTAGGGTTAATATACAATACCTTTATTCACTGTTGACATTTAGAACTCGTATTTTCATATACTTTCCACGTTTGTCAACTTTAGTCCTTTCTGAACATTATTTCGCACGTTCAAACTTATGACACGTGTCATTATATTATAGGACGTGAATTTTCGGGGTGTTACAACTGAGCCTCATGGTCCATCTCTATGATCAACGAAACCACAAGGATCAAAAACGTCGTCTCCGGTTGATTTCCTCGCCGTCATGATCGATTGGTTCAAGGGTTAGGGTTTTGATTCGATCGGTTCAAGGGTGGAGGTGATGGAGATGTGGTGGTGGCGGAGGAAGTGGAGGTGGTGTCGGCTGGGAGGAAGATGCTAGGGTTTTGAGAAGTCTTGTTTTGAAAGAGCAGAAGAAGAAGAAGAAGAAGGAGATAAGAAGAGGTGAGTCCACATCTTCTTGGAGAAGAGGTCTAGAAGACTTTTTTAATGAAATCACTTCCAAAATACAAACACCTTGCGGACTCATACGTCTGTGCGTGGGGCACACATAAGAGGTCCAGAAGTATTTTTCACAAAGAAAAAACACCCCCTTAGTTGCAAATGATCATTTTTTTGTTAACTGTTCAACACCACCCATGCGTTCTTCAATTCAAACTGATAACCAATTAATGAAAATTAATTGTTTTATTGTGAAAACTTATTGCCATCATTGAGTCTTCTTCAAATTCATTACTCATATGTCGTTTCGAAGCCACCAAAACAAATCTCATGTAGATCATATATCATCTCTTTGTTCCATTGATAAACTTGACAACCACCGTCGCCCATAATGGTATTCACCTCTACAAACCGCAACAACGATCTCCATGTTCCATTGAAACATTTTCTTTCTTTTATTAATAGGATAGAGATATGTGCTAGGGTATCATATGTTTGCACTTTAAAATTGCCAACAGATGTTCTCTGTAGACAGTGGTGAATGGGTCAATTTTGCAGATCATCCAAAGCATTATCTGCTTTGGACTTGGAGGTCTCAACCACTACATCAGCTCTTTGGTATTGGTCATTTGTTACATGAAGTTTTTGTACCATCTCTAACAGCTGCTTCTAACCTTCTGCAAGTGCTTTAATACTTGGTCAAAAGCTGGCTGACCATTCCTAATGAGATGATTGTACCCATGAGGGTGTCTGTTTACTCTTGGCTTTTGAGACATTTGCACAGGTTCTTCATACCTATAGGGTACCCTGTTGCATGGTGGTTGCCCATAGCCTCTTGGAAGTGTGTGTGGAGCAACAGATACTTGATCATCCCTTTGTGCAGCGTATTGGTTCAAGTTTTGTGCGACAGATGATTGACAAGACTCAACTCTTTTGGGAAATGATGGTGGATCCTTGTTGACAGGGCCATCATCCTTTTTGAAACTCATTTTCTTTCTTGCCTTATTTTGTTGACATCATAAGGTTTAAGAAAAGAGCATTGTTGGGTCAAACAGTTGATTTTTCCACAGATGGTGCACCCAAGGGTGGACTCACAAATGTTGTTTCCGCTGTTTACATCATAAGCTCTCAACTTGAAACAATCTTTTGTCAAATGTTTTTTCTTTCCACAAAAATCACACAACATATCTAGAGTCTTAATTTTCTTGGTACTCTTATCTTTCTTTTTAGCAACAGATGTTTTAACATCTGTTTGAGAGTTGGTAACAGAAACAATTATTATCTTGGGTGGCTTCAAACCATCTAGGTTGGTGAAATCAATAGGTTTGAAATTTTCAAGAGCATCACACTCATCTGACCAAGTAGGTTTAAATTCATACTTTTGTTTTCAGATTGAATGGAACTTTGTGACTTATCAAGAGTTATTTTCTTGCCATTTTGAATATGTTAGTTTAGTAATAAGCAAAAGATAAATCAGCTATTAGTAAATAAAATACCATGAAGTTACACCTAGAAAGTATGCAAGTTAACCGTTTTGAGTATGGATAATAACGTACAGAAAGGATTTGCAACAGAGAGCCTCAACAGCAGCTCTTAACTCACACTTTTTTTCTAGTCAATCACATTTCAAGTTTCCGCACCGTTGATCCAGCAAAAAATAGAATCTAGTCTCCGTAAGTCTATAATACCAATATTACACTTTCTTTAAATACTTTTTTTTTCTATAGGTTGTGTTATAAGGAAGCCGAATTTCCTAGGAAGCGAAGTGTTAGGAAAAAGAACATGGAATAAAGGAGAAAAATGAGGATTGAAGGGGACGTGTAAGCATGAAGGAGGATACTAAGATCAATCTTGGTGGACCATTATCCTGCTCATCACCCAAGAAAAGATGGCCCAAACCTCGAGGACTAAAACAACATTTTACACCAAACATAATTATATACTAAGAAATCTATCAATTTTTTTGTTGGTCTTCATTTTGTTCAAAGCAATGTTTGGGATGGAGTGCCTCGCCTACAACAACCGTGACATCACAAACATCTAGATTAAATGATGCATGAGATAACCACTATAATTGATTTTAAGTTTATGTAGACCATATAAACAATATCATTTCACTAAAATAATAACAATAAGAAATCAACTACCAATTTCTATCACCGTGTTAATTTTTTCAAAATCGATGTACGGGATGGAGGTCCTCACCTACAACTCATTTCACTAAAATTATAACAATAAGAAATCAACTACCATTTTCTATCATATTCTTAATTTTTTTTTAAACCAATGTACAAGATGGAGGTCCTCATCTACAACAACTAGGACACCACAAGCGTCCACAACAAAACAAAATGAGGATGGCGTTTCACATGACTCATGAAGGACGATGATATTTTCATACGAATCGTGAAGTATGTCGCTTTCATGACTCTAGTCGTCATATATGATCCTTGAATACAATGTATATTCATGTTTTTTTAAAAGGGAGTAGGTGCGTGCGCGCGCGTGTGTATATATATATATATATATATATATATATATATATATATATAGGGTAGGGTTCCAGCGTGAACAATCTCTCAAGAGTGAACTGCGTGAACATATCAGGGCCCTTGATTTCCTTCTTAGTTGTTAAGGGTAGGATTGTAATTATATAAAAAATTAGATTTAAATCATTATTTCAATAATTGAATTAAGTTACATCTTTCCTAATTTAAATTCATTATCCACATTATGTTTTATTTATTAATAAGATAATTATCAAAACAAACAACAAATCACCGGATTTCAATTTTAATTTTTATTTCAAATTTTATCACTAGAATTCAAATTTTTATTTTTAAGATCCACGTAACCTTCATATTTCAATGGTATACACATGTGTACTTGGATATAAATATAACAGTACACATGTGTACTCAGCATCGTACATATGTGTAATTAGCTAATAATACATACATAGAAATAATACCTGTAAAACTATTTTATATTTAACAAATTACAAGTTCCATAATGTTTTCCAAACCAAACAAAAAAACATATAATTACAAGTTCAAGTTTCGTAAAAACAATAAACCCAACATAATCGAAAAAACAAAAACATAATCTTTTACAACTATTCGCCACGTTGTATGCTGAATCATCCTTATCGACCTCATACGTGAATCATCCTTATCGACCTTCCATCTCCACTTTTCTCGTTAACGACATCTCCTATAATAGCACAAAAAAAACTCAGCAACTAATACTTTGCATAATTTACAAGTGTACATCAACAACTTTACACATTCAATACACAAAAAAATATGAGATATCAAAAAAGCAGACGCTATACACATGTGTACATTGGGTAAAAATAGAGCAAAAATCAGAATACACATGTGTACATCGCATTAAAAACAGAGCAAAATCAGAATACACATGTGTATATCGCGTTAAAAACAGAGCAAAATCAAAGAATTGAACAAAAAAACTCAGCAACTAATACTTTACATAATTCACAAGTGTACATCAACAACTTTACACATGTGTACAACCCAGTTTACAATCTTCATCACATTTTCCCAAAAAAACAATACCAATAATCGGAATACACATGTGTACATTGGTATAAAAAAGAAACTAAACCCTAACCCACTATTGATAACGACGGCGATTACCAATTCAACATCAAAACAATCCAAACAAGTTTTCCAAAAAATTGAATCAAAATAATATCATTCTATATCTAACAGTGAGTTTAAAGTAACATAATTCGTATATTAAAAAAATGGCCAAATAAATTGCAGCAAATAGCAAAAAGCTTAAGTGAGTTTACTGAACTTTTTAAAAATTGCCCAAAGTAATGAGATTTTATAGGTCTAAGGACTTTTAAAGTTTATTTAGAAATGAAGTTGTTTATTGCAATATACCCCATTAAAAAAGCATAATAAAAATCCATAAATGGATTGGACAGAATCAAGAATATACATACCTACCTTTAAATGGTATAGATCTGAATGCAGAGTATGGCTATTCGAGGATCAGGGGCATGTGTGAGTGGGAGTTTTGTTTTTTCCGTTCACCTTTTTTTTCCATCCCCTATTTTTTTCTTCCCCTGTTTTTTCCGTTCACCTTCCTCGAAGCCCTAAATCGATCGATCTTCGTCCCCTGTTTTTTCCGTTCCCTTCCTCGATTCCTGTGATGAAGATTGTCTACTGATTTCCGTTCACCTTCCACGATGCCGGCGATGAAAATAAACTGATTTCTCCGGCGGTTTGAATGATCCGACGCCGTTCTTCGTGTTTTATTTGCCGTCGCCAATGAAGTTTAGAGAGAAAGAGGATCTGAGTTTTTATTTTAAAAGGGAAATAAAAAGATTGATAAAACAAACCTATAGATAATTATGGGATTTAATTAAATTGGAGAATATGGAAACAATCTAGTTTCCTGATTTTAAATAACCAATTAATCTAATTACTCTTTTACCCTTTTGATTTTAATAAAACAATAAAAACTAACTTAATAATTACAATCATGCCACCCATTAAAAATATCAAGATCATAATAATCAATGGTCCAGATCAGTTCACGCAGTTCACTCTTGGGATTTTGTTCACGTTTGAACCTAATCCTATATATATATATATATATATATAGGGGAGGGTTTAAATGAGAACGCTAAATATCGTGAGAACCGTGAGAACAAATGAAAAAACCACGAGAACTTGGTCAAAAACAATTCAAATTCAAAATTTCTTTTTACACTTATCATTATTATTCGAATAAAATGTTAGAAATTAAATTTACACGTTTAAATTTACACGAATTCATAAATAAAGAAAATTTACACATGTGTAAGTTTGCCATTTACACATGTGTAAATCTGTTATGTTTACACATGTGTAAAAAAACTAAAAAGAGTGATTTTGAAAGAAGAAATGAATTATTTGATGTTGTAAATTCTTTTCTTGATGTTGCATCTTAATTACAATGAGGTTTGTATTAAAAAAATTTGGTTTTGATTGGTTTTTTCATTGGTTCTCACGGTTCTCGCAATATTTAGCGTTCTCAAGATAACCCTCCCCTATATATATATATATATATAAAAGGTTAGGTTCATTAGTGAACAACCCGATTGATTGTGAACACTAGTGAACTAATCATAGCCCTTGATTATCAATACACAAGTGTAAATCAATGGCTAGGATTTGATGATGAAAATACACCGGTGTATTTTACGATTTGATGATGAAAATCAATTGTCATAATTTATTGACTCAGTTCATAAATACACTAGTGTTCACTCTAGAACCTCACCCTATATATATATATATATATATATATAGGGGAGGGTTATCTTGAGAACGCTAAATATTGCAAGAACCGTGAGAACGAATGAAAAAACCAATCAAAACCAATTTTTTTTAATACAAACCTTATTGTAATTAAGATACAACATCAAGAAAAGAATTTACAACATCAAATAATTCATTTCTTCTTTCAAAATCACTCTTTTTAGTTTTTTTACACATGTGTAAACATAACAGATTTACACATGTGTAAATGGCAAACTTACACATGTGTAAATTTTCTTTATTTACGAATTCACGTAAATTTAAACGTGTAAATTTAATTTCTAACATTGTATTCGAATAATAATGATAAGTGTAAAAAGAAATTTTGAATTTGAATTGTTTTTGACCAAGTTCTCGTGGTTTTTTCATTTGTTCTCACGGTTCTCGCGATATTTAGCGTTCTCATTTAAACCCTCCCCTATATATATATATATATATATAGAGTGGGGATCATGCGGAAAGTGTGCTTTTCCTAGAAAGTGTAGAAAGCGATCTGGGCCATCAGATGAGTGTGTTTAATTGTTGGGATCATTTTGGTGGCATTTTGGTAATATACGTGTCTTTAAAATAGGCTAATTTAATTGATTAGGGGTAAATGTGTCATACTAATTTGTTTTAAATAAGGAAATAACTATCAATCATAAAACCAGCTCCAAAAATGTCACAATTTTTTTCTCTCTCTCTAATCTCTCACATTTGAAAACACCAAATCATATGAAAAAAAAAACGATAAATCAGATCTAGATGTGTTCTTAGTAGTGTGTTTTAGCAATGAAACACAATGTGACGAACTAGTGACTGGCTGCTAAAACACAACATCAAGAATGCCAACTGATAAAACACGTGTACCAGTAACTGATAAAACACAACATCAAGAATGCCAAAATCATATCAACCAGTAACTGATATAACACATTGTGATGAAACCAGTAACTGATAAAACACAACATCAAGAATGCCAAAATCACATCAACCAGTAACTGATAAAACACATTGTGATGAAACAGTAGATAAAATACAAAAGAACATGCCATTCATGAATCATAACTGGTATAACACATTGTGATGAAACCGGTAATTGATAAAACACAACATCAAGAATGCCAAAAATCATATAAACCAGTAACTGATAAAACACATTGTGATGAAACCAGTAACTTATAAAACACAACATCAAGAATGCCAAAATCACATCAACCGGTAAATGATAGAACACATTGTGATGAAACAGTAACTGAAACCAGTAACTGATAAAACACAACGTGAACCAGTAACTGATAAAACACAACATCAAGAATGCCAAAATCATATCAACCAGTAACTAATAAAACACATTGTGATGAAACAGTAACTGAAACCAGTAACTGCTAAAACACATTGTGATGAACCCAGTAACTGATAAAACATAACGTGAAGAAATTGTTAATGATTTGAACTTCGTAATTTAAAGTAATTGCCCTTTTGAAATCGTAATGATTTGAAATTATCAAAGAGATATATGTTTCCATAAATATCTGGATAGTTAGTTTGGGATATATAATATTCCAAAATTAAATTAATAATCAAACTACCATCATGCTCTTTTGAGTAAAAAACTAAAAGTCATATGTCACCTCCCTATTGCTTCCTAGACTTTCTAGAAAACTTAGGCTTTGTAGCCAACTCCTACTCTCTCTCTCTCTCTCTCTCTCTATATATATATATAGGGTAGGGATAGTGTACAAAGTGTGTAAAGTGTGAGAAGTGTAAGATGTGTTTTAAACCATTAGATTTTTTATCTAATGGTTGAGATCAATAGGTACCAAATTATAAATTGTGTTTTAATTATATGGACTGATTTGAAAATTGTAGGGGTAGTAGTGTCTTTGTATATGTTTGGTAACCTCTCCTAAATTCTAGTTATTCACTCCTAAATTTTAGCGATTCAAATTTAACTGCTAAATTCTAGCGATCCTAAATTCTAAAAATACAGAAATATGTAACTGCTACAAGAAATGTATAACACTATACATCAATCATATAACACTATACATCCATCATATAACACTATATAACACCATATAACACCATATAACACTATGTAACACCATATAACACTATGTAACACTATATAGCACTATACATCCATCATAGACATGCTACCAGAAAAATATAACACTAAATAACACTATGCATACATCATATAACACTATATAACACCATGTAACACTATATAAAGATATATAACACTATACAATTCTGAATGATGGTCGCACTACAGAATTAATAATTGATGGTGTTAGATAGTGTTTTTTGGTGGTTGCACTACAAAATTATATAACACTACAGAATTATATAACACCTAAAACCATTATATAACACCATGTAACACTATATAACACTATATAAAAATATATAACACTATACAGTTCTGAATGGTGGTTGCATTACAGAATTATATAACACTACAGAATTAATAACCTGTGAATGAGATGACACAAATTCGTAGATTAATTCTTAAATTCGAATTCCTATAATAAAGGGTGGCGGTTATTTTGGGCAGTTATCTTTTAGTCAATTAATTGAAAGAAATAGAAAATTACTAATTCATCCTTTTGAATTAATTTAGATATATGACACTTGTCATTACCACATTATTTCTCACCATTCTCACAATATTATATTAATGTACAGGATTCTCTACCTATATATATAGCATTCTTTTAGTAGCACTTTTGAATAGTAGGATTAGTAAGTTCAAATAATAGATATTGATGATTAAAATTTCTTAATTTATATTGCCTATGTATTTTTTTAATATAAATTACCGTCTAGGCCAATGAGGTAGTGGTGGAGTGCTTAGGGAAAGAATTAGTGTTCCCTGTGATCTAGGTTCGATTCCTACTCTCCGCATTATTTCTGCGGCATCCAGGTGAAGAGCGAATACCGGTTCGAGTTGGATGGGAGGCGAGGTTTTACCGATTATTCCACTGTCTTGCCTTCGTGCGGGTGGAGGTCGGGTTTTCGCGCATCTGGGGAGAGCCAAGGAGCTGGCTGTAACGCCTGCGTCCCTAGACTTTTAGTTTTTGTCAATTTTAGTCCCTAATCTATGTGACACTTGACACTTTGATGCTTGTGAGGCTTGAATCTAGATTCTTGATTCTTAATACTATGACACTGATTCTTGATGTTTAGCACTATGAGGCTTGATTCTTATGGACTATGATTCTTAATACTATGACTCTTGAAACTTAATGCTATGATTCTATGATTCTTGATACTTGATACTTGGAAGCTATGACTCTTGATACTTGGAATCTAGATTCTTGACTCTTTGGTGCTTGACTCTTGAGACTCGCGAAACTTGAGACTTGGTGGAATGAGAGACTGGAGTCTTGTCACTGGCGGAAACTATGAAACTTGGAAACTTTTTTTTGTTAATAATGTACTCTAGTTATGTGATACTATTACCCAATAATACGCAACGCAACGCTTAATCTAACTCGCAAAATGAATCAGAGACAGTGAAGCGGAAAGGATGGGATTGACCGAATGGCAATCTGATCGGATGACCATCCGATCGGATGACCATCCGATCAGATGACCAACCAATCGGATGGCCATTCGATCGAACTACCATCCGATCCGTGCACACCGCCTCACTCCCTCTCACCAACACCATAAATAGGCCTGTCACATCATTCTCACTGATGTGACAGCCTCACTCGATCCAGACGCACGTACTCCTCTTTTCTTCCATTTCTTGGCGATTTCGGTACGTTTTACACTAGATTCTTGTACATCTTTGATCACTACACTATTCTCTACAAGATTCTCCTTTAAAATCTCACTTTTCACCATGAAATCCCTAAGATTCGAGCTCTTGAGGGTGACGTCATCATGGTGGTTTGTACAAACCGTAGTGTGAGGTCATTCCTGCTGAGATCTAGCTCAGATCTAAGGAATTTCATATGTTTTACACCGAATCTCAACTAAATCTAGACTTTTTTACTAAAACTTATGTTATCCTCATCTTTTCTTAATTTTTTACTTAAAAATGGTGGAATCCGGATCTGAACGAGCTGAAGACTTGATGATTAGTCTTGAGTTGGCTTGGAAATGGATTGTTGCCGGAGAAGATGACCGGAGTACGGATTTCGACATAAGCACCGCCAAGAACAGATGACTGGAC
The DNA here is from genome assembly GCA_030545235.1 of Helianthus tuberosus. Lineage (NCBI taxonomy): Eukaryota > Viridiplantae > Streptophyta > Magnoliopsida > Asterales > Asteraceae > Helianthus > Helianthus tuberosus. Next base: position 67,369,112 of record CM060440.1, read on the forward strand.
GGACTGGGGTGATTCCCATCTGATCAGGACGGCTGTACATTGGTGTGTGTTTACCATTGTCTCAATACGTACCGTGTCGTCACCGTCGAAGCAAAAACTTAGAAACTTTACAAGGTTGTGAACGAGACAAGGACAACCCAATCGAATGGCAATCCGATCGGATAGCCATCCGATCGAACTACCATCCGATCAGGTGACACCTGCCTCGTAACCTTAAATATTTTAGGAACTTTGAATCTTGATCGTCGAAATGACAATCCAATCGGATAACCATCAGATCGAACTGCCATCCGATCAAAGTGACAATGAACCAATCTTTCAACACTTAGAAACTTTCTCAGAAACTTGGTAACAATTTGGAATCTTGACACTTGGTTCGAATAACCATTCGACCAAATGGTCATTCGAACGGATGACCATCCGATCAGATGGCAATCCGTCCCTCACTCACAACAATCACCTCAGTCGAATGGCAATCTGATCGGATAGCCATCCGATCGAACTGCCATCCGATCCAGTGACTGATCCGACACTTATCTGTTGTAATCTAATCAGGCTAAACCTAAAGAGCTCCCTTTGATCCAATAACAGTTAATCTGTTAAGCAATCACTGTGAGTATACTCGATCCCTTTTTGTTTTGAACTTCGGGATGCAATATGTATTCTATTAAACTATGATACTTGAAACTTTTGGAATCTAAACTCTATCCTATGTGTATGTGAAACTTGTGATTCTTGATTCTTGATTCTTTATGCTATGTGAACGTTTAATCCAGAGTGTGTAGTTCCGCCTTAACAATAGTAGCGCTATAGGAGATGCACCTCCCCATTTGTAACACCCCGTGTTTCGAAAGTCAAAGTCAAAGTCAAGATTGAAGTCAAAGGGAGACAAGATTGCTAATTGCGATCTGTCACTCCTTTCTCAATTCCTATTTTGACTACTTTGACTTGTAGATAGACTTTTTATGCTTTTACGTTAGTTGTATTATGTGGAGTATTTGTTAATAATCGAGGTTTAATCGCTATTTATCGATATTTATCGCATGCCTTATCGCGTTATCGCTTACCGCAATCACACCCGCAACTCGAATTACGCGTTCTGGTTATTGTTCTTATGTGTGTGTGACCTTTATGTGTTACTTGTGCGTGTTATTTATGCTTTATGAAGTGGTGATTAATCGAAACGCAATCGCAACTCAATCGCAAACGCTAAACGAACGCTAAATAAGGATGATTGTATATTGATATAGTAGTTGGGATTAAAAGTAATTTGAATAGGAAACTCTATCGCATCGCATCGCAACGCTCAACACTTGAATCGAAAATGCAAAACTCATCACGCCGAGCACTCGAACCGAGTGGCCAGCCGACCGAGTTGCCACCCGATCGGGCTACTACCCGATCGGAGTGCCACTCGATCGAGCTGCCACCCGGACAGGCTGCCACTCGATCGACCAGCCACTTACTCTTCTTTCCATTTATGGAAACCATATAAATACCCCATATGTCAACATCACTTGATGTTGACAACCCTCTTCCTCTCCACTCGCTCTAGCCGTAAATTCTTCAGATTTCTTGCGATTCTTGTAAGTTTTCCACCTAAATCTTGTACTTTCTTGATTTACACGCACTCCTACACCTTTCTATCTTTTGAATCTTAACTTTTAACCATGAAATCACTAGATTTGAGGTGTTCTAGGATGATGTCATCATGGTGTTGTTATGAACTTCATGTTTTGGCTTCAATCCACCAAGAACAACTTTGATCTGAACGATTTCCACATGAATAAAAGAAGATCTTTCACAGATCTGAACATAATCATGGTGAAAGGGATTGAAAGATGTTTTTTCCAACTTTCTTTCAACTCTTTTACACTCAATGCACTCAAAACCGATAGAATCGGAGCTTGTTCTAACCTTCTACTCTTTCTTGTGGATGTGTTGGTTCAAGATCCGGACTCTATCCAAGAGATTACCGATTTCGGGTTAAACATGAAACACCGTCTCGAACAGTTAACTGGTCGGACTAGGGTGATTCCTGTCCGATCGGGCCACTAAGTCTTGACGAGGTTTCTGTTGTTTACCACGTTATCAAACAGTCTCGAGAAAATGACAAACTACCAAAACAACCAAGGAAGAAGACAACCAGGTCATCTGGGACGGATTGCCGTCCGATCGGATTGCCACCCGACCAGACTGCCACCCGACCGGACTGCCACCCGATTGGATTGCACCTTGGGTCCCACACATAATCTTTATTTCAACATTTGAGGTTTTGAACATTGAACGGATTGCCGTCCGATCGGATTGCCACCCGATCGGATTGCCACTCGACCATGTGATGTTTTGACTTCAACACTTAAATTTTTTTTCAACATGTTCAATCCGAACGGATTGCCACCCAATCGGATAGTCATCCGATCGAGTGACCGTCCTGCTGTGAACTTGTTCTCAACCTGAGAAGCCTCGCCAATCGGATTGTTGTCCGATCGAACAACCGTTCGATCGACCGACCTGAAAGGTAGAGATACTTATCTGTTTTCAAAATGCTACAACGAAAACTTCAAAAGACAAACCATTATACACAAACACATCCATCCCAAACGAGATGACAATCCAATCGAGTGGCCACCCGAATGGGCGACCACCCGAACGGATTGTCATCCGATCGACCGGTCACCCGATCAGATAGCCACCCGATCGGATCGATCTATTGACACGTTGTTTCATTTTACGTGCCGCTTATCGTTTTTGCTATCGTTCTGATCAGCCTAACCTTGCTCTCTAGCACTCCCTTCAATCCATCATTCGCTGTGAGTATACTCGAACCCTTTTTGCTTTACGCACTTTTGGGTGTTACATACGTTACTTATTCTAGATCACATCGAACACACTAAGCTATACTTTAACGCTAACCGTTACCGCATGTTATACGTGACTTAATGAATGCTTGTTTGTTATGTTTACACATGGCATGTTGTCTACCTGCCTTAGCAACGATAGTACTATAGTTTGGACTCAGCACCTGTTCACTCAGGGGTTGTTAAGGACAATTTGTTACATGGCTCACAGTGGTGAGTGTGTATTATGAACTGCGTTGGGCAGTCAACCTGCAGTCATTGGTATCGATAGGTTCATGTCGATAACTAACGTGCTTTATTTCACACTGTGTACGTGCTGGTTATGCGTAAACGAATTTCGAACTCTATTATATCTATTAAACTTGTATGCTCACCTTTACACAATATGTATTGACTTTTACTTTAACGTATGTGGCAGGTGCTTAAGATGTTTATATGCTTGGCTTGCTGTGAAATCGAGGCAAGGAAAGGTCTAGAAACAAATAAACGAATTGTCTGTATTTGAAATCTGAGTTGTCGGAACAGAATAATTTGACTAGATCTTGTCTGTAATAATTATGTTACTTTTTATGTCATGGTATGGGACATGATGCTTTAAATAATTGGTAATCATAGTTGTTATGGAAACTTCTGGACAATCTGTTTCGCTCAGTGCCACGCCCCGATGTTTTCGCCATCTGTTGGGGTGTGACAGATTGGTATCAGAGCTATAACTATAGGGAATTAGGCAAGACTCGACCTAGTCCGGGTCGATGTCTTAGAAACGACCTAGTCTATAGTTAGGCACCAACAGACCGACTTGTGCACACCCTGTAGAGGTTATGTACGAGCTTACTTGCTATTTCTCGCTATTCTCGCCCACGCTACACCATCACTGCACTCTAGTTTTTGAACGAGCAATTAGTTCGAGATTAGGTGTGAAAACCGCAAACTCTCGACTAAATTGTTTGTTCGACCCGCATTTTTATCTACAAACAGGAGAATCTGAACCGAATCAGGAGTGAAATCCATACTTTGACGCATAATTTCTCCTTATTTTATCAAAAACAGGAACGAAGTCGTTAAGTCAGGGGTGAAACCCGAACCTCGACGACTTGTTCCGATCTCTATTTTGTTTTACAAAACTCTCACCAAAGCCTCGACGGACTCCAACGACTTGAAGTCACACTGTAACTGGAAGGATGCGTGCCATTCGCCCAGATTCGAGGTGAGAGCACAGTCCCGAAAGCCAAGTGTGTACCAAAAGTTCTTGTGAATAGTCGAACCACTTTGGTTAGTGGATGTCTAAATAGCCGCAGACAATCTATTCTGGATTTTTATGTGTTTCGATTCTAAGCTCGCTACTGCCAACTCTGATATTTTGGCATTTTATGTGAATTTTATGTGTTTTTTATGTGGTTTATGCTTATTTGTTAGCGTTTTGAGGTACTACTGGTTTCGATCTAACGCCTTTTTGCTTCCGCTAAACACACAACACACTGCACAACCGCTGACGAATCGTTGCTACTTATGGATGATCGCTATGCTAAACGTTGTGTACTCGCAATCGCTATTCTCGAACGCCCGCGGATTTTGAATGATAGGTTTCTGTATTCTGACTGCCCCTATGTGCCCCTACGTGCTCCTATGTGCCCTACGTGAATTTGTGCTTATGTGATTCCATGATTATGTGCATATGTGACTGTATGTTTATATGCTTGTCCGTGTTCCTAAGCTTTAGTAGTACTAGGCATGTGAGGTTAGAATCGATTAAACAGTGATTGAATCCTATGGCGATGCTTGTTGCAGACAATGTCGTCCACTGGATCACTTCACTCTCGTGCTATGAAAGAAAGCAAGCTGACAAGCGACTCGCCTCTCTCGTCGCTACTCAGATCGCTAAAGCACTTCCTCAGATTGTTAATGAACTGAACGAGAACGCTAGCAAATCGTCTGAAGAGTCTCGAACAGATGCACCGAAGACTGCTTTTAGTTTCAAGCAGTTCAAAGCTTGTGGTCCAAAGGAATTTACTAGCGAAGATGGCCCTACGGCTATGTTTCAATGGTTTGATTCCATCGAAGTCACTCTACGCCAGAGTGGATGTCCTGAAAATCTCTGTACTCTGAATGCTACCGGCGTCTTCTAGTCCCGCGCACTAGACTGGTGGACGGCCGAGAGGAACAAACGCGGAAATGACGCAGCCTATGAGCTGACATGGGAAGAACTGAAGGCCATTATGATGGATGAATTCTGCCCTCCCCATGAACGCCAAAAGCTGGAGGACGAATTCTGGCATATCAAGCAGAAAGATGGAGAGAACGCAACTCTTACTGCTCGCTTTAAGTAGCCCAGTATCATCTGTCCTGATCAAGTGAAGACGCCGGAGATGACGATCAAGAATTACATTCGAGCTCTGCCAGACTGTGTTGCAGATTTTTGCATGCTTCAAAGCCAATAACAATCGAAGAAACTTACATGCCTGCCGTTGAAATCAACGACAAGCGAGTCAAAGCTGGATTTTAGGATAAGGCTACCAAGAACCTGCACCAAGCTACCGCCGCACCAACCGCCGAAACCGCCACCGCTCAGTCATCGAAGTCCTCTCGTCGCAAGAGGAAGAACAACAACAGCAGCTCCAGCAACAAGAACTGTGCTGTCACTACTACTGCTGCTCCACTTCAAGCCGTACCGGCTCAGCAGCAATCTCAGCACCGATCAGCTCCAGCACCAGTTACCTATGCACCGCCTGCAAAGCGTGCATACACTGGCCCTCAGCCAGCCTGCCCGACATGTACTTATCATCATCCGGTGGGTATCGCCTGCATATTTTTCATGCAATGCCATGTACGACCACTTTACCGCCAATTACCGTACTGGTCCTCGACAAGCACCAGCTCAAGCTACTGCTCATCAAGCTCTACTTCCAGCTCCTCAAGGCCAACAAGCGGCTCAGGCACCCGCGATCAACGCCAGAGTCTGCTTCGTGTGTGGTGATCCCAACCACTTCACGAACATGTGCCCGAACAGGGTTGTGAAACAAGAGCCCCAACAGCAGCAGCCTCAGCAGCAGCAACAGCCTCAACAGTAACAGCAACAAGCCGCCCGCGCCCGAACATTCAATATCAATGCGCGCCAAGCCCAGGCTGACAACAATGTGGTCAATGGTACGTTCCTTATGAATGGTATTTATGCTTCGTGTTTGTTTGATACTAGAGACGATAACTGTTTTGTGTCGTTCGAATTCGAGAAGCTCCTTAATCGTAAGCGCTCCCATCTCCCCTCGACGTTCGATGTCGAAGTTGCCACCAGAAGAACTGTCGCTGTTAATTCTGTTCTTCGTGATTGTACTCTTGAGCTCAACAATCACATCTTCCCGATTGACCTTATTCCGATGCAACTCGGAAGTTTTGACATCATAATAGGCATGGACTTTCTTCGCGAAAACCATGCTGAAGTTGTGTGCTTCGATAAGATGATTCGATTCTCGCTCGCGAATGGTGATTTATTGTGTGTTTATGGTGAAACTGCTTCGAAAGGTCTTAAGCTCATGTCATGTGTCCAAGCTAGCAAGTATCTCCGCAAGGAATACAGAGCTTTCTTGGCTAACATTGTAGTAGCGGAGAAGGAAAAGAAAGGAAAGACAGAAGTGAAAGATGTTCCTGTGGTTCGAGAATTTCCTAATGTGTTTCCTGATGATCTTCCTGGATTACCGCCAAGTCGTGATATCGACTTTCGTATCGACCTCATTCCTGGAGCAAACCCCATTGCTAGAGCTTCTTATTGACTGGCTCCGTCAGAAATGCGTGAACTCTCGAGTCAGCTCCAGGAATTTCTTGATAAAGGCTTCATTCGCCCGAGCACCTCTCCATGGGGCGCACCAGTCCTTTTCGTAAAAAAGAAAGATGGGTCGTTCAGGATGTGCATCGACTATCGGGAATTGAATAAGTTGACAATCAAGAATCGTTATCCCCTGCTTCGCATCGATGATTTTTTTGACCAGCTACAAGGTGCTACGTGTTTCTCGAAGATCGACCTATGCTCAGGCTATCACCAACTACGCATCCAAGAGGAGGATATACCCAAAACCGCTTTTCGCACTCGCTACGGCCATTATGAGTTCGTTGTTATGCCTTTTGGTCTGACCAACGCACCCGCGGTTTTCATGGATCTGATGAATCAGGTGTGTAAACCATTTCTTGACCGCTTCGTCATCGTGTTCATCGATGATATCTTGATCTATTCAAAATCGAAAATCGAACACGCGCAACATCTACGTTTGGTTCTCGAGCTACTCCAAGGGAATCGACTCTATGCCAAGTTCTCTAAGTGCGAATTTTGGCTGGAGGAGGTTCAATTCCTCGGTCACATTGTCAATAGTCAAGGTATTCACGTCGATCCCGCGAAGATTGAATCAGTTAAGAGTTGGGTTACGCCGAAGAACCCGTCTGAAGTCCGTTCTTTTCTTGGACTAGCGGGCTATTATCGTCGATTTATCGAAGGGTTCTCAAAAATCGTTGTGCCGCTTACCGCTCTCATGCATAAAGACAAGCCTTTTGTTTGGGGAACCGAACAAGAGTGTGCTTTCCAAACCCTCAAGCACATGCTTTGCAATGCTCATGTCCTCACTCTACCCAACGGAAACGACGACTTTATTGTCTATTGCGATGCCTCAAACCTTGGCCTTGGTTATGTTCTCATGCAATGAGACAGGGTTATCGCTTACGCATCTCGTCAGCTCAAGATCAAAGAGAAGAACTATACAACCCATGACCTCGAGCTAGGCGTAGTTGTTTTTGTGTTAAGGATTTGGCGACACTACCTGTATGGTACCAAGTGTACGATCTTCACCGATCATAGGAGCCTACAGCATATCTTTAACCAGAAGGAACTTAATATGCGTCAACGCCGATGGGTAGAACTTCTCAACGATTACGACTGTGAGATCCGTTATCACCCAGGCAAAGCAAATGTCATTGCCGATGCCCTCAGCAGACGGAGCTATATGCTCAGCATTCGTAATATCCAAGCCCAATACGATCTTGAAACCCTCATCCGCGAAGCCCAGCATGCTTGTTTTAATGAGCGCACTTTGAAGAAGGAAAGGATCTATCACGATGGAGCCCATCTTGTGAATAAGTCGAATGGGATATTCCACTTTCTGGACCGAATTTGGATCCCTAAGCGGACCAATTTACGACAGATTTTGATTGACAAAGCCCACAAGTCTCGGTATTCTATTCATCCCGGTGCCGATAAAATGTACCAGGACCTTCGCTATAAGTACTGGTGGCCGGGCATGAAGAGAGATATCGCCCTCTACGTTGGGAAGTGCCTAACTTGCTCGAAGGTCAAGGCTGAACACCAAAGACCCTCTGGTTTACTCGAACAACCCCCGATCCATGTGTGGAAGTGAGAGAGTATAGCTATGGATTTCGTAACAAAACTTCCGCGCACGCCATCAGGTCACGACAGCATCTGGGTAGTCGTCGACCGTTTGACCAAATCTGCTCACTTTTTGCCAATACGGGAAGAGTATAAAGTAGAAAGATTAGCCCGAATCTACACCGATGAGGTCATTTGTCGACATGGGACACCTCGCGACATCATCTCTGACCGTGATGCTCGGTTTACCTCGCGTTTATGGGAAATGTTTCAAACAGATCTCGGTATTACGCTTAATCTAAGTACCGCATTCCACCCTCAAACCGACGGTCAGACTGAGAGAACGATTCGTACCCTTGAAGACATGCTCCGTTCGTGTGTTATAGATTTCGGTGGTAATTGGGACACTTACCTGCCGTTAGTCAAATTCTCGTATAATAACGGTTATCATTCCACCATTCAAATGGCACCGTTTGAGGCTTTATACGGAAGAAAATGTCGATCGCCAATTGTATGGCACGAGATCGGGCACTCGCAATTAACCTGTCCTGAGCTATTGCAAGAAACGATTGACAAAGTTCTCCAAATTCGAGAAAATCTGCTGAAAGCTCAGAGTCGTTAGAAAAGTTACGCCAATAGACGACGCAAGCCCCTTGAATTTGACGTTGGCGACTACGTACTCCTAAAGGTATCACCTTGGAAGGGTGTGGTCAGATTCGGCAAGAAAGGGAAAATAGCGCCTAGATATGTTGGACCTTTTAAGATTCTGGAAAGGATCGGAAAAGTCGCCTACAGACTCGAACTACCGGAGGAACTTAGTAACGTCCACCCGACTTTCCATGTATCGAACCTCCGAAAGTGCCTGGCGATTTAATTGTACCTCTAGAAGATCTTCAAGTAAACGAAACCGAGTGGCCAGCCGACCGAGTTGCCACCCGATCGGAGTGCCACTCGATTGGAGTGCCACTCGACCGAGTTGCCAGCCGACCGAGTTGCCACCCGATCGGGCTGCCACCCGATCGGAGTGCCACTCGATCGAGCTGCCACCCGACCTAGGTGCCACCCGACCGAGTTGCCACTCGATCGAGCTGCCACCCGGATGGGCTGCCACTCGATCGACCAGCCACTTACTCTCCTTTCCATTTATGGAAACCATATAAATACCCCATATGTCAACATCACTTGATGTTGACAGACCTCTTCCTCTCCACTCGCTCCAGCCGCTAATTCTTCAGATTTCTCGTGATTCTTGTAAGTTTTCCACCTAAATCTTGTACTTTCTTGATCTACATGCACTCCTACACCTTTCTACCTTGGATAGAGAATCGGACTCTATCCAAGAGATTACCGATTTTGGGTTAAACATGAAACACCGTCTCGAACAGTTAACTGGTCGGACTAGGGTGATTCCTGTCCGATCGGGCCACTAAGTCTTGACGAGGTTTCTGTTGTTTACCGCGTTATCAAACAGTCTCGAGAAAACGACAAACTACCAAAACAACCAGGGAAGAAGACGACCAGGTCATCTGGGACGGATTGCCGTCCGATCGGATTGCCACCCGACCGGACTGCCACCCGATCGGATTGCACCTTGGGTCCCACACTTAATCTTTATTTCAACATTTGAGGTTTTGAACATTGAACGGATTTCCGTCTGATCTGATTTCCACCCGATCGGATTGCCACTCGACCATGTGATGTTTTGAATTCAACACTTAAACAATTTTTCAACATGTTCAATCCGAACGGATTGCCACCCGATCGGATAGTCATCCGATCGAGTAACTGTCCAAGTGTGAACTTGTTCTCAACGTGAGAAGCCTCGCCAATCGGATTGTTATCCGATCGAACAGCCGTTCGATCGACCGACCTGAAAGGTAGAGATACTTCTCTGTTTTTAAAATGCTACAACGAAAACTTCAAAAGACAAACCATTATACACAAACACATCCATCCCAAACGAGATGACAATCCAATCGAGTGGCCACCCGAACGGGCGACCACCCGAACGGATTGTCATCCGATCGACCGGTCACCCGATCGGATAGCCACCCAATCGGATTGCCGTCCGATCCATTGACACGTTGTTTCATTTTACGCGCCGCTTATCATTTATGCTATCGTTCTGATCAGGCTAACCTTTCTCTCTAGCGCTCCCTTCAATCCATCATTCGTTGTGAGTATACTCGAACCCTTTTTGCTTTACGCACTTTTGGGTGTTACATACGTTACTTATTCTACATCAAATCGAACACACTACGCTATACTTTAACGCTAACCGTTACCGCATGTTATACGTGACTTAATGAATGCTTGTTTGTTATGTTTAGACATGGAATGCTGTCTACCTGCCTTAGCAACGATAGTACTATAGTTTGGACTCAGCACCTGTTCACTCAGGGGTTGTTAAGGACAACTTGTTACATGGCTCACAGTGGTGAGTGTGTATTACGAACTACCTTGGGCAGTCAACCCGCAGTCATTGGTATCGATAGGTTCATGTCGATAACTAACGTGCTTCATTTCACACTGTGTAGGTGCTGGTTATGCGTAAACGAATTTTGAACTCTATTATATCTATTAAACTTGCATGCTCACCTTTACACTATGTGTATTGACTTTTACTTTAACTTATGTGGTAGGTGCTTAAGATGTTTATATGCTTGGCTTGCTGTGAAATCGAGGCTAGGAAAGGTCTAGAAACAAATAAACGAATTGTCTGTATTTGAAATCTGAGTTGTCGGAACAGAACAATTTGACTAGATCTTGTCTGTAATAATTATGTTACTTTTTATGTCATGATATGGGACATGATGCTTTAAATAATTGGTAATCATAGTTGTTATGGAAACTTCTGGACAATCTGTTTCGCTCAGTGCCACGCCCCGATGTTTCCGCCATCGGTTGGGGTGTGACACCATTATTCTCGGGGGTATTGTTAGGAGGATTCTAGTTTTCCTTGATTCTTGGGAAAACACTAAAGCATCGGGACACTTGGGCTATCACTTGGTCTGCGAACACTAGTATGACTGAAACTATTTTGTTATCATTTACATTATGGATATGAGTCTTTTGGAATCTATTATGCTATACACTCAAACTTGTATACTCGCCGCTACATTTTTGTATTGATTCTATTTTAATACATGTTGCAGGATGCTAGGATTCGTGAATCAAGCTAGGGTGAAGCTTAGAAACTACACTTAGCTAAATCTAGAATTTTTTTGAGACTATGTTGATGTTTGGATAATATGTGATCGTGGTTTGATGTCATTTAGACAAATTTTTGCATGAATAAATCTAATTACTATTGAAACATTTAGTGTTATGGAAACTCGTGAGCAATCTGAACGCTTAGTGCCGCACCCTGATGTTTCCGCCATCGGTTGGGGTGTGACACTGGCGGTCGAGTAGTCGACCTTGGCCACAACGCCCGGTGTCACGGTGGTTGACACATGGTTCCTTCCCGTTTGAAAAATAATAATTTCCGTCTAGCTTTTTGCTAGATTTGCTATGAATATATAATATACCATCTTTTGCCGTTAAATAAAAACTAGTAAATAGACCCGCGCGCGTTGCGGCGCGGGTATATTGCAAATATCGAATGAGTTAGCGCAAGTGTTATGTAGCGCGACCGATGCGCAACAAACATAAAGGGATTATGATAGCTTTAAAAAATAGAAAACACACGAAACGCAGAGTAACTCAAATTTATACCATCGAATGAAAATATATTATATTTAACGACACTCGGTATGCTATGTAAAAAAACGTATTATAATTAACTAAAAAATCTGAGCAGATTTAATGACAACAAAATTGATACCACATGGACTCAGATTCAAAAGGTTTAAATTTTAGACTAAGATGACCAAATCTTAGAAACCATTTTGGCAGTTTACTAAATTTTTTAAAGAGTTAATTACATAGTTAGTCCCTGTGGTTTGCACAAAATAACATAGTTAGGTACTAATAGTTTAAAATCACCTTCTAGGGTATTAACTTTTTATTTTGTAACGTTTGGAGGTATTAACTTCTAGGGTATTAACATAGTTAGTCCCTGTGGTTTGCACAAAATAACATACTTAGGTACTAATAGAATGTAATTTTAAACCTACAAATAACGTTAATACCTCCAAACGTTATAAAATGAAAACTTAATACCCTAAAATGTGATTTTAAACTATTAGTACCTAAGTATGTTACTTTGGGCAAACCATAGGGACAAACTATGTAATTAACTTTTTTTTAAATAACTTAAACTATATTACGTAGTCATTAAATTATCATGTCGAGATCTGCTTTGTTTTTTTATCTGTCATTGAAATATAGTATATTAATAATTAATATTAATAATTTGTATCAATTAAAATAGTATATTAATAATTAATAATTTGAATCAATAAAAAAATAACAGAAAAAACAATGTACTTATCTCTATAATTATAAATGAAAATGTGAGTACACTTGGCTGGATTTCAGCCCACCTCTTTTATTTATGCTACCTCTTGCTGCCACGTGGCATATTTTACACGTGGCGTTTTTCTTCTTTGTTATTCCCAATGTTTTAAAAACCGGTTTTTAAATCAAACCGGATTAGACTAAAAAATGGTTCAACCGGTTGAACCAGGTTGTACCGAGCGGTTCAACCGGGTTAACTAGCTAACTCTATAATTTCATAAATTACAACATCAACTCAAAAGTTAATAAAAAAATGCATGATTACATATTAAAAGATGATCAAAAAGTAAATCCATAATAAAAAATGTTCCAAAAGATAATCGAAAATCATTCAATTTTCCAACAAGCTCTTTTAAATGAAAGTGTACGGTATGTTTAAGCCATTTCAGTGCTGAATACATCAAGTTCACGATTGCATAAAAGATGAAATTCACTATTACCGTCATCCTCATCAACTAGAGGATAACTATTTTCCTTTCGTACAATATTAAATAAGAACTTTTAGTTACGAATAATCATAATTTTTTAAAAATTACGTAAGATAAGTAACATATATAATAAAAATAAGTAACAACCCAAACTAAAATAACTCTAGGCTGGTACCGGTATTACGTTTTAAACCGGTATACCGGATTTTACCGCCGGTACAAACCTTATGTCGTTTCAGTTATTTACCGGGGTGTTTCGTACCGGATTTACATCTGGAAACGGTAATACCGGTATAACCGGCCGGTATTTACCGGTTTTTAAAACATTGGTTATTCCCGTTCTAATCAAATTCGAATAGCGACAATACCGAAACCTCCCCACCTTCTCCTAAATTCTGCTGCCCCTACAATGAAAACCCTATGAAACAAATTTGCATCGAATAACTAAGTAGGACGAGAAGATCGGGGCGGAAGGTGTTATGGCTAACGGGTATCGCGATGGTTTGCCAAATTCTGACTATAATCAGAAGATGAACGCAGAATGTGCTGCAAAGCAATCTATGTTTCATCGTAAGTAATTAAAATCGCAAACCGTCAAATGATTTTTGTATTTTGTGTATTGTGGATTTTGGTTAGTTGAATTGGATCTTTGTTTCATAAGTTTGGTATTTACTTTACTGATATTGATTGTGATTTCTATTAGCCTTCTTTTATACAACGAAGTTATTAGATTTTAGGGTTTTGAAGATTAAGTATGCTCTGTTTTATCTCTTCTATGGCTTCGTCGATACTGTTAAATTGCTGAAATTTGAAGTTTCGATTTGTATTCTTTTGTGATTGTGAAATTTGAAGATTCGATTTGTATTTTGTTGTACACCTAAATACCACCTAACAGTTATTCAGGGTTGGTGGATGAAGGTCTTAAATTTTTTAAATCAATGGAGGTAGATTATAGCATTGTTCGTTCACTTGAGCACTAATGTTATGCTGTAGATATGTTAGGGAGGGTTGGCAGGGACAGAAGCTTATAATTTTGTTAAAAGATTGAGGGAAAATGGTAATTATTTTAAACTTTGGGGGTACTCTTTTGGGTTCTTGCAGAACCCAAACCCATGGAGAATTTCGGGAAACAAAAGTTGTTGCCAGTAAGTTGGTTTAAATGGGTGTAGGATACAAGAATGCAGGTTATCATGCATTGTTGTTTAATATATATATGCAGAGAGAGGAAGGAAATTGGGTTGATAGATTGCGAAAAGAAATGTTTGAAGAGGGAATAGTGAAGGAAACTGGGTACAGCTGGATTGATAATGGTGGGAACATTCGGATTATTTTATGTTGAGAGACAAAAATAACACTCATGATGATGAGACACTCGCCACACGCCATATGCTGGATGTTTCGGATACTGACATGAAGAAGCGATTGTAAAGGAAACCAACTGCGATTATTTTTTCCAATTGCACATGTCCTTTTTTATGAGTTAATCTTTCATTCTCTTCGTTGCTTTTGTCAACATACAAGAAATTTAGTTGTATGATTACTTATTTTCCTTGGGATTTATTAGAGCTATCCTTTGGCTATAAACGAAGTAGTAAAGAAAAATGCTTTTTGATGGTTTTGTTTTCTTTAATACAAAACTTTAAGTGATGGTTGAAAATTAGGTAGACGCTGTGAACACAAAATCTTGGTTATCTTTATGGTTAGTTAGTTGTGTTACCTTTTCTCTTGGTTATATGAGGGATGTTTTAATCATTTGATGACGGTGATCATCAGTTTCTAGGGGATCATCAAACATGGCTATAAAAATAAAGAAAAACATAGACGGTTTCTAGGGGTTCTATGAGGGATATGCTTTGAACTCTTCTTTAGCGGGTTTTTATTTTTAGAGATTGAACTATATGTGTTTTGAATTTAGACTCCAACCTCAAGTTTTATGTTTCTGAACCAAATATGACCTGTTTGAAGATTTAGTTGACCCACTTAAATTGTGAAATGCTAATTTTGAATGATATTCCCATTTTATGTGCATAACTTAAAATAATAGGCATGTCAGTTCATTTCTACTGTTTTCTTTAATTTATTAACTAGCTTAAGCTATATGGTGGAAAAATTGCGATGTCAAATAAGATATTATTCCACCAAGGAAAAAATGCCCCAGTTGATTTGTTTTTATTTTTTATTTTTTCACTTTCACCAGTCAGCTAATTAGTAGCATCCACAAGGAATGGTGGATAAATATAACATAAGACTCCAAAGAAGACATCAATGAACCAAAAGCCATAAAACGAATGAAATTGAAGAGCTAATATTCATCCCTGCCCATGGGGTCTGTCATATCAAGTCAACCATCAAGATTGCAAAATTACTTGTGAATCTACGTCTCTTGATAACCGTCTTTGTATGGGACACACAGGCGGCTGCTGTAAATACTTTTGGTCACATGTTCTAAGCTACTCTTTTCTATGGGACAAAAACCTTCTCTTCTTTAAAAAAACCTCTTATATTGTTTACATGACGATAATTATTTGTAAGTTCTTTCAGTGACCTTGAAGGTGAAATATGCAAGTTCTCGAAGCTCTGCATACTTGTATGTTTTTTTTCCTTTATTTGTTGAATCTGTGTAAATTTATTGAGTTTATTAATTTAATGAACTTATATATGCTAATTGGATCATATTATGTTTGTTTTGTGATTAGGTTCTTTGATTTTGCTCATCTTACTGAAGATATATTAAGGTTGATATTTTCAAATTTTTTTTTTTTTTTTTGGGGGGGGGGGGGGGGGGGGGGGTCACTAGAATTCGTTTGTTTACGGTGTATTTTGGTAGTATGTAATCTCTTTTGTATTTTATTTACAAACTTATAAGTTATAGAAAGTAAATTGCAACGCCCGTGTAATACACGGGTGATAACCTAGTTCATATATATATATTAATTCAACACATAACTGAGAAACAGTCTTTTAACACTAACGGCGTCATCAAAGTTGTAAACCCTAATACCCAAATCACACTTTCTTCTTCACTTCTTTCTTCACCACATTGACACCTTCCTGAACCAACCTCCATCTCCATCTCCATCACCGCATCGACCACCAGCTTCCTGAACCAACCTCCATCTTCATCTCCATCTCCATCACCACATCGACCACCGCCCTCCATCATCGTCCTCACTTAACCAATTTTTTGTGTCTCATATCAAAGGTTGTATATATAGTTTGATCAATCAGAAACAGTTCGAGTTTTGAAAGATACAGCACTCTTTAGTATTTAAAAAAGTGTATGTATGTATCCGTTTCTGTATGAAACGTAATGGGTCAAAATGAGCTTTAATTTGTACTACTTCGAATGGGATTCTAATGTTATCATAATTTGTTTCATTTGTTGATAAAGAGTCTGTGAGAAAGGCATTAACATGCTTATTTCACCCGTATCAAAACTTATAGAATGATTCGGATTAACGCTTCCCAGGTTCTTGAATCAGGGTAATTCTTTCTTTTCTACTATTCAGTTTATTCAAAACCATTAACAAATGTTGATGCACACATATATGTGTATGTGTGTCTTATTGTTGTTATTAATTTACAACGAATGTTTTTATTGAATTTGTGATCTGCTGTAGATTGTAGGTGTCGAGTGATTGCTGTGAAAAGGAATTAAAATTTGTATATGGAGTTGATGATGTTCAGATAACCCTAAGTAAGTATCTCTGTTTTTTAAAAAAATGAGGTTGTTATTGATAAGTGATTTAGTTTTTAAAATCTTTTTTGTTCAGACCGATCAAGGCTTGCATGGTGTTTTGATGAAATTGCATTTTATGGGTTTTCGGGAAAAAATGTTTTTAACTCATGGAGTACATAAAAAATCTTAGGTTGTGTGTAAAATGGTTCAAAGATTTTCAAGGGGAGCTTTCTTTAGAACATGAGAAGCTCAAAAAGATTTTTGATTCAGTAGAAAATTGTAAAATTTGCCAGAGTGATGGAAATTGTAGGTAGAAACGATGGGGTGTCATCAATTTTGACCAAATCAATGTGAATCCTGGAACCGCTCTTTTGGATACCGAAAAATTGGTTTTAACGCACAACAGGAATCGGTACACACATAAGTTTCAATCTGGCATACAAGGCGACTTTAAGCCTATAAAAACAATCACTGGCTGACCTCAAGATCTGCACTTGAAACAAGATGCACTTATGATTTATAGAGCTCCGACTCGGCCTGTTTATAACCCTAACCAGACCTATTACACAAAGTATGTTAAAAGGAAACTGGTTTCTAGATCTAATGTAATGATATATATATTTTCCGTTCCAGGCTTATACAGAAATGATTGCTGAGCCGAGAAAGAAAGTTACTAGCGGTGTTGAAGACACATTTGCTTAAGAAACAACTCATAATATTTGGCTGGAAACGCTCATCGCACAGCTCGCAGGAGGTTGCTTTTTTGGTATGTAAATTGTAAACTATTATAAGATCATATTCAATTGCATTAGCTGATTAGCATTAAATTTGCCTACATTTTTCTCCGCTACTAGATCGATTTTGCACAAAACAAGCATAACTCTAGCAGTCAACGAAATGAACCAGCCTTTATAACTCTATTTTTTTACACAGATGGTCAGTAGCCTAAGCGGATCTCTGATTTTAGATCTCTACTCTCTAGAGTGCTTTTGGTCTCAAGTGTTTCCATGGGAATAAAGTTCCCTTTAGGTGAGAATTTAGTGAACGAAACCACTGGGACCTTTTCGCCAATTAGCGATTTAGCGGCCTCAAGGAGCTATGGTCATGGTCGAAATGTTACAGATGTAACAGGTAATGAGTAAGGTCTAATGATCTGGTTGATTTCTGTTCTTACATACCAACCCTTTTCGTCTCATTCAATGATTGAGGGATGATATGTTTTGATTAAACGCTAAAGTTGATGTAGAAAGAAAACAAAATTGATGTGGTCGCGCAGGGTTTTGACGCATTCGTCAATGCGCGGGTTGTAGATGTAGCGAGTTGAATAACCATGTGGGGTCGGAGACGATGTCGGTGTGGCCATTGAGGCGAGAGATTAGGGTTAGGTTTACCACGCTTTTGAGGATTAGGGTTTAACCTAAGGAAGTGGAGTTGAGGAGTTTGTTGGAAAATCCGATGGTGGGCAATTAAGGTTTTGACGAGGCGCTAGGGGTTGTAAAATTAGCCGGAACCAATGATGTCTATTTTTTAGCAAGTGTCGACTGATAATTTTTATTATTAAATCACATTAATAAACTCTTAGGAAATAAATTTCTTACCTTCCTCGGATTCTTCTTACGTGAATTCACAAAAAGAGGTTGTTGTATTCATCCTTTTTATTTGCAGATGTTCACTGAGGCATTGTATAAGGTTTGATTATGTTTTTCCTCTTCAACTGTAATCTAACTGCTATTGGAGCAGATATCTTGCACACATTCGGATACATATACAAAAGACAAGGTGCACAAGAGCTCGGAAGAAAGCAATTTACCCATTAATGGTCCAACGGGTTTAGAACAAAGGGCATTTTTGGAAATCACAAATTACTGCAACAAAAGGTAAGCAGAAGCAATTTTGATCAAATTTTTATCTCACTTAACCAATTTTTTGTGTCTCATATCAAAGGTTGTATATATAGTTTGATCAATCAGAAACAGTTCGAGTTTTGAAAGATACTGCACTCTTTAGTATTTAAAAAAGTGTATGTATGTATCCGTTTCTGTATGAAACGTAATGGGTCAAAATGAGCTTTAATTTGTACTACTTCGAATGGGATTCTAATGTTATCATAATTTGTTTCATTTGTTGATAAAGAGTCTGTGAGAAAGGCATTAACATGCTTATTTCACCCGTATCAAAACTTATAGAATGATTCGGATTAACGCGCCGCAACTCGCGCGCATTAAAACCTAGTTTGTATCAATTAAAAAATAACAGAAAAAACAATGTACTTGTTTGAGCTATCCACAGATCAACCAAAACCATCCATTTAAGACAACCACTACCTTACCCGTTAAACCATTTCTTATAATATACCAAACCCACTCACACAAATATACCAAATCCATTGTGAATGCTCTTACCGTCACAACCACCACCCACAAAACCAAAACCATAGATAAACCGCCTTTGTGTATCGTATGCTTTTTTACCTGTACCCCGATGCGGATCAAGACCTTTTAGGTCGCTGACGACCTGGTTGAGCGGCAACGCCGATTGCATTTTACTACCAGCCACCACAGCACAACCGCCTCTTTGCCTCTCTTTTTCTCTCTCGGTCACCGTTGTGGTCAGCCTCTGTAGTCACCGCCGGAAGTTTGGTAGTTGCAGTGGTGCTGATGATAAGATAATAACCTTGTGCTTGTACACGAAGGTTTCTTACCAACGGTTGAGTAGACGGGCGGCCACCTGCAAATCAACATCCGACGGGCATAATTTTTGTCTCTCGCCCTCTCTAAAGGCCTAAAACTCGTCTTTCTCTCTCTAAAAAAATCATACGCAAGGCCGTAGTTTCTGTACAAATCCGACAACTGACCGAGATCTTCTTCATAGGGTTTAGTTGAGATGATTTTCCGGTGGTCGAGCTTTTGTAATGAAGGATAAATCTGTAATTTCGGCGTAAAAGGGGAGGGTCGGTGGCGTAAAAGCCACCGACTTTGTCCTTTAAGATTATATATAATATAATATTGGTTTCTTTAATACATTGAGTATAATATAATATTGGTTTCTTTAATACATTGAACAAAATGAACTCTATTTAGAAGATCATTGATGACATTATTGGTTCTCTTTATTGCATTGACTAAAATGAAATATCTTCAATAACTATTATTTATCAAATGTTGGTGGAATAGGAAAATATCAACGTGTTAGAGATTGACACCACTCTTTCTTAATCTTACAACTTCGGTCCCTCAACAGATTTTAAAGTTGGCTTTTAGACATATTTCCATTTACTGGCTTTTCACTTTTGGCTTCATTTGTAAGCATTTAGAGAGAGAAAGGAAGGCTAACTTGCCGGGGCCTCTTTTCGGTGGTGTAAACATCGCCTGAAACCTCCATCACCATGGCCCTCTGTTTCCTACGCTGGCGTAAGTGATTGTGTCTAGCGGCGGCGCCGCCGCTCACCAAAACTGATTCCGTTTGAAACCCCAACATTATCATCCTCATGCAATGTGATTTGCGGAAAGATGAAGATGGCGACGATGGCGGTTTTGTGGTGGTGGCATTATTGCTGGTGGTTGTAGAGAGGCTTACTAGGATGGTATGCTGCTTTTCAACAAAAGCCAAGAAAACCATGGGTTTGCATTATTGTCTGTAGGTTTTCTTTGAAGAAAACAGATATAGCACGTGAACTGTTGTACAAAACTTGAATTTTTAATAGGTTTAAAATTAACCGGCTACTTCAACTATTAATTGTATAAATAATTACAATATAACGTAAATGAAAAGGTTAAACAACAGATAAGTATAATAAATATTAATCAATTACGTATTGTAATTACTTTATCAAATTTACGAAACAAGGAAATATAACCAAGACACATCGAGATGTGGGTCTTTGCTAAATAATAAGTTTTCTAATAGTAATAAAAAAATGGTAACAAACAAGTTAGCAAGAGCATAGTAGGTCATGTTGTATTATGTATTTTCATTTACTTATTTTTTGAGAAAAAATGTTAGATTAATTAATAGCATGTTAATGAAATTTATGATATGAACCAATAACTTATAACTTTTAACAATACATCAGTATAAATTCCATTGTTGAGTTCAATAATAATTGATTAATACCAACGTGACTTAATTGTTTACTAAAGTTTAAAATATGTTTTATAAAATCCTGTCTTTACTGTTTTAACGAGTTTCTTTTTATCAGCGTCGGAGCCTACCGCCACAACGCACGATCAATAACACTAAAAGTTTCCCTAAAATTTGTACTTAAAATTGGAAAGGTCATGTATGATTTTTTTATTTATTTATCATGACAACTTCATTTTTTAGGTTATATATTTCAATTGCTATATCGAGTGAGTGTCAGTATTAAACCAATAACATAATGAACCGAATCGCTACCGACCGAACTTCCGTCGCAACACGGCGAGGGAATCCACTAGTTTATGTAAAAATCTTGATGACGTTAGTTGGTTTTCTTTAATACATTGACCAAAATGAACTTTTTTGTAAGACCATGATAGTGGTTTTCAGTTTGATGTATAGATGTATATATTTTAATCGATTTTTTTTATTAACAAGAAAGAAAAGTAAATAGGGTCCATAATGACCAAAATGCTCTCTTGTTACTCGTCTTTGTTTTGATCTAGAAGCTTAATCAATTTTGTTTACTAACTATTTGATTTTTTTTTCATCTAAAGAATTGAAGAACATTGTTAAGAGGTTAAATAAAAAAAAAAAAGATGAGAAGAAACATATCTTGGGGACTCCCAGCTAGTCCGCTAAGTGTTGGGACCAGCCGAGGAAGAAGTCAGAGACCATTGCAACAGGCGGGTTAAGATTGGCGTTAAACCACTGGATGAGTGGGTCTTCTAATCTGGCCAGTGAGTTAATAATGGGGGGTTCCCATGGTTACCGATATCTTTAACATTTTCTACACCAAGGGGAGGGTGGGGTGAGGTGGTGTGGGAAGGGAAGGGAAGGGAAGGGAAGGGAAGGGAAGGGGAGGACTAAGGGTTGGATGTTGGTGAAGAAGAGAGAAGTGGGATCAAGATGGGGAGGTTTTTGGGTGTGACCAGGATGGTTATGGTTAGACTGTTGGTGGCTAGGTGGTGGGCTAGGTCTATTAAGGTCGTCGAAAAACTTCTTTTTGGCCGGAAAATTCAACTTTTTAGCCGGAAAACTCAAAGTTCTCGTCCCAAACTTATTTGTAACCATAGATCGGACCTTTAGGAACCTTTTTCCGGCCGAAAACATTTTTTCGGCGACCAGACACTAACGGCGTTAGGGTTCTGTTAGTTAAGGTCCACATGCTAGAGTATAGTGCGTTATCTCTTAAGGTTGTGAAGAATCGGAATGATGCATCTTCCGTTTACATGCTAGAGTATTGTAGTCTAAAGCATGCTAGACTAATACTTGTTAATTTATATGCTCGACGGAGATTAAATTAACTTTAAACATTCAAAATATGTGATGACATAAGAACGAATTTTGTGCTAAAACAAAACTATATATATAACTTCTTTTTAGTCCAAAGGGATAACTTGAGAAGACCGAATAAATGGATCATTTATAACGATTCCATACGGTCTCATATGTGAAGAACTCATATAACTCAGAACCTCTTATGAGCAATATTAATCTGAGTAGAGTAATATAATTGGACGACTGCATTGACAAAAAGATATGGATAATTTTATCCTATCATGTGGGTCTTAAAAGTCATCAAGAGTAATATTACTCAAACTTAATTAAAATGCAAGCAATGTGGGGGGATAAGCCATTTAAGAAACAAACCCTTTAGGGTATGTAAAAATGGTAGTTGAGAAGTTTTCTCAAACCCGAAATGAAAGGGAGAACCTTTCATCACCCTTTTTGGATGTTATCCAATTACACTTAAATGTGGGGGGTGACTTGCATTTGAATGTGGGAAGTTTGACAATAAGGATTTTAGCAATCCAAATAAATATTGCAAACACATGACCATGTGGAGTACACAATGGTTATATGGAGTCAATCGAGTTGATTGGACTCGAATGCCAATTGGTTAGATTCAAAATCTAGTAAGATGTCAATTAGGACTTACCAAAGGCATGATGGAAACGTGTCTAGCCATGAATTGAGTTTCATGTCATTCTAAAGACAAGGTATATAACTAGATTCAGGTTGAGATCACGAGTTATAAGTCTTACGAATCGACTAAAAGGCAAAAGTGACTAGCGAGTCAAGAACACGTTAGAACAATTGATCGCAATTTTAAATTATTGTTGTTGACTTAGCGAAGTCAACAAATAATTTTGGATCCAACAAACCAGTAGGTTGATAAGAGTCAAGTTGTGGAATGAGACTAAAGCCCATGGAAAAGGGACATGAGGGAAACCTAACCTAGCTGACTGAAGATCCCAAGATCTAGGTTCAATAGGACAACTTAATCATGAACCGAAGGGTAGTCACTGTGGGGGCATAGCTAATATATATGTTTATATATAAGCTAGTGGATATATTCATATATCCCCCTAAAACTATAAAAGGGTGTTTAAATACGTCCTAGTCCATTCCTATAATATTCAGTGACAATGTTGTGAGGCTAAGCATAATTTATGGCTAATTGATTTGTGGAAATCCGAGTAAGCCATAATGCTTTTAATGATTCAAAGGAATCACCTATGTGAGAGAGAAGTAGGGTCGCTTCGAATGGCATTGTGGGGTGCACAATCCTAGAGCTCTCACAGAACCAGGCTAGTGTTCTAGGACCATAATAGGACACGATAATGAGGGGATGGCCCGGCTAGGAAAAGTATTGTGTGAATGTATATTATCGTTTACACAAATGGGGGGTTGTTCAAGGACATCACGTCTACTAAGCCCTAGTAGACTAAGTGTGCTTCACAAAGGAAGGTTCAAAGGCAAAACCTACCTACCGTGCAATACTCGATTGTCGAGGTTTCATCGGGGAATTTTGTGTGTTTTAATCGATCTCCATTCATGTGGGGGATTGTTGGAAATTTTAGTGAAAATGAGTTTTCACTAAATATTTTGGACATCAATAATTATATTTATATATGTGTGGTATAAATAATAATTAGTGGGTTTCTGTTCTATGTTGTGAGAGCATCATAATAATGAATCAAACTATGTCTAAAATGGAGCTAAGATGAATAGAATATCGATGCTCGAAGTTGAGTGATTGAAGTGAATATTTCTAAACTTTGGTGACTCTAGTATAAATTCATCCTTGTCATAAATTGGTGGTTTTATGACTTTTAATCTCTATTCAAGAGTCTTGATGTAAGTTTTATTATTTCTTATTATTTTATTTAATATGACATTAACAATCCCTTTTTGACTCATAAATTAGTGGTTTTATGACTTTTAAAACTCATATAGTGAATGTTTTTATTGTTATAATTATCTTTAAACAATAGAAGTTAAATATGGAGTTTAGTTTTGAGTATAAAAGGAACTTTATGACTCTTTGTTTGATGCAAGAATGAAAATAAAGAAAATAGAGAAAAATAAGATGAAAGAGATATACTAGAGAAAAGTTTTATAGAATTTAGAGAGGAGTACTCTCTAATTCTTCCACCATCACCAACTTACATTTATTTATTCTCCCAAATAAATTAGAACACCATGATACCCGATGCTATCTCGGGCGCGAGTGCCATCTTCGGCAGTACACATATTGTTCCGGTTGTTGTACCCTGGGAGACAGAACCGTCTGAGAAGAGGCGTGGAATCTGTTTTAAGGGAAGTGTGTTGAACACGTGCCTCAACCAAAACCGTCAATAATTTTGCTTGTCTTGCAGCGGGGTTTCGATCTCGTAGGTGCGGTTGAAGTTTTCCAAATACGTGGACTTGAATCAAGATTGGTATAATTAAATTGTATTTTTACATTTGTTTATTTAGTTTATGTAACCGGTATTGTACTAGTAGAATTTCTTACAAATAACGAGGTCTCGTTATTATTTATTTTATTAATATTTTTAATAAAAAGTGAACCTAGTTCCTACATATAGTACTATAGGATTAACGCACCACCCATTAGTCTTGGGGTATTGTTAAGTAAAACATGTTACCCTCCCATTAGTCTTGGGGAAAGGTAAATTTGCGTTGTAAACTTTGGTTTGAACATATAGCTTATACCGTTTCAGCATATTTGTAACTTGTATTATGTTATTCATGTTGGATATGAGCACATTTAAACATTTTATTCTATTTATGCTATGTATCAAACTTGTATACTCGCCAACATTATTGTTGATCATATTTTAATACATGTTGCAGGTTGATAGTCAAGATGATGAAGAACCCAAGTTTGGATGGACTTAGATACTCATTTTAATAATAAACAATGTTGTTGCAATTTGTCTTTATTTGGAACAATGTATTTGATTTAGTCATTTATTAAATTTGATTTAAATTATATTTTCACAATAGTGTTATGATGCTTTGAGCGATTTGTTCGTCTCATCCCGATGTTTCCGCTATTGGTTGGGGTGTGACATTCAGTACCATCCTTCCGTCTTCAACCTTTGTCCCCGGAAACCTAACTTGCCGGGGCCTCTTTCCGGTGGTGTAAACATCGCCTGAAACCTCCATCACCATGGCCCTCTGTTTCCTATGGACTGTTGATTGGGTCGTTTAGATCGCTATCTACCGACCCTATATATGTCAATAATAAAAATAAATTGGAGAGAATCACAAAAGCTGACTTTTCCGCATGCCTTATACATCTAGCGTAAGTTATAACAATTTCATACATACAACCAAGACTTACACGGAAACACCGTCACATAAACATTTAGTCGCTATTTTCGTTTACATGGACAATAGTACAACCAAGTGATAAAAATACTACGTGAATCTTATCCGATATCCACTTTACAATTACAACACGTGTTAGAAATGTTCGTTAGACACTAAAGGTCATGATATGTGACTCTAACAACTCCTACTTGCGTAGATACACACACATAAATTCTTTAATGCTTAGACTACATGGTGCGCTGGACAAGGGCAAAGGGGCAAATGACGCCACATTGGTAGTGGGAGCTTTGTCCTTCAAAACACCTAAACCATAGGGTGGTGGGCAAGGGGCAAAAGGCATGTTTTTTGAATAATTTTTTTATTGTAGTTCTTTAAAAACCACACATGGCCCCACACCCATGAACATTAATCTGCAACCCCCAAGGGGCAACACCACCTAATCTCCTTCACGGGTGGTGTTTAGGGCGTGGAGGGGCTTGCCCTCCCTATCTACGCCATCACACCGTCCAATCTTAACATGAAATCGTGCAAGTGTGTAACATGTATTATTGTCCTATCATCGCATCTTGATATTATATACAAGGAAAAAGTAATACGTATAGTATATATATTTATAGCATTTTCATGGTTTTTTTTGTTTTCTAAATTGGATGAAACTTTTTTTCCAGATTTTAGTGCATTATTGAATTTTATAATTACAGGGTTCCACACCTCATATCTCAAATTATATCTTCTCATTCTTTTCAAACACTGCTCATTTTATGCTCTTCATCATCTACATTTGTTTGAATAGTCAAGATCATTGTTTGTTCCATATTCTTCCTTTCTTTTGCAAAATTATGTATGAATCTCTTCATATGCCACCGTCAAGCCTCATTTTTTTTATATCTAACTGTTGAGGACAGCTGCAAGTAGGAACACAGCTGCACCGGTTCGGTAAGTATGAACCGTTTTTGCTTTGGTTTGGTTGGTTTTTTTTGAGTAGTTGTGGTTCAATCAATAACCTAGGTTTAGGGTTAGACCGGTTTTGGGTTTGTTCTTATAACATAATACGTTAAGTGATGACCAGTGTGTCGTTTAGTTTACTTGTGTCATTTAATCATTCCATGTCCAGACTTTCACTCACGGTTGAGTTTGTTCCTCTGTTCTATAGTCACTCGTCGCGGTTCCTTTGTTGAGTCATTTCTTTGTGGAAAATTTTGGCTTTTGGGCATCAGGTACACCATTAAAGCGTCCTCGACTTGATAGTTCCGTTCAACTTGACATAATGTGTCATGATTACTAGCTTATGTAGTTATACTTTGTGACTTTAACATGCAATAGATTTTACAGACTTGTAATCATTCTTGGATGCTCCTATGTCAATAAATATTTCAATATATGTGTTGACTCTCATTCAGTTAGATAGTTGGATTGTCACCAAAGGGCCTTTGGCCTAATGGTGTCAAGGTGTTGGATAAAACTTTACTTTTCCATGTGACGAGGGTTTAAATCCCATTGGTGACAAAAATTAAAGCGTTAAAAAAAAGATAGTTGGATTGCCATTTTAAATATAGGTGGAGACTTGGAATTCCATTTTAGGTGTTTAAAAAGTTTGAACTTATTCTTTTTCAATTTTTGATTAATTACACGAACCATCCTTTACATGTATAGTTTGTCTCGGGGTTTCATCCTATAGTTTGACGGATGCTTAATTTGGACATTAAAAGAAGTCTCGTAACCGCACATGAGGACAATTTCGTCATTTACCCTATATTTAGAAAACTAAAAATCCAAACAAAATAATAAAAGCACCTAATATTGTTATAATTAAATGGCATACACCACACATCCTTGAAGAGTATCATAAACAATTTTTTTTGGTTGGACGACAATAAAACACAACCCACCCGCCGATCATCATCCTCATTAACCAACGTCCCCATTGTTGTCTCTTAATTTTCCATAAACCCATGTGCATCAAGTATCACTATGTTTCTACAGATTATATCCGGGTTTGGGTTTACCAATGCATTCAAAGTATTTTTTGCTCCAATTAATCTTACGGTTTATGAGTAGTTGATGGAATTCAAGAATTCATTAATCTATTTCTTATTTCAGCTTTCTAATTTAAAAACTAAAATTAAAAAAAAAAACCTCAATGCGGGCCCACCCCAATCCGTTTGTAGGCCTTGAATTAACCATCTGTGTTGACAAGCATCTGTGAAAAATACACATGGATATATTATTGGAAGGACGCTACCTAGTGTTTGCGAGCATCCTATATGAACATTGAAGGCGCTCTTGGAGAACATCCTTTAGCACGGATAGAGCCCTCCTCTATGTCCTCGGTTGGCCCTAACATTCTTAAACCGCACCAAAGACATCTACTTTACTTGCCACGGCCATCCTTAAAGTTCCATTACCATTGCTATCCTTGGAGTATCATTGATCTTGCTCTATATATTTTTGCAATTGGTCTTGTGAGGGTTGGAAAGTCGAACAAAGTCTTGTGTTAAACCTCTTAAAATCAAACAACTTATATATTGTCATCTTCATTATAAATAAATTTTTGATAATTTAATTTTTATCTATTTAACGAACAAGCAGCATTCATACATTTACAAATTGAAGTAAAAGTATACAAATTATAAATTGTTATAAACCAGACATTTTAGGCCCAACCCATTACTTATGGGCTTTAGGGTTTATAGCTATGTTCATCTATATATTGTAATGTTGAATAATAAGAATTGAGTTTTTTTCTCTTTTCTCTTTGGTTTTTATCACGTTATCAGCAACGTTTGCTCTTCACCAGGAACACCCTTCACAGGAATTCAGATCATTTATTCATCAATCCGGGTATAAAAACAATCTTATCTTTATCATTAACATTGACATATTCCTTTACACACTTGGTATATATATCCGATCTATAGAAAAACACTATTATTTTCATATCAGCAACACAATAGGTTTTTATATATGTGCACATTTAGAATACCGATATTAGGTTTTGTTTTTCCTTGTTTTCTACACTTACAGAAACTGAAAAAATAAAATAAAACTAGAATCGCATTCTAAAACCTCCACCGGCACACACAACCTCCTACCACCGTTGCCGGCGGCACAAGCAGCATCACCACCATCTCTAACCTATACACACAAAAACATACATATCGAATTCAAAGAATCCGACGGTCACTCGTTCGGTTTCTCCGTATAATCAGCCACCGAAAATCCGTCAACAATCCAGTTGTAGTTACTCAATGGCTGTACAACAAACCTCGCCTCGGTCAAAGCGTATCGGATAGAAGAATCTACAGTTCACTACAGATAGCGGTTACTAGCGGCGGTTGTACCAGTAGTAGTTCCTCAAACTCGAAGAAACCGAATTTTAACGGAAACCGTAACGGAGATCGTAACGAAAATTGTAACCGAAATGGCGATGCCGATTTGAGACCTAGGGTTTCGTTTTCAAGTTGCAACGGACCGAGCGGTGGTGGCGGTAGGCCGTCGTCGGTGACGTCTCGCCGTCGTGGTGGCGTGGTCGTCAGTAGTCTTCGTTCAATTTAGAGAAGTTTTATTCCTGGAAAAGATGAAGTGCTTCACATATGATGATGACACAGCTGTCCCCCATCTCAGTTTATAACAAAACAATAACTTATTCTCAAAATCTAAATTTAATAATAATTAAGATGGTGACTTTATGCGTGTGAAGAAAGATGTCATTAAAATTGTACATTAATAATATATTTTTTTTTTTTGACCGGCTGAAATCCTCCAAACGAAGGTACTGGCAGAAATTCCCTCCATCGGGATACACCCCAGCCCCCAGTGCGGGAAAACCCCCTACGCCCGGATTCGAACCCGGGACCCCATGGTTAAAACCCTCACACCTCCACCACTTTGCTGTGGCTTCATTGGCACATTAATAATATATTATGTTAGTATTAATGTATTATCTTCATACATGGAGTATAATAATTTTGAATTCTAAATTTAATCCATAATTATAATGTTACCAGACAACCACATTACATGATAAAAAAAAAAAATTTTAGAACCTGCAGTTCTAGCAAAAGAGGACCCGAAGTTCTCATACAATATACATTCCATTTGAAGACTTGTTTTTAAATGCCTTATTCTTTCATTTGTAGAAAATATCTCGAACTTATCAAAGCTTGAATTCACCGCACTTGACATCTCGGGCAATAACTACCTCCCGTGGACTCTTGATGCTAAAATCCATTTGACGGCAAATAATTTGGGAGAGACAATTAATGTTGATAATCAGACATCACCTCAAAATAAAGCGAAAGCTATGATATTCCTTCGCCATCATCTTCACGAAGATCTAAAGCGGGAATATCTAACTGTTGAGGACCCTCTTGAATTATGGACAAACATCAAAGAACGTTTTGACCACCAGAAGTTGGTCTTACTCCCCAAAGCCCGCTATGAATGGCTTCATTTACGACTACAGGATTTTAAGACCGTCAGCGAGTATAATTCTGCTCTGTTCCGCATTACCTCTGAGCTTAAATTATGTGGTGAGAAAATTACCGATGAAGACATGCTTGAAAAAACTTTCTCAACGTTCCATGCCTCAAATATGCTCCTGTCGCAGCAATACAGGGAACGTCAATTTACTAAGTCTTCTGAATTGTTATCATGTCTTCTGGTCGCGAAGAAAAACAACAAGCTCCTACTCCAAAACCATCAATCGCGACCCGCCGGTGCAAGCCCATTCCCTGAAGAGAATGTGGCCAATTCTCAAAGCGGACGAGGTAGAGGTAGAGGCCGCGGCCCCAGCAGAGGTCGTGGTCGTAGTCAAGGACGGGGATATACATGGTATCGAGAGTCCCAGAACGCTAAAAATAGAGGTGGTGCATCGAGTCGACATAATACGGGGAGACTTTCAAAAGGGAAAAGTAGCGGGAACCAAAGCAACATTTGTTATAAATGTGGGATGTCAAACCATTGGTCCCGCACATGTCGCACCCTTAAACACCTCATTGAGGCATCTCAACATCTAATGAAAGAAAAAAAAAAAAAGGAAAGAATGATGAAACTAATTTGATTGAGTATAATGTACCTTTCATGTTTTACTTTTCATTTGTAACTCTTGCAATGTTTCATTTTACTTCTTTGCATTAACTTTTATTTCCTGAAGAAATATGTATACTAGCTCCAGTAGAGCTATTATTGGTGATGAATGTCTGGTAGACAGCTGTAGTACTAACACTATTCTCAAAGATATGAAATTTTTCTCTGAGTACCGATTAGTACTATATCTGGTGTCAGTAAGCTTATCGAAGGCTCCGGCAGAGCACACATAATATTATCTTCGGGTACCCAACTAACTATTGATAATGCATTATATTCAAGTAAATCCAGAAGAAATTTACTTAGCTTTAAAGATATTCGAAAAAACGGTTACCACCTAAAAACAATATCTGAACATAATATCGAATATCTTCAAATTACTTCAAACAAAAATGGCAAAGAAACAATTGTTGAACAATTAGAAGCCTTATCCTCTGGATTATATTATACTAATATCAATCCTATCGAATCATGCATGGTGAGTAACCAAAAGCTGTTAGATAAAGACACATTCAATATATGGCATGACCGTCTAGGTCACCCTGGTAGCATAATGATGAGACGAATAATCAAAAGTGCAACCGGGCACCCTCTCAAAAACTTAAAAGTTTTGCTACCACAAGACTTATTATGTGCAGCATGTTCTCTGGGCAAACTTATAACTCGGCCCTCACAAACTAAATTGATACATGAAACCCCATCATTTTTAGAAAGAATCCAAGGGGATATTTGTGGGCCTATTCATCCTCCGTGTGGACCATTCCGCTATTTCTTGGTCTTAATTGACGCATCCTCAAGGTGGTCACACGTGAGTCTTTTAGCTACTCGAAATATAGCATTTGCCCGACTTTTAGCTCAAATCATACAATTGAGAGCAAATTTCCCGGATAATCAAATTAGAAACATCCGGATGGATAATGCGGGAGAGTTCACATCTCAAGCTTTTAATGACTATTGTATGTCAATCGGGATCAATGTTGAACATTCAGTACCTCATGTTCACACACAAAACGGTTTAGCTGAATCTCTGATTAAACGATTACAAATAATCGCTAGACCACTCTTAATGAGATGTAAA
Organism: Helianthus tuberosus; assembly: GCA_030545235.1. Classification (NCBI taxonomy): domain Eukaryota; kingdom Viridiplantae; phylum Streptophyta; class Magnoliopsida; order Asterales; family Asteraceae; genus Helianthus; species Helianthus tuberosus. The sequence continues at coordinate 67,400,832 of CM060440.1, forward strand.
TTACCATCTTCTGCATGGGGTCATGCTATTTTGCATGCCGCTGCACTATTTAGATTGAGACCGACTGCTGATCATGAATACTCCCCATTGCAACTGGTCTCCGGACGAGAACCAAGTTTGTCCCATCTTAGAATTTTTGGTTGTGCGGTATATGTACCAATACCGCCACCACAACGTACTACAATGGGACCCCAAAGAAGACTGGGTATCTATATTGGTTTTAACTCCCCATCCATAATTAAATATTTAGAACCAATGACGGGAGATATGTTTACAGCACGGTATGTTGACTGTCATTTTGATGAAACAATGTTCCTAGTCTTAGGGGGAGATAAGGACAAAGAAAGACTGGTAACGCAATAAATAACGTGGAATGCATCATCGCTATCAAATCTCGACCCCCGAAGTGGTCAATGTGAATATGAAGTCCAAAAGATTATACATTTGCAAAGAATAGCGAATGAATTACCAGATGCATTCACAGACACGAATAGAGTGACAAAGTCATATGTACCAGCATCAAATGCACCTGCTCGAATTGAAGTAATCCCAGAAGCGATTACTATACAACGAAAGCGTGGGAGACCAATCGGTTCCAAAGACAAAAACCCACGGAAACGAAAAGAGCAAATTAACGCAGTTGGTGAAAACTCACAAAAGATTATAAGTGAAACTCCGGTAGAGGTAAATGTCCCAGAAGAGACAACTGTGAATCCAGAGGAAAATGAAGTTTCAGAAGAAACACCGGTACCGAACGAAAATGAGATCTCTATTAATTATGTACAAGATAGTACAATGTGGAACCGGAATAAAACACGTGTTGATGATATATTCGCATATGCTATAGCAACGGATGTAATCAATGAAAATGATTACGTACCTAAAACTTTAGAAGAGTGCATGCGCAGAAATGATTGGCCAAGATGGCAAGAAGCCATAAATGCCGAATTAAATTCGCTCGAAAAGCGACATGTTTTCGGACCTGTAGTCCGGACGCCCATAGACGTCAAACCAGTAGGTTATAAATGGGTGTTTGCAATAAAGAGAAATGAAAAGAATGAGATTGTACGATATAAGGCTCGACTTGTAGCACAAGGGTTTTCCCAAATCCCAGGAGTTGATTATGAGGAAACGTATTCCCCTGTAGTGGATGCGATAACCCTTAGGTTCCTAATCGGCCTCACAATCTCTGAAGGACTTCATATGAGACTAATGGATGTCGTCACTGCATACTTATACGGGACACTTGAAAATGACATCTACATGAAAATCCCTAAAGGATTAAAATTGCCTGAAGCATTAAAATCAACACCTCGAGATATGTGTTCTATAAAGCTCCAGAGATCTTTATATGGTCTCAAACAATCTGGTCGTATGTGGTACAATCGACTTAGTGAATATCTCGAAAAGGAAGGATACAAGTCTGATGTAATCGGTCCATGTGTCTTTATAAAACGATCACTCTCAAATTTCACTATAATAGCAGTCTATGTTGACGATATCAACATCATCGGATCTCCTGAAGAGATAGAGAAAGCTGCTCAGTTGTTAAAGAATGAATTTGAGATGAAAGATCTTGGTATGACAAAAGTATGTATCGGACTACCATTTGAGTATCTGTGCAATGGCACATTTGTCCATCAATCAAACTACATCCAGAAGATGTTAGTACGTTTCAATATGGATAAAGCACATCCGTTTAGCGTACCTATGGTTGTCCGACCGCTAGATCCACACAAGGATCCTTATCGCCCTCAAGAAGAAAGCGAAGAAGTACTTGGTCCAGAAGTACCGTACTTAAGCGCGATCGGTGCTCTTATGTATCTCGCAAATAACACAAGACCTGGCATTGCATTTGCAGTACATGTACTAGCGAGATACAGTTCAAATCCAACACGTAGACACTGGAATGGTGTGAAACATATATTCCGGTATATTTGCGGGACACAAGACTTAGGTCTTTTCTATCAGAAAAATCAAAAGTCCCAGCTTGTTGGGTATGCTGATGCCGGATATCTATCAGATCCTCACAAAGCAAAATCTCAGACAGGTTATGTATTCACATACGGTGGCACAGCAATTTCTTGGAAGTCAACTAAGCAAACACTTACAGCAACATCATCAAATCATGCCGAATTGATAGCACTATATGATGCTGGTCGAGAATGCGTGTGGTTGAGATCAATGATTAATCACATACAAGAAGCATGCGGATTAGAACAGATCAAGAAGGAACCGACAATTATTTATGAAGACAATGCTGCTTGCATAGCTCAGATAAGAGAAGGTTATATCAAGGGTGATCGAACAAAGCACATCTCACCAAAGTTCTTCTCAACATATGACTTGCAGAAAGAAGGGGAAATCGATGTTCGTCAGATCAAGTCAAGTGAAAATCTAGCAGATCTGTTCACAAAATCTTTACCTAGAAGCAGTTTCGAGCAGTTATCACACAAGATCGGTCTTCGTAGATTGAACGATATTTGTTGAATTCAGGGGGAGAATTATACACGCTGTACTCTTTTTCCCTTAACTAAGTTTTGTCCCACTGGGTTTTCTTAGTAAGGTTTTTAATGAGGCAGCATAGCTGATCCAGTAGTATCAGTTTATTTATTCAGGTCCAGAAGTACCTATTTAACATCATCCTGAAGTATGTCGTTAAACTGTGTATAATTCTAAATGTCTGAGGGGGAGTGTTATAAACCAGACATTTTAGGCCCAACCCATTACTTATGGGCTTTAGGGTTTATAGCTATGTTCATCTATATATTGTAATGTTGAATAATAAGAATTGAGTTTTTTCTCTTTTCTCTTTGGTTTTTATCATAAATAAGGTTTGCCTATAACTCACCTTCCCTAAATCTTAGTAATAGCTTCGCTATTTGTGGGATCTACTAGACATGGTTTGTTTTGTATTAACATTCAACAAGTTTCGGAAAGAAATCCGTCGCAAATAATTTCTATTTGAAACTTTGTGTCCAAATAAACTTAGTCATTACTACATATCAAATTGCACATTTCGGAAAGAAATCCGTCGCAAATAATTTCTTCACTAATCCGTCGCAAACTTAGTCATTAGTAAGTTTCTTTTAAGAGTAAATAGACGAAAATCGTTTTATTGGTATTTCGAACTTATTTCCGTCATAAAATCATATATTCTATAGTTTGTGCACATGCACTTCACTTCCCACACAATGTTCAAATGAAATAAAAAAAGAACCGTCCTTTATAAATGGTTTAAAAACCCTCCTTAACTCAATCACACCAAAATTTTAGTATGCATTGAATTGTTATCTCAACATATAAAAACGCTTATTGAAGAAATAAATATTGAGTAAATAACTAAATAATTACGTTTGATATCCTTCCATAAATATACCTTAATGACTAATGTATGCGTTTTATTTTGATAAATTAACACAGTTATTTTGCACAATCATTCTGCTTATAAATAGTATTCCTACAAAAGCTCTTGGTGTGATAAGTGATAACACAGTAAGAAACTAAGATGTCGATCAAAATACTGGCTTTCTTAACCATTTTTTTGGTTTCTTCATCAGGTAAATCTCTTCATCCATTTCTTATACAATTTTTGTTTTGTTTTTTAGAACGTTTAATACACACGTTTTAATACTATTCATAATTCTACATCAATATACTAAAATTTGTAACTTTGTTTAAATGTATTAAAAAAATTGAATATCAAGTTACTTAAGATAACTGATTCTTTTTAATTGAGTTTTCTAACTTTGAAGTTGAATTCAAATAAACATTTTAACCAAATTTAAAAGTGGAATTAAGTTCGGCTTGATTTGATTCGAGTTGATAAAAATATAGTTCAACTTAAAAAGTCCGTGTTATTTAAAATATTCCGCCGGACCGCCCACGACCCAACCTGAACAGCAATCGACCGGAAAATTTTAACGTTTTGCTTTTAAAAAGTGTCAATACCAAAAAAGGGACCCCGGTGGAAAATGTTCTGCTAATTATTGCACAAATATATATATATTTTTAAGAATGCTATTTAAGTGCACAAATATATAACTCTAATTGTATTGAATATTATATATTTTTTGCAGCTTGGCCATTTTCAACTCCAAAATACCAAAGAAGGTCTTTGCAGTCATCTGCATGTATCCCACCTCATGATAATTATTGTACGAAGCTTTGCAAAACCAAAGATGCCTTCTGTGCTGACGAAAAGACATGTATTTGCCATCCTGGACCACAGTTCCAACCCCCTTCAAGCCCACCAACATATAATGACCAGTTCCAACCTCCTTCAAGCCCACCAACATATAGTGAGCAGTTGTTTGAATGTGAAACTGAAGTGTGCAAGATTGCTTGTGAACCCAAAGATGGGTTTTGTGAAAATGGTATATGCAAATGCAGTGAATAAGTAAATAACAATTGTCCACGTCACCTTAAATGTGTTTTGTGTTGCGAAAACATCATAATACTCGGGACACAAATCACACTGATCACATCTCTTCTCCATGATAACAAAATCAAACAACAATTTAATTTAGCAATTGAGAATTGAGATACAAAGAAACTAACAACCGTAACCTTTGAATTGATGGAACTGTGTTACAAAGGTTGAAGTTCTTTTTTTTTTTTTGAACGGCAAATTTGGATCACCGACATAATACTAGAGCATTATCGTGCCACCATCCCCAATTTTTTCTAAATACTTATGAGTCGTTGCGTGTGAATGGGGACGAACTACCGATTCAAAATCGGTTTTGGTAACCATCGACATTCAGAAGCCCATGCAACGTAATCATTAACATAACCCAAATGGACTCCTAACATACAACCCACTAAACGTGTTTGTGGCCTAAGGCCCATACAATACGGGTTAAGATAAAATAGGAAGTTTATTTGGCATAGAAGGCTAGGAAGTAATCTTGACCATCCATTTAATTAATCAAGGGCTAAGATTAAATGAGGGAAATTGAGGGGAAAAAAAGAGGTGCGTGAGTTTGTTTAGGGGAATTATAGTCAACCCAAGGCAATAGTTTCTCTCTCTTCCAATTTCCCCCTTTTTTAAACGTTAATAACTCTTTCATACGACATTATTTTTTTATAAAAATTGCACCAAAAAACGAGCGTTTTTTTATCTTTAAAACGAGTATACTATTGCTATATTTTCGAAATTTTTTTCTAAAACCCAGTTGCGTAAAACGCAATGGAAAAGACCCAGTTGCGTAAAACGCAATGAAAAAAAAAGTAAAAAAAATGACTTTTTCTAAAACGCAATGCACAAAAAACACAAAGAAATGTCTTATTTGTAAAACGCAATGGCCAGAAAACACAAAGAAATGTTTTATTTGTAAAACGCAATAGCCTAAAAACACAAAAAATGTACTTTTTAAAACGCAATAGACTGAAAACACATAAAAATGTGTTTTACCTAAAACGTAATGCACCAAAAACACAAAGAAATGTCTTATTTCTAAAACGCAATGGCCAGAAAACACTTAAAAATGTCTTTTTTCTAAAATGCAATGGACTGAAAAAACATATAAATGTGTTTTACCTAAAATGAAATGACTAAAAACACTTCAAAAATGTGTTTATCTAAAACGCAATAGCCAAAAAAACACATAAAAATGTCTTATTTCTAAAATGCAATGGCCTAAAAACACAAAAAGAAAGTGTATTTTCTAAAACGCAATGGACTGAAAACACATAAAAATGTGTTTACCTAAAACGCAATGAACTAAAAACACTTCAAAAATGTGTTTTTCTAAAACGCAGTGGCCAGAAAACACATAAAACTCTATTATTTCTAAAACGCAATGGACAGAAAACACATAAAACTCTCTTATTTCTAAAACCCAATGGACACAAGCTGACCTGTCTGTGAATTTGTCTGAACCAGAGAGTAGCAAATCAAAAACTGTCTACGAATTACTATCTTCGAAATGATGCAATTTCTGGAAAATTAAATTTTCTGATGCATTTTTATTAAAGCAATTCAACCCCAGCCAGGGGCTGCCGCCCCTTGGACCCCGCTAGGGGCTGCCGCCCCTTGGACCCTGCTACCAGGGGCGCTGCCCCCGGACCCCCCCCCCAAGATCGTAAAACGCAATGACTCAATTCAAAAACCCAGATCATAAAAATGCAATTCAAAAAAATCTTAGATAGATCGAAGCCGATTTCTTCACATTTCTTCACCGATTGACGAAATTTGAATGTTAGAAACACTTATCAGCGATCGAATCGAACGAATTGAGTGAAATCACAGAGAAAAAACGAGATTTTATATGAAATTCAACTGGGTTTCTTCAAAAAAGCTGAAGAACACGTTAATCGAGTGTTTGAATCATTGTTTGGTGATGAAAATCGCACTATAATGTCGTGATTATTAAGATAGAAAGTGAAGAAATGGTTGAAGATAGTGGGTTTTGAAAATGGTGGGTTTTGAAGTTACTGGGGAGAAGAAGGAAGAAGAAAGGATGTGATTGACTAAAATACCCTTTCTCTTTATTTTAAATTTTGTCACATGTCATAATCCTATTGATTCCTATACTTTCTAACCAAAATAAACTTTCTATTTCATCCTTACCCCATACAATAAAATATAAAACATATTTATCCTGTCCCAATAAATAAAGAAAGCCCACCAAACCCGGTTTGAGTGCTTTTAACGATTTCATCGTGTTTGTGCCCTACGGCCCAATACAATTAACAGATAAAACATATTTATCATGTCCCAATAACTTTGGACGATAAATAAACAAAGACCACCAAACCCACTTAAACGATTTCCTTGTGTTTGTGCCCTACGACCCAATACAATCTATCTCTTACTCTATTACTGTATTATAAAAGAAACTAATGGGAGTATAATAAAAGAAACTAATGGGTCATTCATTGAATCTATCTAATTTTTTATAGATAATTAATATCAATTAAAAGATAATTATAAAATTAAATTTAATATAAATTTAAACAATTCGTATAGGAGATAATCTAATATTTTAAAATATTTATCAGATTTCAAAATTATTAATTTTGAAACTAACAAAAGATGTACGCTAAATATAAATTAATATAATGTAAATGATTTATTTTTTATTAAACCAAGTAGGTAAGGGTAGAACCTATTTCAAACAAAAATATTAATCAATGATTATTGGTTCTATACTTTTATTTTCGTGTTCAACTCTCAACTCAAATACGGTAATCACTATGTTTACGTGACATTTATAAGAACCGTCACCACAATCACCCCATCCATCGTATATCGAGTATATCAGTTAGTTTTTTTTAAGATACAACATTTTTTATTATTTCATATATAAAATTACATTTATTCAACCCATAGTAATAAACGAGATTTTTAAATATATATTGTTTTATTATTTGACATATAAAATTACATTTATTAAACCCGTGTAATAAACGAGATTTTTAAAGATATATATATTTTTATATTATTTGGTATATAAAATTACATTTATTCAACCCGTGTAATACACGAGGTTCTAACCTAGTAAAACAATAGAGTAATTTAATATATACCCATACAAAATTATAAATAATATATATGCGCTTACAATCATAATAGTTGAAATATCATATATACCCAATTTATTAAAAAGAAATTTAATAAATGACAATTTTACCATTATTTTTTCCAAAACATTGAAATATCATATATGACCTTTTAACTTCAAATATTATATTTACTCATTTCTAGCATAACTTATTTAGCTTAAACATTATAGATGGAGTATACTATTATTTATGAGTAAAAATAAAAAATGGGTAAACATAAATTTAAGTTAAAAATGTGTTATACAAAAATATGAAGTTAAAAGATCAGCATATATGAAAACTTCGAAGTAAAAAAAAAAAAAGGATAAAATGATTATTTATTAGATCATTTTTAATAAAATTGAGTATATTTGATATTTTAACTTGTTTCTAAGGGCATATATAATATTTTCAGTTTTAATTGAGTACATATATTTTTTTTTAAATTTATAAGAGTATATATGAAATTAGGATAAAACCTCGTGTGTTACACGGGTTGAATAAATGTAATTTTATATATTAAATAATAAAAAGTTATATCTTTAAGAACCACGTATATTGTACGGGTTAAATAAATGTAAATTTATATACTAAATAATAAAAGTTATATCTTTAAAAACACAGTGAATTACATGAGTTGAATAAATGTGATTTTATATACTAAATACTAAAAAAAGTTATATATTTTAAAAACCCTGTGTATTATTCGGGTTGAATAAATCTAATTGTATATACCAAATAGTCAAAACATTATATCTTTAAAAACCTCGTGTATTACACGGGTTTGAATAAATGTAATTTTGTATGATAAATAATAAAAAAAAATACATCTTTAAACCCCCCCCCCCCCGGTGTATTACACGGTTGAATAAATCTTATTTTATATACTATAATAAAAAAAACTAATGTATATACTCGATAAGGGATGATATGGTGATTGCGAAGATGGTTCTTAAAAATAAGATACGTTATTCAAGAAGCATTGAGTGATAAAAAGTTGGTACCAATTCCGATAATTTGATTTAGAAATTGTGTAATAAAATCGATTTAATATTGTTTTCTAATAATGAAAATATAAATAAAACAACAGCCATTAATTTGAGTAATAAAATGTTGGTTTCAATTACAACAATTTGATTTATGAAATACTAGGTTAGAACCCTGTGTAATACACGAGTTGAATAAATGTAATTTTATATATCAAATAATAAAAAAATATATCTTTAAAAACCTTGTTTATTACACGGGTTGAATAAATATAATTTTATATACCAACTAATAAAACAATATATCTTTAAAAATCTCGTTTATTACATGTGTTGAATAAATGTAATTTTATATGTTAAATAATAAAAAAAGTTATATCTTTAAGAACCCCGTGTATTGTATGGGTCGAGCACATGTAATTTTGTATACCAATCAATAAAAAGTTATATCTTGTTATATCTTTATAAACCCTGTATATTATACGGATTGAATAAATCTAATTTTATATACCACATAATAAAAAAGTTATATTTAAAAAAAACCGAGTTTATTACATGAGTTGCATAAATGTAATTTTGTATAGTAAATAATAAAAATATTATATCTTTAAAAAATCTCGTTTATTACACGGGTTGAACGAATCTAATAAAAAATTATATCTTTAAAAAACTAACGGATATACTTGATATGTGATGTATGGGATGATTGCGTTGATGGTTCTTGTAAATGTCACGTAAACATAGTGAATACCGTATTTGAGTTGAGAGTTGAACACGGAAAATAAAAGTATGGAACCAATAAACATTGATTAATGTTTTTGTTTACCCCTTATAAACATTTTTTTAAATAGGTTCTACCCTTAACTACTTTAGTTTAATAAAATAAATAAATCATTTACGTTATATTAATTTATATTTAGTGTACGTCTTTTGTTAATTTCAGGATAAATAATTTTGAAATCTAATAAATATTTCAAAATATTATGTTATCTTCTACACGAATTGTTTAAATTTATATTAAATTTAATTTTATAATTATATTTTAATTAATACTAATTATCTATAATTAAATAGGATAAAGAGAAAAAAACTAAAAAAATGACTCCAATGAATGACATGTGTCCCCTCATTGGTTTATTTTATTATATAGTACTAGCGGTAAGACCCGTGTGCAAACACGGGTCGTTTCTTAGAAAACCATGCATATCATATTTTATTAACTTTAGATCCAAGCCAGTTCTTGCAATAAGAATGAGAATTATACGGTACTTGTAATTCAAATAAAGTTAAAACCAATTTTTGCAAATAAAGTTGACCAATTCCATTGATGATTGCTTAAAGTCAAACCACTGTTTTCAAAAAGTCTGTTTAACCAAAGTCAAGCCACTGTTTGGAAAACTATGATTCTTAGTGGTTCAAAAGTCTGTCTTGACCAAAGTCTGTTTGACCAAAGTCAAAGCACTGTTTGTAAAAAAAACAACCACTTTTTGTCCACAAAATAGTGTTTTAAGCCAACAGTGGTTTCAAACATCTGTTGACAAAAGTCAACAGATACATCAACCACTGTATCAACGGATGTATCAACAACAATGGTTTTCAACAGATGCATCAACCACTGTATCAAGTGATTTGGAGAATGAAACGGAATTGCAGCAGCACGTGGCGGTGGTTTATCCACCCGATTACCGACCAGAATTGAACATTATTTACTTGTTACAAAAGTTTAAAAATATGGGAAACTCAACAGAAATTTGAAACATAACAATAAAAACGAAAAAAAGAGCATCTTGGTATTAACAAAAGAAGTAAACATGTTTTTTTAATATCCTGACACTAAACAACACTTAAGCATACCGTGACCATTTAGAAGTAATTTCATTTTCATCCCATGTGAAATCAAACATCTTTCCACAATCAACGTAAGTTTTTATATTACATAATAGCCGAATAGTACCAAATCTTGGCTATTCGATGTTAAAAGAATTACATATACCAACTTACACAGCACATCCTGCTTCGAGACACGGCAAAACTAAGCAAATAATCTGAAACTATATAAAGGATAATCACTAATCAGTAGTACTTAAGCATTTAGCAATGAAAAGTCAACTTTCTGCCCACTTTCGGATAACAGTAGTTGTCAACATGTTGGAGGTATTTCAAAATTTCATTGCTCAAATCAACTTCAACCATATCTCCCCAACTTCAACTTAAACCTTAAATACTTTAAGTTTACAGTATAAAAAATACAAAAATATACAATTTATTAGTCTTTTGTAAACAAAAAAACATTTGCATTCAAGTATGTTCCTTCTTCAAAAAACAATATTTTAACCCAACAGTCGTTTCAATCACCTTCAACCTCCACAAAACACTATTTTAACCCAACAGTGGTTTTATACCTCCGTTTTAACCAAACAGCAGTTTCAACCACAGTTTTCTCCACAACACTTTGCTTTATCCCAACAGTGATTCCAAACATCTGTTTTCATCCATCTGTTGACCAAAGTCAACAGATGTATCAACCATTTTTTTTATTTTTAAACATCTGTTCACAATAACAGAGCTTTGATCATTTAAACAGACCTTTGCCAATATTACAAGCTTTTACACTCTCAAACCTAAATATTCATTTAGTTAATTTAAATAACAAACATGGTTAATAATTTTAACACAGCTAATTATATAAAATATGAAAGTGTCAAACAGATGTAACTATATAATAAACAAACTTCAAAACAGCACACAACATTCAATAATACAACATAATAATTTATAATCAATGGGCGAAACAGTAGTCTCGGTAAATAAAGCTCCTTTCGGATCACTGTAGTTGTCAACATATTGGAGGTATTTCAAAACTTCATTGCTCAAATCAACTTCAACCATATCTCCCCAACTTCAACTTTAATCTTAAATACTTAAACTTTAGAGTATAAAAAATACAAAAATATACAATTTATTAATCTTTTTTAAACAAAATAACATTTACATTCAAGCATGTTGCTTCTCCAAAAAACAATATTTTAACCCAACAATCGTTTCAATCCCCTTCAACCTCCACAAAACACTATTTTAACCCAACAGTGGTTTTAAACCACCGTTTTAACCAAACAACAGTTTCAACCATAGTTTTATCCACAACACTCTGTTTTATCCCAACAGTAGTTCCAAACATCTATTTTCATCCATCTGTTGACCAAAGTCAACAGATGTATCAACCACTGTTTTATTTTCAAACATCTGTTCACAATAACAGAGCTTAGATCATTTAAACAGACCTTTGCCAATATTACAAGCTTTTACACTCTCAAACCTAAATATTCATTTAGTTAATTTAAATAATAAACATGGTTAATAATTTTAACACAACTAATTATATAAAAACTACAAGTGTCAAACAGAGGTAACTATATAATAAACAAAGTTCCAAACATCAAACAACATTCAGTAAAATACAACATTCAAAATACAACAAACAACAAACAGTAGTCTCGATAAATAAAGCTCCTTTTGGACCATTGTAGTTGTCAACATGTTGGATGTATTTCAGAACTTCGTTGCTCAGATCAACTTCAACCATATCCCCCAGATGCTTGTTATCAGCCACTTGTTGTTTTCAATTATATTAGTCCTTCGGCGCCTATCTACATAATCAACTACACGAGGATTATTGAAAGCAAACACCTTCATCCAGCCTCCTTCTTCATATCTGAGCAAATCAGCAGTTAGCTCAACAAACTTTCCCATAACAATCAAATGCAGCCTCTTTGCGATGGTCAAAAAATGCCCTTGGCAAGGATTGACTACGACACTCTCTGGAAAACGAAGCATTCTGAAAGTCTCAGAAAGAACATCAAAAGCAACGATGTTCCTCTCACCTAGTGGATACCAATAATTTGAAACCATGAAATATATGGTTTTATCAGCATAAACTCATGTAGACCATGAATAACCGCTTGAACCATAATTATTTACGCTACCGAAATTTATTGTTCTCCATGACTCACGACGTCGTGAGTAAACACGAGCAGTAGCTACATTACGGTAACATCTGATGTTCAGCACTTTCAGATCATTGAATTGGTCAAAATAAATTCCACCAGTATCAGAGTTTCGATCATGATTGTAATTTAAGTAGTTGTCAGACAAAACCTTATAGCGTCTGGTAGTTGGATTCCAAAGAATCAGCTCACAGCAAATCCCTTCATTGCAAACTAACAACAATCCATTAAATGATGATAGAATACGTAAGAAGGTAGGGTGGACATTGTTAGGACAACTTAAGGTTTTGCTTCTAACAACATCCAAATTACCAGCAACTACGTCGTCAACGACAATTGACGTGTCTTTAAAGGAGAGTAGTTTCTTTTGTACTGAATCTCCACTTCGAAGAGCATGCATCATCTCAAATCCATGACTTGACAGTTCCCTATAAAAATTCTTGGAAAGAAATTTCAAGCGACCAATATCTTCTGCAGAGAGCCTTGTGAAAATTTCGTCAACAATCACTTGAAACCCAATGTTTTCCATTTTGCAGTGAACCAATGCGTCTTTGAAAGCCAAAGAAATTGTAATGATATTGATAAACAAAAAACTTTTGAAGATGATTGAGTAGATGGATGAAAACCTCTGCCCAATGTATTTTATATACCCAATGAAGGCGGTTATGACTAAATACATCGTCAGACGAAAGAATATGATGCAACATTCGTTAGGCTTTTAATGCAAAACATTTGAAAAGTGCGTTTCCATGGGAAAAGTATAAAATTAAACATGTTATTATAATTACAATTTACCTCTTCATTTACCATAAGATGCCTTTACCATAAGACATAAGTGAGTGAGTGACATGCATTAATTGCAAAGTACATATCCCCAGGCATTTGAATTTGAAATTACTGGCAATTTCAAAACATCTGCTAAGATATATGTTTACCAAAGGAAACATCTGCTAAGTTATACTTTCTTGGAGAAGGGGCAGTGGTTTGCCCTCTTGAATGTGGGCCAGACCTTTGACATTTGAATATAGAGCAGTGGTTTGAAATTAAATGTATTTTAAGTCAGATAAAAAATCTCAGATAAAAAATCTCTTCATTTGCAATCATCATTTAGTCATAACCCAGATAAAAAATCTATAATGTTAAAGACCAGCAATACTCTACATAGTAAACAAATGCTTCTGCAACTCCAGCAGACAAAGATATTGCGAACATCTGTTAGGCAACAACAGATAATGCCAACAGTTGCAAGTCAAACAGCCGTTAGATTAGCAGAAGATCACCACTAAAATTTTTTTCTCTTTGGGCAGACTTTACCTTTGACAGAGAGTTAAAGTAATAGATGCATCAGTATATACAATTGAGAGGAGGAAATTCTTCGAAAAGCTCTATTAAGCAACAACAGATGTTGGCAACAGTAGCAAGTCAAACAGCCGTTACATTAGCAGATGATGATTTAGAGCAGATGTTCTCTTTTGCCAAACTTTAACTTTGACAGATCTATACACTAATAGATATTGATTCAACATCAACATAATCTAATTAAACTCAGAGACAATTTCACTTCTACATCAAAAGTACCGATCTGCAATAATCAGATGATATTAAAAATTACATAATAATACTTATGCACCTTAAAATTAGGAAAAATAAAATGCTCCATAAACATTAATAGGATTAAAATTTAATTATGAAGATTAAAAGATCAACAATTACATCGAGTACTGTACAACGAAACTTTAAAATCTAACAACAACACTAAGAAATTTAAGAATCTAACAGCAAAAATTTAGTGTTTTTAGCTTCAACTCCATCGAGTACCGAACTTCTCAATGTATATCTTCGACAATCGCCATGAACTCCACGGAAGTACTGAATGCATCACCATTAGGTTTCTGGAAACCTGGTCTCTCGTGAACAAACCAAGATGCAGTACATGAAAATACTTCTTCAGCTATGGAAGAGTAGCCCTATCCTCATATACTTAATCCTCAACTTGCTTCAAAAAGAGCTGCTTTAAACCAAACTTTATGCTGCTTTTAATACAAAAAGGCAGGAAAGAACAAATCTCTAGTAAAATAAAATCTCATCTTATAGCAGTAGCAGATCCTTTCTTGCGTTTAGTAGGAACTACTGTGGGTTCTACATCACCATCATCTGCCCAAGTCAATTGTAATCATCATTTAGTCATAAGCCTAAATTATTTTAAATGTACATTTAATAATCTTTCTTTGTGTTTAATTAACTTTATGCTTCTTTTAATACAAACCTAAAATAACCCGCAGATGATTGTATGAATTTCAAACAACTGTGATTAGATAGAACTATAAAGCGAGAATTAGAGTATATCACTTCAAAAATAAAAATTCAAAATTAGAGTAGCAAAAAAACATACTTTAAACGATGTTGGAAACAACCGTAGAACAATCATCATCATCATCATCATCTGCTCAGATCATTCACAATCATCATTTAGTCATAACTCAGATAAAAAAACTTTAGTAAAAATCAAAAACCAAAACAAACAAAATCATATATATCACATTACCATCATCAAGGCAAATCACATATCCCCAAAATTTGTTCTGAAAGTGGGTCAGAGAGAGCTTCCGTTTTCTCTTATCCTTTATGAACAAATGTTGAGTATTGAGAAGAAGAGATTTGAGGGAGAGATACATTAGAAACGTGGTTTGAAAATACAAAAGCAGAGAGCACGAGAATGTAAATATGAAGAGTGAAATGAGAATATAAATCAGTTTAATAAGAAGATGATTGACAGAAGTGAGTGACATGCATTAATTGCAAATTGCAAATTACATATCCCCATGCATTTTGAATTTGAAATTACCTGCAATTTCAAAACAACTGCTAAGGTATACGTTTGCCAAAGGAACCATCTGCTAAAATTAAACTTTCTTGTAGATGGGCAGTGGTTTGCCCTTTTGAATGTGGACCAGACCTTTAACATTTGAATACACGGCAGTGCTTTGAAATTAAATGTATTTTAAATTGATTTATATATTCCGGTTTATGATGCAGTAATTACATAAGAAAAGCCTTGTTGGACAGCCTCTCTGGCTGACACATCAGTTTTTCTTATGTTATTGGGATTTCTCCTTTTATAGAAAGTATAGATAGATGTAATCAAATTGATACAATAATTTTTTAATAATGAAAATAAAAATAAATAATTTATTAATACAAAATTTGATTTTCATGATAAATAATTTCTTTTAGTTAAAAATATATAAAATTAACAATTTAAATTTAAGAATAATATTTAATAAGAAAAATAGAAGGACTTTATTCGATATTAGTTATTGCAAATTGATAATATATAAATATGGATTAGCCTAATAATTTATTGTTTAAAAATATAACATAAGTTCAGCAGTCGACTAATATATTTTATTAGGCATGATGCATGATTATATATGAAAAGTATGAAAGATATTAATCATCCTATATTCTCATTGGATTCGTAGATTTTTTTTAAGATATGCCATATAATAGTTAAATTATATAAATAAGAATAAAGAATCGCTATTTTTAAGTTTGGAAATAAGATAAGTTCAAAAATATTTATTTGAGAGATATTTATCTTTTTTTTTTTTTTGAAAGTTGAACTTCATTAACAAACGCGAAAACCACCAACTCTCCAAGGAGGAGAGAAGAGGCCGCAAACTATAATAACATTACATTGCTCCAACCTTTCCAATCCTTAACAAAATATTTATGCCTATTCGAAAACCAAAGAAAACCGAACACTTTTACCTCGGCCACAACCTCCACCACATTGCTCCTCCTATGATTAAAGACGTCATTTCTAGCCCGCAAAATACGTCAACAACACACCATAACCATACCTCTTATAATATCTTTATGCGTAGCCGATAAACCATCCATCTTGTGCATATTACCCAAGTCGCTCACACTGAAGCTAAAGTAGTTTGGAATACCAAGCCATCGTAGAACTCCATTCCACACACTAGCTGCGAATGCACAACCTGTAAATACATGGTCCACGTCGTCGTCACCGTCCCCACAAAAAACACAACGACTGTCGTCTATTAAAATGTTCCGTTTCAATAGCGCTACCTTAGTGGGGAGGCGCTTCATCAATAAACGCCACATAAAGATATTGCAATTGATAGGAACCCATTTACACCAATCAAAATAAACCTGATTAACAACCGGACGCGAAGAAGCAATCCAATTTCTAACAACCGCAACCGAGAAGAAGCCACTCGGATGACCTCCCCACTTCCATAAATCTGCACCTTGTTTAAAACGGACCTGCTGCAAAAGGGACTGCAGTGTCAGCAGCTGCTGAACCTCCTCTGGAGTCAACGGGTGCTTCTTCCAGGACCACATATTAACTAGAGTATCCCCTACCTTCATCAGCCTCTCGCAAACCGCACAATGCTTATTAACTTCCAACTTAAAAAGCGCAGGGAAACCCTCCTTCAATATACTAAAAGGGGCCAATCGTCCACCCAAAACCTAGAACACTCCCTATTACCCACTTGACATTTTATTAATCGAATGAATGATGAACCGTTAACCTTTAACTTATAACCTTCTTTGACAATATTAATCCAACCACTAGAATAGGAGCCATTAATCGGAAACATATCCCATTTTCGTTTTGAGCAATGAATAGCGTTAATGATACCCTTCCACATGGACTTCTTTTCAGAAACGTATCTCCAGAACCACTTAGAAATTAGCGCTCGATTACAATCAAAAAGACGAGAGACACCCAAACCGCCTTTATCTTTAGTATTTGCTACTGTCTCCCATGCCACCCAATGAAGCTTTCTCACATCACCATTCCCCCCACCCCCCATAGAAATCTCTTCATCAACGCTTCTAAAACTTCAATTACTTTCAAGGGCGCTTTATACATAGAGAAATAGTAGGTAGGCAAGGCTTGAAGGACTGACTTGATTAACACAAGTCTCCCTCCCATAGAAAGAGTATTCGCCTTCCATTTAGATAATCGGCTTCTAACCGTATCCACTACCGGCTGCCAATTAGCCACCCTATTCATATTAGCGCCAATAATAACCCCAAGGTACTTAAAAGGAATCGATGCCGCCTTAAATCCCATGGACTCTGAGATCCTTTTAACAACACTCCATTCGACACCTACTCCCATCAAGGACGACTTATTAAGGTTAATTTTAAGGCCCGAGCATAGGTAGAATATTCTCAATATCCTTTTTAAATTAATAAAATTAGAATAAGACCAATCACCGAGAATCATAACATCATCCGCGAACAACAGATGAGATAACCTCAAGTCGCCATTCGGAAGACGAATGCTATCAAAAGCCCCAATATACTCCGCCTTTCTCAACATAGCAGAGAGAGCCTCCATAACAATAAGAAGAAGGAACGGCGATAGAGGGTCACCTTGTCTAATACATTTTGAACATCCAAACTCGAAAGTAGGAGAACCATTAACAAGAATAGACGCTCTAGAGGAAGCCAACACCCCCCTGACCCACGTACACCAAATGGAGGGAAAGTTCATTTGTTTCATCACATCAATGAGGAAATCCCAACTAACATTATCATACGCCTTCGCGAAGTCAATCTTGAATAAGAAAAACTCCTTACCCTTCTTCTTAGCCCAAGAAAGGATCTCGTTTAACATAAGAGGGCCATCTAGAATATAATGCCCACCCAAGAACGCAAACTGCGCCTCTGAAATAATGTCACCCAGCACCGTCTTCAATCTATTAGCCAATATCTTTGAAATAACCTTGCTGATCACCCCTATAAGTGTAATTGGGTGATAATCTCCTAAGGTCGAGGGATCCTGGACCTTAGGAACAAGGTCGAGAGATAATTATCATATCTTACGTATATTTTTTTTAAGATAAATCATATAAAATTTAAATTATATAATTAAAAAATAATATCTATAAGTAAGTAGAAAATAAGAACGGAAAACCAAAATATAAATCGATTCAATGAATGTATAGTATAGATTTACTTTATTGTATAGTATAAGATCTAGATTAATCCTAAAACATAAAACATATTTATCATGTTCTAGTAACTAAAGGCAATAAATAAACAAAGCCCACCAAACCCGGTTTGAGTGATTAAACGATTTCATCTTAAGGGTATACGGAGCGGTGATCAGCAAGAAGTGGCAAACTAGTTTACCACTCGGTAAACACCACCGCCAACAAAACTTTAGTCACCAAATTTCACCAATTCGGTGAAGGTTAGCCGATCCGGGGAAGGGAGGAATGAGAGAGAGGGTATTGTGGGTGGAGTCCATTCCTATCTCAACCAATCGCTAACTTTTTCCTTTTTTTTTTAAAAATAGTTTACCACTTCACCAAGTGTTTAAACCATTGCCAACACTTTTCACCAAAGTTTAAATACTTTTGACTGATTGACATGGCGCGCTCTGATTGGTCGGTTTTTTGGTTTGCCACTCCAAAGTGTTTAACCACTCCCTACACCCTAATAACTAACCATGCAACGTGTCACTGCTCGATAGGTGAGGAGCACATGGACCATTGACATTGTTGTATGTGACCTGCCGTCACTAGATAAATGAAACTTAACTTTATTAGACAAATTTTTATTATAAACTATGTTTTACAATTTTATATATTGTCAGGCTAAAATTGTAAAATGAAAATAATTTGCTTTTTCCACTCATCACCTCGATCCAAATTCTTTAAGAAGCAACATGGTGACAGACCCGACCTGCTAAACTAGCCGACACGCATGTAAGCTAGTCAGGAGAGGATCTTAGTTGGGCCCGAGAGGGCCTTGTCCCCCCTTCTACCCGGTTTTTTTCTTCGAAGTGTAATTTTAGCGAAACTTTTATATGTATTGATTCCGCACTTTTGTGACAGTAAATCTGCGACTAGGTTGCGACTGCATTATTAAAACGTTCTTGCCTTTCCATTTATATCTACTAATAAATTAATAATTTCCAGACTTTAAAATTTAAATATCCATCTAAAATTTAAAAAAAATCTTATTTAAGCAATCATTCTAATTAAAGTGCCTGTAAAATAAAACATTAACTAGACCTTCATTAGCCAATGAGGTAGTGGTGGAGTGGTTGAAGAAAGACTTGGTGTTCCTTGTGACCTAGGTTCGACTCCCACTCTCCCCATTAGGCTGGAGGGTATAGAGAGCCTCATCCCCAAGGGGATTGGCCGCCATGTCACCGCCACGTAAGCAGGGTTTGAAGGGGATGGACCTAGGGGGTGGGGGATGAGCCCATTTATGTATATATATGTATGTATGTATAGGTATATGTGAGAGAAGGGAGGCACGGCGAGATCGTCGAGTGGGAGCCGAAAGGGACAAGCCGGGCCGAGGGGGGCGGTGTGGGGGACCGGCGCCGGGCCAGGCCGGGCCTAATCCGGCCCCCATACCGTCTGGTCTTATTTCCCCATTATTTTCTGCGGCATCCAGGTGAATGGCGAATACGGGTGGCACCGGTTCGTCCTGGATGTGAGGCGAGGTTTTACCTATTATTCTACGCCTTCAGGCAGGTGGAGATCGGGTTTCCGCGCATCTGGGAGAACCAGAGGGCTGGCAGCAGTCGAGTAGTCGACCTTGTCCACAGCACCCGGTGTCACGGTGTTTGACACGTCGTTCCTTGTCGTTCAATAAAAAAACTAGACCTTCATTAAGCGGTTACAAGTTTTATGACACCGCTATTATAATTTAACTTTGACTAATTATTTTTAATCATTTTTTACTAGTTTGTGACACATACTAGCCTCTCGCAAAATTTGCTACCGGATCTTGATCCATCGCTAGTTTTTGGACCATTTTCAGTTTCATTGCATATAGTCGGTTTCTGTTTTTTATTATGGCAAGTTATATAGTAATATCTGGCGAAGGGCTAGCAAAAAAGGAGCAGGTTTTGTAACCAACTCGTCAAGCAAACGTTAATTTTCCTAATTCTATTCACTATCCACAAGAAAGAGAAACTAAGAACAGATTCAAACATGCTTGCTTTCTGACGGCACTTACGGGCAAACACTTTGTCATTACGTGACCTCCAAATAACCCACCAAGTTGTAAGAATAATACCATGCACCAAAAGCAAGTCCACCCCGACCCCATATAAGTTAGATTTGTGAAAATTTAATTGGAGACCTAAAGCAAGATAAAAACAGTTCAGCATGCATACGAATTAGAATATGATGCTACATTGAGACCATTCTGCTAAAGAAATGGCGTCATACACATAGAATAAATGGGAGATATAGTAACTTTTTCTTTTCCCACTAGAGCTGGATCAAACAAACCCGAACCAATAATGCCTTGAAAAGAAACGTGAAGCCCCTTAAGCGCTAAAATGAATAGAAAATTAAGGTGATAAAGGAACTCCTTGACTCTAACCCCTCTCCAAATCAAATTTCTGAGTAGGACTACCAAAATATACTTGTTATAACTTAGTTAGTATTCCCCCCTCGTTATAACACGCGTGTGTCGATTTGACAGGTGTGTCCCCCCTCGTTGGGCTAAGGGACCACGGGTTTGTGGCGGGACAGGCGATAACTAAGGCAGAGGCGGGCAAAGTAGCTAAACACGAAAAAGCTTGCATCGAGAATCAGCACGTGTTCGTCCCGTTCGCTTTCGATACATTTGGCGCTCTCGCCCCTGACGCGGTGCGGTTCCTAAAGCGGGTTCAACAGGTGGTAAGCAGTAACACCGCACATGTTAAGGGGCAGAATTTTGTGTTTAGCAGGGTAGGGTTTGCTATTCAGAAAGGGGTAGCGGCGCAACTTGTTGCTCGTCTACGTGCCATTAGTTTGTAATCGTATTGAGTTTGTTTATAATAAAAAAGTTTATAAAATTCCATCTTGGACCCACTTAATTTCATAAACGTAGGGGCTTTTGATTCATTGAAACTTTTATGAAACAAAATATCACAAAGTAATTAAATTTGAAAAAAACAAAACTAGAAGATGTATGTTGAGGTATAACTTTTGAATTTGATGCATTTGGTCAAGAAGAAAATCTTATTTGATCGGTAACTTTGTTAAGAAAAGTTAGAATGTGCGGTGGTGGTGTGGTGAAGGTTGCGAAAAAGTTTAAAATGGAGGTTTTTGGTAGCTATGAGCCATTAAAGTCGTGAACCGTAACCATACTCAAAACCCTTTTTTATTTATTTGTTTAACCAAACTCGAAAATTTAACAAAAGGGTTAGGTTAACCACAAAATTTTAGATGAGTTCTTCGGTTTGTTTTTTAATCTCTCTTTCCTTTTATGACTAAGCAAAACGTAAACTTGTTACACTTTCATATTGATTTGCTTTATATTATTAGCTAATAATTTGTTTTCGAATTACCGTCTTATTTAACAAAAATAAAAACATGTAGGGTTTGATGTATTTGAGTGATGCTATCAAATAAAGCTAACAAGCACAGGAAAGTTTTCACTAAAAATGTTTCAACGAAAAGTTCAAAGTCAACGAGATGTACACAATGATGTTTCGTTTAACACTGTTGAAGTGAGAGAGAAGTCTGGATCAGCGAAATGTTCATGATAGCAAGTTGATTAAGGTAGCACAATGAAGAAGATTTCGTTGACAACTATTCAAGAGAAAGATTACGTAAGCGAATTGTTGCTGAAGATTTAAATAGAATTGGTGAATTGTTAGGGGGTTAATTGTAAATATAAAGAAACTCAATATTAACATTTTGATTTTTTTTACCGGTGAGTACTTTTCCAACATAAAAAAATGGATTTTGAGGAGTTTGAAGTAGCATCCATTAGCATTCATCAGTTGGAAGTAATGGAAAATTGGAAGCAACTTGCACGTCACACCTATAAGCACTTCAAGAGAGACGAAAATCGTTGCATCACATAATGTTTTACTCAAAGTTGTCTGTCTTTTTTAATATAGATATTACAATATCTCGAGTTGTTGGCCAACTTGACCAACCAATGTTGATTTTAAAGCCTATACGTATGGTTATTTTGTGAAAAAACATTTGTCGTTTGGATTGTTTAGGTTTAATGTTATAGTAACTTATCGAATGCTTTGTCCCATGTTATGCATCGTGCTATTTGGGAAGCTGAAAATAGTGATCTACTATTAACAAAGTTGCCAAATTGGCAAACCCTTTTTAATTTCTTTTATTTAATTATTTTTGTTACATATATAATAAAAAATATATATACATGGAGTTTTTAGAAAAAAAATTAATAGTTTTATCACATAATTTTTATAAATTTTCATCTAAATCACTAACTCAGTTTATTTTTTCTGTTAAAGTGAAGGATGTTTAAATTTTATAAATTAAGACATAAATTAATTTACAGCTTCTTTATATAAATCAGTTTTATAAAGAAAAAACGTTATTGGCGTGCAACACATTTAAAAAGTATGCAACGTTTTACAATTTTTTTCTATCTCTACAACTGATAAATAAAATATGTTGGTAGAAATAAAATATTTATTTAATTAAGATTATGAGGGTAACTAACTAATACTTTTTCTGAGTGGCTTGAGTAAAGAAACTTTTGGTTCATAGCATTATAATTACAATTTGGTGGGTAATTTTAAGGTTTGTTAACGATACGTTGTTTGAGGGGGGGGGGGGGGGGGGAGCTTCTATTTTTCCTTAGGAGCGAATTTAAAAGAGTAGAAGATGAATTACAAACTTGGTACATATGATAAGATTTTTTTTTATTTGACCTTTTTCAATAAAGTCACCAACATTTTAGTTTTATAAAATTTAGAGGTTTAAGTAGATTTTATTTTTATAAAACTAATCTATATAAAAAATTAGAAATTAATTTCTGTCTTAGTTTAAAAATATCTTTCGTCTTAATAGAAAAATTAACTTAGTTAGTGGTTTGATGAAAATTTATAAAAATTATGTGACAAAGCTATTATTTTTTTATATAACAGTTGCATGTATATTCTTTTTATTATATATGTAAAAAAGTAATTAAATAAATTTTTTTTAAAGAGTTTGAGGAAATTGCCAAAATCATCCCTGTGTTTTTATATTTGTCAGTTTCATCCAAATATCCTCAACTTAACAGAAAAAATAAACTAAGTTAGTGGTTTGGATGAAAATGACAAAAAGTTACAAACGTTGGGGGCAATTTTATTAAAAAGTGTCATTTTGGACGAAAATGACAAACCTGCCCAAACCTCAGGGACGATTTTGGCAATTAACTCTTTAAGTTATTTTATTGGTTGCTTTATTTTCAGGTTTTTAGTTTATAATTTACCCCTTGTACAATTATTAATATACGCTTCTAATCCATTTTGTTTGTATTTTTAATTTTAATTTCACCCCTTGTACTATTAATACTATATGATTTTAACCTATTTGATTTTCTTTAACAACTTGCGTTTGTTAACTTAAAAAAAGGGATTCAACCGTGTTTAATTTTTGTCCTCGACGTTCCATTAAAAGTTTTATTGAAAATGAGGTTGTATTCAAAATATAGTACTTTTGGTAGCTTAGGCTATATTGGTGCCAATAACACGACGAACCGAACTGATTCCAACTGAACACTATGGGTATTGGTATTATTCGGAACCGGAATATGTTTTTTTGGTTTACGATCGATGCAAAATACGTATAGATATCATTTTGGGCATATCTTGACTTTATTTTTGGGTTTGTTTTTTGGTTGCAATAACGAGTATCGGTACCGTAACAAAATAAACCGATACCAGCCTAATTTACGCCGTGTAAGATGGGAGAATCCCACTAGTTTACTACATTTGTAACTATATGGAGAAAGAAATGTAAATACATATAATATAAGCATTATCTGGGTTCATAATAACTTTATCTTTTCTTCAAATAAAATAGAAATGATGATAAGCTTGATTTTTTTTAATTAATCATGAAAAACTCATAAAAAAGTAACGAAAAGCAAGACATCAATGCACAAAGAAAAACAGGACAAACGTCAAAACTAAAACAATGAGCACCATATATTAGAAACCCAATCTTAAAACAACACCAACACACAACCATCCTAAACAAGACAACTCAAACACTATTCTATCTATGGATATAAAATACTTAGTTTTATTATCCAAATATAGGTGGTAGCGTAACTTGTTACCCGTTTACATTATACTTCGATGTAATTTTCAAGTTTTTAAATGTAAATCCATTGAACCTCGATTTGAAAAAGAAATAAATCTAAAAGATCCAACTTTAGACGGTGATAATAAGGGTTGCATTTCCTATATAGATTCTATTTCTAATCCACCAACCATTTGGAAAATACATTTACCTATACTTTATTTTCTAGTTATATCGATCATCAATAAAAAAATGTCTTCCCTTACTTATATAAAATTCAACAATAAAAATTACTGAATCTACTAATCATTTAAAGTGGCAGAATAAAGTTTAACTCTTGTATCGTATGATGTAAAATATTTATGATATATAAACGATATACACGTACGCTCAATTCAGAACATATAACAGTTCAAATCACTCTAATTTCAAGTCTTATTTACCTTGATATTAATCTAAAAATCAAATAAAAACACGTCAAAACAATAATAGAAATACAAATTTAATCACTAAGATTTATTTTTTGGGCTCCTCATGATCGATTCAGAAGTTTTCTTTATACAAATTCAATATTGAGTGGAATAATCCTTTTCTAATAGCCACATAATTTTATCCACAATCAACAAATGATCTTATTCTTTGATAGAGATAGTAACTCAAAATAAACCTAGTGGCTCAAAAAACATACTTTAGGAGGTTCCAAGTGCCATATTTGACATAAGCCAATGCAGTTGATAGTGGGATGAAAAAAGCTTGAAGTTGACAACTTGTAGGTAATATATTTAATCCAATTTGGAATTAGGTTAAAAGAACAATTAATATTTAATTGAGCACTTCCACAGTCCCAGTATTTTTACATTGGTAATGTCACTTTACCATTGGTTGTTTTGATTCACAAGTCTTAGTGATGAAACAATGGTTAACCGGGTAGGGTTAACTCTCTGGTCTCGTCAAGAGGGTTAATCCCTTCTTTCCGAGGATCGCTGGCTGGATCGTTTGGTGGTGGGTTTCCTGCACAAGGAAACAAACCGTGACTCGTAACAAGGAGGATGGGGTGGGGGGTGCTCCTTGTTACCACTCTCCGGCGTGAGAATCAGTAATTTGCTTGGGAAGCAAAGTATGATAGTAGTAGTATTGAGAAAGTTGAGAAGTGATACCTCAAACCTGGTTTGGGGTGAGTATTTATAGCCGAGGAGTGAAGGAGGGTAGTTGAGTAGCTAGCCTGACATCGCACAGCTATTTGCAGGTGTGTCAGACCTGTCGGATACTGTGGTGATGCCACGTCCTGCTGTGGTGTTGCCACGTCCTGCTGTGGTGTCAGACTGTTGTACATACGTGGGCCAGTAGGCGACTGTTCCCAGTGCCACTTGCACTGTGGTGTCAGGCCTACTTGCTTTGAAGGCAGGATGCGGTGCCAGGCCGCATCGCTGCTTGCGGTCATTTGATGATGTTCCCGCATTGGTTGTTCCATTCATGATTTACGCGGGATGCGGTGCCAGGCCGCATCGCTGCTAGTGACTGTTACTGTTGTCCAGATCCCTTGTCGTGACGAAAATGTTCATAGGATGCGGTGCGAGGCCGCATCGCTATGCGTAACATTAGTTTCTGTCCTTAAGGTATGTCTTCTCATCAATGGACAGATTGGACCGCAGTGTTCGCGTGTGCCCACGCGGACACTGGAGAGTTTATTGCTGTTGGAGGTTTTTGATGAGGGTAATGGTCATTCGCGGTCGTGCTGACGCGATATTTGGGACCATACCCCTTCAAGTCCCCCCAGTCTAGTGTTCCTTCCGTATGCGAGTTGCATGTGGGAGGGATACTGGACTATGTTGTCTAAAAGGTTAAGTATGGGCCATGCAGATGGCACCTTCTTTAAGTAAGTAGTCCTTTCTAGTGGATTGTTTCTTCCTTTGAGAAGGGTGCATGTTGAGTAAGTTCCGTCTGATGCGGAATTCTCAGCCGAGGACTTGACTCTTAGTCTACCTTTTGTTGATGTCATCAGCCACCTGTTGGTGTTCCGAACCAACCTTTGAGACGGTGACTGAAGGTGTTAGCAGGGTTCGAACCAACCTTTGAGATCGTGACTGAAGATGTCTTCTCCAGTCTAGTTGGAACTTCTGCGTCAGCTAATGCAAAGTTATAAGTACTTTGCTCAAGCTCTATGTTCAGCAACTGGACATGTAATGATGATCCCTGTTTTGTGGGGTGTTCGTGTTCTCCAGTTAGCTTCCTAGTAACCGCACGTCCTCTGCGGTTTATCTCTCAAGTAACCGCACGTCCTCAGAGGTTTAGCTCACTAGTAACCGCGCGTTCTTTGCGGTTACCTCGTTGCCGAACCTTGTTTGCCATGTTTCTTTGAGGATCGTGGGGTAGTTGCGTTATTGTTGGTCGTGTTTGGTCGAACAATGTGAATCTGGACTATGGGCAGATAAACATGGTCATAGGCAGGGTTGTGCCTACCATTGTTTATTCTATGCGGTCCATAAGTGGATAACAAGTCATAGGCAGACTTGTTACCGCTGTTCTGGAGCTACTTTCCTTCACGCTTTGTTGGAAAGTAGTTGTCCTGTAAGTAGTGTTGCCGGAAGAGATCTCCTTAGATACTTGGGAAGTTGGTTGAAACTCTTCCGCATTCGTTTTGTAGCCACTTTCCTTCACGGTTAGTTGGAAAGCGGTTTTCCTTAAAGTAGCTTTGCTCCTCTGCGTGGTGACTTAGTTGTGGCTCTTCCGTAGCTACCGTTCGCATAGTTGCGGTTTGCAGTAACTACGCACGAATGGTTGCGGTTTGCAGCAAAGAACTCGCTTCTAGAAGCCTTGTAGCCTAGATGTAGCTCTTGAAGGTTCAGGGAACAGGGTTGCTGATGTGCGGTTGCTCAGCATACTTGTCCTTTTCCTTAAGGAGAAGCTGTTTGCGTTCCCTCTGTGGTTGTGAACCGGAAACGAGGGTTTTGAAGCTTGAAGAAGCTTTCATGGAGTGCGGTTTACCGCATCCTGAGAAGCGGTTTTCGCAGTCCAAAGAACCGTGCTGGTTCTGAGTATCTGACACACCTGTGCGGGTTGGTGTGCGTCATCTCCGCATATTCCACGTGTGCTCGTGGATATGTGCGGTTTATGACTTATACCCCTTTATATAATTTAAAGATATATATTTTTGCCTTTTTTGAGGGGTATGTAAAAAACAACATGCGGTATGGGTTATGGTGCGGTAAACCAGAGAAACCGCATGCCGCTTGTGTTTGGATAAGGTTGTCGCTTTCTGTTGCCTACGTCACGATTGCACGTGTTGGTTGTTGAAGTTGGTAGGACTCTGACATGTGCTGATTTGAAAAGACGTTTGCACTGACCGAGGTCATAACTGCACTGTAGCAGGGAGTGGAAAGGTCTTCTCTGTCAGGCGCGTGGGCGGCCACGCGCGCGTGATAACCGTCAGCGGAAAGGTCGCTGAACACGTGTCGCCTTGTAACTCGCCTATTTTGAACGTGTTGAGGCGGTTTACTGTATCGCATTTATTGCGATGAGTATATAAAGGGCAACCGTTTTTTGTGGTTTTCCCTACTGTTCAGATTCTTCGAAAAATTTCTGGTGAGAGAGAGAGCATTCCCTTCATCTTCTCTGATCAATCTGTCCTTTATTCCGGTGATCTTCTGAGTTTCTTGAGTTTTTGTGTACCTCGAAACTTCTCTTCTTCATATTTCTGATGGCTGATCCATCTAACCCACATAATGTGGAGGGTGAAAACCCTGAAGCTTCTTCTCCGGTGGCCGGGGAAGAAGAAGATGATGGTGGCAGTGTTCCTGGTGGTGGCCTACCACCATTGAAGTGGACGAGAGCTTCATTCGACCAACTGATGGTCAATATCCAGATGCCCCATGAGTTTGGGGCTTTTTATCCCCAAACTGGTGACACCGGTGCCTGTGCTCCGGCCGGTTATATCACCATGTGGGCTGATTCTTTTACCGATGGTAACCTTCGTTTACCATTGACCGTTTTTGTTGCTGAGGTCTTAGAGTACTACAGGGTCCACATCTCCCAGATGAGTCCTTTTGGGATGATCTGTATTAGGCATTTTGAATCGAATTTTCGTGCTCTGGGTCTGCCGGTTACCGTTGATAATTTTCGGGGATTTTATCAGTTGACGGTGAACACCGGTTTCTTTTCTTTCAGGGAACGGTACGGAAGTACCAAGTTGATGACCCCTCCGAAGGGTATTACTAAGTGGAAGTGCAAGTTCTTCTTCGTTAAAGCTGCCGCAGTTGTTGTCAATATGACCATGCGGAATGTCAATGAGCCTATCCCTGCGGAGGATATTGCTATACCTACCGCGGAGAATGCGGAGTGGTTCTCGAGGCTGAAAACCATTGAGCATAGGCAGCTGACCAACGATGAGTTGTGGGTGCTGCGGATGATGTTGACCCGGCCTAATAGGAATTTCATGCCTGTTGTGCGGGACAAAACTGGTGGTAAGTGTTATCGTTCTTGTTCCGTTTCTTTATCCCCGTGTTCGTTACTGATTTGTAGATGTATTATCAGTAATTGCGGAAGTGTGGAAGATATTTGATCCAAGCTTTACTGGAAAGGTTGATATTGTTAAAACTGCGGAGGGTAAAGGCTTTAATTTGGCGATTGTCAATTACTTCCGCGTTGCTTCACGCGATGTAATGACTGCACCCCTGCCGCAGGGCAAAGGTATTATCCATAACCTTCTTTATTGCTTTACAAGGTTTGTTGCTGATATTCTATACGTAGGTACACTTGGGAACCTTGGCAAATTTGAGTCAAGGGGTGCTCCCAAAAAACATGCTGAGAAGAAGCACGTAGATAAAGCCGTGCGGGGTCGCGGTAAGAAAAACCCTGAGGCTCATGTTGTTCCGCCTTTGGTGCCGCATGCAGCAGGTATCTCTCGTTCTCATTTCCGCAGATATACCGATTACGTGGTAGTATCTGACACCCTTGAGGGCTTGGGTGTTCCAGGTGCTGGTGCGGCCACAGGTGGAACTACTG
The DNA here is from genome assembly GCA_030545235.1 of Helianthus tuberosus. NCBI lineage: Eukaryota > Viridiplantae > Streptophyta > Magnoliopsida > Asterales > Asteraceae > Helianthus > Helianthus tuberosus. The sequence continues at coordinate 67,430,430 of CM060440.1, forward strand.
CGGGTTCCAAACCTGGTGACGAGAAGAAGAGGAAAACGGAGGAAGCTGGTGATGCTGGTGGGGGAAAGAAGCCGAAAATTCAGACCAGGCGCAAGGCTTTTGTTGGACCAAGGAAGCCTGCGGTTGTTTCTGGTATGTGATGCATGACTTTAACAAGTATTTTGTGTTTATACTTGTACTTTAAAGTATTTTTGTTTTGATTTCAGAACCGCAAGATGAAGGGTTTTCCATCTTTGATGCTCCTCCTCCCCCTCCTCCGCATGACACTGCTGCGGGTGTGGGGGTTCATAAGGTTGTTACTCCTGAAGCCTCTGTGCGGGAGGTGGACACTGGGAAGGGTCCCGTGGCCCAAATCTACGACACAGTTGATTCGGGTGATAATGTTATCACCCCAGAGGATACTGGTGATCTTGACTTGAAGTTTGGTTATACCGGAAAGCCAAAGTCTCCGGCTGCCGAGAAGGCTTCCGGTTCCGTTTCTGGTGGTGCGGGTTTTGTAGAGACTCCCATTCAGCCTGAAAAGTCTGAATTGGAATATTATTACCGCACCTATACTCAAGATCGGGCTACGGCCTATCACCGCCCCCCGTGGACTGTATTGCAAGGGGATGACATTACTGTTGACCCCTCCGCTTGTAGGGAGGTTTTGAGTGGTTTGGGCACTCCTTTTGAGGTAAAACGGGCCCGTTCTTTACCGACTGAGGTCCAGATGAACCAACTCTCCTCCATGCTTGTGGGGAGCTCCATAATGGCAAATGCCATTATGGAAAAGTACAAGGTGCTGGGGCGCAAGGAGGAGGAGAATGCGCGTTTACGGGCCGAGGCCGAGGAGTTGGTGAAGGCTGCACGTGAGGGTGCAGAGCAGCTTGAGAGGGATAGAGCTGTGTTTGAGAAGCATAAGCAGACTGAAGAGTGGGCTGCAACTGCTGAGCTTAAACAGGTTCGTACCCTTACAAAACTGCTCTCTGTTGAGCGTAACCGTTGGAAAGAAACCCTTTCTAATGAGCGCAAGACGCTATCTGATGAGCGCAAGACTTGGAAAGAATCTTGGGGTAAACAGAATGAAACTCTCTTTCATGTTCGTCTGGAGCTTATAAATGTCAAGGCCGCAATTTCTGCGTTGGCTAAAGAGAAAGCTGAGGCCGTTGCGGCTGCCCGAGAGGCCAAGGAAGCAGAGGTTCGTCTTGCCAAGGCTCTGGAAGAGGCCAAGGAGGCGGAGGCTCGTGCTGCAAAGGCTCTTGAAGGGGCAAATGTTGACCGCACCAAGTTGAGCAAAACTATCTTGGACCTTCAGGTATAAGTTTATCCTAACTTTGAAATTGTGTCGCACAAGTTTGTTGATTATTTTTGTATACTTTTGATTTCTTGTTTAAAAGGCTGAAGTGCGGACCCGGGGGGTCGCTATTGAGGAAACCTCTGCCCGTGCTGCTGAAGCTGAAGTGCGGGCAAGAGAGGCTGAAGAGGCTAGGGATAGCCACGCTTCTTCACTTGAGTTGCTCAAGGCTGATCATGAATGGATGCGTATGCACGGGATCAGGCATGTAAGTATCCGTTGCCTTGTTATTTTTGTTGTAGGTTTGCCTTTGATAACCATTGTATTCATGTTTCGCAGATTGTTACTGCCATTCTTGACGCACCCGAGACCGTAGCAGGTGTTAACGAGATCAAGGAGCGTGCCCGGGATGCTGGTTTCAAAGCTGGCTACAACCGCTGTATTAGTCATTTGAACGTTGCAGCGCGTGGTGGGCTTACTGATGAGCGGTCCGGGTTTCATGGCGTGGACACTGAAGCGCTTCTTGCTGCTGCGGTTAAGGAGTTTAATGATACAACCCTCACAGATCTTGAAGAACTTGAAAAGTGTCTAGAAGCAGAGGATTATGTGGACCGCTTGCGAGTCTTATACGCTGATGAAGACGACGAAGAAAAACCATTTGTTGAGGGCAAGGATGGTGCGGGCCCCAGTGGCACAAAGGAAGATTAGATTGGCCTGCGTGCCTTTTTATTTTTTTTTCTTATGCAACTGTTACAAAACTTTATGTAAATTCCTTGTGCACCGCGCAGGTGTAGGAAATTTTTTGAATATAAAGAATTGTTTTGTTTCAATTTTTACAAGTGTTTTTACTACTTGCATGTTTGAATTTGTACGCGTCTAGTGTTACCGTGAGTAATACTAAATCTGTATTGCCTTTTGCATATCTAGGTGATATGCAAGTATGAAGATTTGTCTCTGGTTAGACAAACAGTATTGCCATTGCTGGCCTATTACAATAGTTGCGTGTGGTTACCACTCTGTGTGGGTATCACGAATGAAGATTTTGCTAATCTGTTTTTGTGTATACCTCAGAGTGGAACACGCATTTGTAATAGAAATAAATAAACAATATTGCATTAAATCGTCTATTTATTTATTTGCAAATGGCCTGCGGCCCAATAGATTACATGCAGAAAGCATGGCTTACATATAACAGCGTCGAAGTTGCTGTGCGTTCCACGTGCGTGCGATAGTTTCGCCTTCTATTGTTTGTAGTTTATACGCGCCTTTGCCCAGGACCTCTTGGATGACGTACGGTCCTTCCCACTTGGGGGCAAGTTTCCCTTGGCGTTCCGCGTTGGATGCTTCGTTGTCACGAAGGACGTAGTCTCCCGGGTTGAAAGTACAAATGCGAACGCGTGCATTGTAGTACTTTTCCAGTTTGGTTTTGTACTTGGCCTCGTTGATGGCAGCGTTTTCGCGCCTTTCTTCCAAGAGGTCCAAGTCAACCCTGCGTTCCTCATTGTTGTCTATCTTGTTGATGGCCAACATTCTAGGTGAGGGGAGGCCTACTTCCGCGGGGATCACCGCTTCAGTGCCATAGACCAGGCTGAAGGGGGTCTCGCTGTTGCTTGTTTTTGGGCTTGTCCTCTGAGCCCATAAAATACTTGGGAGTTCATCGACCCAGCCACGTCTGGCTGTTCCCAACCGTGCTTTGATGCCTTCGACTAAGCTTTTATTGATACTCTCGACTTGGCCGTTCCCTTGTGGATGCGCCACCGAGGAGAATATGTGTTCAATGTTTAGCTCTTTTAGCCATTTTTGAAAGTCATCGGCAGCGAAGTTGGTACCGTTATCGGTGACAATGCACATTGGTAGACCGAAACGGCAGATGATATGTTCCCATACGAATTTCCTTGTTATCATAGCGGTGGTTGATGCAAGTGGCTTTGCCTCTACCCATTTTGTAAAGTAATCAACAGCTACTATGATAAATTTCACTGCTCCTGGTGCATCTGGAAATGCTCCCACCACATCAATTGCCCATTTCTGGAATGGCCATGCGGTGGTGACGGGGATCAGGTTGTTCTTGGGACGCAAGGTCTTGGGAGCATGTCGCTGACAATTGAAACACTTGCGCAAGACTTTGACTGCGTCCAGGTGCATGCCCGGCCAATAATATCCGGCGTTCATGATTTTGGCCACCACCATGCGTGGTCCTGCGTGTATGCCACATATCCCTTCGTGAATTTCTTTGATAAGGTATGTGGCATCTTGGGGGTTGACGCATCGTAGGAGTGGCCCCAGGTATGATTTACGGTATAAGATACTGTCTCCCATTTGGTAATGACACGCTTTGTATTGCAATTTGCGTGCCTTTGCTTTGTTTTCGGGAGTAACACCTGATTGTAAGTATGCAATGAGCGATGTCATCCAGGATGTTGTACCGTACTGGATGACATTGACTTGGCGTAGGGGTACCGAGGGATTTTGCAGAATTTCGATGCGTACCTCTTTTGCCAAGTGTTGGAAGCTGGTGGATGCGAGTTTTGATAGTGCATCCGCAGGTTTATTATCACTCCTGTTGATGTGTCGAATATTGAAGGAGGTAAACTTTGACTTCAGTTGCAAGGCTTGTTCGAGGTAGAGGATCATGATATCCCCTCTTGCGGCATAGTCACCGCGTATCTGCCCTGCAACTAGTAGTGAATCGACGTGTGCTTCCAAATGTTTGACGTCGAGTTTAATTGCTAAACGCAACCCTGCCAGTAGAGCCTCATACTCCGCTTCGTTATTCGTGCTTTTGAAATCGAGGCGTATTGCGTAGGTTAGCTCTTGGCCATCGGGGCTAACAAGTCGCAAACCTGCGCCAGAGCCATCTTCGTTGGATGCACCATCTGTAAATAGTGTCCAGGTTTCTGCGGAGGATGGTTGTGATACAGGGTTTTGTTCTTCTTCGCATTCTTGAATGCGGTTTGCTGGTACTTCAGCAACGAAGTCAGCCAAGACCTGGCCTTTGATTGCGGGGCGCGGCTTATAGTTCAGTGAAAGCGCGCCTAGTTCAATTGCCCATTTTGCTAACCTCCCAGAGATGTCGGGTTTGGATAGGATCGGGCCGATCCTATAGTTGGTTAACACTGTGATGACGTGGTTTGCAAAGTAACGTCGTAAACGTCTCGATGCGTGCACTAGTGCCAGTACCAATTTCTCCATAATGGAGTACCTTGTCTCTGGGTCGTTGAGCATTTTGCTGATGTAGTAGATGGGTGTTTGGACTCCTTCTCGCTCCACTATAAGTACCGCGCCTACCGCGTTGTCTGCGGCAGACAGGTATAAGATAAGTGGCTCATCTTTTCGTGGTGCTGTTAAAGTTGGGAGTTGGATCAAACACTCTTTCATTTCCTGGAAAGCTTTTTCGGCCTCTGCGGTCCATTGGAATTGTTCCTTTTTTATACAGCTCCGCAGGGTCTTGATGAAAGGGTAAGACTTAGCTGCATGGTTGGCTAAGAATCTATTCAATGCAGCTAGCCTGCCGGCTAGTCGTTGCATTTCCTTCATCGTAGAAGGCGATGGCATGCGCTCGATCGCCTGAACTTTCTCCGGGTTCACCTTGAATCCATCTTTGGTTACAATGAATCCGAGGAATTTGCCTTCTTCCATTCCAAACGAGCATTTCCCTGGGTTGAGCTTCATGTTGACGCTTCGTAGAGTTTGGAATGTTCTTTCGATATCGTCGAGCATGGTGTTTTCCTCCATGCTCATGACGACCAGGTCGTCCATATAGATTTCGACACTCTTGCTGATTTGACCGCGAAAGGTGTCGTTCATCAACTTTTGATAGGTTGCGCCCGCGTTGCGCAGCCCGAACGGCATTTTGGTGTAGCAGTAATTCCCGATAGGAGTGCGGAATGCCGTTTTATCTTCATCGTCGATTGCCATTTGTACTTGGTGATAGCCTTTGTAACAATCGAGGAAGCACTGCCATCGAAATGGTGCGAGGTTATCGACCTTCTCGTCGATCTCTGGAAGTGCGTAACAATCCTTGGGGGAGGCCTTATTGAGGTCTTTGTAATCGACACACATGCGCCATCCCCCGCTTGGTTTTTCTACCATGACTGGCTTGGACAGCCAAGTCTGGTATTTCACTTCCCGCAGGATGCCTGCGGAGAGCAGTTCCTGTACCTGCTCTTCCATCGCCGCGTTTTTTGCTGATCCAAGGTGGCGTTGGCCTTGGATCACGGGCTTGATACCCGGCATGGTATTCAAGAAGTGTTGCGCAATTTCGCGTGGTACCCCCCTGTCATATCTGCGGGTGTCCACGCGAAAATATCTTGGTTCCTGAAGAGTAGTTGCTTCAGGCGCGCTCTGATGGTAGGTGTTAAGGCATGGCCCAACGTAACCGTTTGTTCTGGGTGCCTTGCATTAAGCACCCATTTTTCTGGTTGCGTTTTAGGGGTGGGCCTTGCTACCTTCGTCGGACGCAGTTCGTCCGTAGACATGACTTCTCTTTGGGCGTATATTATCGCGATCCCCGTTTCGGTTGGAAAACCGATGGCAGAGTGGGGGACAGATGTTATCATATTGAAGTCGCCTTGGGACTCCCTCCCGAGAATTACGTCATACTTTGAGGTGTGAGGTAAAACCATGAAGTTCACCTCCTCCGTCCTTGTGTGCCTTCCGTTGGTAAGGCGCACAGGGAAGGTAATTTGTCCCAGGGGGAATACGGTTTCCCCTGAAAACCCCGCCAACGGGTAGTCCGCTGGCTGCAGTAGATCTTTGTCTTCTTGATCGAACTGGTTGAAGCACTGCTCGTATATAATATCGGACGTACTGCCCGGGTCGATGAACAATCGTTCGGTGCAGTAGTGAGCTAGGTGCCCTGTGATAACCACGGCGCGCCTATCGCGCGGTCCGCCTCGGACTTTTGGAAAGACGACTTGCTCGTCCTTCCAGTCATTGTCCGGTCTTCTCGCCGCCTTACGCGGTCTTCCTTTTCCTCCATTGATCATCTGGGTAGAGGCCACGTACATGGCCCTCTTACCCGTGGAGGTGCCCTCGTTGTGGGGAGTGATGCGCTTGGTAGCTTTTTGTGCGCCTGTCAACAGGTGTTGCAGTTTCCCCTCTTTTAGGGCTCGCTCAATCTCCAGTCGGAGACTGATGCAGTTGTTCGTGGTGTGGCCCGAGTCCTTGTGATACTCGCAGTAGAGTGCGGGATCTTGATTCTTTTTGGACTTCATTGGTTGGGCCGGTCTCAGGAATTGCGCATCCGTGAGGAGAACGTCGCTTGGCGACTGGTTGATCTCAGTCCAGCTGCGGTCCCGAGACTCTTTCTTTGACGCCCGGTTTTCTCGTTGGGCGTTGATTGTAGCCCTTGCGTCGGGCTGGTTGTTCCGGGGGATATATGGCCTGGGATTGCTGCCGCGATTCCATGTGTCCCTGTTGCGCTTATTGCTGCGCTTGGGCTCTTGGCGGGAAGACTGGCCTTCCGCTAGGGGTTGTGCCTTTGACATGTGCGGTCTGAGAGACCGCTGAGTTTGGGCATATGTTTTGACCTTAGCCATGACATCTTCCCACTTCTTAGGCAAGCCGTTACCGCCGGAAATATTCATAACCATTTGTTCGTCTTTGACTGCAACAATGAAATGGTTACGTGCCATCTGGTTGTCAACGTCGCCTATCTCTAGGATCTCTTTATTGTAACGGACAACGAATGCGTCATTCGTTGTCTCTGCGCCAGATGTTCATGACGTCCATTGAATCACGTTCATGGCGTCGTTGCTGGCTAAAGTGCGCACGGAACTTTTGTTGTAAGTCCTCGAATGAGGTCAGTGACCCTGGTGGCAGAGAATCGAACCATGCCCTGGCCAGACCTGTTAGGGTCTGTGGGAAAAAATGGCACCAGGTAGGTTCGTCCCATTTACCGTTGCACCCAGCGCCGACGAAGATGTTGGTGTGATCATCTGGGTCGGTCGAGCCGTTGTATTTCCCAATGTTCAATGGGAATTTTGTGGTGGTGACATCGGCGTTGGCGATCTCTGGGACAAACTTAGAGTTTTCGGCCGCAGATTTCGGCCTATAAGGTTTGCCCTGGTGGCGCTTTGCAGCGCGGAGGTATGTAGTGCGGGGTTGAGTGGGAGGAACATAGTTGTGTCCTCCCGGTCTGCTGTTAGTGGAATGGGACTCCCCGCGGTATGTACTGGTATGGCCATACCCTTCACGGTGGGACTGTGGTCCCAAACGACTGTGAATGTTTGTGTCGCGGCGAGTTGTAGATTGCCGCCTTCTTTCTTCGTGGGGGCCTAAACGGCTATGTACGGAGTCCCTGCGGCGGGACCCGTACGAGGAATCGTCCTCATTGAGTGTGCGGACATCACAATAAGAGGAGCCGCGGTCCTCCTGCCTGCTTCTGGAGGCTGGATGTGTGGGGGCCCTGTCGTCGTATCGTAAAATACGACCGGCAGGTGTACGCGGTATCGGGGTAGGTCCGATACCTCCTTGTTCGTCTGCACAAGCTCTGTTGTACGTTGCGGCCAGAAGGGCCGCTTGTTGGTCATACCAGGTATGAGGGTTCATGCCTGGAGGTATGACAGCAGCGTATTGTGACAGATCGTGTCCAAACGTAAGGGATGCGCCCCCTTGCGTTGATGTGCCAATGTGTTGGGCATTTGGGGCTAGGGGAATGGTTCCCGCAGGCCCTTGGTTTGCGGGGTTTAGGTTATCCACGGTGGGCGCCAATGATGAAACAATGGTTAACCGGGTAGGGTTAACTCTCTGGTCTCGTCAAGAGGGTTAATCCCTTCTTTCCGAGGATCGCTGGCTGGATCGTCTGGTGGTGGGTTTCCTGCACAAGGAAACAAACCGTGACTCGTAACAAGGAGGATGGGGTGGGGGGTGCTCCTTGTTACCACTCTCCGGCGTGAGAATCAGTAATTTGCTTGGGAAGCAAAGTATGATAGTAGTAGTATTGAGAGAGTTGAGAAGTGATACCTCAAACCTGGTTTGGGGTGAGTATTTATAGCCGAGGAGTGAAGGAGGGTAGTTGAGTAGCTAGCCTGACATCGCACAGCTATTTGCAGGTGTGTCAGACCTGTCGGATATTGTGGTGATGCCACGTCCTGCTGTGGTGTTGCCACGTCCTGCTGTGGTGTCAGACTGTTGTACATACGTGGGCCAGTAGGCGACTGTTCCCAGTGCCACTTGCACTGTGGTGTCAGGCCTACTTGCTTTGAAGGCAGGAAGCGGTGCCAGGCCGCATCGCTGCTTGCGGCCATTTGATGATGTTCCCGCATTGGTTGTTCCATCCATGATTTACGCGGGATGCGGTGCCAGGCCGCATCGCTGCTAGTGACTGTTACTGTTGTCCAGATCCCTTGTCGTGACGAAAATGTTCATAGGATGCGGTGCGAGGCCGCATCGCTATGCGTAACATTAGTTTCTGTCCTTAAGGTAAGTCTTCTCATCAATTGACAGATTGGACCGCAGTGTTCGCGTGTGCCCACGCGGACACTGGAGAGTTTATTGCTGTTGGAGGTTTTTGATGAGGGTAATGGTCATTCGCGGTCGTGCTGACGCGATATTTGGGACCATACCCCTTCACTTAACTTGTGGCTCTAATTTACTAGAAAGATTTACATAATCTTTCTCATTTGTTGAAGGTTTCACTTCACCCATGTTCATCATATAATACTTTAATTATTAGATGTTATTTTTATATTTGTTGAAATGTAGATAAAAATGACCTTACCCATGATAGAGATTATTGTAATAGTTATATGATAACGCAATAAAGGATAAATAATAGAATGAGAGTATACAAAAGAATGTTGAAGACGGGCATCATTTTTTGTTACAAAGAATCTAATCATTTTACTACAAGAAATAGAAATTAATGTGTTTTGTAATCTCATTTCTAACGAAAGAAACAGTCGATGAACACTTAGTTAAGAATTTGTACCATGGGAACATACCAACGGATTTGGTAAACCTTCTGATGGACAAATCATAACCAAAGATTATTTTTATTTTTATAACAAAATTAAAGTGAAGTTCCAGTTTAATTTCATGGTTCATGAACAATGGTCATACACTCATACGGATTTCATTTACAGTCACAGATCCTTGACAGCTCATCTTCTACTTTATATTTTAAAATAGAGTAAATTGTTAAAACCGTTTATGAGGTTTAGGTCTATTTGTTAGTTTCATCTAAAATGATTTTTTTTTTGTGCCAAACAGCCCTTTACCTTTGACATTTTTGCTATTTTCATCTAAACTACTAACTTAGTTTACTTTTTATGTTAAGTTGAATAATATTTGGATGAAACTGACAAATATAAAACCTCAAAGATGATTTTGGCAATTTACTCAAACTCTTTTTAATTTCTTTTAGTTAATTAATTTTGACACATATATATAAAATATAATATACATGGCAGTTTTTATAAAAAAAAAATTAGAGTAAACTGCCATTTTGGTCCCTGTGGTTTGAGCACTTTTGCCATTTTAGTCCAAATCTCAAACTTTTTACATCCGGGTCCCTGTGGTTTGCATTTCGTTGTCATTTTAGTCCAAAACATCAAATCCCTGATTTTTGACTGTTTTAATGTCCCTTTTTTGTCTTTATCTGAAGGGGTAGTTTGGTCATTTAATTTTCATTAAAGCAATTCTTTTATTAAACCCCCCCCCCCAAATATAAAAAACCCATGATCATCATCATCTTCAACCTCTACACTTCAAAAAACTCAAACACCACCACCTCCTCCACCATCACAACCCACCACAACCTGCAACTACCTCCACCACCATGAGCTTCCAACAGTGTAAAGAGTCTGGATTTAAAAAAAAATCATATTTTCAAGAGAAAATAAATTAAATGCAAGGAGACAGGCTCAGATCTGTAATTGGGGGATGGGGACAAAGAAGAAACGAGTTACGCCATGGCTGCAGAATACATAGTTGCTTGGTGAGAGAATGTCAAATTCTTCTTCACTATGCCATCTGGATTTTGCCCCGCCAAGATGTGGGTCGGATCTTCAATGTCCCTTTAATTTTGCTCAGGATACTCTGATCATCATAGCCTTGAAACAAACTTAATAAATAATAATGCCACTCCCAGAACAACAACAACAACAATAACCACCACCATCACCACCACCGATCAACACTTTTTACTCTGATGACGACGGCTCCACCAGCAGCAGCAAACGCCAGCCACCACCGCCCCCATCTGCTACCACCGCCCCCATCTCTCTACACCACCTCTCAATCCCGCCACCTGCCATCACCCACTCCCACCCCTACATCCACCTGCCACCACAACCATCGTGAAAACCCATCAAATCCGAAAACCCACCATGAAAAACCCTCAAATCCACCACCGTAACCACCCAAAATCCCCAAATATTCACTAGAAACTTCATAAAACACCCAAAATCCCCAAATACTCACATTATCACTTTCCAGACGATGTATCCCTATCACCGGAGTTGAACGTCAACCACCCCCTTACATCATCATCATAATCACCGTCCATCATCATCATCATCATCAGTCATCATCATCATAATCAGTCATCGTCAACCACCCCCTATTTACAGATCTGAAAACAAAGAAGGATGGATGAGAGATATGTGTAAAGAGAGAGAGAGAGAACTGAGAGAGAGAGAGTGTGTGTATGGCGGTTGTTGGTGCATGTTTGTGACAACAACTTAGATTTGGTCTTTGGATATCTTGTAATTAGTTAAACGATAAACGGTTAGCGGGTTTAGCTTTGTATTAGTAAGATAATAGAGTTTGGGCTAAACAAAACCCACATTGGGTCTAGGGGGACGATTTGGGCCTTGCCCATGTAGGAAACCTTAGCCCAAGAAGCAACCTTGTGTTATATAAACAAGGCTTTGCTTTAGGGTTTAGGTTAATCAGCCAAAACAGTGTTTGTGAGAGAGCAATTTCGTGAGAGCATGGCTTGGACGAATTTGTGGTTGTTAGGGTTTGATTGATTGTAATACTTTGGTTTGATAATCAATAGAAAACCCGGTTTGAAAGTGAATTGTTGTTTCTGTTCTTCTACTTGTTTCTGTGATATTCTGATCAAGAGGATTCCGCACTCTTGATTAGATTGACAATTCTGTGAAAGATCCATACACATCAAGGGGACCTACAATTGGTATCAGAGCGTTAGGCTCTTGAAGGCTCGGTTCAGAATTGTGCTTGGCAGAAACAGGGAGATTTTCGAAATTTTTGCAATTAGGGTTTCGAAATTTTTGGCTGTTTTGATAAAAATTTTCGAAAGTTTTTTGGCTGTTTTGATCTTTTACATTGTTTGTTTGCTGTTTTGCAGGTTTTAGAGATTGTTCTGGTCGACTGTTTTTAAAGAATTTTGGCTGAAATTCGAAGATTGTTCTTGGTTTCTTCATTAAGTTCATCAAAATTGGGTCAAAAGTTTGCTGATTTGGTGGCTCGATTTTGCAGAAACTGTTAAGGAATCCGGAAAAATCTTCAAAGTTTCGAAAAGATTGAATTTCCATATTTAACCGGCGAATTTAATTAATTTCGTATACTGGACCTGTGAATTTAATAGACCTGCGAACTTATCGGCGAAATAAATCCAAAGGCGACTTTGGTAACCGTATAATTTTCCACAGCGAAATTATTACAGTTTTCGGCTACTTTACCGGTCGTCGTAATAGCGAAAATAGACAGCGAATTTGACCAGCGAATTTGATCAGAGAACTTGACTTTTTAGCGAACTTGACCTGCAAACTAGGCTAGCGAAATTAATATAGACTAGCTAGCGAAATTAGCAGCAAATTTAAAAAGGTGGAATATTTTCTGGCAAGCGTAACAAAAAATTCACGTTTTCGAAAATAGAAATTGATCCGTAGTTCGTTTGACAGAACCGTCTGCACCGTTAAATTCCTTATATTTTTAGGACAAAAAAAAAAACTCTGGAAAATCCCGAATTCGGTTTTCGACATTAGATATCATTGGATTCGTCTTTTCGAGACGATTCTAAAGGTGTAATTTGGTAACCACTGTTTTCGGAGATATTGTGTACGGTTTTACCAGTCTGTTGCGTTAAAATGTCGAACATGACGAATTTGAATGCACCTAAGATGATGAAGGTGGAGAATTATCTTACATGGAAGGCCAGCTTCCAATCATTCATTGAATATCAGGATGCACACATGTGGATCTGTATTGTAGATGGGTACACAAACCCAACACACGATTATGAGGGCAGACCACGTAGAACAGACTATGTGAACATGCAAGAGGATGATAAAAAGATGTATGAGGCTGAAAAAAGAGCCTTGGCTGAAATAAAGATGTCATTACCTGATAGCATCAAGCATACATTCAAAAAGTACACAAATTCAAAGGATATGTGGGATGCATTAGAAAAGAGGTATCAAGGAAATGAAGATGTTAAAAGGAATAAAGCTGCGATCTCTACAGTACGAGAAGGTTCAAATGATTGTAGTGTTCATCTGGAAAATAATGAGAATGCCACTCAGGCATTCATGGCAGAGATAATGCCAGTTGATGAGGCTGAAACTACTGTGAATGATGCTGAAGCTAAAGTGGAGAATGCTGAAGCAAAAGTGGATGCTGAAGTAGAGAACGAGAGTGAAGCTGAACAGGTTGTTGCTGATGAAACCTCAGAAGTTCATGAGAAAGAGGTACAATCTAATTCTGTATGTTTGAGTGTCGTGAACTACAGGGTGAGGTTGACAGGCTGTCAACACAAAACCAAAGTTTGATAAGCGAGATGTCTAACATTAAAGAGTCAAATTTTTTTGCTAAAAGAAATGATCGTCATACTTGAAGAAGATAAAAGGTTATGAAGTTGAAATTGAAGCTTTAACTTGCAAATTAAATGAAAAACTTTAAGTGATAGACTTAGCTTATGACATGATGGCTGAGAAAACAAAAGAGATTTCTGAAAAATGCAAAGAGTTGTCAGATGCACAACTCAAAATTGTTGAACTTGAAAAGAAATTGAGTCAATTCAGAGATTCATCTTTTGTAATGAAACACATGATGGGTGGGTTAAAGAAGAGTAATGACAAGACCAGTGTGGGCTTCCAGGGCTTTAATGAAGTTCCACCTCCTCTTAGTCATGACTATTCATTCCTGCCTAGTGAAGATGAGCTAGCAGACTTTATGGCATCTGCACCAAGTAGTTTCGCATCCACATCAAGTCAAGGTGATGGATCTGAGAGTTATGATGCTAAGAAGAACAATAACAGGGAACCTTTGAAAAGGAAAAATTCACCGCCTAAGAATAAAAATCAAGCTTTTGTTAAAAAGATTAATTTTGTTCAAGGTAGTGATATGAAAAATGAAACAACTGTTATTGAAAATGAATCAAATGTAGAGTTTGCTAAAAATAAAAACAAAGAAAAATCTGAATCCAAGCAAACTAAACAAGGTTCATCCAAGGGATCATCACCATCTGATAAGGGATCTACCTCAGAGACTCCAGCTAAGAAGTCTTTGAAAAGGAGATCGTGCTTCAAGTGTCACATCAAAGGACATGTAGCTAGTTGCTGTCCTAACAAAAAGAGTGAAGCACAACTTAGTGAAAAACAGAGAGGGAAATCACCAGAGAAGAAAGGTGATAGTGAGGAGAAAGGCTCAAATTCTCCAAAGAAATCTGCTCCCAAGCAACCAGAGGGGGTTGCTGTTGGTGTAGATAAGGCTGAAAAAGGAACTCCACAAGTTCCTCGTTTTCAAAGAAATCAACCAAGATTTCAGCCTAGATCTCCACCAGGTAGATATGAGAGACCTAGAAGCAGTTCACCAAGAATGAACAATAATAATTCAAATAATTTCAGAAGTCAAGCTCAATATCAAAATCGATACCAAAATAATGGTGGTCGAACTTTTTATAACAATGGCTTTAGAAATTATAACAATCAAGCTTCTTGGAATCAAAATTCAAGGTATCAAAATCAAAATTTCCAAAGGTCAAATAGTCCAAACACATATAGGAACCCACAGGACCATAGACCTAGTGGAAATCAAAATCAAATTCCATCAACAGGTCTGAGATCCAAGACTCCAGTTAGGAGTAATGGATATTGGATGGATGTTCCAGTAGTTGGTGAATTTGGACGACCCAAGACCATTAAGGCTTGGGTCCCCCAATCTAACTAATTTCTTAGTTGGTGTGTGCAGGAGCTGCTAAGGAGGATTATCAACTTATGTTGATAGTGGCTGCTTCAGGCACATGAAGGGGGATGTGAGATTGTTGATATATATATATATATATATATATATTAATTGATTTAAATTGAAGTTCAAAGTGCTGAGTTGACACACTAGATAACCTGGTAGATCTTTATACTAAAGCTTTTGACAGGGCTCGCTTTGAACATTTAGTCGAACTCAACGGGATGAGGAATCCTGAATAACTGGTTTTTCATAAGAATTTTTGTAAATAGTTTACTGCTTTTCTTAAAAAATCAAAAATACAAAAAAACATTAAAAAATCAAAAACATAAAAAAATAGAAAATCAAAAATGAGTTATCACTGTGTGAAAAAGAAGAAATGATAGTAAATCAGCAAGTTAGACTGTCACACTGAAACTGAAATTAAATTGCTTAAGTATGATAGCAGCTTCATCATATGATGTACCAGTAGACAAAAGCATGAAATAATCAACTTACCAATGTGATATAAACTTAAATGAACTGAATATGAGTGGGGAACATATCAGTGGTGTATGGTTTAATGACCTTAAATCTTGCGTTGATAGATTGCCAAAATCTGAAGTTTTGGGTCTTTATACTGTTATTTCATCTGGGGATATCAGGGGTGTCCTTCTGCTGCATACAGATATATGCTGACCTAGACACACCCAGGATATCTTAAAAGAGCTAAAAATGCCAAAACCCTGAAAATGAAGAAGCTCTCATAGAGAGTCATTCAAATGTGCAAAATGCATAAATTGTACCAAAAAATGGTATTTGCATAGCCCTCGTTAGATATTTTGGTCTCTTTGCTGTACGGAAGTACTGACCTGTTCACCAATTATCTAAACATTGAAAAACAAAACGGATGAATTCAGTATACTCACCTACTACGATGAATCTTTGTGCATACCTTGATCGCGGGGGTATATCCTGAAGTGGGACACACTAGTATTTCAGTATAATAATATTACCTTAACGTATCATATGGTAATGGTACTTGAAATGTTCATGCATTTTGTTTAAGTGTGAAAACAGTTTGCTTGTGCTGATATAATCTTCTTACCAGTGATTCTCACAAAAATAGAGTGTTTAATGCTTTTGTTATTTACTTTCTTTCAGAAAATATAAAAAACTCCAAAAATAGTGTTTTTTTCCTGTTAAAAATTCTTAACGTACGGAAAAATGTTATTCTTGGAGGAATTGTTACTGATAGGGGGAGACGGTGTTGGAAAGTGAGTTCAAAATTTTAAATCATGCGGGTTATAGGGAGTGATTAAAAAGTTTTGTGTGGTGGTGATAATTTGAAAATGCTTAATCTGTGATACAGTTTAACTATCTCTTGAATAATAATAATTTATTTAACTGTGTTGAAAAATTCTTATGGTTTCTCGAGATGTTTGTTTTATATTATACAGATTGAAGCAGTATGTTGCTGAGAAGTTAAAGTGATGAGTTGCTGTGAAGATGAGAGTTTGATTGGATGCATGGTAGAACCTCTTTTCTACATTGCAGACAAAGTTGAAGAGTTTGAAGATTGATATACATATGCTGAACTGGAGTTTACTCAAACGCTAAAGTTTTTGAAGATTTGGTGATTGGATGCATCAGCTTAGGGGGAGTCTGTTGCTGACAGAAGCTGAAGCTATCCAAAGACCAAAGACAGTGCATGACTACATGAAGATTGCAAGATGACTGAAGACAAAGTTATTTTATGAAGCTATTGTCAAGGGGGAGTTTGTTGGTGCATGTTTGTGACAACAACTTAGATTTGGTCTTTGGATATCTTGTAATTAGTTAAACGATAAACGGTTAGCGGGTTTAGCTTTGTATTAGTGAGATAATAGAGTTTGGGCTAAACAAAACCCACATTGGGTCTAGGGGGACGATTTGGGCCTTGCCCATGTAGGAAACCTTAGCCCAAGTAGCAACCTTGTGTTATATAAACAAGGCTTTGCTTTAGGGTTTAGGTTAATCAGCCGAAACAGTGTTTGTGAGAGAGCAATTTCTTGAGAGCATAGTTTGGACGAATTTGTGGTTGTTAGGGTTTGATTGATTGTAATACTTTGGTTTGATAATCAATAGAAAACCCGATTTGAAAGTGAATTGCTGTTTCTGTTCTTCTACTTGTTTCTGTGATATTCTGATCAAGAGGATTCCGCACTCTTGATTAGATTGACAATTCTGTGAAAGATCCATACACATCAAGGGGACCTACAGCGGTGGTGAACGGTGGTGATCTGTGGTGATGACGGTGGTGAACGGTGTAGAGAGAGAGAGAGAGAGAGAGAGAACTGAGAGAGAGAGAACCGAGAGAGAGAGTGTGTGTATCTGTGTTGTTTAAGTGAGAGAGAGAGATCGAGGGTTATATATATATATTATAATATATAATTAATTTTTTTTAATTTATTAGAAGAGTAAAATCAGAATGACCAAAATGCCCCTGCACTAAAGGACAAAATAATCAGGTTTCAACAGTCAAAATAGAGGGTTTTTGGATTTTGGACTAAAATGGCAACAAAATGCAAACCACAGGGACCCGGATGTAAAAAAGTTTGAGATTTGGACTAAAATGGCAAAAATGCCCAAACCACAGGGACCAAAATGGCACTTTACTCAAAAAATTAATAGTTTTGTCACATAATTTTTTACACATTTTCGTCCAAATCACTACCTCAGTTTATTTTTTTCTGTTAGTGTGAAGGGTGTTTTAAATTTTATAAATTAAGACAAAATTAATATCCAGTTTATTTTATATAGATCAGTTTTATAAAGAAAAAACGATATATAAAATAAATATCAATGGTGTGCAGCACATAACAGTCGATTACAACTTTTAGTATTTAATCAAGTGTAGAGTAGAAAAAAAAATGTAAAACATTACATATTTTAAATGTGTGGAGCACCTAAGAAATATGTTGACAGAAATAAAATATTTATCTAATCTATATAATCTATAAAAGGGGATTAGCCGCTGATGTAAGTTTGCATACGTGTCAACTAACTAGATATGCCACGTAGGTTTTCCTGATGTCATAAATATCAACTTTATTTAATATTAATAATACATAAATAAAATTTTCAAAATTCAAATCATAATTTGAATCCCTGGCTCTCTCAAATCCGTAAATCCCATTTCAAATTTCAAACCTACAGCCCTTTCCATTCCATTCTCTCTCTCTTTCTCTCAGATCTGGCGCCTCTCTCTTACTCTCAGATCTGGAGCGTGTCGGCGAAGTTAAAGCCCATCGGATGATGAACCACCGGTGACCACAACGATCTCTGTCACACCCCAACCGATGGCGGAAACACCGGGGGATGGCACTGAGCGAAACAGATTGTCTAGAAGTTTCCATAACGATTATCATTACTATTCAATTTAAAATAACATGTCCCATACCATGTCTCAAACAGTAAACAAATTATTACAGATAAGATCTAGGCAAATAAATTCTGTTCCGACAACTCAGATTTAAATAGAGCAATTGTTTATCTGCTTCTAGAGACCCTTGATTCAATTATTACAGACAACTATTTGTTGGACTCTAGAGCATTATTCTAGCTTCGATTTCCTACCAGATGTGCATCCTAAGCACCTGTCACATACGTTAAAATAAAGTCAATACATAAAATGTAAAGGTGAGCATACAAGTTTGATAATAGCATATAGAGTTCGAATTCGTTTACGCATAACCAGCACGTACACATAGAGAAATGAAGCACGTTAGTTATCGACATAGATCCATCGATAGCAATGACTGCGGGTTGACTGCCTGAGGCAGTTCGCAATACATGATTACCACTGTAATCCATGCAAGTAATTGTCCTTAACAACCCCTGCGAATAGGTGCTGAGTCCAAACTATAGTACTATCGTTGCTAAGGCATGTAGACAACATTCCATGTGTAAACATAACAAACAAGCATTCATAAGCCACGTATAACATGCATTAACGGTTAGCGTTCAAATAGTATTGAGTAGTGTGTTTGATGTGATTTGAATAGTTGTAACGTATGTAACACCTAAAAGTGCATAAAGCAAAAAGGGATCGAGTATACTCACAGCGGTTGATGGATTGAAGGGAGCGCTTAGCGAGTAAAGTTAGCCTGAATGGATTGATAGCATAACGATAAGTGACGCGTAAAACGATACAAAGTGTGAATGGGTCGGATAGCAGTTCGGTCGGATGGTAATCCGATCGGACGGCTTGTTGGTGCGGATGGCATTCCATTCGGATGGTCATCCGGTCGGACGGTAGCCCAGTCGGATGACTATTCGAGTGGATTGTTTCTTCCTATGAGATGAATGTGTTTGTGTATGATGGCTTGTCTTTTGAAGTTTTCGTTGTAGCATTTTGAAAACATTGAAGTATCCCCATCCTTCAAGTCGGTCGATCGGACGGTCAATCGTGCGGACAACAATCCGTTCGGATGGTCATCCGGTCGGACGGTAGTCCGGTCGGACGGCGACCTTAGTGATGAGGTTACTTAGTGGGAACAATTCATAGCAGAAGAGTCACTCGGTCGGATGTCAATTCGACCGGGTGGCAACCCTGTCAATGAACATGTTGAAAGTTGTTTAAGTCTTTAAAGTCCTAGTATCTCATGATCCGAAGAGTAATCCGTTCGGATGGTAGTTCGATCGGACGGCAATTCGTTCAATACTCCGACTTCAGATAAAGTTGATGAAGTGTGGGACCCAAGGTGTGATCCGTTCGGACAGCAATCCGTTCGGGTAGCCTATCCGTTCGGACAGTAGTCCGGTCAGACAGCACTTCGTCCTGGTTGCTCCGGCCGTCTTACACTTGGTCGTTTTGTTTGTTTGTAGTTTTATCGAGACGTTTTGACATTGTGTTAACCAACAGAACCCCATCTTGACCCAAGTGACCTGATCGACCAGGAATCAGCCTAGTTCGGCCAGTTAACCGATTCAAGACGGTGGTTCTTGTTTAACCCGAAATCGATGGTCTCGTGAGTAGAATCCAGATCTTGAGCTAGCACAACACTAAGAATGAGCGGAGGACTAGATCTAGGTCCGGTTCTATCGGTTTCAAGTGCATTGAGTGCAAAAGAGTTGAAAGAATGTTAAAAACCGTATTTCAATCCTTTTCCACTATGTTTATGTTTAGATCTAGCATAGATCTTTGTTCATTTGTGTGGAAATCGGTTAGATCCGAGTTGTTCTCGGTGGATTGAAGCCAAAACATGAAGTTCTTCAAGAACACATGATGACATCATCCTAGAACACCTCAAATCTGGCGATTTCACGGTTAAAAGTTAAGAGTCAAAAGGTAGAAAGGTGTAGGAGTGCGTGTAGATCAAGAAAGTACAAGATTTAGGACGAGATCTTACCGAGATTGGGAGAAATCGAAGAAAAGGTGAGCTGAGCGTGCTGGTCGGACGGAGATTTCCAAAAGTAGAAAGTTTGAGTGTGACATGGGTATTTATAGGATTCCAAAAAGGGAAAGGGTGGGTCGGTCGGATGACATTCCGCCCGAATGACTATCCGATCGGATATCATCTCGGTCGGATGGCATCTTGGCACCACTAACAAGTAGCCGCCCCATCGGATGGCTATCCGGCCAGATGGCACTTGGTTCGGGTGTTTGACGCGACGATTTTTACTGATTCGATTCTGATTGCGAGCGATGCGATACGATAGAGCTTCCTATTCAAATTACTTTTAGTCCCAACTACTATATCTAGCACTAATTATCATAGTTCGATTTCGACTGAGTTCGATTGCGTTTCGAGTTCGATTGCGATTCGATTGATTACCACACATAACATAAATGAACATGCACAAGTAACACATAAGGCACACACACAAGTATAACAATAACTAAGTACGTAGTTCGAGTTGCGGTTTGATGTCGATTCGGTTAGCATAGTTTGATTATCATTTAGTTAGCTTTATCGCATTGTTACTTCCTATAGTTCACAGTCGTAAGTTGCTTAGATTGCGAATAACATACTTCGATTATTGTAATTATTGACACTTACTCCACATAATACAACTAAAATAAACATACAAAAGAAATCTACTATAAGTCAAGTCGCGTGAAATCGGTCATTAACTTTGACCTTGACTTTGACTTCCCAAAAATACGAGGTGTTACAGCCTCCCCTTGTTTAGGGAATTTCATCCCGAAATTAGGCTGGAAGTTGTACAACACTGTGAATTACTTTGGAGAACTTTCTCTTTCTAGACTTTCTCCTTAAATAACTGCGGGTACTTCACCTTCATGTCGCTTTCGAGTTCCCAAGTGAACTCTGCGCCTCGTTTGCCTTCCCACCGGACTTTCACAATAGGAATGCGAGAGCGTCTGAGTTGCTTGGTTTGGCGGTCCATGATTTCGACAGGCTTCTCCACGAAGTGTAGTGTTTCATTCACCTGAAGGTCATCGAGTGGAACGTGGAAGTCGTGGTTGGCTAGGCACTTTCGGAGGTTTGACACGTGGAAAGTCGGGTGGACGTTACTAAGTTACTCCGGTAATTCGAGTCTGTAGGCGACTTTTCCGATCCTTTCCAGAATCTTAAAAGGTCCAACATATCGAGGCGCGAGCTTTCCTTTCTTGCCGAATCGGACCACACCCTTCCAAGGTGATACTTTTAGGAGTACGTAGTCACCAACGTCAAATTCAAGGGGCTTGCGTCGTCTATCGGCATAACTTTTCTGTCGATTCCGAGCTTTTACCAAGTTGTCTCGAATTTGAAAAATTTTCTCTGTCGTTTCTTGTAATAGCTCAGGACAGGTTAGCTGCGAATGACCGATCTCGTGCCACACAATAGGCGATCGACATCTTCTTTCGTACAAAGCCTCGAATGGTGCCATTTGAATGCTCGCATGATAGCTGTTGTTATACGAAAATTCGACTAACGGCATGTATTTATCCCAATTACCACCGAAGTCTATGACACACGAACGGAGCATGTCTTCAAGAGTATGAATCGTTCTTTCAGTCTGACCGTCGGTTTGAGGGTGGAAAGCGGTACTTAGATTAAGCGATGTACCGAGTGCCATTTGAAATGTTTCCCATAGTCGCGAGGTAAACCGAGCATCACGATCAGAGATGATGTAACGAGGCGTCCCATGATTACAAATGATCTTGTCGGTGTAGATTCGGGCTAATCGTTCTACCTTGTAGTCTTCCCGTATTGGCAAAAAGTGAGCAGATTTGGTCAAACGGTCAACCACAACCCAGATGCTGTCGTGACCTGATGACGTGTGCGGTAGCTTTGTTATAAAGTCCATAGCTATACTCTCCCACTTCCACATGGGGATCGGGGGTTGCTCGAGTAAGCCAGAGGGTGTTTGATGTTCAGCCTTGACTCTTGCACAAGTTAGGCATTTTACAACATAGAGAGAAATATCCCTTTTCATGCCCGGCCACCAGTACTTATAGCGGAGGTCTTGGTACATTTTGTCGGCACCGGGGATGAATAGAGTACCGGGATTTATGGGCTTCGTCCATCAGAATCTGTCGCAAATCGGTCTGTTTAGGGATCCAAATTTGGTCCAGAAAGTGGAATATCCCATTTGATTTGCTCACAAGTTGGGCTCCATCGTGGTAGATTATTTCCTTCTTCAGAGTGCGTTCATTAAAACACGCATGCTGAGCTTCGCGGATGAGGGTCTCGAGGTCGTATTGGGCTTGAACATTACGTGTGCTTAGCAGATAGTTCCGTCTGTTGAGTGCGTTGGCAACAACATTTGCCTTGCCTGGGTGATAACGAATCTCACAGTCGTAATCGTTGAGAAGTTCTACCCATCGGCGTTGACGCATATTAAGTTCCTTCTGATTAAAGATATGTTGTAGGCTCCTATGATCGGTGAAGATCGTACACTTGGTACCATACAGGTAGTGTCGCCAAATCTTTAACGCAAAAACAACTGCGCCTAGCTCGAGATCATGGGTTGTATAGTTCTTCTCATGGATTTTGAGCTGACGAGATGCGTAAGCTATAACCTTGTCCCGTTGCATGAGGACACAACCAAGACCAAGGTTGGAAGCATCACAGTAGACGATGAAATCGTTGTTTCCGTCGGGTAATGTGAGAACAGGAGCATTGCAAAGCTTATGCTTGAGGGTTCGAAAGGCAGACTCTTGTTCAGTTCCCAAACAAAAGGCTTGTCCTTATGCGTGAGAGCGATAAGCGGCACAACGATCTTTGAGAATCCTTCGATAAATCGTCGATAATAGCCCGCTAGTCTGAGAAAAGAACGGACTTCAGACGGGTTCTTAGGTGTAATCCAACTCTTAACAGCTTCAATCTTCGCAGGATCGACGTGAATACCTTGATTATTTACCATGTGACCCAGAAACTGAACTTCCTCCAACCAGAATTCACACTTGGAGAACTTAGCATAGAGTTGGTTCCCCTGGAGTAGCTCGAGAACCAAACGTAGATGTTGCGCGTGTTCGGTTTTCGATTTGGAATAGATAAAGACATCGTCGATGAATACGATGACTAAACGGTCGAGACATGGTTTACACACGCGATTCATCAGATCCATGAAAACCGCGGGTGCGTTGGTTATGCCAAAAGGCATAACAACGAATTCGTAGTGGTCGTATCGTGTGCGAAACGCGGTTTTGGGTATATCCTCCTCTTGTATGCGTAGCTGGTGATATCCTAAGCGTAGATCGATATTTGAGAAACACGTAGCACCTTGTAGCTGATCAAACAAATCATCGATGCGGGGTAGGGGATAGGGGTTCTTGATAGTTAACTTATTCAATTCCCGATAGTCGATACACATCCTGAACGACCCATCCTTCTTTTTGACGAAAAGGACTGGCGTGCCCCAAGGAGAGGTGCTCGGGCGAATGAAGCCTTTCTCAAGTAATTCCTGGAGTTGGTTTGAGAGTTCGCGCAATTGGGATGGCGCGAGTCGGTAGGGAGCTTTGGCAATAGGGTTGGCTCCAGGAATGAGGTCGATACGAAAGTCGATATCACGACTTGGTGGTAGTCCGGGAAGATCCTCAGGAAACACATTAGGAAATTCACGAACCATCGTTTATTCCAGGCCTTCCTTTCTTTTCCTTCTCCGCTACTACAATGTTGGCCAAGAAAGCTCTGTATTCCTTGCGGAGATACTTGCTAGCTTGAACACATGACATGAGCATGAGACCTTTCGAAGTAGTTTCACCGTAAACACACAATAAATCACCATTCGCAAGCGAGAATCGGATCATCTTGTCGAAACACACAGCTTCAGCATGGTTTTCACGAAGAAAGTCCATGCATACTATGACATCAAAACTTCTGAGTTGCATCGGAATAAGGTCGATTGGGAAAACGTGATTGTTGAGCTCAAGAGTACAATCATGAAGAACAAAATTGACGGCGACAGTTCTTCCGGTAGCGACTTTAACATCGAACGTCGAGGAGAGTTGGGAGCGTTTACGACTAAGGAGCTTCAGGAATTCGAACGACACAAAGCAATTATCGGCTCCAGTATCAAATAAACACGAAGCATAAATACCATTCACAAGGAACGTACCATTAACTACGTTGTTATCGGCTTGGGCTTGACGCACGTTGATGTTGAAAGTTCTGGCGCGTACGGCCTGTTGTTTCTGCTGCTGCTGGTGTTGCTGCTGCTGCAGGGGCTCTTGTTTCACAACCTTGTTTGGGCAGATGTTGGCGAAATGGTTAGGATCACCACATGCGAAGCAGGCTCTGGCGTTGACCGCAGGTGCCGGAGGAGCTTGTTGACCCTGAGGGGCGGTGAGCAGAGCTTGATGAGCAGGAGCTTGTCGAGCACGGCAGTTGGTAGTGAAATGGCCATACATATTGCAATGAGCACAAAAATGGCATGCAATGGTAGTCGGGTGGTGGTAGGTACAAGTAGGGCAGAGCGGGTGTGGCCCAGTGTATGCACGCTTTGCAGGCGGTGCATTTGCCACAGGCGCCGCTACTTGACGCTGTTGGGCTGGTACAACTTGAATTGGTGCAGCAGTGATTGCACAGTTCTTGTTGCTGGAGCTGTTCTTTCTCTTATTCTTTCTCTTGTTGCTCGATGAGGTGGTGGTTTCAACAGTTGGTGCGGTGGTGGTAGCTTGATGCAGGTGCTTCGAAGTTTTATCCCAGACACCAGCCTTGACCCTTTTGTCGTTGATCTTAGTGGCCAGTAGGTAAGTCTCTTCGATCGTCTTAGTCTTAGCCGCTTGCACGAAATCTGCAACGCAGTCGGGCAAAGCTCTGATGTACTTCTTGATTGTGATCTCCGGAGTCTTGACTTGGTCAGGGCAGATGATGCTGAGCTGCTTGAAGCGAGCAGTGAGAGCTGCGTTATCACCTTCCTTCTGCTTTATGTGCCAAAATTCATCTTCTAACTTTTGGCGTTCATGAGGAGGGCAGAATTCTTCCAGCATGACCTCCTTGAGCTCGTCCCACAACAGGCCGTAGGCTGCATCGTTTCCCCGCTTGTTTCTCTCGGCCGTCCACCAGTCTAATGCGCGGGACTGAAAGACGCCGGTATAAATCAGAGTACGAAGATCGTCAGGGCAGCCGCTCTGTCGCAGAGTGACCTCGATGGAGTCAAACCATTGGAACAACGTTGTAGGGCCTTCCTCGCCAGTGAATTCCTTTGGCCCACAAGACTTGAATTGCTTGAAATTAAAGGCCTTGGTGGTAGCTTTAGGAGCTTCGGTTCTCGATTCCTCAGACGATTTGCTGACATTCTCGTAAACATGACTCACGGCCTTTGCTACTTGTTTAGCGATGATAGCAGCAAGGCGTTTGTCTCTCTTTTCTTGACGAGAAAGTGAGGGATGACGGGATCCAGATGACATTGTCTGCAACAAACATCATCACAGGACTCAACACATTGTATTTGAATCTCACCTCACACGTTTACTACTTACTAAAGCTCAGGAACACATACAATCACGTAGGCGCATAAACAAATAGTCAATTAGTCACATATTCACATAAACACAGAAACACATAATCACATAGGACACAGAATCACAGAATCACATAAGCATTTAATTACCAGAGGCAGTCAGAATATATAAACCTATCATTCAAAGTTGCGAGCGTTCGAATATAGCGATCGCGTTTAGTACATCAAGTAGTATAGTATACGCGTATAATATAGCATAGGTCGTCCATAATTTAGCGACTTGTCAGCGTCTTGAGGTAGAGATGTAAGGCGAGTTGTGTGTGTCGAAGTGAAAGCAAAAATCGAGTAAATCTCCAAAAATTTAAACGTATAACAGGTAAACACACAAAATTAACGAATCATCAGAGTCAGCAATTGCGGGCTCAAAATCGAAACACATAAAATTAGAGAAATAGATTGTCTGCGGCTAGTAGACTTTGACTACCCAAAGTGGTTTGACTATTCACAAGGATCTGGTGTGCACATTTGACCTTCAGGTCTATGCTTTTGCCTCGATTCTTGGGCGTTTGGCACGCATCCCGTTAGTAATATTGTGACTTCAGGTCGTTGGAGTCCGTCGAAACTTTGGTGAGAGCTTTGTGAAATGAGCGGAACAAGTAGTCAAGGTTAGGGTTTCACCCCTAGCTTAACAACTTCGTCCCTGTTTTAATAAAATAGAGGAGATTATTCATCAAAATATGGATTTCACACCTGATTTGGCATAATTCTCCTCGTTGGTAGATAAAATGCGGGTTGATCAGGCAACTTTTGTCGAGAGTTTGCGGTTTCCACACCTAATCTCGACTTGATTGCTTATTCATGGTTGAAAATTCGAGTGCAGTGATAGTGTAGCATAAGCGAGAATAGTGAGAAATAAGCTCATGCATCATCCCAAATTGATGTACGCAAGTTGGTCTGTTGGTTCCTAACTATAGACTAGGTCTCTGAGACATCGACCCGGACTAGGTCGAGTCTTGCCTAATTCCCTATAGTTATGGCTCTGATACCAATCTGTCACACCACAACCGATGGCGGAAACATCGGGGCATGGCACTGAGCGAAACAGATTGTTCAGAAGTTTCCATAACGATTATCATTACTATTCAATTTAAAATAACATGTCCCATACCATGTCTGAAACAGTAAACAAATTATTACAGATAAGATCTAGGCAAATAAATTATGTTCCGACAACTTAGATTTAAATAGAGCAATTGTTTATCTGCTTCTAGAGACCCTTGATTCAATTATTACATACAACTATTTGTTGGACTCTAGAGCATTATTCTAGCTTCGATTTCCTACCAGATGTGCATCCTAAGCAACTACCACATACGTTAAAATAAAGTCAATACATAAAATGTAAAGGTGAGCATACAAGTTTGATAATAGCATATAGAGTTCGAATTAGTTTACGCATAACCAGCACGTACACATAGAGAAATGAAGCACGTTAGTTATCGACATAGATCCATCGATACCAATGACTGCGGGTTGACTGCCTGAGGCAGTTCGCAATACATGATTACCACTGTAATCCATGCAAGTAATTGTCCTTAACAACCCCTGCGAACAGGTGCTGAGTCCAAACTATAGTACTATCGTTGCTAAGGCAGGTAGACAGCATTCCATGTGTAAACATAATAAATAAGCATTCATAAGCCACGTATAACATGCATTAACGGTCAGCGTTCAAATAGTATTGAGTAGTGTGTTTGATGTGATTTGAATAGTTGTAACGTATGTAACACCCCAAAGTGCATAAAGCAAAAAGGGATCGAGTATACTCACAGCGGTTGATGGATTGAAGGGAGCGCTTAGCGAGTAAAGTTAGCCTGAATGGATTGATAGCATAACGATAAGTGATGCGTAAAATGATACAAAGTGTGAATGGGTCGGATAGCAGTTCGGTCGGATGGTAATCCGATCGGATGGCTTGTTGGTGCGGATGGCAATCCGTTCGAATGGTAGCCCAGTCGGATGACTATTCGAGTGGATTGTTTCTTCCTATGAGATGAATGTGTTTGTGTATGATGGCTTGTCTTTTGAAGTTTTCGTTGTAGCATTTTGAAAACATTGAAGTATCCCTATCCTTCAAGTCGGTCGATCGGACGGTCAATCGTGCGGACAACAATCCGTTCGGATGGTCATCCGGTCGGACGGTAGTCCGATCGGACGGCGACCTTAGTGATGAGGTTACTTAGTGGGAACTATTCATAGCAGAAGAGTCACTCGGTCGGATGTCCATTCGACCGGGTGGCAACCCTGTTAATGAACATGTTGAAAATTGTTTAAGTCTTTAAAGTCCTAGTATCTCATGATCCGAAGAGAAATCCGTTCGGATGGTAGTCCGATCAGACGACAATTCATTCAATACTCCGACTTCAGATAGAGTTGATGAAGTGTGGGACCCAAGGTGTGATCCGTTCGGACAACAATCCGTTCGGGTAGCCTATCCGTTCGGACAGTAGTCCGGTTGGACAGCACTTCGTCCTGGTTGCTCCGGCCATCTTACACTTGGTCATTTTATTTGTTTGTAGTTTTATCGAGACGTTTTGACATTGTGTTAACCAACAGAACCCCATCTTGACCCAAGTGACCTGATCGACCAGGAATCACCCTAGTTCGGCCAGTTAACCGATTCAAGACGGTGGTTCTTGTTTAACCCGAAATCGATGGTCTCGTGAGTAGAATCCAGATCTTGAGCTAGCACAACACTAAGAATGAGCGGAGGACTAGATCTAGGTCCGGTTCTATCGGTTTCAAGTGCATTGAGTGCAAAAGTGTTGAAAGAAAGTTAGAAACCATCTTTCAATCCTTTTCCACTATGTTTATGTTTATATATATCATAGATCTTTGTTCATTTGTGTGGAAATCGGTTAGATCCGAGTTGTTCTCATTGGATTGAAGCCAAAACATGAAGTTCTTCAAGAACACATGATGACATCATCCTAGAACACCCCAAATCTAGCGATTTCACGGTTAAAAGTTAAGATTCAAAAGGTAGAAAGGTGTAGGAGTGCGTGTAGATCAAGAAAGTACAAGATTTAGGACGAGATCTTACCGAGATTGGGAGAAATCGAAGAAAAGGTGAGCTGAGCGTGCTGGTCGGACGGAGATTTCCAAAAGTAGAAAGTTTGAGTGTGACATGGGTATTTATAGGATTCCAAAAAGGGAAAGGGTGGGTCGGTCGGATGACATCCCGCCTGAATGACTATCCGATCGGATGTCATCTCGGTCGGATGGCATCTTGGCACCACTAACAAGTGGCAGCCCGGTCGGATGGCTATCCGGCCGGATGGCACTTGGTTCGTGTGTTTGACGCGACGATTTTTGCTGATTCGATTCCGATTTCGAGCGATGCGATACGATAGAATTTCCTATTCAAATTACTTTTAGTCCCAACTACTATATCTAGCACTAATTATCATAGTTCGATTTCGACTGAGTTCGATTGCGTTTCGAGTTCGATTGCGATTCGATTGATTACCACACATAACATAAATGAACATGCACAAGTAACACATAAGGCACACACACAAGTATAACAATAACTAAGTGCGCAGTTCGAGTTGCGGTTTGATGTCGATTCGGTTAGCATAGTTTGATTATCGTTTAGTTAGCTTTATCGCATTGTTACTTCCTATAGTTCACAGTCGTAAGTTGCTTAGATTGCGAATAACATACTTCGATTATTGTAATTATTGACACTTACTCCACATAATACAACTAAAATAAACATACAAAATAAATCTACTACAAGTCAAGTCGCGTGAAATCGGTCGTTGACTTTGACCTTGACTTTGACTTCCCAAAAACACGGGGTGTTACAATCTCCGTCCGTCACTCTTCTTTTTCCGAGCTCACCTCTGCATGTTCCTTCAATCCTTCTTACGAGGTAACTTTATTTCAAATCTTCATCTGTTGTCTATCTCCCCTGTTCGCTCGCTCGCTCCATCTTCTAAACCTAAAAAACAACCGACAGATCTTCTTTCATTCGCAGGGAAGGTAAGGTTCACTCAGCCAGCAGGTAAGCTTCGATTCAGCAACTTCGATTAGCCCCCATTTCTTCTCTATTACATTTGAATTGTTTTTTCGGAATTGGATAGGACGAACCAAAACGAAAATCACCAGCGAATTATGTGACTATGATGAATCGCGTGAGTCGGATCATTAAGAGTGAAGATCCGAACATTCGTATCACTCAAGAAGCGGTTTACATCATTAACAAAGCTTCGGTATTACTAATTTTCCCTAATTTTGCCCTAATTTGTTAGTTATGTTGAATTAGGGTTTCTTTTTTGTTTTGTATGGTTATTTGTGGTTCTGTTATGATAGTTTTGTAATTTGTAGGAATGCAGTTAGATGATAAATGATAGTTAAGGTGATGGTTTGAAAATTGAATTATATACAGAAACATTTGTTGTCATTAGTTACTTTTCTGTAGGTTAGGTTACTGTTTTTAGGTTATGTATGATGAGATTGTAGTGAATAGGTAAAATGTTAGAAAGATGCTTGATTATTATGTGCAGCCAAGTTATAGAAAACTTTAAGCGGATCATTTATTATCTGTTATCGCATACGAAATTTGTTATTGAAGCTGTGTAAATGGCCTGGAAATTTAAAGGGCTTTTAAGCAGATGATGATGACTGATGCAAGAAAAGAAGTTAAGAACATGTGTTTAGAAAATAAAGGAAAGGTCTGTGATTTATGTGGAATTAGGGAGTGATTAAACGCTTAACTCTTGAAAACTATCTTCCACATTTATGATCATGTCATCTTAATATTAGGCATCTGTGGTATCTTCTATGACATCATTCCATGTTGCCATGCATCCCCTTCTTTACTACATTTTATCTTTTGCTTTATATTAGTTATATTTAGGTATCTAGATTAGTGGTTAGTGGTCTTTTCATGTTCCTGTCAACTTTTCTTTCGTTTAGTTCCCTTTGATTTTAGGCCTATAAAAGGCACTGCAAGTTTATGAATGAATATGACATTGTCTCTGTTCTTCTCCCTTAATTGGCTTCTATCATTCTGTGAATGATTTCATTCATCTTATGTGGCATGTCAACATGTTTGTGTAATCATTAAATCCTAACAGATGGAGACACATTTGGGAGTTCTATTAGCCAAGATGAAGCTGATTCTAACCTGTTAGAGGCTGCCCACGAAGGAGCTGATTGGAGTCACTATTTCCAGCAGTTTCAAGGTGAGTTTTGAATGTATTTGACTCGGTTTTGATGAATGAGAACCGATTAAGCCTTAGGCAACGAATGTGATGTGTTTCTGTTGTCTTAAACCAAGTTGTGATGTTGTTTAGAACTGGTTTCGGGCTGGTATGATACGAAGGTTGCAAGCTCTTGATTACAGGTTTTTATGGATATTAAAGGATTTTTTTATTGCATTAGAGGCTGCAGGTGTATGGCGTTTAAAAGCAATTGAAGATGTCAGTGGCTGGAAAGATAGAACCACTATGGAGGACATGGATCATGCAGTTCGGGATAGCTTCAAGGGGTGGATATTTGTCTTTGCATGGAAAGTAAAGTAATTTAATTATTTTATTTTATTTTTTAAGCTGTTTGTTTTTATTCAAAACCAAAATGGCTCAGTTCTACAATCAAATTCTTAAAATTGGCTGGCTCTGCCAACCTGCCGGTTTGGTTTGTCGCTTCTTGAAACCTTATTTACTGGCTCTGCCTAGATTTTCGTCTGAACTAACTATAACAAACTGTAACACCCCGAAAACGGGTTTGGTAATCAAACCCCGTTAATACTAAAAGACGGGTAAAGTACCGTTAGTGGTAAAAAATTACCCGGTGAGTAATTAGGATTTTTAAATAAATAAACCTAATATTTAACAAAAAGTTAAATAAAGGCCTATGGATAAATAAAGTTTATAAAAGGCCCGAATTAACGGGACCTAAAATAAACTCAGTCGTAAATTTCCTCGAACCCACTAAATTAACTAGGAATATTTAACCTAGTTAATAAGTGAGAATAGTGTTAGAAATAGTTAGGTTGTGGTCTACTTAATAACTAACCAAACATGAGGGACCAAATTGGATATCTTGAAAATAGATTTATAATAAAAAAAAATCCAACACACACATGGTGTGTGCGTACGTGAGAAGCCAGGAGAAGCTCCAAGGAGCCAAAACCCTAACTCAATCCAATTCAGCAAATTGAAGGTCGATTTCAGTCCTAAATCAATGCATGAACACGGATTAATGATCACCCGAGCTAGGGGATCATAAGGTATGTAAAAATTTGATGATTTGTGAAGTTGTAAAATTTGAGTAATCTTCATAATCGCGAATTATGTATGGATTAGAGAGGCTATGGCTAAATTAGTGTTGTATGATTGCTTAGAAACAAAACCCTAAGTGAAAAGTTTACATAGGTTGCTATGATTTGAATAATTTGATGATTTGCTACACTTAGACAAGTGGGTTTCGATTATGTAGTGAAGATGATGATATACACATACATAAAATCATCATATTGGATAGTAGAAGCAAAGTACTTGAACAAAATTGTAAGATTTAGTGTATGTTCATACAAGAATTGAAATGGGTTTTGGGGGAAGATGATGAACACTAGATTTATGATCATCAATTTGATGTTATTCGATTTCCATGAAGTAAGTCTAGGTGTGGTTATGCATGCTAGACATAAGAACTTGTGAATGATGTTAAAGCTTGGGTAAATAACTAGTTATGAAAATTGATTGTTGATTTTATAGAATATGCCCACAAGGTGTTTGTTAAAATGCCTAGGTGAATGTTTATATGTTGAAATTACGAATGAAACGCGTAATTGCCTTGTTTGACTAATTACGTGAAATATGGGTTAAAACGGGTTCTAATCATAATGTTGATTTAACTTAATTGTGCCTATTGCATGATTTAAGGTAGTTGACTTTTAAAAGTAAAACTAACCAATGATAAAGTCGAATAGTAGTTTCGACATAGAAAATACGTAAGGTGGAATAGTCGTGAATTGAAATGACTAATCTAACCACCTTGTGACTGATGATAGTTTGTCGCCTAACGAGCTAGGTGGAGGTTTGGGAAAGAAGCGGTCAAACGAATCAAGCACGAGAAGAAAAGCGTATTCGGATGCGAGGTAAGTAGAGCTTACGCCCCTTTACATTATTTGCAAAATTACTTAATTTCAAGTATTGTATATGAATGCTACTAAGTGGTTGGTATACGATGTTCTGACACGATTCAATGAGAGTCAGAACAAGGGAAAATGGTAAGAAATCATGAATTATGGTAAAAGGGGTAAAAAGGTAAATTAGTCATGTAATGACGAACAAATAAAAACGGTTTTAAGTAAAACATGTTTAAGGGAAAACCGGGATAGGTTTAAAGGGATGAAATGGTAACTAAATACCATCTCATATGGATAAATGGTCAATTAGACTAAATGGGTTAAATGGTGTTGTTAACACCATTTGACAAATACAGTTGACAATCGCTTGTTGAGTTTTGTAATCACAGGAAATACTTCTAGAGGATATTACAGTAAGGTCTTAGGGGTATTTTTGGGACGTAGGTTTTTCTTATTCTTTAAGTGACTTTACCAGTTATTGACTTCTTGTGTTTATGCTGGAATGAGGTTGTATGCTATTATACATGATTTACATTATACTGTGTCACTCTGATCACTTTCTTGGTATAGGTGACTGCTTTTTTTCTATATTCTATTTGTCTATATTCTTTGACTTGATGTGTTGGTATGTTGTTCGTCTTGGAGCCGAGGGTCTCTTCTGGAAGCAGCCTCTCTATCCCTAGGGATAGAGGCAAGGTCTGTCTACATCCCACCCTCCCCATACCCTATAAGTAGCTTTGCTATTTGTGGGATTTACTAGGTATGGTTGTTGTTGTTGCTTTAACTAGAAAGATTTAAAGCAAAAGTTATGTAAACGGGTCAATACCTTGACCCGAGCCAAGTACGCATAAATAAGCTTTTAGTTAAACATACAAATCTTGGTCAAATATTTAGCGAAATCCTTCGTCGTAAAGTGAGGAATTAAAGTTGACCAAAACACCCTTGAAGGGTATAATGGGGCAAACGACACATAGGGGTTATTTTGGAACTTGCATTAAGATTATAGAATCATTAAATATGAATAAAATTTATAGGAATACACATTTGCGGGTCAAATGCACAAAAATGGTCATTTGCGTAAAATGACCAACCGATGAGTAAATTTGGGATAATAGGTTAGTTATGTTAAATCCACCACAAAAATAATTGTGGTGGAACATAAGCAGATATTTAGATGTGACATTACGAAGTATTGAAAAGAAAAGAGCTAGTTTTAGACCAAAATGCATAAAAGATCCCCTAAACGGGTCAAAATGAATTACGCGCGTAACTTGGGTGTTTGCCGCGTAATTCACAAAACTTATGAATCCAAGATAGATATTTTGAGTTAAATACCTTGGTCTAAGAATTATGATTAACTAGAAACAAGTTTGGAGGTCTTAAATACAAACGAGTCAAAATATGGGTATTTAATAATAAGCCGAATGCTTAAAAATTTAGAATTTTATTAGTTTGAATGTCGGATATAAACTCCATGAGATGGAGAATCAAATTACGATCATGTAGGAAGAAACGGGAGATCAAACGGATACGCGGATTGAAAGATACGAAAGTTTTCGTGTCAAAAACGGCAAAAAGGAAAGGGACTGATACAGGGGCCACCGTAACTTACGGTGCCCACCGTAAGTTACGGTGGGGCTGAAATTGTTACGGTAGTTTCCTACTGAGATACGGTGGGGGAATTTTCATACAGGAGCCACCGTAACTTACGGTGCCCACCGTAAGTTACGGTGGAGGCCAGTTTGTAGACCTTGTTTTTGGATCAAGAAATTAACGTTTGGATTTCCTTCCATTATCAATATCTTGTCTTGTACTGTTATTTAAACTATCAATACTAACATTTAAGCTGGTATTGATCGTAGGTGAATGTCGAGAGTCCCGGATGAAGATCAAGCGTCGAGCAAGAACCGAACACACGATAAATGAAGCTTCCGCAAGTTGTTTTGTCGTTAATCTAAAACGATGAATTAAATTACACTATGTTGTTTTGCTTCAAGTTTAGAAAAGTTTTTAATAAACCCGTATTTTAGCATGAATGTTTAAATATAAATACTCATTAATTTGTGATTATTTACGGAAATCGCTAAATTAATTTATGGTTGTTACACAAACCAGGCCATGAACACCCTTAATTGGAAACCTTTTTGGCATTCAATCAACCGTGTACTTAATTGAATCAATTTGATTTTTTTTTCTGTTCAACTGTTTATGATTCATGATTTAAATTGGTTTTGACTAGCAATTTCTTCCTCAAACATGGCTCCAAACTACGCCTGATTCCTCGCGATCGGGTTGGTGCTTAGGTTGGCTGGTTTAGTAAACTTTCTTGATAACTTTGTTACTATGGTTTGTGTTTTGCGAGGAAAATAATTTATTGATGTTACAAGGGTTTGAATAAGCTTTTACTTAACTTGACATTATACCTCCACCCTTAAGTTTCACGTTCGAATTACGATGCTAGCTGAATGGTTTTTTGTACATTTTTATTAGGGAATCCGACAAGGGTTTCCATTTCAAGCCAGCTGATGTAGTGATGATCGGAAAAGGGTATCGCCTACAGCTGAGATGATACGACCATGAATAGTGTGGTCTAATTACCTTTGTGTCGCTTCCTTCTGTGTTTCTCTTGATCATCCTTTTGCTGTATTAGAGTTTTCGATAAGGCTATGATGAGTTCAAAGTTATGAGTAAATATTGTTGAATATGTCATCTTGGCTTGGCAGGGTTGAAGGATGGTAGATCTTCATCTGCAACCTCCCTTGCAGCCATGGTGCTTTCACTATTTTGTAAACTCTGAGCCTAAAAAGTTACGGAGATCTTGCTGTCTTCTACTATTGTCTTCAACATATAGAGTTGAAGAGTCAGATCTACGAAGAGGTAAGATTGGGTATCAGTAATATTCATACCGATTTATAGCTAGTAGTTTTTGTCAGATCCAAAGTTTAACCTACTCGAAATCTTTCAAAACAAACTATAGGTTTCTAATTTAACAGAAAATGTTTGCTAGATAGCCAATCTTCAGTTTCCATTGTCAGAAAATGTTTGCTTGATAGCTCATTCAAGGTTAGAAAATTTCTGAGGCATATTCAGTTTCCATTTTGCTTATCTTAAGGTATGTGGACACTATTTTCATTCTTTGTTTCACAAAATTTGGAATAAAATTGTTAAATTCTGTTTAAAATCATTCTGTTTAAATTTTGGAATAAAATTGTTAAATTCTGTTTAAATTCTGGCCAAATCCGGTTCAGCCCAAAACGAACTGTATTTAAGTGGTCAAAATGGGTCGGCCAACCTACACACATTTCTTATTCTTTATTATATTCTATAAATAATTGCGTTAAACATGATTACAAAACTATATTGCTACTATCAAAATCAAATCTTTTATTAATAATAAGAGGTTAAGAACATTTAATATCTTCGATGACTTTCAACACAATTTAACGTTCTTCGTATACTCATTACATATTTACAGGTTCGTTCAATTCATTCAAAGTTTGTTTACTAGGTAATAGATAGAATTTGTTTTTGCATTCAGTTGTGTTGCCTTTTGATCTTTGTGTTACTGACGTGTAATTGTGATTGGTATCTTAGCCGGGAATTTATTAAGGAGTACAGTGCTTCCCATCCCGAATCCTCTGGTCTTAAAACTGTAAGGGTGGAGGGTATAGAGTGCGGGGACTTGAGCGGGGAGGTGGAGTCACCGATCGGTGACCACCCCCACATGTTCGAGTCACCGAAATTTTGACAATTTTCGGTGTATATTCACCGATTTGGGAAGAGGAGGGAAGGAGGAGAGAGGGAGGTTTAATGGTGGGTCCCAACCCCTTTCAACCAATCATAATCTTTTTTATTTTTTAACCTACTCAAACACCCTAGGGTGATTGACCATACCCCCGGATTGAGTGCAAAATGGGGAGTGGAATGGGGAGTTGACATGGCATAATATTATTGGGTAGGATTTCACTCAAACACCCTAGGGTGATTGACCATACCCTCCACCCTAAGCATCATGACTGCGATTTAAATTGTGATGACCTGTTATTGTTTTATATAAATGCTTAAAAAATGTTTAACCGGAGTTGGTGTTTTCCTATTTAGGCAACAAAAGCAGCCTCGGATGCATGGAAAGTGACGTCTCTTGAAGAAAAATCAAAATACACAAAACGGGCTCGTGAAGTCTGGGATGACTACTTGAGTGTTGCTCCTGTGCGTGAACCTAAACCTAGAAAGCAGGTAACACCGTGGCACTTTTTTTGCATGTTGTGTTTTACGTGGTGAAGTTTTAAACTTTTTTACTTATGGGTGGTTTTGTGATGCAGGCCAAGTTAGTCACTCGGTGTTCTCCCGGTCGTTTAGTCAATGTGCTAAAGCACTTCACGGAAGACCAAAAGGAAGCCATGAAAAGCATGGGCTTTGGTAGTCTTCTCGATCTCAAATGTAGAACTTTGAGGCGTAGTTTATGCCTATGGTTGTTAGAAAGATTCAACACCATAAGGCGTAGCTTAGAGATATGCGGTGAAAGAATTCCTATATACCCTCATGATGTTGAACTTGTAATGGGTTTACCTGCTAGCGGTAAAGATGTGGTCAACTCAGGTCCTGACGACTTGGTTGCAGAATTGCGCCTAAAATACAACGCTTCAAATCGAGGAATTTCAGTTTGTTTTCTTGAAGAATGATTGGGACAACCGGAAGCAGGAGATGATTTTAAAATAGCGTTTTTGCTTTATGTTTTAGGGACACTTTTGTGCCCTACAGCAAGGCTAGATGTTAGCCCTTCGTTTCTGCATCTTTTGACGGATATGGATTGTATTCAAGAATACAATTGGGCAAAATTTTTGCTTGATAGGTTAGTTAGAGAGGTGTCTTGCTATCGTCAAGGGAAACAACGGGCTGTTGGTGGTTATCTTTTGTTTCTTCAGGTAAACTATAATGCATTTTTAAGTGATTTCCTAAGTGTGTTTTTAAGTTTTGTTTAGATCCAAAAGGTTTGAAATCTTGCCACTTTCATCTGATTGGGTATTACCGTCTTTTTAGACTTTTTTTTTAATAAACTAAAAACACTACAAGAAATAAAGTCAACAGAGGTGGATCTTTATTTCTTATAGTGTTTTTAGTTTAATAGAAAAATGTCTAAAAAGACGGTAATACCCCCGACTTAATGGATAAAAATGGATGAAGTTAACGAGTTGGATGAAAATGGTAAGATTTCATACTTTTTGGATCCAAATGCGGAAAAACAAACCTTTGGACGAAAGTCACAAAACTGGCCAAACGTCAGGGAATAAAATGGCATTTTACTGTTTTGTTTGGAAATCTAATACTTATTAACATTTGCAGATATTTTACTATGAAAGTGTTGCTATTGGAGGAACGTGTGAACCGGGCCCCGTTGTTGTTCCATGCATAACATTGTGGACCGAAGAAGCTATTTCTGAGCGAGAGAAACAGGAGAAAGAGCTTGGAGGTTACGATAGTGGAGAGGTCAGCCGTCGATTTGTGATATAAATCATCTTTTTTCATATGGCTACAAGCTACATATACATTAATCACTCAATACATCATTGTTCAGGTGATTTGTAAGGAGAGGGGTCTCGGTTTAGGGTTGTTAAATGGTCGTGATCATGTTGATGTGCGCCCGTTAAGACAGGTGGCTACGAAGAGGACAGATCTGAGGAGCTTTCTCATAATATTTTTAATACTATCATTGTTTTCCTATTTTTGATTTATCTACCATTGAATGGGTAAAAATGATATTGTGAGAGTTTCCGAAACTTAAAAGGACATACATGAAAAATTAAACTTTTAGAAAGATGTATGTAAAGTTACTCCAGAGTATGCACCCGTATTCTCTTTTCATAAAAACAAAGAGTCATTAATTGTTAGGGGAGGATTTTCTAACAATTAGTGATCCTTACTCGTTATCCTAATTAATGATCCTTACTTCTGTGACAGGTGGTGATCCTCAGAAGAGCTTCAGGATCAGGATCATGGATCACTTTAAGGATCCTCATACTGACGATTGTTTATTTGATTTTTGTATTACTTCGCAAGAGTAGTCAACGTGACTTGGTCTTGGCAACGGTAACAAGGAATATTCCACGAGTATTTCGCATACGTTTGAATGGAAATGGACGTTGTGGAGAACGTGGGAGCATGGCACAAAAGTCGGACAGTTTGTTAACTAGTTATTTTCTCATTTTAAAGGGGTAACGAGCTAGTTAGAAAACACTTAGTCATTTTTCAGTTACACACACACTCGTACAAACACTCATACCAGCTCTCGTTCAAACACTTAGCAATTTCATACACCTTTTACACATTACATTCTAGTGATCCTTGTACCTAGCTCGTTACTATCCGAAGTTGTAAACATTTATTGATTTATTTGAGCTTGGTGATCGGTAGTTTCCATCACCCGGGGTTTTTTGTGCCGGAGATCAACTCTTGATCAAGGGCTTTTTCCCCGTATAATTCCTTGTGTTATTTGTGCAATTTACATTGAAGTGATCCTCATCACTGTTACACATATAAAGCATCATTCCCCGTGACAAAGAGTTTGGTTGCAATATCCTCAACAGATTTTTTGACCAAAACAGTTTGGCGCCCACCGTGGGGCAATTGGTGCTTCATCCTTAGAAGAAATTCGCATTTTTGTGCTCATTTCAGTTCACTACAACCAAGCAAATGGCTTCCTCAGCGAAGAATGCTTCAAATTTGATGCCCTCATTCACTTCTTCACAAGGCGTTCCTCCTTTGCCTCCACCACCTTCTGGATCCCAGAAGAATGCTGAGAATGCTGCGAAGAAACCGACTCCCATTTTCTCAAAACCTCCAACTTCTTCTGCTTCTTACACTCCCACTACTAGTGACATGTTTACTTTGATTTTGCAGATGAAGGATCAGATACGGCAGCAGGATAAGACCAATGAGAGGATTCTCAAAGAAATCGGAGATCTCAAGAAACAAAAGACAACGACAGAGGATCATTCCCCACTGGTGCCGAAATCTTTGAATTTTGATACTTCGGTGATTACCTCTCAGCCATCAGTGGTGCCAGATGTTCAATATGTGGGTGGACCAAAAGGAGTGCACTACGGAACAACAACAGTGACTCAGGAATCGGGTCCCTATTTCCAGCCAACAGGATCCTATCCTTAGTATATAGGATCCTTCATGAATGCAGGAGGTTATTCAGGAGCGCAGCAGATTCAAGGATCCTCCTTTGTTCCAGGATCATCCCAGGTTCAAGGATCCTCCTTTGTTCCAGGATCATCCCAGGTGCAAGGATCCTCCCTTGTTCCAGGATCATCCCAGGTTCAAGGATCCTCTTTTATTCTAGGATCATCCCAGGTTCAAGGATCCTCCTTTGTTCCAGGATCCTCCCAGTTTCATGGATCCCTCCAGATGCCAGGATCCTCGAGGAGTTTGCAAACAGGAAGTTCAGATGTCCATCAGGGAGATTTTATTCCAATGCAGACCAATGCTTCTACTGGTCCCTCAATCATTCCAGAGCCCCAACAATATGGATTAACATCCGTTCTGCCTAACTTGAATCCAATGGGAGGTAACACTTTTAATAGTTCTTATACTACTAACCATGGTCTTATGCAGGATCCAGGTATCAATCATGCCATGGCCAGAGAATTGCAAAAGCTAAAGGATATGATATCAAGTGTTCCGGGAGTGGTCAAACCTATCCCAGAGATTGCAGATGGGAGCCACAAGATATCTCGTTTCGCACCACCAATCTGTGATGCTGAGATACCCAAGAGGTTCCATGTGCCAACAATGAAGCTGTATGATGGTTCGACGGATCCTGAGGAGCATATAGCACAATACAGGGAGAGGATGGAGATCAATCCAATCCCAGAGAGGTTAAAAGAAGCATGACTGTGCAAAGGATTCGGATCCACTCTTACTGGATCAGCTCTCAAATGGCTGCTAAGTCTTCCCCCCTACTCTATTACCTCATTTGCTAATCTAGTTAACTTGTTTAATAATCAATTTTCTTGTAGTAGAAAATTTGAACGATTAACTAGCGATTTATACAGGATAACCCAGGGTCATAATGAATCATTAAGGGATTACATTACCAAATTCAGTAAAGAATCCTTAGACATTCCCAACTTAGATATAGCTACGGCTGTTGAGGCCTTTAAAATGGGATTGCTTAGGGATTCGTCATTCTATGATGATCTTGTTATGACACCATGCAGGAACTTAGATGAGGTAAGAACCCGAGCACTTAGGTTCATTCGGCTAGAGGATGACAAGAGGATCAAGGAGAGGTTAGTAGGATCCTCAAAGCAGGAAAAGCAAGGATCCTCATTCAGGAACAACAAGTTCAGATCCTACAACAAATCTGATAACCAGAATGTGCATGCTGTTGAACAAGAGGAGGATGATGAGGATTACCCTCCAATCTCTGAATATTGTTTTTCAGTTGATAACAATGAACTAATCTTAGCAATGCAGGATCTAGGCGATAAAGCTAGATGGCCCAGAAAAAATGATAGGCCAGCTGCAACTAAGGATAAATCAAAGTGGTGTGCATACCATGAAGATTTTGGGCACCTCACAGAAGAATGCATTGCACTAAGAAAGGAAATTGGGTACTTGTTGAGCAAGGGGCATCTGAAAGAGTTGTTGGGAAGAAAAAAGTCAAGGACTCAGGATCCTGAAAGGATCCCTGAGAAGGCTCCAGCCCCTCCAGCAGATGCACAAGTGATAAACTTTATTTCTGGAGGATCAGACATTTGTGGCACATCCTTCTCAGCAGCTAAAAGGCATGCAAAGGAAACTAAAATGGATAATAGAGAAAGACCAGTTCGAACATCAAGTGTCTCCGAAGGAAAAGTCATAACCTTTGATGAGGATGACCGTGTTGATATCCAGGATCCTCATCATGATGGTTTAGTTATTACTCTTTTCATTTCTAACCATTTTGTCCGCAGGATCCTTATAGACGGAGGAAGCTCAGTAAACATTATCCAGCTTGATGTTCTAAAGAAGATGGGAATTCCTGAATCAGATATCATACCAAGATCCTCCGTGCTTGTAGGATTTAGTGGCGAAACTAAGAACACCTTGGGGGACATTAAACTACCCATATATATCGAAGGCCTACACTCTTATCAAAAATTCTGTGTTATTGACTGTTTATCTTGTTGTAATGTTATCCTTGGCAGGCCCTGGATACATGATATGAAGGCAGTCCCATCTACTTACCATCAATGCGTGAAGCTCCCTAGTCCTTGGGGAATAGTCAAGATTGATAGTGATCAACAGGAGGCTAAGAACTGCTACACTTCATCAATGAAACCAGCATCAAAGTCTAGGGAGCAATAGCAATCAAAGTATCCTCCGAGGGACGTCTTCGAGGCAACAGAACAGGATATAGTGGAAATCCTTATGGATCCTAGTGATCCTGAATCTATAGTCTATATTGGATCAGGGATCCTTGGCGAAACGAAAGAAGACCTCGTATCCTTCCTCAAAAAGAGAAAGACTACCTTTGCATGGAAACACGAAGACATGACAGGCATATCTAAAGATGTGATCACTCACAAACTTGGCATCGATAGGTCCTTCAAACCAATTCATCAAAGGAGAAGGAAATTTGCACCAGAAAGAAACGCCATTATCCAGGAGGAGGTACAGAAATTGCTCCGGGCAGGTATGATTAGAGAGGTCAAGTATCCAAGATGGTTGGCCAATGTGGTTGTTGTTCAAAAGAAAAACGGAAAGTGGAGGGTATGTGTCGATTTTACCGATTTAAATAAGGCATGTCCCAAGGATCCTTTCCCTTTACCCCACATTGACTCCATGGTGGATGCAACTGCGGGTCATGAACTGTTAACTTTTATGGATGCTTCATCTGGATTCCAACAAATCCAAATGGAACCATCCGACCAAGAGGATACAGCCTTCATGACTCCAACTGGTATATATTGCTATATTGCTATGCCGTTTGGACTAAGAAATGCAGGTGCAACGTATCAAAGGCTGGTGAATATGATGTTCAAGGATCAAATCGGACAAACTATGGAAGTTTACATAGATGATATGGTGGTAAAATCCATAAAAGCTGAGGATCACCTAAAGGACTTGGAGGAAGCATTTGATATCCTTGACAAATATAATATGAAGCTTAATCCTTCAAAATGTCACTTTGGTGTTAAAGCAGGTAAATTTTTAGGATACATGGTGACCAAGAGAGGCATTGAAGCTAGCCCGGAACAAATCAAAGCCTTAGTGAATATCAAATCCCCAGCCAATGCTAAGGATGTTCAAAGGCTAACAGGCAGGATAGCAGCTTTGAACATATTCATATCCAAATCCTCAGAGAAGTGCAAAGAATTCTATGATATCCTAAGGAAGAATAAGAAATTTGAGTGGACTGAGAGGCATGAAAATGCTTTAAAAGCTCTCAAAGATTACCTATCCTCAGCCCCGTCCTTGATGAAACCGGAAAAAGGCGATGTGCTATCCTTATATCTTGCAGTATCCTCAAAAGCAGTAAGTGCGGTCCTTGTTAAGGATCATGAAGGTACACAACATCCTGTCTATTACGTAAGTAAAAGTTTACTTGATGCCGAATCCAGGTATTCACACCTTGAAAAACTTATTCTTGCATTAATTATGGCATCTACTAAGTTGAGACATTATTTTGAAACTCATGTTATTGTTGTTAAAACTAACTTTCCAATTAAGAATGTCCTCAGGAAACCAGAGATGTCAGGAAGGATGGCTAAGTGGGCAGTGAAGCTAAGTGCCTATGATATAAGATATGAGCCTAGGACAGCCATCAAATCCCAAGCATTAGCCGACTTTGTGGCTGATTTCAGTAGTGATTTACAAGAAGAAGCTGAATTAGAAGTCCAGCAGCTAGAGGAGACCAAGGATCCTTGGATACTCTACACTGATGGATCCTCAAATGTCAAAGGCACAGGGCTTGGAATACTACTAAAATCGCCACAGGGGGACATAATACCCCACTCTATAGCTTGTGAGTTCCAAACCACTAACAATGAGGCCGAATATGAAGCCTTAATTGCTGGTTTGCAAATTGCCAAGCATATGGAGATCAGGTATCTTGAGGTACACGTAGATTCATTACTAATTACGAACCACTTTAATGGATCCTATGCTGTTAAAGGTGAAAAGCTAACCAAATATTTAGAGATAGTAAAAAATTTGGCACTCTCTTTTGTTTCCTTTAGTTTGACACAGGTACCAAGGGAAGAAAATACAGAAGCTGATGCATTGGCTAACTTAGGATCATCCTTGAAGATCCCGGAGGATATCAAGATCCCTATTATCCATATCCTGACCCCGGCTATCGAGGATCATGTGGTTATGGAGATAGGGAATGATTCCGCAATTATCCCTAGTGAGGATACTCAATCCCATTCAGGATCAGGATCATGGATCTCACCAATCATGAGATACTTACAACATGGAGAGATTCCTACAGGAGAAAACCCTAGGGCTTTCAAAATTAAGGTATCTCAATTCACAATTTTAAATAATATGTTGTATAGACGATCTCTTGCAGGACCATACTTGAGATGCATTGAGGATCCTGAAATCCAAGAAGTTTTAAAAGATTTCCATGAAGGAGATTGTGGAAACCACACTGGGGGCAGGGCATTATTCTCAAGGATCCTGAGGACAGGATACTACTGGCCAACCATGAAGAGAGATGCTGTGGAGTATGCTAAGAGATGTGATCCTTGTCAGAGACACATTGGGAAGCTCCCTAAGGCACCTGGTGGAAAAGTATTCATGCTAGCTATGACTGATTACTTCTCCAAGTGGATAGAGGCTGAAGCTTTTGCCCAAGTCAGAGAAAAGGAAGTTATATCCTTCATTAAAAGAAATATTATAACTAGATTTGGAATTCCTTCTGAAATTATATGTGATAATGGTTCCCAATTCATTGGGGGCAGAACCACTAACTTTTGTGACAGCTGGGGATTAAGATGATAACATCAACACCAGTCCACCCACAAGCTAATGGTCAAGCAGAATCATCCAACAAGATCATCATCAACAATTTGAAGAAGAAGCTTGGATCCAAGAAAGGGAAATGGGCAGAAGAACTACCCTATGTGCTTTGGGCTGATAGAACAACCCCTAAGAATGCTACTGGTCAAACACCATTCTCTTTGGTATTTGGGGCAGAGTCAGTGATCCCAACAGAAATGGTGGTTCCAACTGCTAGAACAAGTACCCGTGATCCTGAGGAAAATAATGAAAACTTGGCTCAAGACCTGGATACTATTGAAGAAATCAGGGATCTGGCTAGGATAAGGATGGCCAGTTATCAACAAAGAATGGCTGGTGCCTACAATAAAAATGTCAGGATCA
Source organism: Helianthus tuberosus (assembly GCA_030545235.1). Taxonomy (NCBI): domain Eukaryota; kingdom Viridiplantae; phylum Streptophyta; class Magnoliopsida; order Asterales; family Asteraceae; genus Helianthus; species Helianthus tuberosus. The sequence continues at coordinate 67,475,270 of CM060440.1, forward strand.
GGAAGTTTCAAGTTGGAGATATGGTATTAAGGAAAGCATTTCAGAATACCACGAATCCTGCTGATGGAAAATTGGCTCCAAAATGGGAAGGCCCTTATTTGATTGAAGCTGAAGCAGGAAAGGGGGCATATAGATTGCTAACCATGGAAGGTGATTTGCTACCAAGAGCTTGGAATGCTGTCCACTTGAAGAAATATTTCATGTGAGTAGGATCCTCATGGCGCAGATGATCCTCACGATAGGGGTATCCTTAAAGGATCCTTAAAGTATCAGTGATCCTTACTTAGGTAATATCCTAAACTTTAACTATTTTATTTCTTTATTTCCTCATATAAGGATAAGGATCATGTATCCTTTATCCATCTCTCACGTGAGTTTGAGTTTTGAAAGTTCAGGTATCCTTAGCATAACATTGGTTATCCGCAACAGCAATCCGTTCCTTGGGTTTAACCCCAGTTATTCGGGCTTGACCCCAGTTCCGCCTGTAGCGCATGATGATCCTGGTATAGTTCAAGGCAGTGGGACCAGTACTCGTTTTAGGGGCTGATAATTCCATTGTACTGGCTATACCTAGGATCCTACGTATAATGGTAGACGTACCATACATCCGTTCCTAAGGTTTCTAACGTTTTCACGTTAGCTAAGGTTTCTAACGTTTTCACGTTAGCTAAGGTTTTGGCATTTTCATGTCACTAAGTTTGGATAGTCGCCAGTTAGGGCCATACTCCAGTTTACATACGATCCTTGGGCTTGTCCCCAGTTATCCTTGGGCTTGTCCCCAATTATCCTTGGGCTTGTCCCCAGTTGCTAACACTTTTCTTATATTGGCTTAGTCCCAAGTTATGCTCTATTTCAGGTTCTTGAAGATAGGCAACTAGGGATCCTTGATCCTTACTTCACTCTAAGATTTATCTTATAGTTATCCTTATTATGGTTAGGATCCTAACTTGGATCCTCAGGTATGATCCTTAACTCTTTTGATTTTATTCATTATTCATTTGAATAACCCTTATACTTGACAACTGAACTTGGAATTCTTAAACTATATCACTTTTTAGAACTTATCAATTATGGGATATGTGGTCCGTGATCATATCCTAAACTTTTTGGATATCTTTTTTAATTTTTCAAGGATTGATAAGTATAAACGAAATGAACATTACAACAGTTGGAAAGTAAGATATTAAAAAGGATAACAACACAAGATAAGCGACAAAAGGTTAAGATTTTATTTATTAACAAAGGATTAACCCTTAAAAGGTTGTCAAAATTACCTACCCGAGCATCTACCAGCAAAACGTGGCCCGTCCGCTGGGGTAGGTAAAGGGTGTCCATGATAATAAGTTCAAAAGTAGTGCAGGAATATAAAGGCGGCAGGATCACAATGGCTTCATCCCCCAAACAGAGGATCCCTCCACCAATTGCAATCCTGCCTATTGTCCAAAGGATCATACATGATCCTTAATCCTAGAAACTATTGTTCATTACAACCCATTAAATTGTTCAACATCACAACCACAAAAAACTACCATCAAACTAAAAAATTGGGCTCCGGCTGCGTCTAGGAATGTCCAGCATCGCCCAATTGTGCAGCCTACACCTTTGCTGCATCCTCTTCTCCTCCAGCTGCGGTATCCTTCACCAGATCCTTCCCACTGCCGTTTGCTTCAATCGCCAAGACCTTAGTAGCCTCCTCCTCATCATCCTCGAGATCGGCCAGCCTTGCTTTCCTGCCCTCAACATCCCAGCTGCCTTTGTCAAAGTTAGGATCCTGAGCTTCCTGGGCCATCTGCAATTTAGTCTGATACATTGTAATGGCAGCAGAGACCTTAGCATTTTCTATGAGATCATGCTTCTCATAGTCTAGGTCAATCAGAAGCTTAGCCGTCTTAGTCTTCTCATCTTGAAGTTCCTTCCGAAGATCAGCAAGTGCAAGGTCCTTGAGAACGGCAACCTGTTGGAGGTCGGCAATCTTTTTATCCTGATCCTCAACGTGGCCAACATAGTCCTCAATCTCAGAGAATTTCTGCAAAAAGGATAAAGGATAAGGTCAGGACTAAGTGATCCTCAAATCAGCAGGATATGTCAAAAGGATATATGGGCAGAGACAGTGATCCTTACATCATTGAAGTACTCGAGGAATTGGTGACGGATCAGAGGCAGACCCTGCAAATTCTCACCCTCGGAGGTCTTTCTCTTTTTGCCACCCTTTCCTTTAGTGGGTGCCTTGGGAATGGAGATGCTGGGACTGGTAGTGGACCTCTTCTTCCTGGATCGAACAAGATCAAGGCCAGCCGTGTTGAATTGGGATACAGGCTTGGCAGATTTTCCAGCACCTACACATTCATAGCAAGATAAGTATCTTTATCCTATTTCAATTTACTTATTTATTTTAACATTCAAACTATGCAAAAGGCAGGATACTTACTTGACATGGTAATGGAACCTGAGGATACTTCCTGTGAGTCTTGGGTGTCTATATTAAATGTCCTTGTTTCAGGATCAAGCTTCCAAAAAGCAGCAAGCCTATCCTTGGTTGCAGGTGAAGTGATGATGTGTGAGACGGAAATAGCTGCATAACACAAGACAAAAGGGGTCAGTAACCCTTATACCAAAACAAGACTACCTGGTGATCCTTCTCAGGATCCTCTGGCCTACCATGGGTGGACCATGTCCTTGGTAGATCCTTTCCGTTTAGAATGGAATCCCTCTTGACAAAGAAGAAGCGACGTTTCCAATCTTTGTCATTCTTGGTGACTTTAAGAAGGGGATGTTCTGCACCGGGTTTTCGCTTGAACAAATAACGATGGGAACCAAAGGTAGTAAGATCATACAGTTCCGCCAATTCCAACATTCCTAAATCAACGCCTTCCTGCTCGATGATCCTCTCTAGTGTATACAAAACCCTCCAAATCATCGGCATGGCTTGGATGTAAGATATGCCGGTAAGGGAAAAGAAGGATTGTGTGAATTCTGGGAAAGGATAGGTGTACCCTATAGCGAATGGAGTAGCTGGAAAGGCAACCCATGTTTCTGAAACATAGTCGCTAAGAACAGTGGGATCAAAGGGCTTGAAAAAGGCACTCGCCGGAAAACAGTGACGGATTTTATCTACTTGTGCATCGTTAAAACAACACCTCTCAGTCGCTGAGTCTTTGATGATCTTTTGACTCTTCAAAGGGCTATCATTCTTGTGATCCTTGCCCGGTGAGCTTCGGAGCATCATTCTTAGAGCGATGGTGGTAAAGAAAGAAAAACAGAGTAAGAAAGGGAAACAGAGAAGAAAGAGATACCTGATTGATCTTCGACTGAGAATATAAAGGGAGTTTCTTTCGAATTTGAATGCATATTGATCCTATCTATATCTCTATTTATAATTATGATTCTGCAGGATTGTCACTTCCGTGACGTCATGATCGCAACGGCTAGTTCTATTTTAACGGCTATATATCCGTTAGTTAGTTGCGGATAAGATCAAGAAAATATAACTCGCTTATTTTACAAATTACTCCTTATATTTTGGGGGCAATTGTTAGGGGAGGATTTTCTAACAATTAGTGATCCTTACTCGTTATCCTAATTAATGATCCTTACTTCTGTGACAGGTGGTGATCCTCAGAAGAGCTTCAGGATCAGGATCATGGATCACTTTAAGGATCCTCATACTGACGATTGTTTATTTGATTTTTGTATTACTTCGCAGGAGTAGTCAACGTGACTTGGTCTTGGCAACGGTAACAAGGAATATTCCACGAGTATTTCGCATACGTTTGAATGGAAATGGACGTTGTGGAGAACGTGGGAGCATGGCACAAAAGTCGGACAATTTGTTAACTAGTTATTTTCTCATTTTAAAGGGGTAACGAGCTAGTTAGAAAACACTTAGTCATTTTTCAGTTACACACACACTCGTACAAACGCTCATACCAGCTCTCGTTCAAACACTTAGCAATTTCATACACCTTTTACACGTTACATTTTAGTGATCCTTGTACCTAGCTCGTTACTATCCGAAGTTGTAAACATTTATTGATTTATTTGAGCTTGGTGATCGGTAGTTTCCATCACCCGGGGTTTTTTGTGCCGGAGATCAACTCTTGATCAAGGGCTTTTTCCCCGTATAATTCCTTGTGTTATTTGTGCAATTTATATTGAAGTGATCCTCATCACTGTTACACATATAAAGCATCATTCCCCGTGACAAAGAGTTTGGTTGCAATATCCTCAACAGATTTTTTGACCAAAACATTAATGATTTCAGTTTGAACGATGAAATTATGTCCTAACACATACTGTCATTAACATTTTTCTATAAAGACATGTAACTAAACACAAAAAATTTAAATGATATATTATAATCTGTTTTTAGTATTTGATTTCGATCGTTATTAAACCTACCCGTGTGTTCACACATGTCTTACTACTAGTTAAGACTACGAGGGTAACTAACTAATATTTATTCCGAGTGGTTTGAATAAAAAACTTTTGGTTCATGACATTATACTTACTATTTGGTGGGTAATTTTAAGTTTTAGTAACGATACGTTGTTTGATAAGGGGGGGGGGGGGGGGCAGTGACTTCTGTTTTTTGTTAGGAGCGAATTTAAAAGAGTAGAAGATGAATTACAAACTTGATACATATGATAAGATTAGTTTATTTGATATTTTTCTATAAGGTCACTAGCATTTTAGTTTTATAAAATTTAGAGGTTGAAGTAGATTATATTTTTGTAAAACTAATGTATATAAAAAAATTGGAAATTAATTTTTGTCTTACTTTATAAAATTTAAAAGATCCTACACCTTAATAGAAAAAAATAACTGTGTTAGTGGTTGGATGAAAATTTATAAAAATTATGTAGCAAAACTATTAATTTTTTTGATAAGAACTACATGCATCTTCTGTTTTATATATATGTGACAAAATAAATTAAATAAAAGAAATTAAAAAGAATATAAGGAAATTGCCAAAATTACCCCTGATGTTTTATATTTGTCTGTTTCATCCAAATATCCTTTAACTTACCAGTAAAAGTAAACTAACTTAGTGGTTTGGATGAAAATGACAAAAAATGCCAAAGGTGAAGGGCTATTTGGAACCAAAAAGTCATTTTGGATGAAAATGACAAACAGACCTAAACCTTAGGGACGATTGTGAAAATTTACTCTTTAAATTGTTATGTTTGGTGTTTTTTCTTGCCAAAACAATCGAAAACATCATGCCTAAGTTCAAAACATGATGTCTAAATGTCAAATTTTATGCCTTCTCATATTTCTCACGAAAAATGTTTTTTTTATAGGAACCTCACCCCTATCCCATATATGTGTATTAATTGCGAAGCTCTCATCAAAGAGGACTCACACAAAAAAATAATTGATGATTAGTTGTATAACACAAATATTAATAAGTAATATATGCCAGGAGTTGATGAAGAGTCATATTTTCACTAATTTTTAACGATCTTCTACGTAAATAGAAATTGATTAACCACACAAAATTCTTGAGATAAAAGGCTCGATGGTTTGAATCTTGCTTAGAATCGGTAGTTGATAATTAACTTCGAACCTTTTTCTTAAACTTGCACTACTCAAACTGTCACTGCACAACTTTTATGTGAGCTTGTTATTACTCTGAACAATATTTTCTCTTTTGTGCATATACTAAATATTCGTCACATTGCGGACAGGAATTCTACTAGTGGTTAACGAAAAGCCAAATTATGTGTTATATGAGATTATATATGGAAATAGAGAAAAGAAATTTGTGAAAAGATTACATGAATATCACTGATTGCATAAGCAAACTGCTTAGTTTTACAAATGGTCTTCAAAACCACCTAGAAGTACAGTCAGGTTCTATAAAATTGTGTAAAAGTCAATTTCTATTATAATTACAATGTCCAGCATTTGCTAACTAAAAAGAATCCATAGTGTTTGTCTCGTATATGAAAATGTATACATAGCCAGTTAGCCCATAGGAGGGTTAATATCCCATTGAATCGACAATAAAGCTACCAACTTTATTATAGGTTATATATGACTAAAAACTAGTGGTTGTAATTAATTGTCAAAGGCAATATCGGTTCACTACATAACTAGCTCATTGTTCTCTTACCTTCTCAGCCTTGATCATCTACAAAGACTAAAAAACCTCCGTTTATAAGTATTTTTCCACTTTCAAATATCACAATCATGACTCCACAAAGATCACAAGTTGGATACTCTACTCCTGAAGAGCATTCATCGCTTTTCTCCGACAACTTCTACATCCAAGATCCCATATCTGTGCTCCATATGACCAATTTCTTAACCAACATGCCTCACTACTTCTCTTCAAACCCTTCATCGCATAGCAACAACTCAACTTTAGATGAATCCGACAGGCAACAAACCAACATCATTTGTGATCGTAAGCGAAGAAGATTGGTATCGAATAGAGAGTCTGCTAGGAGATCAAGAATAAGGAAACAAAAGCTAGTTGAAGAGCTTTTGTCCCAACTGGTTAGTCTTAGAACTGGTAACCAGACTCTCATGGAGCAGTTGAATCACTTGGTAGAGAGCCATGAAAAGGTAGTTGATGAAAACACACGGTTAAAGGAAGAGGCCACCGATATTATACATAAGCTAGATGAAATTATGCTTGCGAACACCTCAATGGATATGCAATGCTTCGTTGAGTTCAGTTGATTTGATAATTCAACTGTAAAATAGTTTAAATAAACATGTAATAATGCAAGTAAATATATCATATTCTTGTCTGAATAATGATAAATGATCGACTTTTTCTAACCCAAAAATCGCTTTAATGGATTGTAACATTTGCTGAAATTTCAAAAGCATGCTTTTAACAACATAACAACAAACACACATATAGCAAGCTATTGGTAAGGTCTCGAGAGGGTAGGATGTGGCCAAACCTTTCCTCTATCCAGGAAGATAGAGAGGTTGCTCCCGATAAGAACCACCCTCCAATTATAAACATGTATTAACAACATAAGCTTGATATTTATGGGTATGATATGCAACCATGACAGCATGAAGTTTGATAATACAATGTTGTACTCAATAAGTGTTAGAGTAAGATCTAACGTGTACTAACCATATATTGACGAACAGCGTTAGGAAAAAATGTTGCGGATGACAGGTCGTAGACAACAATGACACATATACTGGTGATGATGTTTCAATGTGCATAGTTTAGGTGTATCGCAAACACCCAAATTTTTAACAATATGACCAGGAAAATTTATCTCGTCAATAAGTTTATTGATACTGTCGCTAACTCTAAGGGCGAGTAGCAACACAAATTGAAGTGGAAGCCAATTTTACTGTATATTGTAGGAGGAAGAAACACTTGGTTCTCACTGCACGGGAGGATCCAACCTCTTTTTGTGGGTTCGCAATTCACAAGAACTCATTTGTCTTGAGAAAAATTAGCGAGAACCTTGTATGATTTGGAAAAAATAGTGAGAATTAGTGAAAACCTATCAAAATGAACTCAAAATCCTGAATCCGCCACTAGTTCACAGAGAACTAAATAATTTAGAAGCATTTCGTTCCTTATTCCGTTCAATAGGCTTTCAACATTTAAACTCCATTAGCTAGTAACCATATAAAAATTTACAATCCCTCTGTCCCATTAAAAGTGTCATATTTTGAATTTTCAAACTCTTTATTTATAAACTTTGACTTTAATTATATATTTTTTGTGTTATATAAACATGATGAAAATTAACCTGATAAAAAACTTGTAAAACACACTCAAATCATATAACTTTCATCAAGTATTATCTGACACAACCAAAATTATTTAAGGTCAAAGTTTATAACCAAAGACTTTGAAAATTCAACATAGGACACTTTTAATGGGACGGAGGTAGTATATAAGGATGCATAATGTTTTTTTTAGTAAGGTACAAATTTAGTCCCTGAGGTTTACACCCAATCACATGTTCAATCCTCATTTGAAAAGAACGAACACCCCAGTACCTGTGGTTGTCGATTGCTCGGAATCAAGTCCCTACCGCTAACGGCCGTTTGTTGAACGTTGGCATTTCTATTAAAAGTCCAAAATGCCCTTAGGGCTTGAAATTTCAAATTGAATTTGTGTTGTCTTCTTTATAAAGTCACAACTCATAACCCACCATCATCCTCAAATCAAGTTACCCTAATCTCTGCAACACACAACCCACCATCATCTTGAACACTATCAACGGTGTTCAAGTGGATTCCTCATTAGCTACTCACCTGCGATTTATCCGGTTTGTTGTATGTGTGATTGGTTATATATAAATCTCAATTACTGATGATTTAATATCTGCTTTATTTAATAGACAAGTTTCAAACATTATTAGTTATATAGTGTGGCTACCATCTTCTCAATGAGGAAAAATACAGAGAAACTAAAAGGGAAGAGGCAAACTCTACACAGTAAGGGGGTGGTTATAATCATTTATTGGGGCCATAAGAAATTGCAGTCTTCAATATACTTAGGATTCCATAAAAATGTCACACATACACATAAGTCTTACTTTAACTCATTTTCATTACCGACTGTTAAAACGGGTTATGCTGGTATTTCTTGAACCCATTCATCTATTCTTGCCAAGAAGTTCGAACTGGAATGCGTTGATACCATATGGTTTTAAAGAATGTCATGTGTTACTACAAGAATCATTCTCTTTCATTCATCTTTTACACTAAATTTTATTAGAATATTATTTTTTAATTCATACAATATGAGAATATACATGTTAAATTTTATTGTTTGATCCTAAGTTTATTAAACTCCACAATATGAGAAATTTGCATCCGTTATCACTACAAGAAAAGTCACCATTAGCGGCGACACCTTTAACGACGACGCAGGGCATTAGCGACGACAACATCACATGTCGCTGCTAATGTGTCGCGGCTAAAGGTGTTGCCGCTAACGGTGACGATCCGTGTGAGCCAGCAGCAGCTTCTCCTGGCCATTGATTAGGTGATCATCCAATGGTGGACATCTCTCCTATTCTTCTTCTTCATCTTAAACAAACACACACCTCCCCTTCATCCTCCTCATACATATCACACTCCAACATTCAACTACACACCACCACCTCCATCGTCAAGCTCTACCACCGCCGGACCACAACGACCGTCAAGCTCCACCACCACCATGAAGCTCCACCACGTCAAGCCGGACCACCACCACTGTCACCGTAAAGCCGGAGCACCACCACTGTCACCGTAAAGCCGGAGCACCACCACTGTCACCGTCAAGCCGGAACACCACCATTGTCCCCGTCAAGCCGGACCACCACCACCACTGTCACTGTCAAGATGGAACACCACCACTGTCACCGTTAAGCCGGACCCCCACCAATGTCAAGCTGCACCACCACAACCACTGTCAAGCTTTATCGTCAAGCTCCGACCACTAGCTAGTTTTTATCTGTTGTAAATCATGTAGCGTTTATCTTAGAAATCATGTTATGTAAATCTGATTTTATTGAGAAAATATGTAGTTTTTTGCTTCATTATCGAGTTCAAGCAAGTTTAGTAACAAACTGGTCGTGTTTTGTTGGTATGAAAATTGATAAAGCCGTCTCTGGTGAATTTTCAGGCGAAACTCCGGCGAAGCATTAGTGGCGACACAATAACAGCGATTACTGAGCATCAGTGGCCGAGTATTAGCGGCGTCATTGATAGCGGCGACTTGTCGCCGCTAAAAGTTTTAGTGGCGACAAAAGGGGTCTTTAGCAGCGACTCATGATTTGGCCGCTATTGGTGACCATTTCTTGTAATGTATATATTTGGTTGATTTATTACTAAAAGCCACAATTAAAAACTAAAATTTAAGAAAAATATATCTTTTAAATGAACATACTTTCTAAACCATTATTATTATTAGTTGTGGTTGTAATTTCAGAAAATTACAACACTACCCTAAATATATAATTATTTTTACAAACTACCTAGTACAAAATAAATAAGACATTATAATATTAAGAGATCTAGTACCAAATAAACAAGACATTATAATATTAAGAGTTATGATAAATCGGAAGTTCACTTCAATTTATATCTCAAATTATCTTTACTGACAAAGGGAAAAGATCAAATATGAAGTTTATTTTGGTTAGGAAGTGTAGGAAACAATAGGATTAGGACATGTGACACCATTTAAAATAAAGAAAAAAGGTATTTTAGTCAATCAAACTATTTCTTCTTCCTTTTCAAAACCCAGTAACTTCAAAACCCACCATTTTCAAAACCCACCATCTTCAACCATTTCTTCACTTTCTATCTCAATAATCACTACATTATAGTGCGATTTTCATCACCAATCAATGATTCAAACACCCGATCAACGTGTTCTTTAGCTTTTTTGAAGAAAACCCAGTTTAATTTCATACAAAATCTCGTTTTTTCATGGTGATTTTGAAGATAATCACTCGATCCGTTCGATTCGAGCGCTGATAAGTGTTTCAATCATTCAAAAATCGCCAGTTGTTGAAAAAATAACTTCGATCCATGTAAGAAATTCTTTAATTTCATTTTTACGATATGGGTTTTTGATTTAGTCATTGCGTTTTACGATCTTGGCGGGGTCCGGGGGCAGCGCCCCTGGTAGCGGGGTCCCAGGGGCGGCAGCCCCTGGCGGGATCCAAGGGGCAGAGCCCCTGGCTGGGGTTGAGCTGCCGATTAAATTGCTGTAATAAAAATGCATCAGAAAAATTAATTTTCTGTAAATTGCCTCTGGAAACTGCATTGGTCCAGACAGTTCACAGCACATACAATTCACATCACAGACAAAACTATTGTCATGGTTTAATGTGTTTTAGAAAGAACACTTTCTTTGATGTTTTTAGGCAATTGCGTTTTAAAACTAAAACATTTTTATGTGTTTTCTGGCCATTGCGTTTTAGAAAAACACATTCTTGAAGTGTTTTTGGTGCATTGTGTTTTAGGTAAAACACTTTTTTAGGTGTTTTCAGTCTATTGCGTTTTACAGAGAACACTTTCTTTTGTTTTTTAGGCAATTGCGTTTTAGAATGAGTCATTTTTAAGTGTTTTCTGGCCATTGCGTTTTACAAATAAGACATTTCTATGTGTTTTTGGTGCATTGCGTTTTAGGTAAAACACCTTTTTATGTGTTTTCAGTTCATTGCGTTTTAGAAAACAGACATTTTAAGTGTTTTCTGGCCATTGCGTTTTAGAAATAAGACATTTGTTTGTGTTTTTGGTGCATTGCGTTTTAGGTAAAACACATTTTTATGTGTTTTTAGTTCATTGCGTTTTAGAAAGTACATTTTCTTTTGAGTTTTTAGGCTATTGCGTTTTAGAAATAAGACATTTCTTTGTGTTTTCTGGCCATTGCGTTTTACAAATAAGTCATTTATTTGTGTTTTTGGTGCATTGCATTTTAGAAAAATGTCATTTTTTAGGTTTTTTTTTTCATTGCGTTTTACGTAACTGGGGGTTTTCTATTTCGTTTTACGCAACTGGGTTTTAATTTTTTTTTTTTTAAATATAGCAATAGTATACTGGTTTTAAAGATAAAAAAACGCTCGTTTTTTTGGTGCAATTTTTATAAAAAAAATAATGTCGTATGAAAGAGTTATTAACGTTTAAAAAATGGGGGGGAATTGGAGGAGAGAGAAACTATTGACTTGGATTGACTAGAATGCCCCTAAACAAACTCACGCGTCTCTTTTCTTCCTTTCAATTTCCCTGATTTAATCTTAGCCCTTGATTAACTAAATGGATGGTCAAGATCACTTCCTAGCCTTCCTAACCAAATAAACTTCCTATTGTATCTCCACCCTACTGACAAATTGTTTCAAAACTCAAATCATTGTTAATATCATCAAATTTATCATAAATACATTCTACTTTGAGTTATATAACTCTATATCTTTATACCCGATAAATGAAAATCATAGGGAACACATGACCTATGTAACTTACGTATCTTTACCCGATTTCCTTTTCAATATTACATTTAATATATTCCTTATTGTTTTCAGCAACCTCTCAAATTTTTATTATTTAAAATTTACCAATTTTTTATAATAAATTTTAATTCACCTTTATTTTGTTTCTATTTTCCAAAAGTATGTATTTAAGAGTTGTGATTCTCATTTTTCTCGTTTGCCTTTTATGTCTCACATATTAAAGTTTACAAAAGTAAAACCAAGTGTTACTAATTCAAGTCATTTAATACACAGGTTGTTGATTAGTTTTAAATGTATGTAATGGAAAACATGTAAAAGTGTATCTTGTAAGTCAGTAACCGCATCGGGAATAGATGTAGACGACATGATTGCCTCCTTGATTTTGTTCCTATTTAGGGTGTATATTGTTGATGGGAATTAGGAGTTCTTAAGGTGATGAACTCGTTGGTTTTGGAGAGAGGGGGGGGGGGGGGGTCATGTGATGTTATGTGTAGAGTTTAATCCCTTTACGCTCTCTAGTTATCTTCTTAAATACACCCAAAAGTTGAAGGCTAATAGTATGTAATAGCTGGCATGCAAATGCTCCAAAATTGGATTCCTTTTTTCGGGAATCTCTTACAAGTAAGTGTAATTGTTTTTTTTCCATCACTTGTCCCTTTTGTGACATGGTACTTAACAGGTCGGATCTTTTCCCCTTGTTAGATGTTAATTCGATGCCTAAATGATGTACCAAGTTTAGGCGTGCCTTGATCTACATGGTTACTTAGTTGATTTGGAAAGCGAGAAACACTTTAGACTTTAGAAAATATTAAAAAAAACTTGGTCTTAAGAAAGGATACTTACTTCCCTTTGGAGATGGCATATAAGATCAAACTTTCATGTTTAACTAGATTAAAAAGAAGGCTGACATAAGTAGTTTGACTTGGTTAGACTGGTGTTGTGCTACTGCTTCAGTTTCTGTTTCATTTTGCGAGCGTCCTGCAAGTTTTTTTGTTTGTGTTATTGTCGTTGTTCTAAAATCATATTCTCTCCTTAGCCTTATTGCATCTTAAATAGTTAGATCTGTTTTAGAAACATCTTTTTGACATAAACATGAATATACAGAAACATCTTTGCATAAAAATGTATATATGTTCAGAATTTCGTGTTTCCCGTGGGAATCAACGTACTAAAAAAGTTATGTTCACATATATAATGCTTTTGTATATTCCAAACACGCAATAGAGATTAATTTCTTTTTAAATATGATTCTAAGTTCTCACTTATCTTTACTTGAAAAATAAGCTCAAAGTATGTCTCATATTATATGCTGCTTTGTGTTAAGATATCAAATTATTATATATTATAAAATATTATTTAAATAACGCCATGTAATCTTATCTTATTAACTAGTAGGCAAGTGGTATCTAGTAGAATTCTTAAACCTTCTTGATGCCTAAACTGATCCACTTTACTTCAATGTTCATGGATTTTTATTTACAATGCAAATGCCTTTAAATTTTAATCACACGCATCATTTGTATCTTAACTTTATTTAAATATAAAAATATGAATATAAATATAAATCTAAACTGATCGATGCATAATTCATAGAGGTATTCAGGCGTTTACAAGCTACAAACCTTACAAAAGCGATGATCGAATCTTATTTACGGCTCATGACCACACAAGAGACCAGAATATTAATATGTTAAATAAGCATAAATCTAGCTCGAATTTTGTTTTAGTTGGATCATATATGTTACATATAAGGGTTTTTAACAAATAAACAACCCATCAAATATATAAAAAAGTTAAACTGACCCATTATTGCTCACAAAATATAGATAATAACTAGCTAACTAAAAAAGTGTTTTTGATGGGCAGTTTAATTAAGCAGATTAAAGGATCCACTGGAAGTAGAAGATTCAGTGGTGCTAGAAGGAAGCACCATTTTCTGATCATGATCACCATGATCCTCTTGATGATCACTGAAATTACTACAAGTGGTAGCAATTTGTGCTTCAATAAGCAACTGTTTTAGCTCTATGGTTTCTTTCTTGAGCCTATCATTTTCTTGAACAACCTGTTCATGGATTTCTGAGAAGTGGTTAAGCTTGTTGATGAGCCCATGATGCTCGTTCCTGAGCCTGAGTAACTGTGTGCAGAGTTCATCAAGCTGCTTTTGTTTCCTCATCCTGGATCGCCGAGCTGACTCTCGGTTTGATATCATCCTCCTTTGCTTCCGCTCGTTGATGATGCTCATGTGGTTCTCTTCGGCTTCATCGGAAGTACTTGAGTTGTTGCAGCTTATGGAAGATGATTGATGAGTAAAATCCAGAACAGGTATTTGATGATGATGATGGTGGTTGTGGTAATAAGGTATGTTTGTTAGAGAGTGTAGAGTGGATGGGATGTTTTGGAATGAAGTGAAGGTGGATAGATCTTCAAATTGAGTGTAATATTTTGCCATGTGTGTGTGTTTGTATTTGAATGGTGATGTTTATGTTATGGGGTGGGGTGTGGGGAGACAATGGATGAGGAATGGAGGGATTTTATAGGAGAAGAGAAAGACTTTGGATGGATGGATGGATGGATGGTGATATATACTAGGTATGATGTATGCATCTTGTGATTTGGGGATGTTATGTTGAGACAATAGGATCCAGGTTTGTATATGGATTTAATATGATTTCATTTATTAACATATACTAATACTATATACACCAAATAAAACAATTAGTGAATGAACACATATCAGTAGGTTGAGTAAGTTTGAATATTTATGGTTGGGTGAGATGGAACATTAGAGCATTCTCATCCAATCCATCAAAACTTGTGAGGGTGAGTTTTTATATTGTAAAGGGTAAAAAAAGTGGTTGTGAATGGAGGAGAGAGAAAATGTTACTGTTCATCTGTATATTTGGGGGGACACTGTTCACCCAGTATAATTTTTTTAATATATATTGAAAGTGGATGTGAGTGAAGGAAAGAGAAAAATGTGATATAATATTATTTAATTGAAAATGAGAGAGAAAAAGTATTTTTTTTAGTGAAAATATATTGATATAGGAGTTGTTTTTTAGTGGAATGTATGTGATAGATTTGATGAGAATGCTCTTAGAATTATACAAAAAAGATTATATTAAAGTATATTTATTTATTTTTCATGAATTTAAGTAAAGTAATAATAGATAATTGGGATGACAACTTAAGTAGAAGGGGATTCTATTCGCACACCGGGGAATTTATCCTCACATTTTGACAATTCAATATGGATGGATCGTATAGGCATATACGATCTGTATTGGATAAAGTTAAGACATCGCATACTGACAGGTGCAGATGATGTCTGGTGGCTGGCTTATACGGATCATATAGGGCTATACGATCCGTATTAAGACCCTGATTTTTTGAGGTTCGAATTTTGGTGTGTTGTGTTTGGTTTTTGGTGTTTTGGGTTTGGTTATTGGTGTTTATTGTTGGTTATTATTGTTTTAGTGAGTTTTAAAATCGTTATTATTTTTTTATTGTTACGTATCGTACTATGGCGTATCGGGGTGTATCATATCACATTTTTAACTAAATAATATATTGATAAGGATCCTCTAAAGACATGGATAGGCAAATGGAGACAATCGCCGTCGAACGTCCATCCATGCATTTAATTCACGGGTTTTTCTCCATACACCCTTGTCTATTTTTCATTCCACCCTAATCTACCAATATTAGCTAAAGTAACGTTGTGATACCCAATAGATTTATTTCTCTCTCCTTGAATTTCTAAGTTATATCTTAATCATGTTTAACTTATTTAACTTGAACATATCAAATATTAATATATTTGAACGACAATATCTTAATCATATTTAACTTATTTTCTAAGTTATATCTTAATCAGATTTATTTCTCACTCCTTGAATTTCTAAGTTGTATCTTAATCATATTTAACTTATTTATGATATCTTTGAGCTCGTCGCGTCGTGCGACCAGATTCAGGTTAAACCTTCACGTAGCGCGATGGGCTAGGCTAGGGCATAGGTGGCATGAGTCACCACATAGGCATGCCACATGGCTGCCACGTGGTGCCATGTGTCCACTGGTGGTCAAAGATACGTCTCGTCGCGCAGCCGCATAATTTTACCACCGTCGCGTAGCGCGACATAGCCTAAATCAGAGTGTCTTCGTTTTTCGTGGTGGTTTCCATTGTACGTGTTTGAAGTTCCGATTATGATTCGTTATGGGCCTTATCTGAGGGTTGTTATATTCTCCCCACTTTGTTTTAAAGCTCGTTCTCGAGATTCATTGGAATAAGTGGGGGTACTTTCGCTTCATTTCTGATTCTAGTTCCCATGTATATTCTGGTCCTCTTTTCGAATCTCATTTACTTTGACCAGAACTAATCTCTTATGGTTGAGATTTTTAATCTTCCTATCTTCGATTTGTAGAGGCTTTTCAACAAATTTTAGTTTTTCATTTACCTCTATATCTTGAAGAGGTACCATTAAAGATTCATCAGCTAAACATTTCTTTAGATTACATACATGAAATACATCATGTACACCAGCTATTTCTTCGGGTACCTGTAGCTGATAAGATACTGGACCAATTCGCTTGATAACCTTAAATGGTCCAACATATCTTCGACTTAATTTTCATTTCTTGCCAAATCGAACTGCTCCTTTACGTGGAGAAACTTTTAATAGCACTTTGTTTCCAACTTGAAATTCTAATGGTTTACGTTTATTATCTGCATAACTCTTTTGACGATCTTGTGCTGTTTTCAATCTTTCCTTGACTTGGATTATCTTATTAGTTGTTTCTTGTACAATCTCATAACCTGATAATTGTTTTCCCCTATTTCTGCCAAACATACTGGAGTTCGTCACTTTCGTCTATAAAGTGCTTCAAATGGAGCAGCATTAATGCTTGTATGATAACTGTTGTTATAAGAGAATTCGATTAATGGCAAGCGATCGTCCCAATTTCCTCCAAAATCTATTACACATGCCCTTAGCATGTCTTCCAGTGTTTGGATTGTCCTTTCACTTTGTCTATCTGTTTGAGGGTGATAAGTTATACTTAAATTTGGTTGTGTTCCCATGGCTTTTTGGAAACTTTTTCGAAAATAAGAAGTGAAACGACTATCTCTATCAAACACGATGGATAATAGAATTCTATGTAATGAAACTATTTCATCTACATGTAGCTTAGCTAATCTTTCCATACTAAAGGTTTCCTTCATTGGTAGAAAATGGCCTGACTTAGTTAGTCGATCCACAATCACCCAGATTGTGTCGTTACCTTTTCTTGTTTTGGGTAATTTAGTAACAAAATCCATTGTTATCAATTCCCATTTCCATACTAGTATTTCTAATTGCTCAAGTAAACCTGAAGGTTTTTAATGTTCAGCTTTAAACTTGTGAACAAGTTAGACACTTAGAAACATAACTAGTTATATCCTTTTTCATTCCTATCCACCAAAAACTCTTCCTCGGATCTTGATACATCTTGTCACTACCAGGATGCATCATATACTTTGACTTATGAGCTTCCTCAAGAATTATTTCTCTTAGGTTTCCTTGGATTGGTTCCAAACTTCTTTTCTTATGGAATCTCCAAATTCTATCCGTACTTTTTTTCTAATTCTTTCCTTATTCCTTTTCATCCTTCAACATCATCCTTGATTGCTGTTTCCTGTGTACTCTTTAATTATTCCATTAAATCTACTTGTAGATTTAATCTGAGAGCACGTACCCGTTTCGGCTTCTCATGATACTTACGACTTAAAGCACCAGCTACCACATTAGCTTTACCTTCGTGATATTAAATATCACACTCGTAGTCACTTAAAATTTCCACCCATCGTCTTTGTCTCATGTTCAACTCTTTTTGCCCAAAAATATATCTTAAGCTTTTATGATCTGTAAAGATTGTAAACTTACTACCATACAAATAATGTCTCCAAATTTTAAGGGCAAAAATTATCGCTCCTAATTCTAAGCCATGAGTTGTATAGTTTTCTTCGTGCTTCTTTAGTTGGCTAGATGCGTAAGCAATCACTTTCTCACGTTGCATCAAAACACATCCTAATCCTAATCTAGAGGCATCACAAAAGACTACAAAATCCTTAGTTCCTTCTTGTAACGCAAGTATCGGTGCATTCGTTAACCTTTGCTTCAAGGTTGTAAAAGCTTCTTCCTGTTTGGGTCCCCATTCAAACTTAACCGACTTACACGTTAACTTGGTTAATGGAACGGCTATCTTTGAAAAATCTTGGAGAAAGCATCGATAGTATCCTCCTACTCCTAGGAAACTTCTGTAGGTGATTTAGGGACTTTCCATCTAGTAATTACCTCTATCTTTATGGGATCCACAGGAATTCCTTCATGATTAATCAAATGTCCTAAAAATTGCACTTCTTACAACTAGAATTCACAGTTAGAAAATTTAGCATAAAGCTTTTCTTTTCTCAACAATGTTAAAAGTACATGTAGATACTTAGTGTGCTCTTCTTCGCTCTTGGAATAAATAAGTATATCGTCTATGAAGAAAGTTACAAATTTATACAGATACGGTTTACATATCCTATTCATCATGTCGATGAATGCTGCCGGAGCGTTTGTTAAGCCAAATGGCATAACTGTAAACTCGTAATGACCATACCTTGTTCTGAAAACAGTTTTAGGAATGTCATCTTCCTG
Organism: Helianthus tuberosus; assembly: GCA_030545235.1. Classification (NCBI taxonomy): domain Eukaryota; kingdom Viridiplantae; phylum Streptophyta; class Magnoliopsida; order Asterales; family Asteraceae; genus Helianthus; species Helianthus tuberosus. Next base: position 67,493,895 of record CM060440.1, read on the forward strand.
TACTTTCAGTTGATGATATCCTGAGCATAAATCAATCTTAGAAAAATATCGAGCTACTTGAAGTTGATCAAATAGATCATCAATGATGTGACAACTGTGTTTTGTAATCATCGTATTATGTGAAACAATGTCAGTTATCAATAAAACAATATGCTTTGGTGTTATTATATGTGTTTGGGTGTTGTTATGTGTGCAATTGTGTTTAAAGATTTTACAATTTGATTCGACTCCGATTTCAGGCTTTAAATCACTTCCTGGAAGGTTATACGCAAACTGGTGCTTAAACGCAATCAGTTTAACGCGACGTACACTCCGGAACTGTGACGTAAGCCTGACATACCCTAAATATCTTTTACATAACTTAGAAATAAGTTTCGAAGGATTCGGTATGGCGAAAACATGTTTATTTGAACTAAAGAACTAATTACGACAAAACTGCGAAATGAACGTTGGTGACCGTCCGGATGATATTTAAATCCCAAAAATACTCTGTTATGATTAAAATTTTATTTTAATCAGGTCCGTGTTGAAAAATAAATTACAACGCCTAAAAACGTTATTTTTCAAGTTTAAACGCGTACCGCGTGTTTCTGCGCGACACAGTGTTTCTACTGCAAAACGCAGACAACGCAGCCAGTTCTGGAAACTGAAATTTATTTCAGTAATATTTTGGCGAGTTTATTTTTATAGAATAATAAAAATAATTTAGAACGCCATAAATCGGGATTTGAACGCTAGATAAAATACCCGTTACATAATTAAACACTTTAACGAAACGATACCCAACCAAACAACCGGACTTTACCCGGAACATAAAAATATTGTCAAACACATTATTTTATTTTTCTAAGATAGTTAGGGTCCCCGAACACCCTAACACACTGCATATTATATAACACACCATAAACCACTAATTATTCTAACTATTCTCTAACTAGAACTTGTAACTAGACAATTGAAACTCAACCAAGCATACCCCCCCCCCCCCAACCGGTTATGGATCTAGTAGGACACCCTTGATTTTCCTTGAATTAAAAATGAGATTGTGTTTAGTATCTTGAAGACACATGGACTAATGGTTAAAGCAATGTTGGGAAATTGTTTATAAAATCCACTAGACATAACTTCATTCTATCATCTTCATCCTCATCAAACAACACCCAACTTCTCTCCTCCTTCTCCCCTTGCATTCGACAGCCACCCCACACCACCATACAACCACCTTCAAGCCTTTTTCTAGCAAACCATACATACACAAAGGTGCTAGAGACCGAACAAACAAGCTTGGTGCACTCGGAAGCTCAATGACCGCTCTCGTTTTCTTTTATCCATCACTTTTCTACACTCGAACTCCCCTAGCCTTGTGCTAGTAGTAAGTGCCTTAGATATTCATCTTGTTCATATTTTTGGTGGTTAATAGTTGAAAGAATGATGAAAGGTTAAGAACTCTAATGAACATAAACAAGTCTTGAACATTAACTAGCACATGATAAAGTAGTGTTAAAATGATAATGAAATATGATAATGTATGATAAATCTGAAATATGTAAGTGATAATCTGCTGTAAATATTGTTGTGATCGCTAAACATGTTAACAGAATCAATCGAACACACTTTATAATGTTAAAAAGACTGAAAACAGTAGGCTGTTTGGTGATTACAGCCAACTTCAGTTGGGTGTAACAGGACCGTAACTTAATGAAAAATGTATTTTCTGAAGTCTGGAATTATGTATTACGAAATATGGTTCTAATGGCACCGGAATCATAATTTTTTGACTCCGTTTACTATTTTTAAAGCGTCTTTTCGTAACAGCAGCTAGAGCTGCATTTTTGCTGCTGAAAATGTGCGTCTTGTTTTCTGTCATAACTTGTATTCTGTGTGGAGTCTGATCATGAAATTTATACTGTAAATGGTCACTGTTGTCTCCGTAATTCTCCCAATGGAATTTCGTAAATCAGACTCACGATGAATTTTTAATGAATTATTTCGTAAACTGCAATCAGAAAATAACAAATCTGATCATCAGTCTGGAAAATGAATTTTTATAAAATATTGGTAATGAACTAGACCCCGATATTTTTACACAATAATATTTGGATCCTTTAAGACGTTCTGTAAAAATTTGGGAATTTTTGGAATAAGTTAACCATTTTATTTAAATGTCCGAAAACAACCCAGTTTCATATATATTAAAACAGAAATGACATAAGTAGTATTTTGCATGTCAAAGCGTGGGTTTTGATTATTAAAATCATTCTTATTTAATTTAGGACGGATAAACGATTTGAGGAATTGTGTTAACATTTAAAAACGCACCCGAAGGTGAGTACATAGTCCCCTATTTTACTATTTTCAATTGTTTTGGGGTGATTCATATGTATCTAAACGATTTCGAAGTTTTAACGATGGTTTCAAAACGAGTAAGATGGTTTATACCAAACAAATAACGATTTCGATAATGTGAACAAGCTTGTTGGTTGCAATTACATAACGAATGACATTCATTAATTTCGGCCAAACCGACCAGTATTAGGTTATGGTACCATAGGATCTGACAAATCCCGTTATCAGACCGCACCCATGGTTATGTGTGGGTTAGGTGGGTAACGACTGAATCTGATGATTGTTAACTTACCCTTTGGAGGTTTGTTAATGCGAAAACGAGTTGAACAATAGACGAGTCACACAGGTTTGAATGTTATTAGCGAGACGACCAAAAGTAGTTTCACGATCTAAAACGAGAATGATTTAAACGACTAAAGCGATTATTAAGGAATTAAACGATTTGGGTAAACAATTGGAATCGATGTCACACAAACGAGGTTTTCGAAACGATATAAACCATACGAGTTTTACTACAAAAAACGATTTATGATTTGGTTTACATAAACAAATGTTTTGGGTTAAGATTCATGGCATCGAGGTTTATAAATTATGACCAATCTATTTTGACTTGGTTATTCATTTGCAATACAAATATTTTACCAAACAGGGTTTTTCTAATATCAAATAACAAAGCCATATAAGTTGTTTCAACATACAAACGAGCCATGAATCTGATACTCACGCAAAAACTATGTACTCGCCAGGATTTCTTTGCTGACTTTGTTTTTACATATGTTTCAGGTGATGTTGCTTAATGATGATTACGAATAGGATCATGCTTACTTAGGACCGGACGAGGCCTTAGTGATTTAATAACGATAATAGACTATGTTTGACTTGTTTGTTTAACTTAAGACAATGTTTAATATTGAATAAAATGAAACTCTTTGTATCCATGGTTTGAAACAACAATTCTGTTACAACACTCCCCGACGTTTTCGCCACGGTTTGTTGTTTTACGTGGTTGGGGTGTGACAAATGCTAGGTAATGGGTATCGATTTTTAATTGTGACATTATTCAATTCCCTATGATCAATACACATACGCATTGACCCATCCTTTTTCTTAACAAACAACACAGGTGCTCCCCATGGGGATGAGCTTGGTTGTATGAAACCTTTTTCTAGTAATTAATCTAATTGCTTCTTCAATTCTAACATATCCCTTGGTGCTAATCGATAAGGTGCTTTAGCAATTGATGGAGTTCCAAGTATCAGATGAATTCTGAATTCTATTTCTCGGTCATGTGGTAGTCCAGGTAGATCTTCTGGGAAAACGTCGGGGTATTCCGATATTACCGGAATTTCCTTTAGTTCCTTGCCTCTAGTTTTAATGGTCACCGAGACCATATACATTATACCTTGCTTCCATGCACAACTCGCAGCTTTCATCACATAGATGAATTTTGTTGTCTTGGTTGGCTTATCTCCTCGGATCATGATCATTCTCCTGTTGGCGTACGAAACTCAACAAAATTTTGATCACATAGGATTCGAGCATGATTGACCACTAACCAATCCATTCCTAGTACTACATCGAATCCAACTAGATTCATCGGTAGCAGATTTGCCGTAAACTTATGTCCTAATAATTCTATATTCCCTCCTTGAAGTATTTCACATATCTTGGTGGTGTTTCCTTTTGTCGTTTCTACCGTACAAGCTTGCCTAAGCTTAGTTAACGGTTGATTAAGCGCTTGACAGAATGCAGTATTTATAAAACTTTGATTTGCACTAGAGTCAAATAATATTTTAGCATATCATTTTGCAATACATTTTATTTTTAAGTAACAACAAAATGTTTAATTTCTAATAAAATAACGTGTGAAAAAAAACTATTTGATAACTTATCTGTAGAGTGTTGTTGAGTATTAGGTGCTGTTTGTTTTTTCAGATGTAAAATGTCTGTAGTCTGCGAACCACATCTGCAGGCATCTGCAAGAGAAGATGTGGACCAAACATCTGCAGTCTGCAAGGAGAAGAGGGTTGGTTTTTTTTTCCTTAAAAAACAACTTCACACACAATCCACAACACACACACAACAGGTTACAGGTCTGCTCTCTCTCTCTCTACAAACCCTCTCTCTCTCTACAACCACCACCACAACCACCGCACCACCTCCGCCACCACCACCGCACCACCTCCGCCATCACACCACCGCCATCACAGGTCTGCTCTCTCTCTCTACAAACTCTCTCTCTCTCTCACAGATCTCTCTCTCTCTCTCTACGGTCTCTCTCTCTCACAGATCTCTCTCTCTCTACGGTCTCTCTCTCTCTACGATCTTTTTTTTTGAGATGGTGGTGGAGGTGGTGGTGGTCGTGGTGGTGGTGGCGGAGATGGTGGTGGCAGGTGGAGATGGTGGTGGCGGAGATGGTGGCGGAGATGGCAGGTGGAGATGGTGGTGGCGGAGATGCTGGCGGAGATGGCAGGTGGAGATGGTGGTGGCAGGTAGAGATGGTGGTGGCGGAGATGCTGGCGGAGATGGTGGCGGAGATGGCAGGTGGAGGTGGTGGTGGCGGAGATGGCAGGTGGAGATGGTGGCGGCAGGGGTGAAGAGGAAGGAGATGAAGATCTTCTTTTTTTTGAAGCTATTATACATAGCTTTTTTTTGAAGCTATTAAAAGCTATTATAAGATCTTTTTTTTTTTTAAACAAACAGTCTTCAAGAGCTTATGTCTGCCCGCCCGCAGACATAAGCTCTTTACAGACATTATAAGCAAAAACAAACACAACCTTAAAGTCGGATAAACTTTAGAAAATTGATATAAATGGAATGGAATGGAATGATTTAAAATAATGTGTAACTAATAGTTCTTTTTTGTTTCAAATATACAACTAAAATTATAATTCATGTATAATGGCTTATTTATTTTAGGCCTTTCAGTTTAGGAACAGATGGAGTCATTAACATATTAAATGCGTCTTAGTAGAACTTATTATATAACGTTGATGAGTCGAAGGGCACTTAACGTCGATAAAAAGTATGGTCCACACATTAATTTTATATTTTATATTTTATATTTCAGATGGCTGGGTAACATCATCTGGCAACTAACTTTTATAGAAAAAAAAAGATAATAATGTATGACTTTTTATGTAAAGTTCTAAGCCTTAAGTTCATGATCTTTGGTGCTATTATCTTTTTGCTAGGCTTATGTTAAGTTTTTGTAAGAGAAGGCTTACTCAATTTAAAATATATATACACGTACGTTCAACTCAATGGCATTCATTAATTAATTGTAATCCCTCTACAACAATCAAGAAGGTAACTGAATGCTATTTGCACCTAACCACCTAAAGTTATGCATTAATATCTTATATATCTTAATTAATTTATCCTATGTATGGTATAATATTGTTCATCAGATTCATTTGATTATGCTATATGTTAGTCTCAGTGTAATCCTCAAACACGTTCAAGTCCTTCTGATCCTAGTCCTACTACTAGTTAGAGTCTCAAATACAATCTTTTACCAAGTAATTGACTGAAGAAATAATTAACATATATGGATGCTAACCATATGGCACATGTACAAAATGTTAAGGAAAAAGTGACATATATTGAATATTGGAAACATTCTAGGATAGTCTTGTGGAATTATAATGGATAGGGCAGCTCATATCGGGATAAAACGGATAATATTGTGGTACGAGAAACAAGATGTTACAAATGATATCGGCAAATCTCATCAAGAACGGTGAATCTCTTGGGTGTTCCAGGAGGACACCTTAGGCCAATCTCACATCCTTGATTGGGCAAACCGATGAGTCTACCGGAGCAACAAAAAAATTTCTGTGAGTTCCTAGAATCTTTAATGGGCAAGCCATCAATATCAAAATGGACAATATTGGTGCTACGAGAAGTCAGATGTTACATCTGTATTAAAGTTAAATACGCTAAAGTGCGACTAACCTAAAACATGTTTAATTTAGGCTATATCAAACCTAAACTTTAAACTTGACTTGTGCCGATGAATAAGACTACCTCTGAATTATTTCTTTGTTAAAAATACAATGAAAAAAAATTCACGATGAACGTAAGTCTGTAAAAAAGAGTGAAAACTAAGTGAAATAATCATTTGCACATAAAAAGTGGAGATCTTAGCATAAGAATTTGCACATAAAAAGTGGAGATCTTAGCATAAGAATAACGGCCGTCATCACTCGTCACACCCAATCACCATGTGCCACTTCATTCCATCATATATCATTCTATCACACTTGCAATGGTCATCTCATTCCATAACTCACTTTTTTGTTTTTTTTTAATTAAAATAAAATAAAATACATAAGACAAATAAAGTAAAAAACCAACATTTTTAAAATGCATTAAATTAAAAAATATATATAACTAACAAGAAAAACAAATACTCATCCTTATAACCTAAAAAAAAAAAAACTACTCTTCGTGGAATCGGGCAATTGGATACCTAAACCACCAACGTGTTCCGTTAGATCAAATCATAGTCGAAAATGTGTGTCTTCGTTTCGCAACTCTAATTGAATATTCTCGCTAACTGGTACATGTGTCGGAGGGTCCATAATGTAGTATGATGATATTGCGTGACCCTCATCTTTTACGATTATATTGTGCAATATGATACACGCATACACTATGCTCCTAAATGTTTGTGGTCTAATTATATGCACCGGTCAATCAGTTATACACCATTTAGCTTTCAAAACACCAAACGTTCGCTCAACGTCTTTTCTCGCCGATTCTTCTAACTTCCTGAACACTTTTTCTTTGGGTTCAGTCGGAAACGAATACGCCTTCACAAAAACAGACCAATTCGGGTAAATACCATCAACAAGATAGAAGTCACATCTATAATTTCTCCGGTTGACCGCAAACGGACACAACGGTGTGGTTCCTTGTAACACAACATCGAATAACGGTGATTGATGTAGAACATCTATTTCGTTGTTTGAACTAGGAGCATCAAAGTACGCATGCCAAATCCGTAAATCATTTGACGCCACCGCTTTGAGCATGACCGTCGGTTTTTTGTGGTCACCTCTCAAATACTATCCTCGGAAACTAGCCGGCAACTTCTCCAAACCGTGTGCGTACAGTCGATGCTACCATGCGTCCCCAGAAAGTGCCATATAGCTTCATGTTCGGCGTACAAACGTTATATGCCGTATCTAGTCGGCTTTTGTAAACATTATTTAGTGTATAACTTAATAACAACATTGCAAAGAAATTGTAGAGACTAGAAGTCCCAGAAGACATAACTAAACATTCATCATATTTTTCAGGAATGTTACTGTTGCAAGTTGACGAACTGCGAATGTGCATTTTTATCGCCGTAAAACTCTTTTTTCCCCTAGCTTCCTGTAAAAGGACTTTTCTACCTTAGCCAAAAAGTTATTTTGAAAATTTCTTTTCTTTTATCCAAACATTATTTTGACTTATTTGTTTTTTTAAAAAACCAATAAGTCAATAAGTTGCTTTAAAAAACTTAGCGAAACATGCCCTGAATCTTACGCCCTATGTTTTGTTCCTATTATAGGATATTTGCAATATTGGTGTCTATAAGTAATATTTATAGACGTAAACTAACCCTTTTATTTTACCTCTTTTGGGTTGAACTATTATTACTTTTATAATATAATTATAATTTTCACACTTTCTTTCTCCCATAAAAAAATACAGATGTATTAGAACTCTTTTAAAGGTTATTTTGATATCAATCATATCACCAATGTGTAAATATTTTAGTTTTACAAATTTGCCCTTAAAAAATTAGTTTTCCAAATTTAATTGACAAAGGTTATTTTCCAAATCACCAATATTGATATTCTTTTAGTTTTTATGTAAAAATATTCATATTTTCGTTTTTGCTTAATTGACAAAGGTTATTTTCCAAATCACCAATATTGATTTTCTTTTAGTTTTTTTGTAAAAATATTCATATTTTTGTTTTTGCAATTGTTGTCAAAAGAAATTTCATAGATATATTAATAAGTTCTTTCATGGTCTTCACAGAGAAGAGTAGATTAATAATATTAGACAATATGTCCTATATTACATTTCACGTGACAAGGAACAGTAATTCGTTGTTATTGGTTAAAAAGCGGCAGCAAAATGTTTTTATTGGTGAAAATGGTAACAGCCAACCAGTGGATGCCATGTGACATCGACTAGGTCTTTTATTATTTTTTGTTGTTTCGTTCTAATATATATATATATAGTTGAAAGTAAAGCTTAACATTAAAATGGTGTGTAGTGGAGTGGTTGAATTATGCTAAAGCTAGAGAAGTGACCCTTGTTTGAAACTTGGGAAGTGAAAAGTTTTATCCTTTTTTTTTGCTGAAAATATTATTTTATATCCATCAACTTTACCCAGTTTCTTTTAACTCAGTTTACGCTGCTACTACTCGACTTTAATAAAGATACTCTATAGTTCCTAAAGTTTATAAAAGTTTTCTCCTTTGACGTGTTATTCTTATCTACATCTCCATGTTATTTTATAGAAATCGCATGATGAATATTATGTGCAAGTAACCCAAACAAAAGCGTAAATATATCAAATTGAGAAATATTCGGTTTAGCGCCCGCAACGCGAGCGGAGGATTCCACTAGGATAGTATATAAAACAAAATATATGAATAACATTTAACAGAAAAGAAAAGTGTGAAAACTTGTATTGAGGAAAAGACCAAAAAAAATATACCATTATACATATATATATATATAGGGGACCGCTAAAATGAGAACCACCTTGAGTTGTAAGAACCGTGAGAACTACACCATACGGGGTGAGGTGTACCAAAACTTTTTTTCATAAACGTAGATGTGTGTATTATAAACACATTTGTAAAAAAAATTAAAAAAAATTTGTCATGTATGTAGTTTTGAGCACCACAAGTTTGTGTTTACGGGTACCGTAAATTTAACCGGAAAATTTACGGTACCCGTAAACACAAACTTGTGGTGCTCAAAACTACACACACGACATTTTTTTAATATTTTTTTTTACAAATGTGTTTATAATACACGCATCTACGTTTATGAAAAAAAAAATTGGTCCACCTCGCCCTGGATCAAAAAGTTCGCACGGTTCTTACAACTTGAGGTGGTTCTCATTTTAGCGGTCACTTATATATATATATATATATATATATATATATATATATATTGTTGGCGAGTGATGATAAATAGTAACTTTATTTTTATAATAATATATAGCTTTTTATTATTTATCATTTAATATACTATGATAGTTTATTATAATATTTACTTTTAATGACACATCTTTAATTTTTTTCCTCTTTTTAAAAACATATATTTTCTTTACCAATTTTTAATAATTGTTTTTCTTCTTTTTTAGAACATATATTAATTTATCGGTTAATTTAATACTTCTTTAATAGTTTACGTTTATAACTTTTTTATAAAAACTTAAGTACGTAGTTGTACTTATTTTTTTCCCTGACATGTTGTTATAAGTTTTGTTAAAAACGAAGTTGTACTAAAAATAAAGTATTTATTTAGTATCATAAAACGGTACAATGATAAATTAAATCGTTCTAATGGTTTGGTTTTCTAAACAAAATTCTTTATTTTCAAATCATGTTTGTTTTACATTATCATTTACTCGGTTTCGCCGCAACGTGCGACTTAAAAAAAACTAGTTTTTTATTAAAACGGGTAAATGATAAAACATGAAAATTATTAATATTACTTTCCATTTGTATACAGTAAAATAAAAAGTATTTATTTCACCATTATAAGTTATGTTTTAAAAGTTTAAGCCGCACACGATATTTTTTTCTTTGAACGGCAAATTTGGATCATTGATGGACCACTGGAGTAACATCTTGCCACTAAAAGCATTTAACGCTCTGATACCATGTCAACAAACATGGATCTGTACAAAGAACTGTAAAAGACTGAAAATACCTAAATCAAACTTTATAGAAACCCCAAAGAAACAGATCTGAAAGTTTACAATCAACAACTTCAACCAACGTCTAACACTCAGACTCTCACAAGATTATCAACTTGATAATTAGACAACGAAGAACGGATTACTCACTAGATACACACACAGATTCAAGATGAATCTATGTCAATAATGAAACCCTAATCGCCTAGGAGAAGAGAGAGAAAACAAGTTGAGTGAATGAATGAATAGAACTCTGTAACTATCCTTTTATAATGCCTCTGTCAAACCCTTAGGTCCATCTGCCTTTATGTTATGAAAGGCCCATGTCTTCTAACTGTCGTACAAGCCTAGCAGTCCAGTCTTCTTTATGTCCAAGTCTAGTGCCTCAATTTATAAAACAAATTATAACCATGTTAGAAACAAATATTAGAAACAATACTAATTAAAACATAACAAACAATGGAATTGATGCTTATGTTAGGTTATATTTTTAACACAACCCCCCCCCCCCTCAATTCCATTATTTACACGGTTTAAAAAAATGTAATTCTTCACATAAAAATTTATGAACTTTTCCCAAACCACCTTTGGGAAACAAATCTGCCAATTGATTTTGTGATTTAACAACAACACATTTTATAATTCCTTAAGAAATAAGATCTTTTAAGAAATATAAATCTAACTCAAAATGTTTGGTTCGATCGTGGAAAATCGGATTCGCTGCAATAGAAATTGCAGCGGTATTATCACATATCAAGCTAATAGGAACTTGCATAAAAATGCCTAATTCGCTTAACAAATGTTTTAACCAAATAACTTCACATGTTGCTGCGTAAACCTATATTCAGCTTCAACTGAAGATCTAGACACATTAGGTTGTTTTTTACTTTTCCAAGAAACCATATTAGATTTAAGAAAAATACAAAAACCAGTAATAGATTTCCTGGTATTAAGGCATTTAACCCAATCTGAATCAGCATAAGCAACAATATTTAAAGAGTGCCCTTTACTAACAAAACACCTTGTCCACGAGTAGACTTTAAGTATCTTAACACATTAAATGCAATTTTAACATGACCTACTTTGGGACTGTGCATAGATTAACTTAAGTAATGTACAACATATGAAATATATGGCCTTGTATGGACAAGATAAATCAGTTTTCGTACTAGTTTTTGATAACCAGTTATATCATCCAAAGAACTAGAATTACTATTTAGCAAAGAATTCAAAACATGATTATGATCTATAGGAGTGGTTGAAGGTTTACACCTTATCATACCATATTCAACTAACAGGTCTATACAATCCTTTCTTTGAGACAAACAAAAACATTTATCAGCCTTAACAACTTCAATACCCAAAATATATTGTAACTCTCCTAAATCTTTAATCATGAACTTATCTTTCAAACTTTGCTTAACACGTTCAATTTCAGCCACACAATTACCAGTTATAATGATATCATCCACAAAACAAGCAGAATAACAATCACATTGTCACAACTCTTAATAAACAACGATGTATCACATTTACTTCACACTAAGTTACATTCAAGCAACACACTAACCAACTTAGCATTCCACATTCTTAGAGCATGTTTCAGACCATACAAGGACTTCCTAAGTTTACACACTTTAGTTTATCACCTGAACCATAACCCTCTGGTAAATGCATATAAACATCTTCATTTAACTAACCATATAAAAATGCATTATTAACGTCTAGTTGGAACATCTTCCAACTATTTTCATCAGCCAAAGAAACAATACACATAACAGTTACTAATTTAACATTTGGTGAAAACGTTTCTTCATAATCCACACCCTCTTTTTGGATAAACCCTTTAGCTACCAACCTTGCTTTGTACCGTTCTATTTCCCCTGTGGGCTTATATTTTATTTTAAAAATCCATTTACAACCCACCACACTTCTATTATCAGGCCTATCAACAACATCACAAGTCTTGTTTCTATGCAACACTTCTATTTCTTCATTCATTGCATGAACCCAATTAGGATCCTTTTTGGCCTGATTAAAGTGTTATGGTTTAAAACTTCTATCAAGAATAGAAGCAAACATTTATAACTAGTTGACAAGTTTGAAAAAATTACAACTTTCTCAATGCCATACTTAACTTTCCATTCTACCACAACATCATTAAACTTTTGGAAACACATAAAGTCTATCAGTTTTCCTAGAAGCAATTTGAGTAGTTTGACTGACAGACTCAACATTGTCACCTTCAGGACCAAAAGTGTTTCCATTAATAGTATAACAACTCTCCCAAAACCATTAAAATACTCCTATATGTCCTAAAATATACCACGTATACGAAACACGGACCTAATATACCTTTATATTATTAAAAATAAAAAAAAAACAAAAATATATGTCGCTCCCGGGGGCCGACTGATTTCTCTGAGCTCGTCGCGGGCCGCGACCAAGTGACACCAGGCCGAACCACATTGCGCCACGTGTCCTATACGTGTTGGGTCTAGTGGGTTGAGTCAACTAAGCTAGGGCCTACCCTAGTTCTCTCGCTGGCCGCAAGAGATATAGAAGCGGTCGTCACGGGCCGCGAGCCGCCATAATTCCATCTTATATAAGGAGGGGTCGAGCTCAGTCTTCAGTCGTTCAATTCTTTTCTTTCTAAATGCCCCTATAATAGCAATAGTTTTGCTCGATATTATACCCTTAAAAAGCGAAGCTCTGCCTCGTTAAAAGTATTATAACCCCCGATTACGTATTACTTACTCTGCCCGATTGATCTAGAGCTCCGTAACGCATGTCAAGGCTCTGCTTGACTCAGTCGTTGGAGTTCTGTCTCGGGGGTATAGCTAATGTAAATTTGGTTATCTAACTAACACGTTTGCATTGTTTAATTTTAATAGATTATAACCAGGAAGTCACCAGGAAGCAGTAATATTAACTAAAATAGCAAAGTGAGTACATCTTATTTTTGTAAACTGTTTTCACAAAACCTCAATTGTTTTAAAGTATAATTAACAACGATTGAATCTATGTATTCTACAATTACTGTCGGTATGTTGGGGTTTTGTATACATTACTTGTTACTACACTGTGAGTAGTAGCATGACCACAAGTCAGGATTGACACTACAGTGGGTGGTAATTGGGTAGATATTAACATTGTAATCGCTCTCAATATTGTAAAGATATAAAATCCTGTTTTGATTAAACTGGGATGCACTCGCCAGTATTTCTTGCTGATATAACTTTTTAAAACGCGTTTCAGGTAACAAAATGTGAAAGCCAAATAGAAGCCAGCTGGAGAGCACTGAAGGCTTGGAAAAATGGCTATAAAAGTTACCTAAACAAGAAAGAAGTTTTATTTCAATAAATTAGGGTTTATCCCTATAAACATATTATAATGGAAACTTGGGTTTTTTCCATGTATTTATTATTTATAAAAAGTGTGGTGTTTTAACTTTGATAAACTATTTCCTAACTACGGTCCTGGTGTAAATTTCCGCTGCCAAATTAATAAACACCGATACCACTAATCTGGATCTCGCGGCCGCCCGCTCCCGGGGTAGGGATCGGGGGGTTGCGACAGAGAGTGGTATCAGAGCTACAACCAATGGTTTAAGCCACAAAAGTGTTCTGCTGTCACCAAGATTTTTTCAATTATGTTAGGAAATAATCTATGTGACTATGTGCATATATGTATATTATTGTTTTGTGTTATTTGACAATTTGTTAATTTACAATATGAGTGAGCAAGGTACGTCTGACGCCTATCGTCATCTAGCTAGTTCTCCCAAGAGTGAAGGAACTTCATCACAGCCTACTTCTTCGGGGTATTCTGCTGATACAGAAGAAGGAATTTTCATATTTAAGGCGCAATCCGAGGAACCATTCCTTTCGAAAAAGAGAGGATGGTTTAGTAGGGGAGCACATGAGAGGAGAAAGCGAATAAGAAAGTTACAACAACAAAGAGCGTTAGCAAGATCCAATAGGGAAGTAAATGCCCAAACACAAGAAGTAGTTAATAGACGGTTGGCAAACTTTCATATACTAGCCACCACTGCAACAGATCTAAACCTTGATCAGATAATTGCACCACAACTATTGCCACTATTCCCAACCCAACCAATGGAGATAGAACATAACCAACGAAACCAATTTCTCATACCAGCATTTGACCCTAACGAGATACCTAGAATCCCAGCACCTAATCTTTTAGCATATAATCCATGGGAAGACGACCATAGGGAATATCAGGAACTCTATCCACAGGGAGAACCAATACCAAACCCCATAGCACAGTATACCAACCTTAATCCTTTAAATCCGTATTGGAATGCCGATCAGTATGTCCAGGAAATATTAAACAACTCGTACCCATATGGAGAACCTATACCTCAATTCCCTGACCCAGTACCTGCACCACTGTCATCCATGAGTGAGGAGAATGTGTAGGAACTCCACACATTTGGTGAGAAATTATTAGAAGAAGGAGAGATAATACGACAAATAGGAGAAAAGCTCGTGTGGAAATACGACGAGCGAGAAATGCAGTTTTGGATGAACAATCCCTAGTAATAATAAAAATATTATATATATATATATATATATATGGGACCGCTAGAATGAGAACCACCTCGAGTTGTAAGAACCGCGAGAACCACACCATCCGGGGCTTTTTACACCACAATTTTTTTTTACAACTAGATGTGTGTATTGTAAACACATTCGTAAAAAAAATGTAAAAAAAATGCCGTGTGGGTAGTTTTTTACACCACAAGTTTGGTGTAAAAAAAAAATAAATAAATAAAACACCAAACTTGTGGTGTAAAAAACTACCCACACGGCATTTTTTAAATTTTTTTTTTTTACGAATGTGTTTACAATACAAACATCTAGTTGTAAAAAAAAATTGTGGTGTAAAAAGCCCCGGATGGTGTGGTTCTCGCGGTTCTTACAACTCGAGGTGGTTCTCATTTTAGCGGTCCTCTATATATGTATATATATATATATATATATAGAGAGAGAGAGAGAGAGAGAGAAGATCATGCGAGAAGCACCTCTTATTGGGAGAACCGCGAGAACCAATGTGAACACAACAAAAAAATGCATAAAAATAGCTAAAAATCACACAATTTTTTTTTTAAATATTTTTTATAAAAAAATCGCTACTTTTCGAAGCAAAAAAATTTTTTTTTTTGGCTTCTAAAAGTAGCGATTTTAACATAAACAATATTTAAAAAAAAAATTTAGATTTTTTTAGGTTTTTTGGGGGTTTAGTTTTTAGCATTTTAGCTTGAGGGGGGGGGTTTAGGTTTTTGGGGGGGGGGTGGGGGAGGGGGGTTTAGGTTTTGGGGGGGGGGGGGGGGGGGGGGGGGTTAGGGTTTTTTTAGGTTTTTTTGGGGGTTTTAGTTTTTAGCATTTAGCTTGGGGGGGGGGGGGTGGGGGGGTTTAGGTTTTTTTTTGGGGGGGGGGGGGGAGGGTGGGGGTTAGGTTTTTTTTTTAGCTATTTTAGGTTGTGTTCACATTGGTTCTCGCGGTTCTCACAATAATGGTGGTTCTCGCATGAGCTCCTCCATATATATATATATATATATATATATATATATATATATATATATATATACATATAGGTATATATAGATATATATATATGGGACCGTATATATATATTTATATATATATATATATACATATATGTATATATATATATATATAAATGTGTGTAGTTTGAAAAAAAAAATCAACTAAAATAGATAACCTAATACCTATCGATGCATAACTAGTAGTGTGTTTATATTTCAGTTATAGATTGTAACATATATATATATATATAGGGAGGGGCTCATGCGAGAACTCCATTTATTGTGAGAACCATGAGAACAAATGTGAACACAACCTAAAATAGCTAAAAAAACCTAACCCCCACCCCCCCCCAACCTAAATGCTAAAAACTAAAACCCCCAAAAAAGCTAAAAAAAAACCCCAACACCCCCCCCCCCCCCAAAACCTAAACCCCCCCAAATTTTTTTTTTGCTTCGAAAAGTAGCGATTTTAACATAAAAAATATTAAAAAAAATCAAAAAAAAAAAATTTGTGTGATTTTTAGCTATTTTTAGGCAGTTTTGGTTGTGTTCACATTGGTTCTCGCGGTTCTCGCAATAAGAGATGGTTCTCGCATGATCTTCTCCATATATATATATATATATATATATATATATATGAAAAGAGTAAAAGTCGCAATGTTCGACGTTTTTGATCAATTTGTTTGTCTGGTTGTTTGCATTCAATCTTATGCTGTGATATTAATACCTGATAAATGTTTGTAATCCAGATGGACAATGAAGTAAATAAGGAAAACCAGAATAATGATAATAATGGAAACCAAATAGATAACAGTGCCATCCAACATATAGTAGCACAAGGAATCATAGACGCTATGCCATATATTATCAAGACTGTTAAAGAAGCAGAAAATAATAAAATCTTAAGTGGAAGTAAACGACCACCTACTGAACCCAGTCACAACGTGAATAATGGACTACTACTAAAATTACCTATTTCAAAAAGAAGAAGAACCATGTCATATGGTTGTTCTTACAAAGAATTCTAGTCTTGCAAACCAATAGAATTCTCTGGCAATGAAGGAACTATTGCAGCTCTACGCTGGATAGAAAAGACAGAGGCAGTCTTAAAAATAAGCAAATGTATAGAAGAAGATAAGATTATGTTTGCTTCTAATCTTTTTAAGAATGCATCCTTAGAATGATGGAATACTATGGAGTCTAGAGGAAGTGATAAAATTTATAATATGGAATGGACTGACTTTAAGAACATAGTTGAAAGGAAACTTTGTCCTCCTCATGAAAAAGAACAAATCCCTAATAAGTTCTTAAATCTTAAAATGACTGGAATAGACTGCAAGGGTTACACTACCATATTCTTCGAATATGCTAGAATAGTGCCAACCCTAGCCTCACCAGAACCAGTATTAATCTCCCGTTACATCTGGGGATTAATTAGCGAAATCAGACACGTAGTCAAGGTAGCTAGACCACAAACCATAGAAGAAGCCATAGAACTAACCAATACCTTGACTGATGAATTGGTACGTACGCAAGAAGAAAACCAGAGAAAGAACCTAGGCCAGAAACTTACCCAAGAATTTCGTTCTGGAAATACCTACCGTGGGAAAAGTACAGGTTCTACTTATGTACCTTACTGTAAGTACTGCAAGAAGAAGCATTCAGGAAAATGTTCAATATACTGAAACTTCTGTATAATATCTAGACACAAGAAAGAAGACTGCAGGAAGAAACCCAGCAATAAGCAATGCTTCAACTGTGGAGAAACTGGACATATCAAGCCGAACTGTTTGAAACTGGCTCTAGCAACAAACAGCGAAACTACTAAGAATCCCAGAGCATTTGTTCTGACAGCCGAAGAAGCCAAGATGATTCCGGATGTCATTGCCGGTACGTTTTTAGTTAATGATATTTTTGCTAAAGTATTATTTGATTCTCGTGAAACCAAAGTTTTATTAATACTTCGTTCTGCAAATTTCTCAATCAACCATTAACTAAACTTCCACAAGAATGTCTGGTAGAAACGGCAAATGGAGAATCTATTAAGATTTCTGAAATCTTACAGGGAGCAAGAATAGAAATTTTAAACCATAAATTTATTACTAACCTTTACCCAATGAATCTGGCTGGATTTGATATCTTATTAGGAATGGATTGGTTAGTAGCCAACCATGCCAGCATTCTATGTGATCAAAAGTTAGTGCAAGTAAGTTCACCAAAGGGTGAAAAGATCACAATTAAAGGAGATAAGCCAACTAGGTCCACAAAATTAATCTCTGTGATGAAAACAGCAAACTATGCAAGGAAAGGATCACTAGTGTATATGATTTCCATAATCATTAACACTAAAGGATAAGAATTGAAAGATATTCCCATAGTATCTAAATTCTCAGATATTTTTTCAGAAGAATTACCTGGACTATCGCCAGATAGAGAGGTTGAATTCAGAATTCACCTAATACCACGGACAGCTCCAATTGCCAAGGCACCTTACCGTTTAGCACCAGCAGAGATGCAGGAACTGAAGAAACAATTGGACGAACTTCTGGAAAAAGGTTTCATACTGCCTAGTTCATCACCATGGGGAGCACCAATCTTGTTTGTCAAGAAGAAGGACGGATCAATGCGTATGTGCATTGACTACCGAGAATTGAACAAGGTTACGATTAAGAATCGGTACCCACTACCGAGAATCGATGATCTGCTTGATCAACTTCAAGGAGCTCGATTCTTTTTTAAGATCGATTTACTCTCAGGATATCATCAATTGAAAGTACAGGAAGAGGACATTCCTAAAACTGCTTTCAGAACAAGGTATGGTCATTATGAATTTACAGTCATGCCATTTGGTTTAACCAATGCCCCAGTCGCATTTATGGACATGATGAACAGAATATGTAAACCATATCTGGATAAATTCATAATTGTCTTTATAGATGACATTCTTATTTACTCTAAGAGTAAAGAAGATCATGCAGAGCATTTGTATATACTTTTAAATTTGCTGAGAAAAGAAAAACTTTATGCTAAATTTTCAAAATGCGAATTTTGGTTAAAGGAAGTGCAATTACTTGGACATCTAGTTAATCATGAAGGAATTCATGTAGATCCCACAAAAATCGAGGCGATTACTAAGTGGAAAGTCCCTGAATCACCGACAGAGGTGAGAAGTTTTCTTGGACTAGCAGGTTATTATAGACGTTTCATTCAATATTTTTCTAGAATAGTTATTCCATTAACGAAACTGACCTGCAAATCAATTAAGTTTGAATGGGGACTAAAACTGGAAGAAGCTTTTAGGATTCTAAGCAAAAGTTAACCAACGCACCCATACTAGCGTTACCAGAAGGAACTGAAGACTTGATAGTCTATTGTGACGCTTCTAAGTTAGGATATGGATGTGTGTTAATGCAACGTCAAAAGAGTATAGCCTATACCTCTAGACAACTTAAGAATCATGAAGAGAATTATACAACCCATGATCTAGAATTAGGAACGATAATTTTTGGCCGTAAAATTTGGAGACACTATCTTTATGGTAGCAAGTTTACTATTTTCACCGATCATAAGAGTCTAAGATATGCTTTCAGGCATAAAGAGTTAAATATGAGACAGAGACGCTGGATGGAAATTCTCAGTGATTATGATTCCGATATCCAGTATCATGCAGGAAAAGCTAATGTAGAAGCTGATGCTTTAAGTCTAAAGTATCATGAAAAGTCAAGACGAGGACGTTCTCTCAAATTAAATATGCAAATAGATTTAAATGAGCAAATTAGGCAAATACAGGAATCAGTAATCAAGAATGATACTGAAAAATTAAAAGGAATGATTATGGAATTAGAACAAGGAACATATGGAATTTGCAGATTCCATAAGAAAAGAATCTGGATACCCAAACAAGGAAACCTACGCCGCTGAATTTTAGAAGAAGCCCATAAGTCTAAGTATACGGTACATCCTGGTAATGATAAAATGTATCAAGACTTAAGAAAGAATTTCTGGTGGATAGGAATCAAAAAGGATGTAGCAGTCTATGTTGCTAAGTGTCTAACCTGTTCACAAGTTAAAGCTAAACATCAGAAACTCTTAGGTTTATTGCAACAACTAGAAATGCCTATAGGGAAATGGGAATTGATAACAATGGACTTTGTTACTAAATCACCCAAGACACGAAAAGGTAATGATGCAATCTGGGTGATTGTAGATAGATTATCCAAATCTGCTCATTTCTTACCGATGAAGGAAACTTTCAGTATGGAACAATTAGCCAAGTTATATGTAAATGAAATAGTTTCATTACATGGAATTCCTTTATCTATTGTTTCTGATAGAGATAGCCGTTTTACTTCTCATTTTTGGACTAGTTTCCAGAAAGCAATGGGATCTAAGTTAAAACTAAGCACAGCTTATCATCCTTAAACAGACGGAAAAAAGCGAAAGGACAATTCAAACAATGGAAGATATGCTTAGAGCATGTGTAATTGATTTCGGTGGAAATTGGGACGATCATTTACCATTAATAGAATTTTTCTACAATAACAGCTATCATACCAGTATCAATGCTGCACCATTTGAAGCACTTTACGGACGAAACTGCCGAACTCCAGTCTGTTGGGCAGAAATTGGAGAAAAACAACTGTCTGGACCAAAGATAGTACAAGAAACAACGGACAAGATTATTCAAGTCAAGGAAAAACTAAAAGCAGCACGAGATCTGTAACGCCCTGCTTCTTTGTACTTTCCATAATTAGAAAGTCTTACTTGTATTTCTATTTTTGGAAGTCTTGTGTTCCTGTAATCGTTCTTTCTTTGTAACCATTGTAAAATCGGAGACTTGGATCATAAATAAAACTCGTATTTTGTTAAATTCATGCTATACATACTTTATACATGCTCATACATTCAATTTCGTGAAACAATTGATGCTTATTCGTAATTCTTGGAAACTATGTGCTAAACTTGCAAATACGTGAAACTTATGCATAAAATGTGTTTTGATCATAAATGATACATAAATACGACCTTCATACGCTTAATTATACTTGGTTTATGTTCCTCATACTTAATTTACCTTTATACTATGCTTCTATAGCGAAAATAGTCCCTAAAACACCCTAAAACCATCAAATATAAACTTTAGGGGGCTAAAACGTCAAAATTCAAACTTGTTTCTAGAACCTTGACCCGTTGCGTCACGCGACGGGAGAGCATGTTTGTTGTGGCGCAACACCACATCATCAATCCAGCAGATTTGTATTTCCAGCTCATGGGTTGGTCAATTTTGTGTTTCTTTGGTGTGTTTTCTTCATTAATTAACCAACTAAACCACACCTAATCACCCTCTATAAAACCCCACTCAATCCCACACTTGAATCACTTTACAAACTCACTAATCCACTCTCTAATCACTCAAAATCTGGTGCAAAAACAGTAGCTAAAGTCAGAAACATTTCAAGTTGCAAAAGTGAGTTTAGCCTCACTTATCTTCCATCTTTTTAATCTTTTCTTGCTTCTTAGCACTTGGAACAACCCTAGAGATGTTTCCATAGGTTTTCCCTAGAAAACCAAGAATGGAACATCATCATAAAAGGGTTATAAGTGCAAGAAACTTTCTGTTTTATATATTTGTTAAACTTAACCAAACTTGAGTTTTCTCGTCTCAAACCTGTCCTTGTGCTTATAACCACTTCTATGGTTAGTTAAGCTTAAAAACAAGGTTGAGACATTCAAAATCAGAGGTTAAACCTCATATACATTCTGTTTTGTTTAGGGTTTTTGACCCACAAGTGATGTTCAAGCTTCAAGCTTGATGAAGGTGTGATTGTGGACTAACTTGGGTTGTCCAACATAAAATCCCCACATTACTTGATGATTTCTCATAGTGTAGTTGTTTATATTCTTGTATTATTCATAGTTCATGACCCTCCTTGTATGTTTTTACATCAAGTGTAGTGGTGAACCATAAGAGGTACCTAAATGGAAGACTATTCTTCCTACCTCCTACATGATTTCCATGATACTAGAGGTGCCTAAATGAAGATTCAATCTTCTACCTCATGCTTGACTATTGAACATAACAATACATATAATACTTATATGTATATACTATCCAATATTCGAACCCTTGATGGTGAACTTGTGTTCATTCGTCAAAATATTAGAATAACATCATCTAAGGCATAAGACTTGTTACGATTCTAATGAGTATATTACTCATGAAAACATTAACCCTTGAGGTTTCATAGTGTCAAAAACAAGTACTTGTGCTAAAGGATGATTACTTTCATATATGTATGTTCTTGTGTTTTAACTTCCTAAATCCTTAATCTACCGTTAATCTCCGTTACTCATACACTTTGTTTCTTCGCGTAGAAGGACTTGGTGTTACTATCTCCAACAACAACTCACTCGCGGATTCACAAGTAGAAGACTTGCAAAACCGTGAGTATACTCGCAACCCCCTTTTTATGTTTACCACTTTTGGGGTGTTACATGTTAAACTATTAAAACCACACCTAACATATTCTTTATGCAATGCATGAAAACAATCCTTATACATGAATATTATGTTGTTATACTTGATGCTTATACGTGGACCATACTTATGTGATATACTATAGTCATTTGCTTTATACGAGCCT
The DNA here is from genome assembly GCA_030545235.1 of Helianthus tuberosus. Lineage (NCBI taxonomy): Eukaryota > Viridiplantae > Streptophyta > Magnoliopsida > Asterales > Asteraceae > Helianthus > Helianthus tuberosus. Next base: position 67,516,399 of record CM060440.1, read on the forward strand.
CCTTTTGACATGTATAGCGCTATAGGAGTAACGCACCGCCCGTAGACTAGTGGTCATGTTGAATTATATCATTTTGCGTAAACAGGGGGTTGACTAGAAATATTGCATGCCATGTTATGTTGATCTTGTATAAACTAAGTTGCCATGTGGATTCGTTTTTAAACTTTTAAACTTATACTTATACTTATTCTTAAACTTGTATACTCGCCTTTGCTTTTGCATTGAATTGTATTTTAAACATGTTACAGGTTGATGATTGATGATGCTATGAAACGGACTAGCAATGATGCCTAGATACTCACTTAGACGTTTAGGTTTAAAGTGGTGTACAATTTTTTTAGGTTATGATTGAACAATGTTATTATTTGAGTTTCCTTGTATCGTTTTGACAATTTGATTATGAAATGAAATTGGTTGAATTAAATATTGTCGCAAATAGTGTTATGAAGTCTCTTGCAATCTTGAACAAGTCCCACTCCGATGATTCCGCCATAGGTTGGGGTGTGACAGATTGGTATCAGAGCTATAACTATAGGGAATTTGGTAGAATTGCCATGATTCGACCTAGTCTATAGTAGGAACCATATTTTTGACCATTCTTGTTTCATGCTTAAAATGACATGCTTCCTTCTTTGCTCCTTCTCTTCTTTTGGTCTTAATACTTACAATATGTCTTTCCTAAGACAATTACACAATACACTTGAAAACTTGAAAACACTCTTTATATAAAAGAGATGAGTTTACCAAAATAGGAGTGAAACCCACAATTTGGTGAACGATTCTCATTCTGCTTATTCTTATTTTGCACGAAATTTCGCCATTAAGCTAGGAGTGAAATCCACATCTTAATGGTAAATTTCCAATTCAAACTCTAGTGGACCCTCGTCAAAGTGTTGAAATTATATTTTGACCCGACGAGTACTAACCACATTAGGGTATGAAATCGTCAAGTTAGGGGTGAAACCCGCACCTTGTCGATTAAGTCCCATTCCTAGATTTTCGATCTCGCCAAAGTTTCGATAGCTTCAATCGATTAGAGATGTGTAGTAACTGGAAGGGTAAGATATCGTTAATCGCTTCTCGACGAGAGTATCTTACCTATAGGCCAAAGCACGTTTCTCTAATTTGAAAGGACTTTCGATTCACTTTGGAATAGTCGACGTTTCTCTACCCGAAACAATCCTATGTTTTATGAGCCTCTCTTTTATGTGATTCAATTTATATGTGATTTTATACTTGTTACCTCGTTTGTTTCCAAACCGTTACACAATTCGCACGTCTAGCGCAATAAAAAACAATAATAATTTCTCGTGAACAAACTAAATTTATACTCTTTTTACGCATTCATACGTGTTTATACATGTTGAATACTTGTTAAATTCATACTAATTGTGTGAACCATACGTGATACATCATGCTTACATGCTTAAACTTGCAAACTTATTTTGACTTTATGATCAAGTCTCATTCTTTTCCTTCTCTTTCGATTCCTTAGATGTCGTCCAACGGTGCTTCCAAGAAAACCAAGTCAAAGAAGGGTTCGACCTCCAACGCTAAATCCAACTCCATGTCACAAAGGGATTGCATGAAATTCATGGCCAAGCAAATGGCTAAGGTCATACCCGATATTGTGAGCAAAATTCAGCCAAACACCGATTCACCGCATGGCTCTGTCGATTCGAAGGCCGAAAAACCCAAGCCGACATTCCAATTCAAGCAATTTATGGCTTGTAAACCTTTGGAGTTTACAGGAAAAGATGGCGCTACCGCCATGATGAATTGGTTTGACGCAGTTGAGCTTACATTCTTGCAAATTGGTTGTCCTGATGAACTGTGAACCTTGAACGCAACTGGAGTCTTCCGCTCGAGGGCACGCGAGTGGTGGACCACCGGACGCAACAAAAGGGGAAACGATGTTGCACATGCGTTACCTTGGGATGAGCTTAAGCAGCTCATGAAAGACCACTTTTGTCCTCCTCACGAGCTCCAAAAGTTGGAGAACGAATTTTGGAATCTAACGCAAAAGGGGAGCGGGATGTATGGTATGATTACGCGCTTCAAACAGCTTAGTGTCCTTTGCCCTGGACAAGTCGATTCCGTCCCCAAAACCATAGCCAAGTTCATTCACTGTGTTGCACCTTCCTTGACCAATCATCTTGCCTCTGCTAACCCCAAAACCATAGAGGAAGCCTATACCATAGCCACCGAACTTAACAACAATTGTGTCCCTCATGGAACCTTTGACAAGGTTGCAACAAAAAGTGCTCGCCAGGCTATAACTGATACTGCCATTGTTGAACACTCACCCTCCTAATCGTCCAAGAAAAACCAAGGCAAGAAGCAGAAGGCTTCAAGTCAAAATTGTGCGGTCCTCACTCCACCAAACCCGTAACCCTTACAAGCTTTAGCCGCCGTTGCACCCGCAAACGCCGAACCACCAAAACAAGGCTATGTTGGATCTCATCCATAATGTACTACCTGTATGTTTCATCATCCTACCAACGTACCATGCCGCAAATGCGCCAACTGTCAGAGGTATGGGCATTTTGCTAACCGATGTTGAAACTTCCCTCAGCCCCAAAACAACCAGAATCAAGCTCTTGTTGCAAACCCTGCTCCCAACCAGGTTCAACCTCGAGCTGCTCCTGTGCGAGCATGCTTCATGTGTGGCGATCTCAATCATCTCGCCAATGTTTGCTCTCAAAGGAATCAACCCCAACAGCACCAACAGCAGCCACAACAACAGCAACAGGCTCAACAACCTGCTAGAGGCCGAGCTTTTATCATCACTGCCGCTCAGGCTAAGAACGCAAACGATGTCATTACTGGTACGTTTCTTGTGAACCATGTTTATGCTTCTTGTCTGTTTGATACTGGCGCCGATAAAATTTTTGTATCACTAGAATTTGAACAATTGCTTAAGTGTAAACGCTCTAAGTTGCCAAAATCTTTCTCTGTCGAAGTCTAATGGTAAATCCGTCACTGTTGGCTCTGTTCTTTCCAATTGTTCCTTGATTCTCAACGATCATACGTTTTCAATCGACCTTATACCTATGCAAATGGGTAGCTTTAACATCATAGTAGGCATGGACTGGCTTAGGTGAGTTCTTGCTGAAGTTGTTTGTTCTGAAAAGTTTATCCGCCTCCCTCTTCCAAACGGTGATTCTCTACACGTGTATGGTGAGAAACCTTCTCAAGGTCTCAAGCTTATGTCGTGTATCCAAGCGAACAAATGCTTACGCAAGGGTACCTTCGCCTTTCTCGCCCATATTATGGAAAAGAAGGACAAAGGCCTAAGCATAAGTGACGTCCCCGTTGTACGTGATTTTCCTGACGTGTTTCCCGATGATCTTCCTAGTCCGCCTCCTGCTCGTTCTATCGACTTTCGCATTGATTTAGTGCCTGGCGCTACGCCTGTCGCTAAGTCTCCTTACCGTTTAGCACCCTCTGAGATGCAAGAGCTTCTTGATAAAGGCTTTATATGCCCTAGTACTTCTCCTTGGGGCGCTCCTGTTTTGTTTGTCAAAAATAAAGATGGGTCATTCCGTATATGTATTGACTATCGTGAGCTCAACAAGCTTACTGTCAAGAACCGATACCCTCTTCCTCGCATCGATGATATCTTCGATCAATTGAAAGGCACGACCTGCTTTTCAAAGATCGATCTTCGTTTTAGGTACCATCAACTTCGAGTCCTCGAAGAAGATATACCTAAAACCTCTTTTCGTACGCGTTATGGTCATTACGAGTTTATGGTCATGCCCTTTAGTTTGACCAATGCACCTGCTGTTTTCATGGATTTGATGAACCGCGTGTGCAAAGCATACTTGGACCGTTTCGTGATCGTATTCATCGATGATATTCTTATTTATTCCAAGACACAAGGAGAGCATGAGCGACAATTGCGTCTTATCCTTGAACTTCTTCGTACTGAACGTCTATACGCTAAATTCTCCAAGTGTGAATTTTGGTTAAAAGAGGTTCAATTCCTTGGTCATACTGTCAACGAACTTGGTATTCACATTGACCCCGCTAAAATCGAAGCTGTGAAGAACTGGATCACACCTAAGTCTCCGTCTGAAATTCGTTCGTTTCTTGGTCTTGCTGGTTATTGTCGTCGTTTTATCTCTAACTTCTCGAAGATTGCTGTTCCTTTGACTTCTTTGACTCAAAAAGAGAAACCTTTTGTTTGGGGTCCCGAACAGGAGGAATCTTTTCAAATGCTCAAGGAGATGCTTTGTAATGCTCCTATCCTCGCGCTTCCTGATGGTAACGATGACTTCGTCGTATATTGTGATGCTTCAAACCTTGGTCTTGGTTGTGTGCTTAAGCGAGAAAAGGTCATCGCTTATGCGTCAAGGCAACTCAAAATACATGAGAAAAACTATACTACTCATGACCTTGAACTGGGCGCAGTTGTTTTTGTGTTAAAGATTTGGCGACACTACCTTTATGGTACTAAGTGTGTGGTCTTCACCGACCATCGGAGCCTTCAACATATCTTCGACCAAAAGGAACTGAACATGCATCAACGTCGCTGGGTGGAACTGTTAAACGACTACGACTGCGAAATCAAATACCATCCAGGTAAAGCGAATGTAGTAGCCGACGCGCTTAGTCGTAAAACTCGTGTGAAGAGTGTCCGTTGTCTCCAACTCGTTAACGACCTTCAAAACCGCATTCGTGAACCTCAATTTGCCTCTATTAATGAAGGTAGTCTTTCTGTTGAGATACGAGGTGCTATGGAACATGATCTCGTGTTTAAATCTGATGGTATTCTATACTATCTAAATCGTATCTGGATCCCCAATCGTGAAAACCTTTGAGACTTTCTGATGAACGAGGAACATAAATCAAAATACTCTGTTCATCCTGGTGCTGATAAGATGTACCACGATATGCGTACGTCCTATTGGTGGCCTGGGATGAAGATGGATATCGCCTCCTACGTTGCAAAATATCTTACTTGTTCGAAGGTAAAAGCTGAACATCAACGTCCCTCTGGCTTACTCGAACAACCAGAGATCCCTGTCTAGAAATGGGGGAGCATTGCCATGGACTTTATCACTAAACTTCCGCGTACTTCATCTGGTCATGACAGTATTTGGGTGATCGTCGATCGATTGACCAAATCAGCTCACTTTTCCCCATTCGTGAAGATTTCAAAGTCGAGAAATTGGCTAGAATCTACACTGATGAGATCATCTGTCGTCATGGTATCCCCATTGACATCATTTCTGATCGTGATGCTCGTTTTACGTCTAGCCTTTGGAAACTTTCCAATCTGCTATGGGTACTGTTCTTAACCTTAGCACCGCTTTCCATCCTCAGTCAGACGGTCAAACCGAGTGTACTATCCAAATTTTAGAAGATATGCTTCGTTCTTACGTAATAGATTTTGGTGGCAATTGGGATTCACACTTGCCTTTGATCGAATTTGTAACACCTCGCAAAATCATGTCCAATATAATAAAGACACGTGTCATGGACTTTAAACGTGTAATGGATTGATCTGGAGGGACTAAAATTGTCAAACAATGTAAATATGTAAGCGAAAGGATCCAAAGTGTTAACATGCCATTCTTGTGCCTCTGATTAACCTCACAGGACGTTCGTATTCTTTAATGAAAAATTTTTCGGACATAGAAAGTCGATTGTGCTTAAATTAAGGATCTTACGAAACATAGGGGCTAAAAGTGTCAACATGTTAAATGTTACCTCTGAGTGACCTTTTAACGACCCCGAAAGCATTGTAATAATTGTATATTTTGCTCTCAAGAATATTGGATAGTAAATTTATGAAGTTTCGTTGAAAACAAGACTTTTCGGGTGATCTTACATCTAACCAGGAGCTAATATGTGACCCAAGACACTTGTTAGTTAACTATGGGGGTCATAAGTGCAACAAAAGAAAGTTAAATAAACTTAAAAAGGACCAGGGACTGAAATTGCAAAGTTTGCAAAATTTTTACCGGAATAGGGGGTTCTCGCGGGACGCGTAAGCCACCGCTGAAGTCTACGCAGGCCGCATAAAAGTGCCAGCTACAGAAGAATATGACAGCTGCATGTTGCAGCCTGTTCCACCGCCTTTGCAAGGGTTCTGAGCAATACCTAGGGCTTGCAACTGGTTTTTACTGCCCTAGGGACACTTGGGAGCATCTGGTAACACCTAAGACTTGTTACCTACTGATATTATAAGAAAATTTTTATACTTTAATAGTAAGTAAAATTTTTGAACTCAGATTTCCAAATTTGTCCCTTATAGCATATGTGAAATGACCAAAATGCCCCTACGGTACATAGTTTGGCCATAAATTATAAATTTCACATGTATGTGATATCTTACTGATGTAACTTATTAAAATAAATATTTTTACTGATTTTTTTAGACCAGAACCTCATATTGCTATTTAACCTCATTTATAAACTTTAAAATGACCAGAATACCCTTACAGGGCTTAATTTGGTTTTAAATTCGTTTTGGGCATAATGGAAGGTATCCTACTGATATCATTACATATTTTAAGCATATTAACTTATAGAACCTGTACATGACTCATTTGGTTACCCGTTATGCATATTCGCGTTCGGTACGGTTTATGTAGCTAGTTTGCATAAATTAACCGAAACGGGTCAAACCTTATCATTTTTACTTCAAAATCCAGAATGTGTTTAGTTTACTCATTTTATACAAGTCTTCATACTTGTCAGGTCTAAATCACATTCTAATCCGGTCTTCTCTTAATCTTGCGTTTTGAACCGTAAACCTTTCATTAAAACTAACTGGCCTAAGTTAAGACTTAAATAAGACCCGTTAGGAATCTAATAGGTTATTAAAACCTTCATTCCAGATTAGGAGCCTAGTAAAAGCAACTTGTACTTGCTGATTTGATATACGGCTGGGAATAAAATTATATTTTAGCTCAGGTACATGCTTTTAACTTATTTTCCGTTATACGAGCTTCGGATACGGTATTATAATAATACCGCTTGGTCGGGTATTGAATGTTTAATCGATTAGTGTTTAAACCATTGAAATAAACCGTTTTAATCTTCCTTGTTTGATGCAATGCCTTTGGGGGGTTAGTGACCATGTCCTGGATATCCTCGGCTCATTCATTAGAAATGGCCACGGCTTAAGCACTGGGTGTAGGCATACACCTGACAGTTGCGTAAGTATAAACGGTATCTCACTCTCTTGTGGGCCTATACTTGTGGTGTGTCTATTAATCTAATCCGGCTCTTCTAACCGGGTCCTGAATGGAAGATAAACATGTAAATTTGTGTACAAGATTATAATTAAAATAATTGTCCCAAGTTATAAAAGATTTTATGCCTTGTGCATCCAAACTAATTTTTATAATTGCTTTAAAAAAAAGTCAGTTAATTGTCTTTACCAGTGTAAACTGACGTATTTTTCAAAAAGATTAAGTGAAGGTACTACGCGTAATGGGCTGGCTACTCCGAGTATCGAATAAAGAGTCTTGCAAGCTTTTGATACTTAAATCTGTTGAACAATATTTTTTTTTGTTTTAGATCCGCCTGTGGATCCACTTACAATCCGTTGGGTAATATTTAACTATAGTTTCAACTCGGTTTGTAATATTATTATTTTAGACTTCCATTGTGCATTTAAATTGTGATTATTGACCATTATGATATCAACTACGTCACGGTACTCCCCATCGGGCCCACCGGTAATACGTGGAAATATCGGGGTGTGACAGGTTGATATCAGAGCCAACATTGAGTGAATTAAACACTAGTCTTTTGTGTTTAATCTCAATGACACAGTTTTCACATTCCTCGACTTCCAAGTCTAGGCTAATGACTTAGGACTAATCCTAATCTTATTGTTTTCTTTTGTTGGCTTCTTTTGTTTGTTTTGGCATGAACAAAGACAATGCCGCCACGTTTCAGAGGTAGAGGTGGAAGAGGAAAGGCACCAATAACTGCATGGAATGATCATGAATCCGGGCCATCCCACCGGCGAACACCTTCAGCGACCTTTAGCTCTAGTCCCCAGGAGGATTGGAGAACTTATTTAGAGCCAGCGAGACGCTCTGTCTCGCTCAGTACCTCACCATCTTATCATGATTCATTCGGGCTTCATCAGAACAACGAGTCCGACCATTCTCACCATTCCTTCATACCGTTGCAGCGGTCGAGTTCACACCGTGCTTTCCAGGACCCAACCCCATACTTCCAGAGCTGGTTTAACCCGGTGAACCAGATAGAAGAACCAGAGGGGCAAAACCCTTTGGGACCAACTGATCATTATCCTGAGATGCAGGATATGGAGATGGATGAGGATCCAGATCCCGAGTTACCACCAAGTGGGACGCCGACGCTTCCCATCGAGATGTCCAGCGGATCATCATTTCATGGTTCGCCTTACAGGGGCCCAGACAGTTTTGCTGAAAGATGGGCCACATACCATTGGGAGTTCACTCCCCCTTTCAACCCACTTCCACAACAGCAACAGGATCTCTCTGAGGATTCACGTTTCCAGGCGGTTACGCCACCGCCACAGTCGCCGCTAGAGCAGCAACTGCCTCCAGAACCATCGAGGCGAAGAAGATCAGGTGCACGGATGTCCATGCGAGGGGGTTTCCACTTCAGCAGCCCCCAACACTCCAGTGGCAGCCACTACCCGCCACTGTATGAAGACCCGCAAATGGGTGGGCCTTCAAACCCAGCTTCAGAAGTCGACTCTGCTCCAGTCGCACCACCACCACCGCCCATGGGTTATGATAACCCAATCCCTTCCTACGCCGGTGCAGCGGCGTATAACCCATTTGAGCATCAGGCATATTCCGGTTACAATTACTACAATGCCCCTGCCGTTGACCCGTACCTCGAAGCGGCAAACTACAATGCTCTCCACCTTGAAGGACCCTTCGCAGCTTCGTACCCAGCTGGGTACCAAGCATATGGGTATCAATACGCACCACCTCCTCAACCTCCGCAGCAGCAGCCGCCGCAGACACCACTGATTCAACCACCGCAACAACAGGAAATCCTTCAACGGTTGCACGAGGTGGAGCAACAGGTGCAGGAGGAGCGTAGGAGCCGCCGGGGTCTGCTTAAGGGTTTGGTAAACCTGATAAAGGGGAAGAAGAAGAGGGATTATTGAAATTCCTTATTTATTTATTTGATTTGTAATTTTTATTTTCAATTAAGCCCCTATGTGGACATTTTATTTATGTACTTAGTCCCTGCGTGGACTTATCTGTTATTTCTGTCCCTGCGTGGACAACGTTATTTCTTTAAGAGTCCCATTTAGGGCAATTATGTACTTTTCTCAATTATTGGGATGTTTTAATTTAAATTTCATTTATCATTATATGTATGAATATATAATAAATCAAAATATCATTCCATTTTATAAATGATCTGCCAATAATATTAAAAGAAAATCTTGAAGGTATAACCTAGCCCATATGTCATTTTAGACATGGCCCTGATGGTAAAGCCTTTTTAAGATTCAAATCCTTGTTAACATCTGAAAACATGTTAGCACTCCTGGCAAATGTGATTCGATAAAATCACACTAGTCATCCTTGTATTGGATTTTTTCCAATTTCTTATTCCTTAATTTAAACATCCATTAGTGATGAAATGCCTATGGGCCATACTCATTGTCTTATAAGACAAAAGACAGTTGTAGTCTATGACTCCCTGTCAGAAAAGGCGATGAACTATGTTCAAACCTTAATGCCTCGATCTTATTAGATCATGGCTTATAATTTAAAAATGTCCTTGTGACTAGGCCTTTTGTGCCACTAATAATATCCTTAATGTTTTATAACTGGGATAAATCATAATGAAAAATTTAAAATAAATATGACTAACAAAATAACCAATATGGTTTGTATTTACCATGGTTAATGAATTGTCAAAATGAAAATTCCATAATAAGACTTCTGAATAAATTATCGTCATCATTTTTATGTAGCAATCAAGCTACATGGCTGAATCAGAAGAGGTTGACAGTCACCCCAGGGAGAGAAAGGATACCATCAGAGTTAATGTAGCTGGTGCAGACCTACAAGCTTTAATAGATAATGCTGTTACTCGAGCCCTTGACAGACAGTTCAAGGAATCAAGTGGTACTCGCGCTAAGACTCAATCTGTGGCTCATAGTAAGCCCCCTTTCTAAAACGCATGAGTCAAAGAAGGACGATGCTCATCACTCATCGAATCAGAGAAGTGTTCCATCCAAATAAACTGTGTTTAATCAGGAGCCACGTGTTAAGGATTGCTCTTACAAATATTTCGTCTCTTGTAAGCCAAGAGACTTCATAGGAGAGAAAGGAGCCATTGGCTGTATGACATGGCTAGATGGGATGGATACCGTAGTCGACATTAGTGGTGGTGCGGAATAGGATATTGTGAAGTTTGTCTCACAATCATTCAAAGGTGAAGCTTTGACTTGGTGGAGGTCATTAGTTCAAGCCACAGGGAAGATCCCACTTTATAACATGTCTTGGGATCAGTTTGTTGTGTTGATTAAGGATAACTTATGTCCTTAGCATGAGGTGGAAAGAATTGAAGCCGACTTCTTGAATCTGGTCATGAAGAACTTGGATTGTCAGGCATACCTTACCAGTTTCAACACCATGTCCCGATTGGTTCCTTATTTGGTCACATCGGAACCAAAGCGCATATCACGTTTTATTGGAGGTTTAGCTCCAGAAATCAAGGGAAATGTGAAGGCATCCAGACCTACCACTTTTAGGTCAGTGGTTGATCTGTCTTTATCTCTTACACTCGATGCGATCAGGCAAAGGTCGCTTAAGACTTCTGATGAAGGGAAGAGGAAACGTGAGGATGAGAACTCACGCCGCTCCGACAAGAAACAGAAAGGTAACTCGGATCATAAGAAGGGTTCCGGATTTAAAAAGGACAACCAACAGTCGGGTGAGAAACCCAAATGCAAGACCTGCCAAAAGCACCATTTTGGGAAATGCAGGTTCGAAACAAAATCTCAATCGCATTCAAAGCCTATCGGATGTGGGATCTTCAAGTCCAAAGAGCATAAGACTTTGGATTGCAAAAAGATGAAGGATGCAACCTGTTACGGTTGCAACGAAAAGGGGCACATTAAGACCAATTTCCCCAAATTTGCAAAGAAGCCTGAAGAGGCTAAAAAGACCAATGCTCGGGTCTTTCAAATGAATGCTCAGGAGGCCATTCAGAACGACAATGTGATAACAGGTACCTTTCTTATCAATGATGTTTATGCTAGAGTATTGTTTGATTCTGGTGCAGACAAGTCTTTTGTAGACAATAAATTTTGTAAGTTATTAAATCTGCCTGTTAAAACTCTAAGCATAAAATACGAAGTAGAACTAGCTTATGGAACCGTAGAAACTGCTTCAACAATATTAGATGGATGTTTCATATCCATTAGGAATCACTCCTTTCCACTGTCGTTACTTCCGTTGAAATTAGCAGGATTCGATATAGCAATAGGCATGGATTGGTTATCTTCTAACCAAGCTCAAATTGTATGTGATAAGAAGGAAGTGGTTATCAAGACTCCTTATGGTGAGCCTTTGACAATTCAAGGAGATACGCAGTACGGATTGCCTAAGCAAGTGTCTATGCTTAAAGCATCAAGGTGTTTGAAGAAGGGTTGTGTCATTTATATGGCACAGGTAACCGTTAATGCACCAAAGCCCAAGATCGAAGACATCCCCGTTATTTCTGAATATCCAGACGTCTTCCCTGAAGAATTACCTGGTTTACCTCCAGATAGGCAAGTGGAATTCAGAATCGATATCATTCCTGGAGCAGCACCAATTGCAAGAGCACCTTACCGGTTGGCACCAACTGAGATGAAAGAGTTAAGGAATCAGTTGGATGATTTGTTAGAGAAGGGATTTATTCGACCTAGCTCGTCCCCTTGGGGAGCACCGATTCTGTTTGTGAAAATGAAGGATGGCTCGATGCGTCTGTGCATCGATTATCGCGAATTAAACAAGGTTACAATCAAGAACGGATATCCACAACCCAGGATCGATGATCTATTCGATCAGCTTCAAGGAGCAAGTTACTTTTCAAAGATCAATTTAAGATCGGGTTATCACAAGTTGAAGGTCAGAGACGAAGACGTGCACAAGACCGCATTCAGAACTCAATATGGACACTACGAGTTCTTGGTGATGCCTTTCGGGCTCACAAATGCACCTGCAGCATTCATGGATCTCATGAATTGCGTTTGCAAGCCGTATTTAGACAAATTTGTCATTGTCTTCATTGATGACATTTTTATTGACTCGAAGAGTCAAGCCGATCATGAAAAACATCTTCGGTGTATCCTTAAACTTCTTCAGCAAGAGAAGCTCTATGCCAAGTTTTCGAAATGTGAGTTTTGGCTTCGTGAAGTCCAATTTCTTGGACACGTGGTAAGTGAGCGTGGTATCCAGGTGGATCCCGCTAAGATTGAAGCGATTATGAATTGGCAAGCGCCCAAAATACCTACTGAAATTCGCAGCTTCTTGGGTCTAGCAGGATACTATAGTCGTTTCATTGAGAACTTTTAAAGGATTGCTGCACCTTTAACATCGCTAACTCGCAAGAATGTCAAGTATGATATTCTTAAGCAGAAATTAAGCAATGCTCCTGTGTTGACATTGCCAGAAGGAATTGAAGAATTTGTGGTTTATTGCAACGCATCTCACACAGGTATGGGATGTGTGCTTATGCAAAAGGGCAAAGTTATTGCCTATGCTTCCCGCCAATTAAAAATGCACGAGAAGAATTACACCACCCATGATTTGGAATTGGGTGCCGTTGTATTTGCACTGAAGCTATGGAGGCATTATCTTTATGGGACTAAGTGCGTGATCTATTCTAATCATAAGAGCCTTCAGCATCTGTTTAATCAGAGGGATCTTAACATGAGACAACGCAGATGGATTGAAACATTAAACGATTATGATTGTGAAATAAGGTATCATCCTGGCAAAGCAAATGTAGTCACTGATGCTTTGAGCAGAAAGGAAAGGGTTAAGCCTTTTAGAATCAATGCCAAAAGCATTGAACTAAAGAACAACTTGAATGAAAGGTTGTTAGCCGCTCAAAAGGAAGCTGTATTAGAAGCTAACTATCCGAATGAGAAGTTAGGAGTAACTGCCGATCAATTGTCATATGGCAAGGATGGAATCCTAAGATTGAATGGTAAAATATGGGTTCCAATTTATGGAGGACTTCGAGATGTGATCCTTCAAGAAGCTCATAGCTCCAAATATTCAGTTCATCCTGGCAGTGATAAGATGTACCAGGATTTAAAGGCAAATTATTGGTGGATAGGTTTGAAGAAGTCTATAGCCACTTATGTGGCTAAATGTCTAACGTGCGCGCAAGTTAAAGCAGAGCATCAAAACCCGTCAGGTTTGCTACAACAGCCTGAACTTCCCACTTGGAAATGGGAAATGGTAACCATGGATTTTATCACTAAGTTACCAAAGATAAAGCACGTAAATGATACTATTTGGGTTATAGTCGATAGATTGACCAAGTCAGCCCACTTCTTGCCTATTAAAGAAACGCACAGCTCCGATAAGCTAGCTCAGTTATACGTGGATGAGATTGTATCTCTCCACGGAGTGCCAGTGTCTATTATCTCTGATAGGGATACAAGGTACACGTCTCATTTTTGGAAAAGCTTTCAGCAATCTTTAGGCACTCGTCTAAACTTCAGCACTGCTTATCATCCTCAGACAGATGGGCAAAGCGAACGTATGATTCAAACACTCGAGGATATGCTCAGAGCTTGTGTTATTGATTTAGGAGGAAGTTGGGATGACCATCTTCCTTTAATAGAATTTTCGAACAATAATAGTTATCATTCGAGCATTCAAGCAGCACCTTTTGAAGCTTTGTACAGAAGGAAGTGCAGAACGCCAGTTTGTTGGGCGGAAGTTGGAGAAACCCAACTGTCAAGACCTGATATAGTCCTCGAGACGACGGACAAAATTGTTCAGATCCATGATCGTCTCAAAGCTTCCAGGGATAGGCAGAAAAGATACGCGGATAAAAGGCGTAAACCTCTAAAATTCGAGGTAGGTGACAAAGTGCTACTCAAGGTATTACCATGGAAAGGAGTGATGCGTTTTGGAAAAAAGGGCAACCTAAGCCCAAGATACATAGAACCATTCGAAATCATCGAATGTGTCGGATCGGTGGCCTACAAGCTAAATCTGCCAGAGGAGCTCAGTGGAATTCATAATGTGTTCCACATCTGCAACTTAAAGAAATGTCTAGCCGATGAGTCGCTAGCAATGTCGCATAAGGACGTACAGATTTATGAAAGTTTGAAATTCGTTGAAAAACCTTTGTCGATCAAGGATCGACAGATCAAGAAGCTTCGAAGAAAACATGTACCGATTGTGAAGGTAAAATGGGATGCCCGTAGAGGCCCATAATACACGTGGGAGGTTAAATCCACAATGAAACAGAAATACCCTTATTTATTTCAGTAAATCTCGAGGTCGAGATTTCTTTTAAGGGGGTGAGGATGTAACACCCCGCAAAATCATGTCCAATATAATAAAGACACGTGTCATGGACTTTAAACGTGTAATGGATTGTCTGGAGGGACTAGAATTGTCAAACAATGTAAATATGTAAGCGAAAGGATCCAAAGTGTCAACATGCCATTCTTGTGCCTCTGATTGACCTCACACGAAGTTCGTATTCTTTAATGAAAAAAATTTCGAACATAGAAAGTCGTTTGTGCTTAAATTAAGGATCTTACGAAACATAGGGGTTAAAAGTGTCAACATGTTAAATGTTACCTCTGAGTGACCTTTTAACGACCCCGAAAGCATTGTAATAATTGTATATTTTGCTCTCAAGAATATTGGATAGTAGTTTTATGAAGTTTCGTTGAAAACAAGACTTTTCACTTGATCTTACATCTAACCAGGAGCTTAACGGAGTTAATATGTGACCCAAGACACTTGTTAGTTAACTATGGGGGTCATAAGTGCAATAAAAGAAAGTTAAATAAACTTAAAAAGGACCAGGGACTGAAATTACAAAGTTTGCAAACTTTTACCGGAATAGGGGGTTCTCGCGGGGCGCGTAAGCCACCGCTGAAGTCTACGCGAGCCGCGTAAAAGTGCCAGCGACAGAAGAATAGGACAGTTGCATGTTGCAGCCTGTTCCACCGCCTTTGCATGGGTTCTGAGCAATACCTGGGGCTTGCAACTAGTTTTTACTGCCCTAGGGACACTTGGGAGCATCTGGTAACAACATAGGGACAAATGCAATGATCATAGGGCATGCATTTTCCTATATAAGAGCTTGGACTTTCACTTGTTCTTGCACACATTTGAGTTTTGCTCTCAAACACATTTCTCTAGAGCCTCCTGGACTTCTAAGAAGTTTTCTCTAGTTCAAACTTCGTGCTAAGGACTCTTGTAAGTGTACTTAGCCTCTGTAATTAAGATTTCATTAGTGTAATGACCGAAAGTCAAAGTTAGCGTAATTAAGCTTTGACTTAGTGATTAATCACTAACGGTCCAGCCATTATTCGAATTGAAAGTGGCTATGAGTTGGTAATTATGTAGGTAATAAACCCTTAAAAGGGCACCTACTGAATATCGCTTTTACTTGGTCAATTGTCGGGTAAAACTATTTAATAAAAAGTCAAACGAGTCAATTTTTATAAATTAATTCATAACTGATAATGTAGAAGTTATGGAACATGTTTTAACACTCAAATAACTCGGTAAATGATATAAGAACACATTTAGCCATGTTCAACCCGACAATTCTGAGTTTAGGCTCGGTTCGTAACCGAAAGTCGCAAAAGTCACTTTTGTTTTGACTTTCAGTTCTGACCCGATTTAGCTTAGTTTAGATATGCCTTAGGGTTCCTTTAGGACCATATTACATGTTAGTATAACCCTCTAAGATTATACTATATGGTTCCTTTGAAATCTGAATCATTTGCATGTTTCCGTTAAATGCTTAAAAGTTGACCATTATGCCCTTTTGATATAAAAACGAGATTTTTGAAAATGTGAGAGGACAAAAACCTTTATTACTGATTTATAAGCATGTCTTGAAAATTTGACATCAGTTCATGGTGTAAAATAGAAGTTATGCGCAATATCGTAAAATAAAAGCTTTTTGTTAATTAACTGGCATTTTTAGTATAAATCATATTTAAACCCAAATTTTGACACCAAACTTTCTACCCATTGATATAATATAATATTTAGGAATTTTTGGAAATTTTTGTCAAATTTTATACTGATTATATTATTGAGTTTTAGTATAAATTCGGTATTGACGAAATTGCCCTTTTCTTTGATAAAATGAGTTTTACATAACATTTTGATACCAAACCTTTTCCTACTGATTTCATATGTTAAATAAAATATTTTAAGCTTTAGAGACTGATCAAAATCTCATATTTCCTTAAACAACCCGAAAATCGTCAAATACCGACTTTTACGCTTTTTAAACGCATAGTATGGGTTAAAACTATATTTGACACCTAAGAATTGTTACCTACTGATATTATAAGCATCGTTTTATACTTTAACATTAAGTAAAATTTTTGAACTCATATTTCCAAATTTGACCCTTATAGCATATGTGAAATGACCAAAATGCCCCTGCGGTGCATAGTTTGGTCATAAATGATAAATTTCACATGTATGTGATATCTTACTGATGTAACTTATTAAAATAAATATTTTTACTGATTATTTTAGACCAGAACCTCAGATTGATATTTAACCTCTTTTATAAACTTTAAAATGACCAGAATACCCTTACGGGGCTTAATTCGGTTTTAAATTCGTTTTGGGCATAATGGAAAGTATCCTACTGATATCATAACATATTTTAAGCATATTAACTTATGGAACCCGTACATGACTCATTTGGTTACCCGTTATGCATATTCGCGTTCGGTACGGTTTATGTAGCTAGTTTGCATAAATTAACCAAAACGGATCAAACCTTATCATTTTTACTTCAAAATCCAGAATGTGTTTAGTTTACCCATTTTATACAAGTCTTCATACTTTTCGGGTCTAAATCACATTCTAATCCTGTCTTCGCTTAATCTTGCGTTTTGAACCGTAAACCTTTCATTAAAACTAACCGGTCTAAGTTAAGACTTAAATAAGACCCGTTAGGAATCTAATAGGTTATTAAAACCTTCGTTCCAGATTAGGAGCCCAGTAAAAGCTACTTGTACTTGCTGATTTGATATACAGCTGGGAATAAAATTATATTTTAGCTCAGGTAAATACTTTTAACTTATTTTCCGTTATACGGGCTTGGGATACGGTATTATAATAATACCGCTTGGTCGGGTATTGAATGTTTAATAGATTAGTGTTTAAACCATTGAAATAAACCGTTTTAATCTGTCTTGTTTGATGCAATGCCTTTGGGGGGTTAATGACCATGTCCTGGATATCCTCGGCTCATTCATTAGAAATGGCCACAGCTTAAGCACGGGGTGTAGGCATACACCTGACAGTTGCGTATGTATAAACGGTATCTCACTCTCTTGTGGGCCTATACTTGTGGTGTGTCTATTAATCTAATCCGGCTCTTCTAACCGGGTCCTGAATGGACGACAAACATGTAAATCTGTATACAAGATTATAATTAAAATAATTGTCCCAAGTTATAAAAGATTTTATGCCTTGTGCATCCAAACTAATTTTTATAATTGTTTTCAAAAAGACTCAGTTAATTGTGTTTACCAGTGTAATCTGACTTATTTTTCAAAAAGATTAAGTGCAGGTACTACGCCTAATGGGCTGGCTACTCCGAGTATCCAATAAAGAGTCTTGCAAGCTTTTGATACTTAATTCTGTTGAACAATATTTCTTTTTGTTTTAGATCCGTCTGTGGATCCCCTTACAATCCGTTGTGTAATATTTAACCATACTTTAAACTCGGTTTGTAATATTATTATTTTAGACTTCCGCTGTGCATTTAAATTGTGATTATTGACCATGATGATATCAACTACGTCACGATACTCCCCACCGGGGCCACCGGTAATGCGTGGAAATATCGGGGTGTGACAGAATTCTCGTACAACAACAGTTATCATGCGAGTATTCAAGTGGCACCTTTCGAAGCATTGTATGGTCCCAAGTGTCGTTCGCCTATTTGTTGGCACGAGGTTGGTGAATCTCAATTCACTGGTCCCGAGCTTATACAAGAAGCACCGGACAAGATTTTATAGGTTCGAGACAATTTATTGAAAGCGAGGAGCCGACAAAAGAGTTACGCTGAAAAGCGTCGCAAACCCTTGGAATTCGAGACAGGTGACTTGGTACTTCTCAAAGTATCCCCTTAGAAGGGTGTGGTTCGATTTGGTAAGAAAGGGAAACTCTCACCTCGCTACGTTGGTCCTTTCAAGATACTCGAAAGGATTGGCAAGGTTGCGTATAGACTGGACCTACCTGAAGAACTCCACAATGTACATCCTGGTTTCCACGTGTCAAACTTAAAGAAGTGTCTAGCTGACGAAGGGCTTCAAGTTCCACTCGAGGACCTCCAAGTCAATGAGACTTTGCATTTTGTGGAAAAACCCGTCGAAATCATGGATCAAGGAGTCAAGTTATTGAGGTGCAGTAAAATTCCTATCGTCAAGGTTCGATGGGAAGGTAAACGTGGCGCTGAATTCACTTGGGAACTCAAGAGTCACATGAAGACGAAGTATCCTCTTCTTTTCGCTACATCTTCCTAAATTTCAGGACGAAATTCCCTAAAGGAGGGGAGACTGTAACGCCCTGCTTCTTTGTACTTTCCATAATTAGAAAGTCTTACTTGTATTTCTATTTTTGGAAGTCTTGTGTTCCTGTAATCGTTCTTTCTTTGTAACCGTTGTAAAATCGGAGACTTGGATCATAAATAAAACTCGTATTTTGTTAAATTCATGCAATACATACTTTATACATGCTGATACATTCAATTTCGTGAAACAATTGATGCTTATTCGTAATTCTTGGAAACTATGTGCTAAACTTGCAAATACGTGAAACTTATGCATAAAATGTGTTTTGATCGTAAATGATACATAAATACGACCTTCATACGCTTAATTATACTTGGTTTATGTTCCTCATACTTAATTTACCTTTATACTATGCTTCTATAGCGAAAATAGTCCCTAAAACACCCTAAAACCATCAAATATAAACTTCAGGGGGCTAAAACGTCAAAATTCAAACTTGTTTCTGGAACCTTGACCCGTTGCGTCACGCGACGGGAGAGCATGTTTGTTGTGGCGCAACACCACATCATCAATCCAGCCGATTTGTATTTCCAGCTCATGGGTTGGTCAATTTTGTGTTTCTTTGGTGTGTTTTCTTCATTAATTAACCAACTAAACCTCACCTAATCACCCTCTATAAAACCCCACTCAATCCCACACTTGAATCACTTTACAAACTCACTAATCCACTCTCTAATCACTCAAAATCTGGTGCAAAAACAGTAGCTAAAGTCAGAAACATTTCAATTTGCAAAAGTGAGTTTAGCCTCACTTATCTTCCATCTTTTTCATCTTTTCTTGCTTCTTAGAACTTGGAACAACCCTAGAGATGTTTCCATAGGTTTTATCTGGAAAACCAGGAATGGAACATCATCATAAAAGGGTTATAAGTGCAAGAAACTTTCTGTTTTATACAAACACTTTGTTAAACTTAACCAAACTTGAGTTTTCTCATCTCAAACCTATGTCCTTATGCTTATAACCACTTCTATGGTTAGTTAAGCTTAAAAAAAGGTTAAGACATTCAAAATCAGAGGTTAAACCTCATATACATTTTGTTTTGTTTATGGTTTTTGACCCACAAGTGATGTTCAAGCTTCAAGCTTGATGAAGGTGTGATTGTGGACTAACTTGGGTTGTCCAACATAAAATCCCCACATTACTTGATGATTTCTCATAGTGTAGTTGTTTATATTCTTGTATTATTCATAGTTCATGACCCTCCTTGTATGTTTTTACATCAAGTGTAGTGGTGAACCATAAGAGGTACCTAAATGGAAGACTATTCTTCCTACCTCCTACATGATTTCCATGATACTAGAGGTTCCTAAATGAAGATTTAATCTTCTTCCTCATGCTTGACTATTGGACATAACAATACATATAATACTTATATGTATATACTATCCAATATTCGAACCCTTGATGGTGAACTTGTGTTCATTTGTCAAAATATTAGAATAACATCATCTAAGGCATAAGACTTGTTACGATTCTAATGAGTATATTACTTATGAAAACATTAACCCTTGAGGTTTCATAGTGTCAAAAACAAGTACTTGTGCTAAAGGATGATTACTTTCGTATACGTATGTTCTTGTGTTTTAACTTCCTAAATCCTTAATCTACCGTTGATCTCCGTTACTCATACACTTTGTTTCTTCGCGTAGAAGGACTTGGTGTACCTATCTCCAACAACAACTCACTAGAGGATTCACAAGTATAATACTTGCAAAACCGTGAGTATACTCGCAACCCCCTTTTTATGTTTACCACTTTTGGGGTGTAACATGTTAAACTATTAAAACCACACCTAACATATTCTTTATGCAATGCACGAAAACAGTCCTTACACATGAATACTATGTTGTTATACTTGATGATTATACGTGGACCATACTTATGTGATATACTATAGTTATTAGCTTTATATGAGCCTCCATTTGACATGTATAGCGCTATAGGAGTAACGCACCGCCCGTAGACTAGTGGTCATGTTGAATTATATCATTTTTGTGTAAACAGAGGGTTGACTGGAAATATTGCATGCCATGTTATGTTGATTTTGTATAAACTAAGTTGCCATGTGGATTCGTTTTTAAACTTTTAAACTTATACTTATACTTGTTCTTAAACTTGTATACTCGCCTTTGCTTTTGCATTGAATTGTATTTTAAACATGTTACAGGTTGATGATTGATGATGCTATGAAACGGACTAGCAATGATGCCTAGATACTCACTTAGACGTTTAGGTTTAAAGTGGTGTATCAATTTTGTTAGGTTATGTTTGAACAATGTTATTATTTGAGTTTCCTTGTATCGTTTTAACAATTTGATTATGAAATGAAATTGGTTGAATTAAATATTGTCGCAAATAGTGTTATGAAGTCTCTTGCAATCTTGAACAAGTCCCACTCCGATGATTCCGCCATTGGTTGGGGTGTGACAAGATCGTCAAAAGAGTTATGCTGATAACAGGCGAAAACCGTTGGAATTTCAAGTAGGAGATAAAGTATTATTAAAAGTTTCTCCATGGAAAAAGTAGTCAGATTTGTCAAGAGGGGAAAGCTAAGCCCCAGGTATGTTGGACATTTTGAGATTATTAAAAGAATAAGACCAGTAGCTTACCAGCTACAACTGCCAGAGGAAATGGCAGGAATACATGATGTATTTCATGTATGTAATCTTAAGAAATGTTTAACAGATGAATCATCAATGGTACCTCTAAAGGACATAGAGATAAATGAGACACTTAAGTTTGTAGAGAAACCACTGCAAATTGAAGATAGAAAGATCAAGAATCTCAAACACAAGAGACCAGTTCTAGTCAAAGTAAAATGGGATTCCAAGAGGGGACCAGAGTACAATTGGGAGCTCAAGTCGGAGATGCAAAGGAAATATCCACACCTATTCCAGTAGACCTCGAGGACAAGATCTAAAACAAGGTGGGGAGGATATAACAACTCTCCCAAAACCATTAAAATACTCCTATACGTCCTAAAATATACCCCGTATACGAAAAACGGACCTAATACACCTTTATTATAACAACACTCCTAAATAATTTTCGACACCCCTAAAATATTTAAAGTGTCCCTATATGTCTCAAATTTCTCCACGTATGCGAAAACCGAGCCCATAATACCATATATAATTAAAAACAAATTAAAAATCAAAATTTTAATGGTTGTGGCGGGCCGCGAAGGACTACCCTTCGGCCTACGCGGGGCGCGACAGGCCTGCTGCGAGGCCTCACCCGGAGCCGTCACGTGGCACAATCGTGGCGAGCCTAGTGTGTTGACCCGGATCAGCTAGGGCCTACACACCCTAGGTCACGGGCCGCGTAAGCCCCCGCTTCATCTTACGCGGGGCGCGAGGGACCTGAAATCAGGCCCTATAAATGGAGGGCATCGGCCTTCAGTCGAATTCGCTCATTTTCTTTCTTTCTCTCGAATTTCTATATAATCAAAGTGCTTTTCGGGCATAATACCCCCCTAAATAACGAAGTTCTGCCTCGTTCTAAGTATCATAACCCCGGTTACGTATTAGATACGCTGCCCGATTGATCCGGTGTTCCGTAACGGCTGTCGTGGTTCTGCCCGACGTAGTCGTTGGAATGTCGTCTCGGGGAGGGTATTACTAATGTAAATATTGGGTTATTATACTAACGTGTGTTGCATTTGTGTAATTTATAGATAATCACCAGCAATGTGAGTAATCTCCTTTTTGCAAATTGTTTTTACAAAACCTCACTTAATTAATGATATATTAAACTGTAATTAAGTATTTGAATTCTACAATTACCGTCGGTATGTTGGGGTTTTGTATACAAAATTTTTTTACTACATTGTGAGTAGTAACATGACCACAAGTCGGGTTGACAGTACCGTGGGTGGTAATTAAAGTAGATGGAAACAAATACAATTGCGCGACCGCCCTCAATGTTGTAGACTGATAAAACCTGTTTGATTAAACTGGGATTCACTCACCAGTATTTCCCACTAACAAAATGCTTTTAAACGCATTTCAGGTAACAAATTGTGAAAGCCAAGTAGAAGCCAGTTGGACAGCACTGAAGCCTTGGAAAAGTAGCTATAAAGTTACATAAAATAAAGAGATGTTTTATTTAAATAAAATAGGGTTTATCCCTATGAAAATGTGTGTACTTGAAACTTGGGAATTTCCCCATGTGTTTAATATATTAAAAGCGTGGTATTTTACTATGATAAAAATATTTCCTAACTACGGTCCTGATGAAATTTCCGCTGCCAAAATGATAAAAACCTGGATACCACCGAAGCTGGCCGCGGCCGCCCGTTCCCGGGTTGTTAGGAGACGGGGGTTGCGACAGAAGGTGGTATCAGAGCTAAGCCACTGATTCAGCCACAGAAGTGTTCTGCTGACACCAAGATATTATTTAAAATGTTAGGAAATTATCTAAAGAAATACGTGCATATCTGTATTTTATTGTTGTGTGTTATTTGACTATTTGTTAGTTTACAATAAGAGTGATCAAGGACCCTCCGACGCCTATCGTCAGTTTTCCAGCTCACCTAGGAGCGAAGGCACCTCTTCACAGCCTGCCCTCTCAGGGTATTCAGCTGACAATGAAGATCGGATATTCGTGTTTAAGGCTCAGTCTGAAGAGTCATTCCCTCCTAAAAAGAGAGGATGGTTCCGTAGGGGAGCGCATAAACGTGGGAAGAGAATGAAAAAGTTACAACAACGGCGATTTTTAGCAGCCACTAAGAGAGAAATAGATGCTCACACCCAAGATATGCTTAATAGGAGTTTAGCAAACTTCCATATTCTAGCAACCACAGCTGCCGACCCAAACCTGGAGCAACTCATAGCACCCCAACCATTACCCTTGTTTCCCACACAACCAATGGAGATTGAAGTCAATCCAGAAAACCAAATCCCAGCACCAGCCTTTGACCCACCTGAGATACCTAGAGTACCCGCACCCAATCCCTTAGACCCAGACTACGACCCGTGGTTTGACGATCATAGGGATTATCAGCAACGCTACCCAATATCAGAAGAACCCATGCCAAACCTAGCTGCTTACCCAGGTCTGGACCCTCTAGATCCCTATTATGATAACGATGAATACATTAGGGAAATCCTAGAGAATCCATACCCTCAGAAAGAACCCATGCCACAGTACCCAGATCCAGTACAAGCACCTGCACCCCCAATGTGTGCAGAGAATGTGCAAGAACTCCGAACCTTTGGTGAGGAGATTCTAGAAAGTAGCGAGAGGATGAGGAAGTTTGGAGAACGACTCGTCTGGAAGTATGACGAGCGTAATATGGAGTTCTGAGTGAACCCATATCAGTGATGGTGGTAGTAATAATAAAAATAAAATAATAAAAAAATATATAATATGTGTGTATGTTTGAAAAAAAAAATCTAGATAGTAGTTATGGATGCATAATAGTATTATAATTTTAAATTCCAGTATCAGTTTGTATTAGATGCATACTATATAAAAAAGAGTAAGTAACAATGTTCGAAGATTTTGATCAATATGTGTGTCGTGTGATTGATTAAATATTAACTTGTGATATTAATATGTGGAAAATGTTTAAAATTCAGATGGACAACGAAGTGAACCAGGAAAACCAGAATAATGAAAACCAGAATAACAACGATAACCCGAACAATGATAATAATGGAAACCAAGTGGATAACAGTGCCATTCAACACATAGTGGCACAAGGGATTATAGACGCAATGCCATATATTATCAAAACAGTTAGGGAAGCAGATAATAAAAGTAACAATGGCAGTAAGCGACCAACTGAACCTGAACACAGCGTAAACAATGGACCCATACTTCAAGTGCCCATTCCCAAAAAAAGAAGAACCATGTCTTATGGTTGTTCTTATAAAGAATTCTGGTCTTGTAAACCAATGGAATTCTCGGGCAATGAAGTAGCCGTTGCAGCTCTACGCTGGATAGAAAAGACTGAGGCAGTCTTAAAAATAAGCAAGTGTGCAGAAGAGGATAAGATAATGTTTGCTTCCAATCTGTTTAAGAATTCAGCACTAGAATGGTGGAACACTATCCTCCAGTCTAGGGGAAGTGACAGGGTTTACAATATGGAATGGGAGGAATTTAAAAATATGGTAGAAAGAAAATTCTGCCCTCCTAATGAAAAGGAACAGATGGCAAATAAGTTCCTAAACCTTAGGATGATTGGAGTGGATAGATGGCAAATAGTGCCCACCCTTGCATCACCTGAACCAGTATTAATCTCCCATTATATCTGGGGATTAATCAGTGAAATTAGGCATGTAGTTAAGGCAGCTAGACCTCAAACTATAGAAGAAGCTATAGAACTAGCAAACACCTAGACTGATGAATTAGTACGTACACGAGAAGAAGATCAAAGGAGAAACCTAGCTCAAAGTCTTACCCAAGAATTTCGTTATGGAAATTCCAACCGTGGGAAAAATGTAGGTTCTACCTCTACACCTTACTGCAAGGCTTGCAAGAAAAAAAAACATTCAGGAAAATGCTCCACTTACTGCAATTTCTGCAAGATACCAGGACACAGGGAAGAAGATTGTAGGAAGAAACCTAATAATGGAATGTGCTTCAACTGTGGGGAAAAAGGTCACATCAAGCCGAACTGTCCAAAACTAGCTCCAGCCACGAACAACAAGAATACTAAAAATGCTAGAGCATTTGTTCTGACCGCAGAAGAAGCAAAGATGATCCCGGACGTGATCGTCGGTACGTTTTTAGTTAATGATGTTTTGGTTAAAGTATTATTTGACTCTGGTGCAAACAATAGTTTTATTAATACTTCATTTTTCAAACTTCTCAATCGACCTTTAACTAAACTCCCCCAAGACTGTCTAGTGGAGACAGTAAATGGAGATACCATTAAGATTTCTGAAATCTTGCAGGGAGCAAGAATAGAATTTTTAAATCAAAAATTTATTGCAAACCTTTACCCAATGAATCTGGCAGGATTTGATGTTGTATTAGGAATGGATTGGTTAATAGCCAATAAAGTCAGTATTCTATGTGATCAAAAGTCAATTCAAGTAAATTCACCGAAAGGTGAAAAGATCACAACTAAAGGAGATAAGTCGTCTAGATCCACAAAATTCATCTCTGTGATGAAAACAGCCAGTTATATAAGAAAAGGATCTTTAGTGTATTTGATTTCCATAATCACTAACACTGAAGGAAAAGAATTAAAAGATATCCCTGTAGTATCTCAATTTCCAGATGTGTTTCAAGAAGAATTGACAGGACTACCTCCAGACAGGGAAGTTCAATTCAGAATCCACCTACTACCAGGAACAGCACCAATTGCCAAAGCACCTTACCGTTTGGCACCCACAGAAATGCAGGAACTGAAGAAATAGTTAGACGAATTGTTGGAGAAAGGATTTATACAACCAAGTTCATCAGCTTGGGGAGCACCGATCTTATTTGTCAAAAAGAAAGACGGGTCAATGCGTATGTGCATTGATTACCGTGAATTGAACAAAGTTACGATTAAAAATCGGTACCCATTACCGAGAATCGATGATCTGTTCGACCAATTGAAAGGAGCTCGATTTTTCTCTAAAATCGATTTACGGTCAGGATATCATCATTTGAAGGTACAGGAAGATGACATTCCTAAGACCGCTTTCAAAACAAGGTATGGCCATTATGAATTTACTGTCATGCCATTTGGTTTAACCAATGCCCCAGCCACATTTATGGACATGATGAACCGAATATGTAAACCATATTTGGATAAATTCATAATTGTCTTTATAGATGATATTCTCATTTACTCTAAGAGCAAAGAAGAACATGCAGCGCATTTGCACGCACTTCTAAGTTTATTGAGGAAAGAAAAGCTTTATGCAAAATTTTCGAAATGTGAATTTTGGTTAGAACAGGTACAGTTTCTTGGACACTTAGTTAATCATGAAGGAATTCATGTGGATCCTACAAAGATCGAGGCAATTACTAAATGGAAAACCCCTGAGTCACCAACCGAGGTTAGAAGTTTCTTAGGATTGGCCGGTTATTATAGAAGATTTATTCAAGATTTTTCTAGAATAGCCATTCCCTTAACTAAGTTAACCTGTAAATCCGTTAAGTTTGAATGGGGACCAAAACAAGAAGAAGCCTTTAGAATTCTTAAGCAAAGACTAACCAACGCACCCTTACTAGCATTACCAGAAGGAACTAAAGACTTTATAGTCTATTGTGACGCTTCTAAGTTAGGCTATGGATGTGTGTTAATGCAACGTCAAAAGGTTATAGCCTATGCATCTAGACAACTTAAGAATCATGAAGAAAATTATTCAACCCATGATCTAGAATTTGGAGTTATAATTTTTTCCCTTAAGAGTTGGAGACATTACCTTTACGGTAGTAAGTTTACCATTTTCACCAACCATAAGAGTTTAAGGTATGTTTTCGGGCAAAGGGAGTTGAATATGAGACAAAGACGCTGGATGGAGATATTTAGTGATTATGATTGCAATATCTAGTACCATGCAGGAAAGGCAAACGTAGTAGCTGATGCTTTAAGTCGAAAGTATCACGAAAAACCAAAAAGAGTACGTTCACTTAAACTAAATCTGCAAGTAGATTTAAATAAACAAATTAGAAAGGCATAAGAATCAGTAATCAAGGAAGATACTGAAAAATTGAAAGGAATGATTAAGGAACTAGAACAAGGAACAGATGGAATTTGGAGATTCCATAAGAAAAGAATGTGGATACCTAAATTAGGAAACCTACGCCACCGTATATTAGAATAAGCTCATAAGTCTAAGTATATGATGCATCCTGGAAGTGATAAGATGTATCAGGACTTAAGAAAGAATTTTTGGTGGATAGGAATGAAAAAGAATATAGCTGCATATGTTGCAAAGTGTCTAACATGTTCACAAGTTAAAGCTGAACATCAGAGATTGTTGCAATAGTTAGAAATGCCAGTTTGGAAATGGGAATTAATAACAATGGATTTTGTTAGTAAATTACCCAAAACAAGAAAAGGTAATGATACAATCTGGGTAATTGTAGACAGGCTAACCAAGTCAGCTCATTTCCTATCTATGAAGGAAACTTTCAGTATGGAACAATTAGCTAAACTGTATGTAAATGAAATAGTTTCATTACATGGAATTCCTTTATCAATTGTTTCTGATAGGGATAGCCGTTTTACCTCTCATTTTTGGACAAGTTTCCAAAAAGCAATGGGAACCAAGTTGAATCTAAGCACCGCTTATCATCCTCAAACGGACGAACAAAGTGAAAGGACAATTTAGATAATGGAAGACATGCTTAGAGCTTGTGTAATTGATTTCGAAGGTAATTGGGACGATCACTTACCATTGATAGAATTTTCTTATAATAAGCACCATTTGAAGCACTTTATGGACGAAAGTGTCGAACACCAGTCTGTTGGGCAGAAATTGGAGAAAAGAAACTATCCGGACCTGAGATAGTACAAGAAACAACCGGCAAAAAAGTTATGCTGACAATAGGCGAAAACCATTGGAATTTCAAGTATGAGACAAAGTGTTATTGAAAATCTCTCCTTGGAAATGAGTGGTAAGATTCATCAAAAGGGGAAAGCTAAGCCCCAGGTATGTTGGACCTTTTGAAATTATTGGAAGAATAGGACCTGTAGCCTATCAGCTACAACTGCCAGAGGAAATGGCAGGAATACATGATGTATTTCATGTATCTAATCTCAAGAAATGCTTAGCGGATGAATCACTAGTAGTACCTCTTAAGGATATAGAGGTAAATGAACAATTAAAATTTATAGAAAGACCTCTACAGATTGAAGACAGGAAAGTTAAGAATCTCAAACACAAGAGACTAGTTCTGGTCAAAGTAAAATGGGACTCCAAAAGAGGACCATAATACACTTGGGAGCTTGAATTAGAAATGCAAAGGAAATATCCACACTTGTTCCAGTAGATCTCGATGACGAGCTCTAAAAAATGGTGGGGAGGATATAACAACCCTCCAAAATAATTTTCGACACCCCTAAAATATTTAAAGTGTCCCTATATGTCCTAAATTTTACCACGTTTGCGAAAACCGAGCCCAGAATACCATATATAATTAAAAACAAAATAAAAATCAAAATTTTAATGGCTGTGGCGGGCCGCGAAGGACTACCCTTCGGCCTACGCGGGGCGTGACAGCCCTGCTGCGAGACCTCACCCAGAGCCACCATGTGGCACAATCGTGGCGAGCCTAGTGTGCTGACCCGGATCAGCTAGGGCCTACACACCCTAGGTCGCGGGCCGCGTAAGCCCCCGCTTCATCTTACGCGGGGCGCGAGGGACCTGAAATCAGGCCCTATAAATGGAGGGCATCGGCTTTCAGTCGAATTCACTTATTTTCTTTCTTTCTCTCGAATTTCTATATAATCAAAGTGCTTTTCGGGCATAATACCCCCTAATTAACGAAGTTTTGTTCCGTTGTAAGTATCATAACCCCGGTTAAGTATTAGATACGCTGCCCAATTGATCCAGGGTTCCGTAACGGATGTCGTCGTTCTACCCGACGTAGTCGTTGGAATGCCGTCTCGGGGAGGGTATTACTAATGTAAATATTGGGTTATTATACTAACGCGTGTGCATTTGTGTAATTTATAGATAATCACCAGGAAATCCTTAAGAAAAACCCTAAGACAGCAATGTGAGTAATCTCCTTTTTGCAAATTGTTTTTACAAAACTCACTTAATTAATGATATGTTAAACAGTAATTGAGTATTTGTATTCTACAATTATCGTTGGTATGTTGGGGTTTTGTATACAAAATTTGTTACTACATTGTGAGTAGTAACATGACCACAAGTCGGGTTGACAGTACCGTGGGTGGTAATTAAAGTAGATGGAAACAAATATAATTGCGTGACCGCCCTCAATGTTGTAGACTGATAAAACCTGTTTGATTAAACTGGGATTCACTCACCAGTATTTCCCATTGACAATATGTTTTTAAACGCGTTTCAGGTAACAAATTGTGAAAGCAAAGTAGAAGCCAGCTAGACAGCACTGAAGGCTAGGAAAAGTGGCTATAAAGTTACCTAAAATAAAGAGATGTTTTATTTAAATAAAATAGGGGTTATCCCTATGAAAATGTGTGTACTTAAAACTTGGGAACTTCCCCATGTGTTTAATATATTAAACGCGTGGTATTTTACTCTGATAAAAATATTTCCTAACTACGGTCCTGATGAAATTTCCGCTGCCAAAATGATAAAAACTTGGATACCACCGAAACTGGCCGCGGCCGCCCGTTCCCGGGTTGTTAGGAGACGGGGGTTGCGACATTTATATTATTTAAAATCAAATAAAAACAAAAATATATGTCGCTCACGGGGCGCGACAGATTTCTCTGAGCTCGTCGCGGGCCGCGACCAAGTGACACCAGGCCGGACCACATTGCGCCACGTGTCCTGTACGTGTTGGGTCTAGTGGGTTGAGTCGACTAAGCTAGGGCCTACCCTAGTTCTCTCGCGGGCCGCGAGAGATATAGAAGCGGCCGTCGTAATTCCAGCCTATATCAGAAGGGGTCGAGCTCAGTCTTTAGTCGTTCAATTCTTTTCTTTCTAAATGCCCCTATAATAGCAATAGTGTTGCTTAATATTATACCCCTAAAAAGCGAAGCTCTGCCTCGTTGTAAGTATTATAACCCCCGGTTACGTATTAGTAACTCTGCCCGATTGATCTAGAGCTCCGTAGCGCATGTCAAGGCTCTGCCTGACTCAGTCGTTGGAGTTCTGTCTTGGGGGTATAGCTATTGTAAATTGGGTTATCTTACTAACACATGTGCATTGTTTAATTTTAATAGATTATAACCAGGAAGTCACCAGAAAGCAGTAATATTACCTAAAATAGCAAAGTGAGTACATCTTATTTTTGTAAACTGTTTTCACAAAGCCTCAATTGTTTTAAAGTATAATTAACAGTGAGTGGGTCTATGTATTCTACAATTACTGTCGGTATGTTGGGGTTTTGTATACATTACTTGTTACTACACTGTGAGTAGTAGCATGACCACAAGTTAGGATTGACAATATCATGGGTGGTAATTGGGTAGATATAAACATTATAATCGCTCTCAATATTGTAAAGATATAAAATGTTGTTTTGGTTAAACTGGGATGCACTCGCCAGTATTTATTGCTAATAAAACTTTTTAAAATACGTTTCAGGTAACAAAATATGAAAGCCAAATAGAAGTCAGCTGGAGAGCACTGAAGGCTTGGAAAAGTTTCTATAAAAGTTACATAAACAAGAAAGAAGTTTTATTTCAATAAATTAGGGTTTATCCCTATAAACATATTATAATGGAAACTTGGGTTTTTCCCATGTATTTATTATTTATAAAATGTGTGGTGTTTTAACTCTGATAAACTATTTCCTAACTACGGTCCTGATGTAAATTTACGCTGCGAAATTAATAAACACCGATACCTCTAATCTGGATCTCGCGGCCGCCCGCTCCCGGGGTAGGGGTCGGGGGTTGAGACAAACAGTAGTCACAGGCTCTGCCCCATCAGGTGTTCTTTGTTTGTCATTGAATTGCTGAGACTCAGACAATTCAACAGTTTCAGTTTGAACACCTAAATGCTAAGACCTTTGTGTTCTTGTTTCATTCTCACCTGTACCCTTTCCTTCATCATCGGGATCCTCCATTGTAAATTAAAGAACAATTAAAAGGGAAAAAACTTTCATAAAAAAATTTACATCTCTTG
The DNA here is from genome assembly GCA_030545235.1 of Helianthus tuberosus. Classification (NCBI taxonomy): domain Eukaryota; kingdom Viridiplantae; phylum Streptophyta; class Magnoliopsida; order Asterales; family Asteraceae; genus Helianthus; species Helianthus tuberosus. The sequence continues at coordinate 67,547,929 of CM060440.1, forward strand.
AGAAGATTATAGCTCTGCTGTTAAGACTGTATTTTCATACAAATTAAAAAAAAAAATTGTAATGCTTTTATCTTATTAGTATCAAACACTTCTAGAACATTTTTTTCTTTAAAAGTGAAAAAACTTTCATAAAACTTCACATCTCTTGATAAGATTATAGCTCTACTGTCGAGACTGTACAACTTATAACCTTTCTTTATAAAAGAGTAGCCAATGAAAACACATTTTTCAACCCTACTGTTTAGTTTTTTAGGTTCATTCAGAACAGTACAAAAACACAGACAACTAAACACTTTCAGGGGATCAAGAAAGGGTTTAAAGCCAAAAACTAATTCATAAGGTGTTTTCCCACTAAGCACGGAAGATAGAGTCCTATTTATCAATAAGAAGCAGTTAGCACACAGTTTGCCCAAAACCTAACAGGCACATTACTTTGAAAAATTAAAGCCCTGTCAACATTTAACAAATGTTTATGCTTCATTTCAACAATACCAGATTGTTGAGAGGTATAGGCGCAAGAAGTTTGATGAATTATTCATTTGGATTTGCAAAAAGATGACATCTGATTGTTAACAAATTCTAACCCATTATCACTTCTGAAACATTTTACCCTTTTAGTAAACTGAGTTTCCAACAATGTTAACAAAATCTTTAACATTTTCAAAAACTTCATTTTTATGTTTCACTAGACAAATCCAAACAGCTCTAGAATAATCATCAACTAATGTTAAAAAATATTTGAACCCTTCCCTACTAGAGACCCTATAAGTGCCCCATACATCCATATGAACTAATTCCTCCAAACATGAACTCTTATGATCACTTAATGAAAAGGGTTCTCTATGTTGTTTAGCCTTGTGACACACATCACAAGGTCTATGCTCAGCATTAGTTTTCATTTTAAAATAACGGTTAACATGTTTTATCACATTATCAGAAGGGTGTCCTAGTCTGGCATGCCACAGATTATACAAATCTACATTATTACAACACACCTTACTTGTCACAACAGAATTGCCACACACATATAAACATACTTGACTACCAGTCACCAGGACTTTCTTGGATAACAAGTCTTGTATGTAACATTTATGTTCATCAAAACCAATAAACAACTTATTATCTTTTGCAAGTTTATGTACATATATCAAGTTAACATAGTATCTAGGAACAATAAACACATCATGTAACACAACCCCATTAGCAAGTTTTAGATTCCCAATTTTAGTTACCAAGGCACTAGTGCCATTAGGATGTTTAACTTGTATATTCAAATTAGTTACATCAACAAAATTAGACAAATCTTTTTCACTATTGACCATGTGTTGATTTGCTCCTGAATCAATTAACCAACATGTACCTTCTTTATTGCCTATATTATTAGCAAAGAATACACTAGTTTTAAGAACACATTAAAACAAAACACATTACCTGCAACATTACTTTGAGGAGTGTCACTTGTTCTATCACCTAATAAACTCAACAACTTATTTAGTTGATCAACAGTTAATGAGGTTATACGAACACTAGTATCATCAGTACTACAGCTTTGATTTACACTTGCCTTCTTGCCTTGATTGCCTCTTGGTTTCATCCAAGAGGGATACCCAATGATTTCAAACACTTATCAATAGTATGTCCAGTTTTATTACAATTTGAGCACTTTAAACCTTGATTAGAACTTTTGTTAAACCCTTTACTCGAATCAAACTGATTTGACTTAGACACAAACCATACAACTTGATTCTTTTTAACACATGCACTACTATAGTTTCTGTGAGATTCCTCTCTAGAAACTATAGAGAATGCTTCTTTTACAGTAGGCAATGTTTCTTTTGTTAAAAGATTGGTTCTAACACTCTGATACTCACTATCTAAACCCATTTAAAATTGCATTAACTTGATCATTTGATTAAATGTATTGAAATCCTTTGCATCATTACAAGAGCAAGTAGGCAATTGAAGAATCTGATCTAATTGCTTCCACGTCACATTCAACTTGTGATAATACTCAGAGACACGTGTACCATTTTGGGTAAACGAATTAATCTTTTGATATAGATTGAATACAACTGAACCATCTACTTTATCATATGTCTCTTTTAATTCAAGCCATACATCAGAAGCTAATTTAGAAAACACTTGACCCATATATAACTCATCACTGATAGAATTCAAGATCCATGTTAACACTACTGAGTTACATCTGTCCCACTGTCTAGCAAGTATGTCATTTGTAGTAGATTTTAAACAAGGTTTGTCTGTAAACCCTGACTTATTTTTTACTTGCAAAGCCAACATCATAGCATTAGACCAAAGAGTAAAATTTTCTGTTCCTTTTAGTTTAACTGAAACTATAGTGAGAGTGCTAGAGTCAAACGGATGCAAATAAAGGGGATCACTAGCATCCAATTAACTAACTAAGGTCTCTTCTGGAGGATCAGAAGGACCAGGACCACCACCAGTAGTAACAACAGGACCATCTACCATGACTATTTATTTACAACTGAACACGTCATAATCAAAACACAGAAGCACAGTAAACAACCGTCAATCACAGAGTAGCAAGTGACTGAACAACCAAGACAGAGGAATAGATCAGTGGTTCATCACTCTAAAGGTGCCACAGCAATTCATATCACGGTTTTCATCTACTACTCATCAAATGTAAACAAGAATGAACAGAAAACAAACAAATACTCAAACAAGACAACAAATCAAGTAACAATGCAACAACTAGCACCAAAGGACTCGACCACACCGGTCTGACTAATCCGGCAACAACAATGCCTAGACTCAACAACAAGTATGAAATGCAATGAAAAATATGATCAAGAATGGAATGAACTCACCCAGGGGTACGTATAACTCCAGGCGAACTGTTCTTGAAACCTTCACTTAGAATTTCAAGACTCAGTCAGAATACAACCGTCCACTCCAACCAACTGATCTTGAAACCTTCACTTAGGGTTTCAAGAATCAATCAGAAAATAGTCGTCCAATCTAAGAAAAACAAACCCTAGAGCACGGGTATATCACCAGAGACCGTACAATCCCTAAAACCAACAACCAAGTAATATCAGCAAACAACACGAGTCCTAAGAACACCAATCAAATAAGATATGTAATCAGCAGATACACTTACTACCAAGACTAACAGATCTCGTCAAGAACCCTCAGATCTGAACGGATTTGCACACAATACACAGCGGAATGACAAAAGAAAACCCTAGATCAAATCGATAACCCCAAGAGCATTTAACGCTCTGATACCATGTCAATAAAAACATGGATCTGTACAAAGAACTGTAAAAGACTGTAAATACCCAAACCAAACTTTATAGAAACCCTAATGAAATAAATCTGACAGTTTACAATCAACAACTTCAACCAACGTCTAACACTCAGACTCTCACAAGATTATCAACTTGATAATCAGACAGCAAAGAACGGATTACTCACTAGACACACACAAAGATTCAAGATGAATCTTTGTCAACAATGAAACCCTAATCGCCCGAGAGAAGAGAGAGAAAACATGTTGAGTGAATGAATAGAACTCAGTAACTATCCTTTTATAATGCCTCTCTCAAACCCTAAGGTCCATCTGCCTTTATGTAATGCAAGGCCCATGTCTTCTAACTGTCGTACAAGCCCAGCAGTCTAATCCTCTTTATGTCTAAGCCCAGTGCCTCAATTTATAAAACAAATTAAAACCGTATTAGAAACAATACTAATTAAAACGTAACAAAAAATGGAATTGATGCTTATCTTATGTTATATTTTTAACAAAAACTTACAAAAACGAGTACCACAAAACAAAGTGTCACATCCACCGCATCACGCGGGCACCCTGCTACTGTATGTGTGTGTGTATATGATCACATAAAAAAGTTATTTAACTACAAACCCATAATGCATAAACCATATTTATCAGCAAACTTTGAAAGGTCTAAGATTGTGGACTTCCATAAGTAACATTTCTTTTGCTTCTAGACTTTTAAAAGCATTGAACATATGCGTAGAACCTACAACGTTGGTGCGCTTGCTTCATAAAGTATTATTTAAAGCAATATTGTTTAATCCATTCTAAGCAAAACATGTCACATAATTAATAGTGGTGGCATTCGTCAAATTTAAAATCAAGTGATCGGGGACATGTGGTAAGTGCCCCATATATGTCCAAAACATGAAGGAAAAGAAAGAAAGAGAACTCCTAAGAATGAACGACTTTTGGGATTAGACAACTCTTAATGGGTTGGTGTTGCCCTTTGGCTTAGTGCCTCTTTGGGTCACCTTAACGTGTTTAAAAAAGTAGAACAAAAAAGAAAATCCAATTTGTGGTAGAGTAAGTGCATATAGTTTTCGAGGTCAAGTGACCCTGTACATTTTTTTATATATCCGCTATATAATCAAAACTTGAATGACTGTAGTTTTGATATTGATCGAGTTTACTTCGTTTGCTATAGCATGTGCCACTATTGTAACGAACCGATACCGAACTAATTACTGTCACATCACGAGAGAGAATGCGGAAAAATTGATGCTCGCCGCAAAGCGCGGCTTACCTTCATTACTAGAAAATACACTCCTCTTGACACGCGAACAATGACACGCACATATTTTATGACATTCAAAAGTGTATGTCAAGAAAAAAATGTCATGGTTTACAAAATTTAATAAATCTATGACATTCTTTTTTGTGTGTCATGTTTTTAGCTGTCAAGAAAAAAAAATGTCATGGTTTTACAAAATTCAATATATTTTGACACACTTTTTGTGTGTCATCCTTTTAGCGTCATAAAAAAAAGATCTATCTTGACACGCGAATAATGACACACATTTATTTTATGACATTTAAATACGTGTCAAGAAAAAAATGTCATGGTTGCACAAAATTTAATAAATTTATGACACTGTTTTTGTGTCATCTTTTTAGCGTTATAAAAAACCATTATATAAACATAAGCATTTATTTCCTAATAGCAATTATTTTTTATGTAATATGGACATCGTGGTTAATTTCCAATAGCAAATCATAGGAAAAATTTGAAAGAGTAAACTGCCATTTTGGTCCCTGTGGTTTGGGCATTTTTGCCATTTTAGTTCAAATCTCAAACTTTTTAAATCTGGGTCCCTGTGGTTTCATCTTTATTGCCATTTTAGTCCAAAATTCAAAATCCCCCTTTTTTGACTGTTCCAAAAAGTTTGAGATTTGGATTAAAATGGCAATAAAAGTAAAACCACAGGGACCAAAATGGCAGTTTACTCTTAATTTTGGACTAAAATGGCAATAAATGTGAAACCACAAGGACCCAGATTTAAAAAGTTTGAGTTTTGGACTAAAATGGCAAAAGTGCATAAACCACAGGGACCAAAATGGCAGTTTACTCAATTTGAAAACTGTTAAAGAGGAAAAATTGTATGGACTTATAAAAAATGATACATATCTAATATATTAATTAAAAAATTATATTAACAATGTCTGGTTTAGGCTCATGAGCTGGGTTGAGCTTGGGCTAGCTTACTTAACTAGCTTGTTTTTAGGTTCAAGCTCGTTACAGTTAGGCATGTCATAGTGTTTTTGGGATGGCTATGCCATTTGGTGTTGGTTTTGGAAGGTATACAAAAAAAGTCCATTTAGTGGTACACATTTTTAATAACATTTTGTTTTTTTGCCATTAAATTAGGTTTTAGTGGCACTTTGTGTATGCCATGTTTAATTAAAAGGCATTTTTAGTGGCATTTATCTTTAATGTCATTAATTAATTTAGATTTTTAATGGCACTTTTCAGTAGGCTTTTAATGACATTTTAAATTTTCAAGTACTTTATTTTAAAATTTTCCCTCTTCTTCTCATTGAAATTAAGGGTGTGAATTTCCGATATGACTAAAAAATATGACACAAATCTAACTCGAAATTCATGAGTTTGGTTTAGTTTAAATGAGTCCAGGCCAGTTTTAGGTTTAACCCGCCAACCTGTTTAGCTAAACGAGTTGGGTTCAAGTCAACATGTCTAACCGTTTATATTATATTATATTTTTTTGTCGGGTATTTTATACATAATTATAACTTACAAAGAAATTGACAAAAGGTAATATAATATTTTTATACATTTGTATTTTTGATGTAAAACTTTAATTCTAAAATATTATTATATGCACAAAATTTGGGTCAAACAAGTCATTTTAGATTTAACTAGAGATGGCAATCTTGTTTAAGTGAGTTAGTTTGGGTTGCTTTTAAAATTATATGGGTTAGTTTTGTTAAGATATTTTAACTAAACGGGTCACAACGGGTCCATTGAAATTCCATCTTGTTATTTTCGGGTCAAAATGGGTCGACAACTTTAAAGAAATGAGTCGATATGGGTTAGCACCTTAAATAAACGGGACGGGTTTCGGATCAGAATGGGTTTTAGCACGGGGCGAGTTTTGGATCGGAACGGGTTGGTTCGGATCAGGTTCGTGTATACACCGGTTTCCGCACGGGACGGGTTTCGGATCGCAACAGGTTTTAGGCCGACACGAGTTTCCGCACGGGACGGTGTAACACCCGTCTAAATTTACTTGGATTCAATAATAGTTCATACCATTTTAGATAAAGGATGCCTAATTAATATAGATTTCATAAGTAAAGTTCATACGTAGCAAAGTCCTTAGTCAACTAACGACTAGGTTAAAACATCCAAAAGTTTGTTTAACAATTTGTTTACAACCCATGACATAGTCTATTAAAAGTTAAAAACATTGCAGAAGCTTCATAAGTTGTGTTCGGTTCTCCAAAAGCTTGATTGACCGCTATCCGTCATTCTTGAATACCTAAAAACTGAAATGTTTACATTTAACATTAGTATTAGAATACTTAGAATTGATACTTAATCGATCTACGATGAAAGTGGATTCGATTAACTATAATTGTACAAAATTTTAAAAAAATTCCAGATTCTACCGTAACTTACGGTCCTACCGTAAGTTACGGTAGTCATCTTACAATCTTGGTCCACCGTAACTCAGAAGAAGTACACCGTAAGACTTTAACCTCTACCGTAAGTTACGGTGATACCATAACTTACGGTAGTCCCTGTAACTTGATGCTTTGGCTTTTTATTTGTTTTGCCCAAACCCTTTTCTCAGATTTCTCATTCCAACCAACCAATACACTGATTTTTTTTTCATAATCTAATAGGTCTTTTATAAATGTTAGCAAAGACCGAGTAACCATACTACAATGCATTCCATGCCTTAATTGGTTATTTGACCCGTTTAGCTCATCTAAGGAATCCTCCATTTTTTATGACAACCAATGAGGTCTAACCAATTTCTTGGCCTATTATTCGAACTAGCGAACATTATCGCTTAATCCCAACTCAAATTTTGTTCACAAATCAATTACATATATACTAAATATCAAAAATTCACTCAAATGTAACGAATCAAGTTACATACCTTTAAAGCAAGCCCTTCAAACGCGCGTCCACACCGGTTTGCCTGCTTGATGCCCCGGCTTCCTTTCCTATATAGTTCAATCACTTTATGTTTAGAACTCTTTGTTTCACATATATAATGCACATTTTGCCATACATCATAATTATGCGTTTTTAACTTAAACATTTCAGTTTCAAGCCTTCTTTGAGGCATTTCAACAAACATTTCAAGGGCAGATTTTACATGATTACATAACCAATCCCTAACTTATCATTTAGCCCAAATTTTATCAATCAAGCTTTCATTTATAAGGTTTAACATTCAGATTTCAGAAATCTTTCCTAAGGACCACATTACCCAAGGAAATTGTTCAAAACCCTAGTATTCATCAACTTCACACAAAACCCATGAATGACCTTCAATGTATTCATGAAATTTCCAGAATTTAAGCATATTTTCACATATTTTTGTCTAGGTTTTGCTCCTAGACACAACATCATTCCTATTCAATCCAAATAACACACATGCAACATCTAATTTCAGATTTTCCAAATTCATGAGAATTTCAAGTTGAGAGATTTCTCAAAATTTTACATACCTTTTAATCCCCTTGTGATGAGGATCAGTAATCTATGTTTGGATTTTGATTTGGGACAAGAATTAGCCTTCAATTGATCAAATTTGTGGAGTTAGGGTTTGGTGAGAAGCTTTGGTCGCTCCTCCTGCGTTTCTGATCGACCAGACACCAAATGGTGTGTTTGGTTTTTGTTTTAATTAATTCTAGTTTCAGTTTTTACAAGATTAACCCCTTCTCTTTTGTATAACTTATAGTTTGGCTGTTTTTAACCCTATTATAAGTTATTTCTAGACTATTAGCTAACTAGGTTAAAATTCCTAGTTAGTAAATTCTTGTTTGATTATACTTTATAATCCTAATATAAAGTTTTATATTTTCGGGATGTTACAAGTCCACCCCCTTAAAAAGGGTTTCGTCCCCGAAACCGAATTACGTACCAAATAAAGTAGGGTAGAGGCGTCGCATTTCCTCCTCGGACTCCCACGTAGTGTCCGAGCCTTTTCTATGCTCCCACTTGACCTTTACTTGATCAATTTGTTTATTTCGTAAGTGTTTGACCTTTCGATCTAAAATCTCCACCGGTCTCACCGCATAATTCAGGCTATTATCCACTTCGATATCATCATAGTGGATACGAGCAGTTTCGTCTGCTAAACATTTTCGGAGATGTGACACGTGGAATGTGCTATGAATCCCACTCAACTCTTCCGGTAATTCGAGGCGATAAGCCACCTTGCCGACCCTTCCGATGATTTTCAATGGCCCAATAAACCTCGGGCTTAGCTTCCCCCTTTTTCTGAATCTAATAACGCCCTTCCATGGGGAAACTTTTAGCATAACCATGTCGCCAACCTAGAATTCGATTGGCCTATTCCTTTTATCAGCATACGCCTTTTGCCTGTCTTGAGCCGCTTTCAAGTGTGCCCGAACCACATCAATCTTTTCATTAGTGGCTTGTACTATATCTTGGTGGGCGAGTTCACGTGGACCCACTTCACCCCAACATACCGGGGTTCGGCATTTCCTACCATAGAGCATTTCGTACGGCGCCATCTGAATACTAGCGTGGTAACGGTTGTTATACGAAAACTCGACTAATGGTAGGTAAACATCCCAACTTCCTCCAAAGTCGATTATACATGCCCGTAGCATGTCCTCTAATGTTTGTATTGTTCTTTCACTCTGTCCATCTGTTTGAGGATGGTACGCAGTGCTGATGAACAATTTGGTTCCCATTTGCTCTTGGAAATCTCGCCAGAAATTTGAAGTGAACCGGGTATCCCTATCAGACACGATGGATACCGGTACTCCATGACGTGCTATTATCTCATTAGTGTAAACTTCTGACATCTTTTCTGACGTATAAGTCTCACGAATCGGAATGAAGTGAGCACTTTTCGTCAATCTATCCACCACTACCCATATGGCATCGAAACCACGATTTGTCTTAGGCAACTTGGTTAATAGGTCCATTGTAATATGTTCCCATTTCCAAACCGGAATTTCTAACGGTTGGAGTTTGTCGTATGGTTTTTGGTGCTCCGCCTTGACTTGTAGACATGTCAAGCATTTTTCCACATATTTTGCCACATCCCTCTTCATTCCAGGCCACCAATAATTTTGTTTCAGATCATTGTACATCTTGGTCGCACCCGGATGAATTGAATATCGGGATTTATGAGCTTCATCAAGTAGAAGCGTCTTCACCCCACAAGTATTTGGAACCCATATCCTTCCGGATCGAGTCTTCAACCCATTATCCCCCTCCGACAAATCTTTCAACTGACCGATTATTCTTTCTTTCTTCCAATTCTCCTCTTTCACTGCTTCTAATTGTGCCTCTCGAATACGTTCAAGTATACCCGAGGTCACCATGAGCTGCATCGATCTTACACGTATTGGGACATAGTCCGCTTTTCTGCTCAGAGCATCCGCCACCACATTTGCCTTCCGGGATGATAATGTATTTCACAATCGAAATCTTTCACCGTTTCTAGCCATCGCCTTTGTCGCATATTTAACTCCTTCTGATCGAAGAAGTATTTCAAGCTCTTGTGATCGGTGAATATGGTGCACTTTACCCCATATAAGTAGTGCCTCCATATTTTTAAGGCAAATACCACCGCAGCCAACTCGAGATCGTGCGTGGGATATTTCTTCTCGTGTATCTTCAATTGCCTCGAGGCATAAGCTATTACTTTGCCCCGTTGCATCAAAACGCATCTGAGCCCCGATAGTGAAGCATCCGAATAAACCACCATGTCTTCGACTCCGTCCGACAATGTCAGTACCAGAGCTTGAGTTAACTTCTCTTTTAGCGTTTGAAACGCTCTTTCTTGATCTACACCCTAAATGAACTTTTCTTCCTTCCGGGTTAGTTTTGTTAGCGGTGACGCAATCTTGGAGAAATCTTGAATGAATCTCCTATAGTATCCCGCAAGCCCCAAAAAACTTCTAATTTCTGAAGGGTTCTTCGGGGGATTCCATTTTGACACGGCCTCGATCTTTGACGGATCCACCAATACTCCGTTGGCACTTATGATGTGGCCAAGAAATTGTACCTCTCGTAACCAAAAGGCACACTTAGAGAATTTCGCATACAACTTTTCTCGTCTAAGTGTCTCTAACACCTCTTGTAAGTGGTGTGCGTGTTCGGCTTCGTTTTTCGAATACACCAAAATATCATCGATAAACACGATGACCGACTTATCCAACATTGGCTTGCAAACCCGGTTCATGAGGTCCATGAAAGCCGCGGGTGCATTTGTTAGCCCAAATGACATCACGAGGAATTCGTAATGTCCGTATCTCGTGCGGAAAGCCGTCTTCGGCACATCTTCCTCCTTGACCTTTAGTTGGTGATACCCCGATCTAAGGTCAATCTTTGAAAACCAGTTTGCACCTTGTAATTGGTCGAATAAATCATCTATCCTCGGAAGCGGGTATCGGTTCTTTACCGTGAGTTTGTTTAACTCCCGGTAATCGATACACATACGCATGCTTCCGTCTTTCTTTTTCACGAACAATACCGGTGCGCCCTAAGGAGACACACTCGGCCTTATGAATCCTTTGTCAAGCAGGTCTTGAATCTGGGACATCAACTCTTGTAATTCCGATGGTGCGAGTCGGTAAGGTGCTTTAGCCACGGGTTTTGCGCCCGGAATCAATTCGATCCCGAACTCTACTTCCCGTTCAGGCGGTATCCCCGGTAAATCCTCTGGAAACACATCTTCATAGTCTCGTACTACCGGTACATCTTCAATCTTTCGTGATTCTTTCTCGGGCTCATTTGCGTATATCATGAATGCCTTGCATCCTCGTTTCATAAGCTTGTGAGCTTTCAACATTGAGCATACTATTGGGTTGTCTCCTTTTTCGCCATAGATAGTGACGTGTTTCCCGCTCGGAGATATTAGCTTTATCTCCTTACGAAAACACACAACCTTCGCGTGGTGCTGAGATAGCCAATCCATACCAATGTTTACTTGAAATTCTCCCATTGACATCGGGATTAGATCTATCAAGTATTCTTCATCGTCTATGTTTAATTTGCAGCCTCGACAAACGTCACAAATTATAAAACTTTTGTTGTCCCCTATTTCTACTTCTAAGGGCACAGATAACTTTGTCAATACAAATGAAGGATGTTGAATAAATCCATGCGAAATGAAGGATTTATTTCACCCGTATCAAACAATACACGTGCTGGAATTGAGTTAATTGTGAATATACCTGAGACCATATCGGTTTCTGTTTTTGCTTCAGCCGCGGTAAGTTGGAAGGACCTAGCCTTTGCTTTGGGAGCTTCTGCCGGAGACTCTTTTGTGTCTCTCTTTCCAACCAACTCGGGGCATTCAGACTTTTTGTGGAAGGGTTGGTAGCATTTGTAACAAACAGAAACTTTTCCGGGACATAGCGATGCAGTGTGCCCTGTCTTCCCACATACCGGACACTGCTTATCTTTGAAGCGCCACTCACGTTTGTGCCCCTTTCCACACACCTTGCAACTCGGCGACCCGCCTTTAGCCTCCACTTTCTTTCCCGATTCAGCAGTTCTAGCTTTCTTTGTAGGGCTTGGATTCACATCTTGTACCCTCCGCTTGCCCCTTTCAACTTGTTTCTTTAACTCAATTTCCCGCTCCCGGGCGGTGTTGATGATTTCTGTGAGAGTTTCATATTTTGAGGGAGTCATAAACTCCTGGTATTCAACACTCAGCATGTTGTAATAGTAGTATATCTTCTGTTCTTCAGTGGTGACTAGCTCGTCACAAAATCTCAGCTTATCCATGAAGATGCCCGTGATCTTATCAATTGATTATCCCTTTTGTCTTAACTGGATAAATTTTTCTTTGATCCTGTTAATAACCGCTTTGGGACTATGGTGTTTAAGGAATGGTACCTTAAACTCGTCCCAAGTCATAACCCTCGCCGCTTCGGCTCCCATTTCCTTCTTCTTATTGTCCCACCAATCCTTGGCTTGATTTCTCAATTGACCCGTTCCGTAGGCAACAAAGTCACCTACGTCACAGTGGGTTCGTTCAAACACTCCTTCGACGTCACTTATCCACCTTTGGCAGATTATCGGGTCAACTTCCCCGTTATAGATTGGCGGTTTGCACGTCATAAATTCTTTATATGAGCACCCTTTACGTTCTCCTGTTTTATCTTTCATAAGGTTGACGCTATCCTCCAACCTTTTAACTCGCTCTTCTACAAGCGACAACACCGTGTTTTGAATTTTGTCGATAAACCCGGATAGACTTCCTTCAATTGCCTTCCCTACTTCTTCGGCAATTATCTCTTTCATTTATTCGGTGCTTGTTTGCACCGGATTATCATCGTTTCCATTAGACATCTTGAAACTGAAATGTTTACATTTAAACGTTAAACATTTCATTCATAACATTGCTTCATTTGTTTCGGTTTAGCCAAGTTCTCAACTTGCTTTAACCGTTCACATTTAATGCACTTTCCGGGTTTGAGTGTGTTAACACGCTCTTCCCATGCACATCAATTCCTTTCTCATTCTTACATAAGACATAGTTTGTTAACATAATAAGTTAATTCTTACCGGACGATAGATCAAGCTTGAACCGAACACTTTGTTGACAACCTTAAGCTCTGATTACCAACTTGTAACACCCGTCTAAATTTACTTGGATTCAATAATAGTTCATACCATTTTAGATAAATGATGCCTAATTAATATAGATTTCATAAGTAAAGTTCATACGTAGCAAAGTCCTTAGTCAACTAACGACTAAGTTAAAACATCCAAAAGTTTGTTTAACAATTTGTTTACAACCCATGACATAGTCTATTAAAAGTTAAAAACATTGCGGAAGCTTCATAAGTTGTGTTCGGTTCTCCAAAAGCTTGATTGACCGCTGTCCGTCATTCTTGAATACCTAAAAACTGAAATGTTTACATTTAACATTAGTATTAGAATACTTAGAATTGATACTTAATCGATCTACGATGAAAGTGGATTCGATTAACTATAATTGTACAAAATTTTAAAAAAATTCCAGATTCTACCGTAACTTACGGTCCTACCGTAAGTTACGGTAGTCATCTTACAATCTTGGTCCACCGTAACTCAGAAGAAGTACACCGTAAGACTTTAACCTCTACGGTAAGTTACGGTGATACCGTAACTTACGGTAGTCCCTGTAACTTTATGCTTTGGCTTTTTGTTTGTTTTGCCCAAACCCTTTTTCTCAGATTTCTCATTCCAACCAACCAATACACTGATTTTTTTTCATAATCTAATACGTCTTTTATAAATGTTAGCAAAGATCGAGTAACCATACTACAATGCATTCCATGCCTTAATTGGTTATTTGACCCGTTTAGCTCATCTAAGGAATCCTCCATTTTTGATGACAACCAATGAGGTCTAACCAATTTCTTGGCCTATTATTCGGACTAGCGAACATTATCGCTTAATCCCAACTCAACTTTTGTTCACAAATCAATTACATATATACTAAATATAAAAAAATCACTCAAATGTAACGAATCAAGTTACATACCTTTAAAGCAAGCCCTTCAAACGCGCGTCCACACCGGTTTGCCCGCTTGATGCCCCGGCTTCCTTTCCTATAGAGTTCAATCACTTTATGTTTAGAACTCTTTGTTTCACATATATAATGCACATTTTTCCATACATCATAATTATGCGTTTTTAACTTAAACATTTCAGTTTCAAGCCTTCATTGAGGCATTTCAACAAACATTTCAAGGGCAGATTTTACATGATTACATAACCAATCCCTAACTTATCATTTAGCCAAAATTTTATCAATCAAGCTTTCATTTATAAGGTTTAACATTCAGATTTCAGAAATCTTTTCCTAAGGACCACATTACCCTAGGAAATTGTTCAAAACCCTAGTATTCATCAACTTCACACAAAACCTATGAATGACCTTCAATGTATTCATGAAATTTCCAGAATTTAGGCATATTTTCACATGTTTTTGTCTAGGTTTTGCTCCTAGACACTACATCATTCCTATTCAATCCAAATAACACACATGCAACATCTAATTTCAGATTTTCCAAATTCATGAGAATTTCAAGTTGAGAGATTTCTCAAAATTTTACATACCTTGTAATCCCCTTGTGATGAGGATCAGTAATCTATGTTTGGATTTTGATTTAGGACAAGAATTAGCCTTCAATTGATCAAATTTGTGGAGTTAGGGTTTGGTGAGAAGCTTTGGTCGCTCCTCTTGCGTTTCTGATCGACCAGACACCAAATGGTGTGTTTGGTTTTTGTTTTAATTAATTCTAGTTTCTGTTTTTACAAGATTAACCCCTCCTCTTTTGTATAACTTATAGTTTGGCTGTTTTTAACCCTATTATAAGTTATTTCTAGACTATTAGCTAACTAGGTTAAAATTCCTAGTTAGTAAATTCTTGTTTGATTATACTTTATAATCCTAATATAAAGTTTTATATTTTCGGGATGTTACAGACGGGTTTCGGATCGCAATGGGTTTTAGACCGACACGAGTTTCCGCACGGGACGCGTTTCGGGTCGGGACAAGTTCCAGTTTGGTTTCGTTTTTTGTTTCGGTTTGGTCGGTTTTTTCGGTTTCGTTTCGAATCGGTTTCAATATTTTCAGTTTTTTTTGTTTCGTTTCGGTTTCGGTTTTTTGTTTCCGTTTGGTCGGTTTATTCGGTTTCATTCTGACCCGGAACCGTTTCAACCTGAACCCGTTCCGACCCGAACCAAAACAACTTTTTTTGTAATTGACCCGTTTTGACCCGAACCTGTTTTGACCCATGACCCTACCCGAACCAACCCGTTTTCCAGGTCTAGATTTAACCCACAAATATGACTCATTTGAACCAATGTTTTAAAAACCGGTAAATACCAGTTGGTTATATCGGTATTACCGTTTCCATATGTAAATCCGGTACGAAACACCCCGGTAAATAAGTGTAACGCCCCAAAAATCTGAATGTTAATGTTTGTTGTATGTTATAATGTGACACGTCAGGAAATAAATAACTAGGTTATTTAACCTAGTTAAGGGTATGGTTGAAAGTCTTAAATGATTAAGGTAGTGTCAGTTATGTTTTAAAAGTAAACCCGAGGGGCTAAAATGGAACAAGTGAAAGTTAAGTTATAAGATAACTAAACACACACATAAACACACACATCGTGTGTGTTCGAGAAAGATCAGGAGGCTCCCATGGAGCCTCAAACCCTAAATCTCCTTTAAGCTCAAATTGGAAGGCAAGATGAAGTTGAAATCCATAACCGAGCATGGATTAATGATCACCAACACGAGGGGATCATAAGGTATGTCTTAAATCTAAGATTGGTGATCATGGGTGAAGTGGGTTATGTTCTAATCCGTAAGTTAATATGAAATTGATTATGTACGAGGGTTAGAATCCTCGTGTAGAACATGGGTAATGAATGGTTTGCGTTAATTTGATGTTTAGAGGTGACACCCGTTAGTTAGGGTGAAGATTATGACTAGTAATCACCTCCTATGTTCAAGTCTTGTTGAATGATTGATGTATTATGTGGGTATGATGAATTATTGTTAGATGAAAGTAGAGGAATATGATGATGTTATGTTTAATGTTCATTTGGAATGATACATGATGATTAGTAGTTGGTTTTGATGGGTTATGTATGAGTTTAGAAGAATTGTGCATGAAATAGTTGTACGTTATGCTTAAAAAGTAGTACTCACATCAAGCGAATGATGAAATGTATATAGTGTCGTCTGTATAGTTGATTATGATGTTACGGGAATATGATGATAAGTCGATAGTTAAGTATGGTTAATAGTTGACTTTTGAAAGTCAACTAAGTATAAGAAACATGACTTGACTCGTTGTCGTAAATGTATGTTGATGGAAAGTCGTATGGTACTTATTATAGCAATCCGTGTTAAATGTAATGACATGATGAGTTGCATGAGTTTAACGTATACGGATATGATTATGTGAAGTCGATTATATGTTTTAATGCTTGTTAGTAATGACTAAGGAAAGTTAAGTGTGAGTTATGCGAATGATATGATGGTTACATGTACAAATGAGTATGCTAATAAGGGCGTGGTTTCGATGAAATGAAAGTATAGGAAACACATCAAGACGGACTCAAGCTTGAGGTGTTAACGGGTCAAGAAGAGGCAAGGAATCGGATACGAGCACGGACGCATAAGGTAAGTGATTTCCGTAATCACTTCTTAGTACAAGTAAGTAATAAAATGTTGTAATGAATTAAACATGAAGTTTGAGGTCAAAAATGTGTTAAAGTCTTTCGTCGTAAATGATAGGATTAAGGTTGACCAAAATGCCCTTGATGGGTATTTTGGGGTAAACGAACGTAAAAGTAGCCTAGAAATAAGTTATGTGATTAGTGTGATGTTTTGGACAAGTATGAAAGTGGAAATTACGGTTTGGTTAGTCGTAGACCAATTAATGCACGAATACCCTTAACGGGTCAAAAATAAGCTTATGAACAATAAGGAGTTAAGAGGATGCAAGACATCCAAGAATTTGGTAATTTATGATAGACGTCACTCATATTATTATGTCTATAAGAGGTTTTGGTAAAACGAACAAGTTATGTTGACGTATGCATGAACGGGTCGAAAAGTGGGAAAATGGTAATAAGCCGAAGAGTTAAAAGTTGGAAATTATATAAAGTCGGATGTTGGATTTTAGTTCCCTTAGATGGAGAATTAAATTACGGACGCGTAGGAAAAAGAATCGGGTAAAACGGACCAATAACGAAGAAGTTATGACCGTTTCCGTGAAACGCGGACGTGCTGAAATCTGCAGCACTGCAGCAACAAACATTCTGTTTGTTTGATGGCGTCGCGCTACGCGACGGGGTGGCTGTTTGTCGAAAGTTGCTTGTTAGCTCCGTTTTGTATCGGGAACTCGTTTAAACGCGTTTTAAGTCGCGTATAACTAGTTTAACTCATGTTTTATGACCATTAGGGTAAGCGTATGTGTGAATGTGTAAAGGTGGGATGACATGATCGTGCGTGACGATATAGGTATGTTGGTTCCCCTTGGGATCCCATAGCCCAGGTAAGAATCCCACCTTAGGTTCCATTTAGGAACCTTAAAGCGGGATCCCATGGCACAGGTAAGAATCCCACCTTAGGTTCCATTTAGGAACCTTAAAGCGGGATCCCATAGCCCAGGTAAGAATCCCACCTTAGGTTCCATTTATGAACCTTAAAGTGGGATCCCGTACTCCAGGTAAGAATTATTAATTTAATTCTCATTGGCAATCGCCCCTATGTGGATAAGTAAGCATGTATGTATGTATGAGTATAAACGGGGATGTAATGATGTAGGAAGGGTATGTACGTATGTAGATGTGTATGTATGTATGTATGTATAAAGATATGTATGATTATATGCAGGTATGAAATGATGTAGGAAGGGTTTGTATGTATGCAGAAGTGTATGCATGTATGTAATGATGTAGGAAGGGTTTGTATGTATGCAGATGTGTATGTATGCATGTATAAAGACCAGCATGAGTGTATTCATGTATGTAAAGTTATAGGAAAGATATGTACGTATGTAGATGTGTATGTATGTATGTATGTAAGTACGTATGTATGCATGATTTAGACACGTTGAGGGTTAACATTATTAATGGTGTACCTCGAGAATGAAAAGTAATGCAGGTACATTATTGAAGCCTCACCAGGAAATGGATATGCAGATGAAATGCTTAAAGCTTAAAAGATGACGAAGTGTGAAGTGTACGCTAATGAACCTTGTTTCTTTAATGTGTGCTAATGTTATGAATGTATGTGGTGAATGCAGGTTATACGGATAATGAGCGATTATCAGAAGGATTAGGGATTGAAGACCGAGCCACTAGAGAGATTGTACGGGGACGTTAAATGTAAAATGTAGTAAACGTAAGCTATGTTTTTAATTAGTAAATAAGAGGATGACGGATTTATGAATAAGAATTATGTTTAAGTTAAATTTTAAAGAAGTTGAGGTATTTATAATGAAAGAAATTTTATGGTTCGTGTTTCCGCTGCGACTTTTTGTCAAATACGAATTAGGGTGTAACAATAAGTGAAACGGCATAAGGTTTGTACCGGCGGTAAAATCCGGTATAACGGTTTGAAACGTAATACCGGTACCGGCCCAAGGTAATTTTAGTTTGGGTTGTTACTTATTTTTATTATATATGTTGCTTATCTTACGTAATTTTTATATATTATGATTATTCGTAACTAAAAGTTTTTATTTAATAATGTATGAAACGAAAATAGTTATCCTCGAGTTGATGAGGATGGCGATAATAGTGAATTTCATCTTTGATACGATTGTGAACTTGATGTATTCAACACTCAAATGGCTTAAATATATTGTACAGTTTCATTTAAAAAAGCTTGTTGCAAAATTGAATGATTTTCGATTATCTTTTGGATCATCTTTTAATATGTAATCATGCATTTTTTATCAACTTTTGAGTTGATGTTGTAATTTATGAAATTATAGAGTTAGCTAGTTAACCCGGTTAAACCGCTCGATACAACCTTGTTCAACCGATTGAACCATTTTTTAACCTAATCAGTTTGATTTAAAAACCGGTTTTTAAAACATTGATTTGATCTCATAAGTCATAACCATCTATTTCACTTTCCAAAGTCAAACAAAACTTTGTTGATAAAAGTCAACTTTATAATAATAATAATAATAATAATAATAATAATAATAATAAGTAGTTCGTATGAAATTATTGTACTTTTGACTGTATGCCTATTATTCTGTTTGCTTTTTTTAACGGCAACAACACTATATATATAAATATATAGGTCCATCAAGAAACTGGAAACAAAACAAAATACTGCACAAAGAAAAAATAAACAAAAAACTGAGACTTATACAATGTCTGCTCCATCAAAATGAACCCACTTCTCCCATATAGGACATGTGATTTTCCTCCTATTGCACACCCAAAGATTATCAAGTATTATTCTGTTTGCTATACTTGATAATCTTCGTATACACTTTATTACTTGGGCTTTGTGAATATTAACCAAACGTTTAAAAATCTGAATAAGAGACCTACGAGAATTTAATAGAAAACAATAAAGAATACAAATAATAGTGATAATTATTAAAATAAAATTTATCATTAAAAATATAAACCAAATTTCCCCTCCTAAATTTCGTTAAAAATTTTCTTCCTTCACATTTCATCCATAATTCCCGCTCTCCCGCTTTATTTTCATTTTAAATCTCCCCAAAAGGCTTTATACATATGTGATTTTTACTGAAGTTTAGTGTTTTTTAGGAGAAGAAACGGTTTGCATCGACATAAGGGTTGGGTGGTGGTGACGTGGTTGGCATGGATATGAACAAAGTGTGTATGTCGGAAGTGTTGGCGGGCGACGACGATGATTACTTTGGGAGTAGGGGCGACGACAATGGTACTTTAATTAAAAATTGAAATGTTTTGTTGATTTTATGAAATGGTTTGATTTGCTAATTCATGTGTAAATGGTTCAGCTAAGTTGAAGGGAAGGAGAGTTCAGGTTAATTCTGAAGGTTTATCCCCATTCCGATGAACCTTCACGGTTCCGACATTTCGATCTCCGTTCTGCACAAGAGGAGTTGTTGAATTTGAAAGATCTGTTTGTTACTCCGTTTATTGACGAACTTCAGCGCTGTATCTCATTAGAGATGTTGTTGGTATGTTTTCTAGGTTATATTTTTTTTTTTGAACGATAAAATTCTATGATTATAGAACATGGCCAGCATATGCTGTAAAACCCGAGTTTTCTCGGTTATATTCTTTTAATTAATACGACTTTGGAATGTTAATATTTAATTAAGAGTAAATTGCCATTTTCGTCCCTGAGGTTTGGGCACGTTTGCCATTTTCGTCCAAAATCACACTTTTCTACCATTTAGCCCTCAACGTTTGCAACTTTTTGTCATTTTCGTCCAAATTGCCTAACCCAGTTACTTTATAGCATCAGAGGGAGTATTTTTGAAATTTCTCAATTAAAAAGGGGTAGCTTGTAACTATGGATAATTAAAATGGCAATTTACTCATTTTTTTTCTTTTAGTTATATATTATTATATATTAATAATAAAAAAATTATATATATATATATATAACAATATATAAATACATAGATTACTGCCCCTTTCTCTTCAACCTCCACCGCCACCATCATTTCCACATCCTCTGTCGCCATCATCACCACCACCACCACCGTCACTACCGCTACAACCACCACCATGACTACCGCTACAGCCTCCACCGGTTACCACTTTCGACCCACAACACCCAAACCACCACCACCGTCACTACACCAACCATCACCGGTTACCACTATCCCCATCGTTTCTCCTGCCTCTGTGCACCAACGTCACCACCACCGTTCAGATTCGAATCGAGGTTACCACTATCCCCATCGTTTCTCCTGCCTCTGTGAACCAACGTCATCACCACCGTTCAGATTCGAATCGAGCACTAAGTATCGATTGGCGCCGGATGATTGCACGAAACTGAAATATGTTGATTGTTCTCCGGTGAGTTCAAAGCGTTTTTTTTTGTTTTCTGCTCGAAAGAGAGAATTCGACGTTTTGTTTTGTAGATCTAGTTGTGGTAATGATGGTGGTGGGTAGAGATTGTAACTAGGGTTCCGCCGTGTTTGGCGGCGGAGGTTGGGATTATTAGAGACGATGATAATAGCCGAAGAATCGCAGATGGTGAGGTGACTATCGGCGGCAATGTTGATGGTGGCAGTGGTAATGGTGGTGTGGTATAAACTGTTTTTGTTGTTCATTGTCTGGTTAGATTAAAACACGATGGTGGTTTGTGACGGTTGTAGGGTGATGGTGGAGGAGGTGGTGGTGTGTGTTTGGCAGAAGTGGGCGGTGGTCTACGGCGGAGATGAGCGGTGGTGGGTGGTGGGTGACGGTGGAGGTGGGTGAAGGTAGTGGTTGTGAGAGTTTTGCAGAGAAGGGGGACTAAAATGATATATATATATATATACTAGCCGTTTACCCGCGCGATGCGGCGGGAAACATATCACTTAGGTTGGTGAGTTTAGGGTTATGTACGGGGCGGTTTGGTTTTGAGCCATAACCAAAACCAAATTCGCGATGCAACGGAAGCCATAGTTATTAAAGCGAGCGCCCAGGCGCGCCTAGGGGCTAGTTTAAATTACCTATCATGAAGACTGATGAAGGATTTGATTTTTTAAAGTTATACTGTTATTTTATTATTGCACAATGTTCATGAAGTTTGATGATGGATTTGAACTTGATTATTACAGTTGCATACTTTAGAAACAGTGGATTAGAAATATCTGAAAGCTTTGCAAAGGATATAGAATGGCTTGGCCAACAAGATGTAACCATACCTGAACCTCTGTTTACAAGCAAGAAGTATGTCAAGTATTTGGAAGAACTTGCAGCCCAAAGTCCCCCTTTGTTCTTCTGTCATCTCTACAATATTTACTTCTCACACTGCAAGAAAGGTAAGCTGTGTTCTTTTACCATCTATATATTGTGTTATTATATTATTAACTCTTTGATACCGGACTTAGGTATCTGAAAAGTTGCTAGAAGGCAAAGAGCTCGCGATTTGCAAGTGGCCCGGGGACCCTGAAGAGTTGCTAAAGGGCATGCGAGATAAGCTTAACGCGTTGGCACGGGTCTTAACCTAGCTTAAGTTTTATTATACATGTTTCTTAACCTTTTTATATGTTACGATGTTAATTTATATAATCTTTCATTGCAGCATTGGTCGAGAGATGAGAAGAACAAATGCTTAAAAGAAAGAAGCAAGTGTTTCATGTATAGGGGAACGATAATTCGTCTAATTATCATGCAGTGAAACGAAAGGTTAATGTATTGCTTCTAAAGTTTTGCAATGAACTGTCATTTGCATGAGTATGATATAACTTCTATTACATGTAACCCTACAACTATGATCTAAACTGTCAGTAAGACACTGGCCCATTTACTGCCGCTACCTGCAGTCTGTGAGTAGGTTGAATAACGAAATGATCGACAATCCGCACAGTATTTACAGGATCTTGATGAAAAGCATTTGCTCTACATTTGCTCGGAAACTTTCGGTGATGGCTTGCTTGATGCGGCTGCTGTCGCACCTCGTTATCCCACCCGGGATCCAGCTTCCATTCCTTCGGGACCTTGTAAATTGTTTTAACGACAAGTTTAGATTATTGTTTAGCATGTTTTAAGGTTAAAGAACGGAGAGAATGGTGTACCATGTCGACTGCCAGAGTGAATATTTCGAGATCGCCATCTGTTTTTATGTGAAACTGTGTGAATGACTTGTAATTGGCGATTCGTAAGGAAGAAAATGCTTCATCAAAGTGTAAGTGAAACCACAGGTGTTGAGAACACCCAAAAATAAAGGAACACCAATGCGTAGTATATCGTTGCACCGCCTCGCGAGAGAGAAATCATCCCGTTTTTGCATGTTGCTCCGTGTCATAGCCATCACCTGATTGTAAGATAATTAGCGGGTGTTAAACAGGTCATGTACGCGGATAGGCGGAACGAAACCAAATATGACATGATAATATCCCACTCAATCAAAGTTTTATTTTATTTATTTCTTATAATAATATCCCGTTTTTGCAAAGTTTTATTTTATTTATTTCTTCTTTCATAAAACTAATTAACTACCTTTAACTTATTACGGTTAGAGAAGAAATATGTGACCAGTCTTTCAACACGACTTCTTTGCTTTCCTTTTGAGCCCCTGTTCATCATCAAACAAAATAAGAAATCAGAAATAATCCAATCCAAATAAAAATTAAAGAATCGATTGACAAACGCATTTCATCAAACAGGCTGCTTGGATGAATATCGATGCTTTAAAGCTCCGGTGTGACACTCCTTGAAGCTTCATGTGGTGAGCATAACATGAAGTTGATGCTTTATTTTTTATGCCCGGACCCGTTTACATCACTTAATTTTTTTCTTTTTTTAATATTTCATAAAACACTGTCAAGGAGGTCGAGATCCCCAATTCACTCTACTTGATTTTACATACTATTTATCAGTATGTTAAGAGAATACATACTCACATTGAACTTACAGGCCACCAACAGAATCATCGTAAGTCATGTAACTATATAAAAGCGCAATCTGTAACATAACTAATTTTTTGATAAAATTTTCATTTTTAGCACTCCTTTCTCTCCTTTATACTGTTGTGTAGAAACCATTTCACCCAAAGTGTCCAAAGTATTTGAGAACCAAAAAAACATAAATAAGAAAAAAAATAGATTTCCAACTTATATTACAGTCATAAATTCAACCTGCAATATCCTATAACCCAATATGTTTACACCGAAATTTGACCATTAAACAAGTGTCTTGCCAATGTGGAAATAAATAAAAAAAAGGTTATGATATTCCCTCTATTCACATCTATATTCTACAAATTATTTGAGATTATTAAGAGGATTTATTTTGTTAGAGGATCCGAATTCGACCCACTTACTTATAGATGGGTTAGACCAGTTTGTGTTTTATCTCAAATGGTCCAAAAAAAAACTAAAAGTGGGAATAGGGTCAAAAAAAGTTAAAAGTCACCCACGTTTAACGCAGAAAATTTACTTATAGTTTATTCAAATATGTTATTGTTATAATATAGAGACGACCCAACCTCTTTCAATCTTTT
This sequence comes from Helianthus tuberosus, assembly GCA_030545235.1. Classification (NCBI taxonomy): domain Eukaryota; kingdom Viridiplantae; phylum Streptophyta; class Magnoliopsida; order Asterales; family Asteraceae; genus Helianthus; species Helianthus tuberosus. The sequence continues at coordinate 67,572,136 of CM060440.1, forward strand.
ATCCAACCGACCCAACCCGTTTTGACATGCATAAAAACTGACCTGCTTGAGTGCTGCACGCCCATTTGACCTGCCCATGTATAAAGTATAAACTCTCGGAAATAATCTGGCATGGTTGACCAACCGATTTTTTTTTTGTTATTTCTTTATTAACCAGCTTGCCCATTTTAAACCTTTTTCATATAATACAAAAAGTAATATTTTTTAGCATCAAAGCGCTATTAAACTAATTGAAATGTAATGGGTCAAAAGTAGTTTGTGAATTCCATAATAACCAGCTTGCAAATGACCAATTTACTCTTGTCCATTTCCATTACTTTCGTTTGATATCTTATTGAGGAACCAAGTCCATAAAATGACCAGAATAGCCATGTTCTCGTCTTCATGTTAACGCTTAGATAAAAAAAATCTCAATGTTGGGGCGAAATGGTAAAAACCCAATAAACAACATCGGTTACCTTCGTTGCATGTAGTATGTATCATGGTCTAATGATCCTTAAGCTAGCATTGGCACCCCAGTCAAGCAGGCTCAATTTAGGTGTCTTCTTTCTTGAACCAAATTGCACAAACCTAAATTTGCCAAAATCAATAGAGTTATAATTAGTGTGATAAGGTGGGTGGGTTAGCTAATGGTTCAAAACGGGAAACAACTTGTTACCTAGGTTTTTATTAATATTTTGAGTACAAAGCAGGTTTACTTTCAAAAAAGAAAAAAGAATATATTAAGAATGTTCTATAGATGGCAAATTCAACCCATTTACTTATGAACAGGTCGACCCAAACAAGTTAAAAGTTGCCCAGCATACATTATGATAGGTACAAAAAGGTATAGCTTAGATCGTAGAGATCTTCATCGTGGGCCCAGTCATCCATGCTGAACTCAAGATACGATCTAGAACCATTCGCAAAAAGCCACTGGCCTTTCTCAACTTTCCTGCAGTTGGGGCATTGCATCACTCCCTTCGCATTAAATGCAGAACCAATGCAATCTGTACGCAAATAATATAAAGAAGCCATATATGACACTAAATTAGAAAGATATATACAATAGCGATTCATCTAATCAGAAGTTGCTATATAAATTTAACAAATCATGGATCACTACCAGAATTTGGAGCACTACCAGAATTAGGAGCACTATCTCCTAAATTACGCAAATTACGCAAATGAACAGCTCGTTTAACAAGAACCATTTCAACAGGATGTTCACCTTCAAGCTATGAACATATAGAAGAAAATTATTAATCTACTGACAAAATGGGTTCTTTTACTATTTGCACCATCTGTGCAAAAGCTATAATGAGAAAAATAATTTAAGAACAAGATAATAGATAAGATACCAGCGGAAACACTTCTTCAATGGGTGTTCCTGGCTTTAATGCCACACCAGGTCGCATTACCTTGGACTTGATTCGTTTAACAAGTTCAGGCCAGTTATCTGCAACAAAGTAACATGTTTGAGTAAAACCAAAACAGAAATCACTAAAAATGAACAGGGGAAATGCAATTTATACAAATAACATATTAATCCCACCTTTTGACACCTCAACGTGAAATGTGAAACCGGAAGCACCAGCTTTTCCAAACTGATCGACATAATCAAGAGGATTTGTCACCATAAGATGGCAATCAAGATACGCTCTGCCAAGAACAAACAATCTTCTCATTGAGTCGATGCCATAAATCTAAGGGCAAAACTTGAGCATGGTAAAAAAGAACAAAACTTTTACTTGGTATGTTTTCTCAAACTCTCAATGACCGCAGAAAACGTATAGCATAAGCGTTACATAACTGCATGATAGAAGCCAATCGACAGTTCGACACCGACAACAATCTGCTAGTTTCTGATAAATATTCAAAATAGGGACAATAACACATACCCATCCTGCATATCAACATAAATCTATCAATGAAAAAATTCAATAAGAATGATCAACAGTTACAGCAGGAAATAGATACAAATATCTTAAGGCCATAAGTCTAACAGTCTGTAAGTAAATAAATAAACAAGTATAACCTAAACATGAACAATTACATGATCTATAAGACTAACAACAAGTCATAATAATTAGTAAATAAATAAATAAACAATTATAACATAAAAATGAATTTAAATCTTCAGCTATTCACCCATCAAATGAAGCAATAACCTTCATTTTATCACTCCATTCACATTATCAGTTCACAAAACATTATAAAAACCCAGAACCAACACAGATCTGAAAATTTTACGCAGATCTAACATAAATACATCCAAAAACAGTAGCAAAACTGTTTAAAACAACTTATAACACATGAAATTTAACAGCGTATAAACATAAACTACACAAATACCAAACAAAAAGGTAGATCTGGTAAGGATGGTACCAATCTGGCCACCAACCAACGTCATCATCTTCCACCCACAGCCACCATCGTTGACGAACCCAGCGCATGTCTGAAATACTACACAGATCCGGTGTCAGATAGAGAGATAATCATCGATCTGGTGTCACAGAGAAAGCCTAGATCTAAAAGCTCAGTTGCACAATCAACAATTTAAGCTTACCTGACGATTGTCGAGTGGTAGGAATGCTTGGGGTTTCTGAATCGCCGAGAGAGAGAGCTTGGGGTTTCTGAATCGAGAGAGCTTGGGGTTGAATCGCCGAGAGAGAGAGGGAGGCGGATAGGAATGAGATCTGAAACCCTAATGAGAGATAGTGATACCATGTTTTTTTAATGAGTAGTACAATATGCATCTGATGTTGTACCCCTTGTGTTTTTTTTAGTGAAGGGCATAATTGGGATTGTAAATTATATTGTGCTTTAGAGGGTTGTACAGCATGCTTTAGGGGTGTTTTAAGGAAAATTTTATGGACTTTAAGAAGTCCTTTGGATATGTATATATATATAGTATATATATATATATATATATATAGAGTGGGGATCCTGCGGAAAGTGTGTTTTTCCTAGAAAGTCTAGGAAGCGATCTGGTCCATCCAATGGGTGTGTTTAAGGGTTGAGATTAAATCAATGGCAATCTTGTAATATTTGAGTTTAATTAATTGATTGTTTTAAATGAGTAGGGGCAATTTTGTCAATGACCGGATTTTAATCAATCAAAAAAACTGTCAGGCAATCACAACTCCTATTTTCACGCTAATTTCCCTCTCTGTCTAAAATCCACATTTGGAAACCCCCAAAATCATACCAAATATACCTAAAATCATGGATGAAGATAAGAGATTTTCCTTGTTCTATATACGTAAGATCAAGCTGTCATTGTACTACGTGTTTTACAAAGCGATTACGGGTGTTAACACACTGACTTCAGAGTGTTAAAACACACTGACTTCAACCTCTTTGACTGGTAAAACACATCACCAAGAACATGCTGAGTGTTAAAACACACTGACTTCAGAGTGTTAAAACACACTGACTTCAACCTCTCTGACTGGTAAAACACATCACCAAGAACATGCTGACTTCAGAGTGTTAAAACACACTGACTTCAAAGTGTTAAAACACAGTGACTTCAAGCTCTCTTACTGGTAAATCATTAAAACACATCACCAAGAACCTGATTATATATTGACTTCAGAGTGTTAAAACACACTGAATTCAACCTCTCTGACTGGTAAAACAGATCACCAAGAACATGCTGATAGTTTTCCAGATAAACACATTGACTTCCAGATTTGAATTCGAAAACAACAAAAATTCCGAAAATCATGGAATGTTAGTTAATGAAAAATAAATTCCAAAAATAAAATTAAAATGTGAAATTACATAGTTGCCCTTTTAGTTAAAATAACTCAATGCCACATGTCCAATTCTCATTGCTTCCTAGACTTTCCAGGAAAAATACACTTTCTACCCAACTCCTACTCTATATATATATATAGGGAGGAGATCATGCGAGAACCACCCTTATTGCGAGAACCGCGAGAACCAATGTGAACACAACCTAAAATAGCTAAAAAAACCTAACCCCCACCCCCCCCCCCAAAAAAAAAAACATAACCCCCCCCCCCCCCCCCAAAGCTAAAATGCTAAAAACTAAACCCCCAAAAAACCAAAAAAAATTCTAAAAAAATAAAAAAAATATAAATTTTTTTTTTAATATTTTTTATGCTTAAATCGCTACTTTTAGTGGAAATTTTTTTTTTTAATTTTTTTTTTGCTTCGAAAAGTAGCGATTTTTATATAAAATATATTAAAAAAAAAATTTGTGTGATTTTTAGCTATTTTTAGGCATTTTTTGTTGTGTTCACATTGGTTCTCGCAATAAGAGGTGGTTCTCGCATGATCTTCTCCATATATATATATATAACTATGTTATAACATAGTTACAAGCTACCCCCTTTTAATTGAGAAATTTCAAAAACACCCCCTCTGATGCTATAAAGTAACTGGGTTAGGCAATTTGGACGAAAATGGCAAAAAGTTGCAAACGTTGGAGGCTAAATGGTAGAAAAGTGTGATTTTGGACGAAAATGGCAAACGTGCCCAAAACTCAGGGACGAAAATGGTAATTTACTCTTTAATTAATTAATTGTTGTTTGCAAAATCTTATATTTGAAAAGAAATTTAAATTCGTGCTACAAGTCGTTGTTTCATGATTCTTTTTAGTAATCTTTTTATTGTGAAGTGATGCAAGAACAAGAAGAGTACCAGATGCTAAATTTTTTTATGCAATTTTATAATTTAATTTATACTTTATACACTTCTTTCACAGATACCAAGAAAGACACCGTGTCATCGTCAATAAGGTACTAGTTTATTAAAAAATATAATAAATATTGCTTCAATTCATAAAATTATGTTAGTGTACTGAGATATGAGATATACCATGTCACATTACGAAATATTGCTTCAATTTATAAGAAAATGTATTGCTTAGGTGGTGCCATGATAATGGTCATGAGGAGTGGCGGACCCAAGATTTTTGGACAATGGGGTCCCATTTTTTCGGTGTTCAAATTTTTTGGATCGGTCGTTGTTCGGATCGGGTCAAGAAACATAATAGAAAACAATATCATAACTAAACTACAAGTTTCATTTACTACACATTCAGCTGTTAGAATACCCATTTTTAAAGTCAAGTTTAAAAAAAAAACACACAAAAAATGAAAGAAATAGGTATTGAACCCAGGACCTTTTGTGTGTAAACAAGGAGTTTTACCAATGCACCAACTCACTCTTATTGTTATGGGGTCCAACTAAATTATTTTATGGGGACCATAGAAAATTTTATATACCGTTTCTACTACTTTTTATAAAAAGATTGGGGTCCCGGGACCCCGTTCCGCTTAACGTGGGTCCGCCCCTGGTCATGAGCATGCTGCAAATAAGCCTCGACTAAGTAAAAACCGTTTTCCAGGAACATATTTTTAGATCTTTGTTTTGTTCTTCTAATTAATGGAAGCTTTCAACAATCTAGTTTGGTCTTTTCCTTTTTTCAGGTCATGATGAGATTGGGTAAAACAACGTTACTCTTGTTATACGTGATAAAACAAGAGTAAGTGGGATAAAACAAATTGTCATGTTTCGGTTTATAAGTTTTTTTCCTTATTGATGAATTGACCAGATTGAAGGTGTTGCTCTTTCTAGCTACGAAGAGAAGGAAGAACAGTTCACAGAACACACGTAGAGTACATGTTTTTTAAACAAAATATTATGACGGACACATAGACATTAAATGATAAATGTGCCTCATTTTATGTCGTTTTTTCTTCATACCCTTTTGACTGATTAAAGAGTGGATGGAATTGAGTTTTTTTTTTTTTTTTCATTTTGTAGGTGAAAATGATGGAAGTGAGTTGGAAATCTGGGCATGCTACACAAGCAAATGGTGAAGGATCGTTAGTGTTCCATCACGTAGTTTAATGGAGTATTGTATTTCTGTTAGTTTTTTTTTTTTTTTTTTTTGAAATATTGCATGAGATATTGGTTTGTTAGTATCAACATTTATGGAATGTATTTTTAATTTTTAAATGTTTGTTATTATTTTTTGAAATATTGCATGAAACGGAGTGATTGGATATATATTATTCTTTAGTATGAGACAATTATCATTTAATAAGAAATATGGTAATTCTAAAAAAATATTTTTTTTAAATACCTAAAGGGTCCTATTAAATCCACATGGTATCATCTTATTCTCACATGGTTTTACAAAGAGGAAACTTATTAAACATAATAAATACGTTTAACTACAAACTCGTAACATAATCCGATATAAACAACACTATTTTAAAATTTTCAAAATTTATTAAACGGTTTCCCGATTGCAACAAAAAATTAACTTTTCTATACATATTTATCGTTTTACAAAAAGGAAACTTATTAAACATAATAAATACGTTTAACTACAAACTTGTAACATAATCCGATATATACAACACTATTTTAAATACAAAAATTTATTAAACGGTTTCCTGATTGCAACAAAAAAGTTAACTTTTCTATACGGGCTATATGGGCCGTATAACATTATACGGCCCGTATACAGATTCCAAAACTAAAAACCCTTGGCAAACATTCGAAACAAAATTATGCAAATATGTATACGGCCAATATATAACTATACGTCCCGTATACATATAAAAACAAAAAAAAATTCCACCGCATAAAATTCTGTGCATAAACATTCTATACGGCCCGTATCAGTTTATACGGCCCGTATAGATATAAGGATGTGAAAATAAGATTATAGGGATGTGGAAATAAAACAACCCTACCTAAAACCATGACACGCATCTAAGCGTGCATCATATTTATGACAAGGTCTTCCTTGATATGCATTGCATGTCATATATGTGTGTCATCAATGTGCGTCATGAATGCGTGTCATTAAATGAGTGTCATGAATTTGTGTCATAGAATGAGTGTCATAAATGTGTGTCATTAAATGTGTGGCATAAAAACATGATACACAAATGCATGTCATGTTAATTTTATTACTCCTCAATCAACCAACGACACGCTTTTGCGTGTCATAATTACCATTTTATGACATGTAATGTGCGTCAAGAAATGTGTATTTTCTAGTAGTGCTTTAACCCTAGTTAAACATAAACATGGTTGTAAAAATCGCTAGGCGCTCCCTAGTCGGTCGACCAGGGAGTTGAGAGTACTCGACCTAGGCGGAGAGTACACGGGGAGTACTCGGAGATGCTAAATTATAAAGAAATTAGTTTTCGGAAATTAAATATATGTCAAATAACATAAATTCACTAATATTTATAACAAAATACATGAAATTGATATTCATACTTTAATATGATAGACATAGAAATTATGTTTTATTTTATTTTATGTCAAACTCGGCCCGAGTTGACTTATTATATCCGATTTTGGAATAGGTTACGTCAATGTTATCTGGCAATTGATCTACCATGTTGAAAGCTTTTTCGACCTTTTCATCGGTATAAAATGCAAACTTTTCCGGTGGTGGAACTTGATGAAATTCTGAACCAATGCCCTTTTTGTTTTTCTCAGAATCACCATCTCCCGGTTTTATATTGAAAATACGTTCAAGCACATATGATGATGCGTGATAACTTTTTAACTTGTTATTATCCTGTTCTAAATCAGCAATCTGACGTTTTAGCTTAGCAACATCCTCAATATAAGAATTTACAACTTGTTGCTTTATTTCATACTGTCGCTTAAACGTATTAGTTGTTTCAGAACAGTAATTCAATCTTGATTGAACAAATTTTATTTCACTCTTCACCTTTTCTTATGACTCTTTTGTAATGTGATATGCCAATTTTATTGAATCGTATTCTTTCTTCATTTCTTGACAAACAATTTCTTTTTGAGAACATTCTTCTTTCATTTTCAAAACATTTTCTTTCAAAATTTCATTTTCTTTTTCTAACTTGTTACATTTTTCCAAAAATTTTTCATCATTATCTTTTAAAACTTTTTCATTTTCTAACATTTCTTTGTATTTATTTTTGAAAACTTCTTCTATTTTGGTAAATTCAATATCTCTTGTTCTGAACTTTTCGTCTTTCTCAATACAAGCACTGCACGTTTCCATGCATTTCTTGCACTGTTCAACAATTTTCAAGATTTCAGAATCAGAATTTACTTCAGTGATTGACACCTTGGTGTTTGCTTCCATCTGCTTTTGATCAGCATCACTCTTTTTCTCATTATCAGCATCAACACCATCATCAGCAGCAACCTTCAAAATCTCATCCTTCACTTCAATCGAACTTTCAACCTTCTCCTCAGTTTTTTCAACCTGCTGTTCTTCAGTAACAACTTCTTTTTCAACAACCTTTTCTTCTACTTTCTCTTCCTTAGCAATCTTCACATTTTCAACTTTTACAGCTTCGACTTTCACATCTTCAGCTACCTTCTTCAACTCTTCAACCATACACTCAACATTCTTCTTCATTCTTTCTTCATCCCTCTTCCTCAAACTTGAAGTCATGACATCTCTTAAGAGTTTTTCAAACTTTTTTCACATAAGTTTTGTCTTTTCCAACATTTGTATAGTATTCGACAGATCGAGGAATTACTAAAAGAACATCATCAAAGATTATGTATTTTTTGGGAACAACGGGTTCTCCATTTCTGTTGACATATCACTTTCGTTTCTTGTCCCATATCTTATTGCTCATAGCATCTTCATATTCTTCATGCATATCGTCAATTCTGTTCCAAGCAATGCTTCTTTCTCTGTATGTTTTCTCATTCAGAATCTCTTCTCTGGTTTTCTTTTTGGTTTCAGCTATAACATTTTCTTCTTTGTTTTCCTCTTTAATTTCAGCAACAAAAACATAATGTTTGCTCTTTGATGTGTTTCTGCCATGAGCTGTAACCTGATTGTCCAAACGATATTCTTCTGGAAGAATCTGACTCCAATCATATCCTTCATCATCATGGATTACATCACATGCTCTTGATTTCTCTTTGGGATGATTTTCAATCATTTTCGGCTCCTCTTTGCTACGGTGGTAGATTGCCTTTCGGTAATAATCATCATTGAACGGATGTTCATTTCCACCAACTACAGAATTGTTGCATTCTCTCTTGAAATGACCTTTTTGCTTACATTTGAAGCATGTCACTTTGGACTTGTTAAATCCAAGTTTTGTTGATGGACCACCTATTGATTCTTTCCCAGTAATCTCCATGTATCTCTGAGCTCTGCAGATGCAACTTGCCAAACACCAGCGAATATCAATGAGTTCCATTTCTTCCGGATCAATCTAGCCGTAGTCTTCTTTGGTTAATTTAGAATTTCCAATTTTGCCAGCTACTAGACCTTCATATGATTCAACTTGAGAGCAATGTTGCACAATATCTCCTCTGATTCTTCAGAATTAGCTTTTGACAAAGATGAATGATAACCCGGATTGTAGCTTGATGAACTTGTCTGAGGTTCTTTTATCCTCTCACCACTGAATGCGGTCTTTGGTGATTCACCAGCTTTCACCGAAGGTATATTGCCTTTGTAATAAAGACCAACATTCTGTTGATATGAAGAACTGCTCATCTTGTTTTGTTTCTACAATTCAAGCTCATGAGTTTCAATTTTTTCAATTAACATATCAAGATAAATTGTTTCATACAAAGCATCATTTTTCAATATAAACACAAATGTTTGCCACTGATCAGCTCGTGGTAACGCTTCTATGATTTTGTCAATTATTTCTTCTCTCATTTTCTCAATCTTAAATCTTTCTAATTCAATTTTTAGATGACAAAACCGTTCAATCATTTGTCGAACTGATTCACCGTTAAGACTATCAAACAAATCAAATTCTTTCTTTAATAAGGCAATCTTATTCTTCTTGATTTGTTTACCCCCCTCAGCTTTAACCCGTAAAGCTTCCCACACAGATTTTGATGTTCCGTCATGTTGTAGTAAAGCAAACATGTCATTTCTGATTGACGATTGGATTAAAGCAATCATTCTCTGTTCAGCTGCAAATTCTGATTTGTCTTCTTTGGATAAACCTTTTAGAGGGAGATCTTCTCCTTTATCATCGGTCGGCCTTTTATAACCAAATTCCAAACAAAACCAGCTCTCATGTGCATAGGCTTTTGCCCAGTTAATGAAACGTTCTTTCCACCAAGTATAGTCTTCAATACTTTCGAGCGTTGGTGGTTTTGAATGTGTTCCGTAAAAATTATTATGTTTAATGTTTTCATTGATTGCTTTTGTTATGGGTTTTGGTGTAACAGTTGAAGTTTTGGAAGATTATGATGTTAATGCGTTGTAGAACGTGTTGTAGAATTCTTTAGCCATGATGAGAATTTCTTGAATTTCCTGGATACAATCAAACAAACACAATCAGTCTAAACAATATCAAACAACTTGAAATAAACTGACACTCGATTGACTTGAAATGATCTTGAAGCGAAATATCCTTTTGAAACGAAATTCCTTCAAACGAAATACTCCTCAAGCGAAATCACTTTGTTCAAACGAAATGACCTGGAGAACAGTTTCAAATGAAATTCCAACTCAAACGAAATTCCTTGTTGAAGCGAAATAACCTACAAAACAATTTCAAACGAAATAACAACTCAAACGAAATCAGATGTTTCACATGAAATAGTGTTTTCGTGCGAAAATACCAAACGAAATATGATTCCGTGCGAAATTATCAGCAATTTCAAACGAAATTAATCTCAAAATGTAATATCGTGCGAAATTAAGAGACTATTTCATGCGAAATAAGGATGGTATCATCATTTCGATCAGCTTTTTGTCTAGTTGATCTGATTTTAGGTTGAATTAAGGTCCAATTCTTTCAAGGATTCATTAAAACTGTGTTTTACAAGAAATATATGAAATTCAATCCATTTTGTCCGTAAAATCTTGTTAAATTCAAAAAGGAAGGTGTAGAAGTGAGAATTTCTGATAAAATCAAGCTGAACTCTTCCTCCTGAGCTCTGATACCACTTGTAGGATCGTTGTGCGACCTGAATGAGTCGTTCAGAAGAGTTTGAATCCGAATTAAAGGCGGAATTCAGAGAAACGGACTTGTTTACAGCCTGATTCAATTTAAATGTCTCTATTATTGATATAACAGCAATTTACAACCTGGAGACAATTCGGCAGCACTTCGTTACCGAATCAAAAAAGTTACAAATGAAGACCAAGACCTAGGTATATATAGGTGGTGGTATTTCGCACGAAATTACACAGGGTTAATTTTGTACGAAATAGCTATGCTGATTTCGTACGAAATTACCTATGTTAATTTCGTGCGAAATCACTCCATTACACACAAACCCTGATTTTCTCGTACAACGAGCCCTGATCTATCATTCTAAATACAATACTTGATTCAAGACGAAGTCAACAGCCATAATGCACTAACAAAAATAACCAACAAAAAAGTTATGACCGTTAAAAAATCGCGATGGCAATTAGTTTTTTATAAGGGGATAAAAGGTAATTACTAACTTATTATCTATAAATTTGTTAAAGATAAGGGAATTAAAGTGTAATTGACATGAGAGGCTGAAAATGTAGACAAAAGATTAAATACAAATAACTGTAGGAATTAGGTTCACCTTTTATAAAATATAATTACAAAATATATAATAACGAGATTCTCGTTATTCGTAGGAAATATCATAGTACAATACCGGTTGCAATAACTAAATAAAAAGAACATAAAATATAATTATATATACCAATCTTGATTCAAGCCGCATCTCTGGTGGGTGCTTCACGCGCACTTGATAGCATCCTAGACTCGAGTATTCATCATCTTGAATCTTGAAAAATACTTCTTGACTGCAACAAAGAGCACACTAAAACGTTGACGATTTTGATTGAGGCACGTGTTCAACACGCTTCCCTTAAAACAGATTTCATGCCTCTACTAAAGACGACGCGTCTGTCTCCCAGGGTACAACAGCCGAAGCAGTCTGTACTGCCGAAAATGGCCACGCGCCCGAGGTTACACCGAATAGAATTATAGTGTTTGAACTTGTGGAAAAATAATGATACGAAGGTGATGGAATCGAGTAGAGAAAACTCATCTCTCTATAATTTCCAACATATGGATGTTCAAGTCTTCACCACTTCTCCAAGAATTCTTCATACATATTATCTTTCTCTTGTAGTTTTCTCATCATTCCAATGAGTCACATAGCCTCATTTCCATTTTTTACAAGAGTTGTGGGTAAGGAAGAGTTTCTCTTAATTGGTGATTTTATTAGAGACATAAAAATCTAATAAAAGTTTCACTTAATTAGTGATTTAATTAGAGACATAAAACTCTAATAAAAGCTAATCAAGTGACATAAAACTCTACTAAAGAGTTTCACATATGGAGTTTAATTAGTAATTATAGTTTCACTCAATTATAAATTAAATAAATATCCATTCACTATTTTTCCCAACAATAACTTTAACGTACAAAACGTACGAACTGAAGGTTTTGCTGAAAAAACGCGGTGACATTTTCGTAATTATTTACACTGTAGAGTGATTATCAAAATTACTCTACAAATGATCTTGTAGGGTAATTTTGATCTTGTAGAGTAACTTTATAAAATGTTCTTATAAAGTAATTTTGATCTTCTAGCGTAATTATCAAAATTACTCTACCATGTATCTTGTAGAGTAATTTTGATCTTGTATGATATTTATCAAAATTACTCTACAAGTGTATCAAAATTACTCTGCAGGTTTATCAAACAATATATAATTCAAAATTACTCTACAAAATCATTTGTAGAGTAATTATGATACTCTACAAAATTATCTTACAAGATCAAAATTACCTTACAAGATTATTTGTAAAGTAATTATGATACTCTACAAAATTACTCTAAAAGATCAAAATTACCCTATAAGAACATTTTATAAAATTACTCTACAAGATCAAAATTACCCTACATGATCATTTGTAGAGTAATTTTGATAATTACTCTACAATGTAAATAATTACGAAAATGGCAAGGCGCTTTTTTGGAATTTTCATGTTTTTTGTACGTTTTGTATGATAAGACACATAGTCGTCTGTTTGCAATGTTAGATTGGATTACAAAATCCTTATTGCCAAACTTTTCTGATACAAAAGCAAGACCCCCACATTTAAGTGTTATAGGAAATCATCTAGATGGGGTAATGAAAACCATTTCTACATATCCTTATAGGGTTGTTTCTAAATGGATCCTCCTCCAAATTTCTTGCCATTTGATCAACATTTCCGTAACTTCACTTATGACAGCATTTATACACATATAATTGAACAAGATTAACCTCATTGTATCAGTGAATACAACTCATGTTGCATTAGCTTACATAAGCTTCCGAGCTAACCAAAGCAACACATGCCATTGTCATAAGTTTGTCACCAACTTAGCATGATTATAATTTAACATCTAGAATGAGCCTAGACAATGAGTTCTCCTCATTAGCTTTTCGAACAAACTCTTCAAAAGTTACATGTCTTTTCCTTATAATGAAGGAAAATTCTCCCTCAACTTTGTCTGTACACAAATTCTTTTGTGTTCATACACATTTGAATGTTTAGAGTTAATTAGTCTCCGTTAAGACCCATAATTAACCAAGTACTAGTCTAACATGCTTTAGACTATAATACTTTAGCATGTGAACAGAAGATGCATCATTCTGATTCTTCATAGCCCTCAGGATATCATAATATCATTCATCCCTTATTAAGATAAAATAAATAGACTTATTCATAATCCTAAAACATTAATATTTAGTAAGGTCTCACAAATTATTGTATATAGCACATAGCTATTTTTTATCATTCAATTAAGGAACATAACTTGTTTACCTTTGATCTCCAACGCTTTACCATTGACTCATAAGGACTTAAACATAAGTCTTAATCCAAGTCACTTGTCGAATATATTCATCACCAACAAGATGAATGTTCGTCGTCTACAATCACTATTATTTGTGAGATAGAGTTAACTAAATTGACACTCAAAAACATGGCATTCATAATTTTGCCATAAGTGATTTGCACACATCTATTGTTATTCATTAGGAGATATGTATATTTAGGATGCTCTCCCAAACAAATGTAAAATATCCATATAGTTCTAACAATAATCAAGTGGTAGATGCATCTACGTATAGATCACTCAGTACAAATCTCGCAAGATTTATCAAAGGTATACAATAACATATAGTTTTTTTCTCTTTCATATGTTAGAATTCACACTTGTGAATTTTCCAATGACTTCTAACGAAGTACTTCAACATGAATCTTGTTTGTGTATTTCATCTCAATACACTCACTACTCACTCGTGATGTGGTTACACATTTGATGTCTCGTCTTTGACATTTAGTCAATACAACAACTCTTAAGTTGTTTATGTCCAAGAATTTTTATGTGCTATCCGTCTAAAACCATATTTTGTTAAACAATGCATAATTGGCGTTATAATTATTTCCACAAAAATAATTTATACATCACAAACATTAGTGATTTATTTCTTTGACAAAATTGCATGTGTTATCCGAAGATATTGAACACAAAACAATAACATACATTGGAAATTAAATCATAAGTGCCGAACACTTTTGAAATTTAAACCGAAGCATAGACGATATGTAGACATCAAATATCAACGTGTTTTTATCTTCAGCACTTTATATTTTGACCGAAATCTTCTCAACGATATCGTCCCATGGCATGTCTTGAGGTACTCCCTCAATAAGACTCCATGCACGTGTAAGTACAAGTTCCCTATTTCATCTTGAAACTTTGAACTTGGACAAGTTTGCTCAAAACAACACCAAGTTGTTACAAAGGCTACATTTAAGTAGCAAACTAGAACAATTAAATTTGTTCACAACAAGACCAAGTTGTTTTCCACCAAATCATATTCACGAGATTGTTACTTTGTTCAATAAATGCTACTTCTAGCAAGAGTAGCAAACCATTTGAATTCCAAAACTATGCAAAATAGGCAATTAAATGTTTACATAAAACATTTCCATTCCTTATGGCTTATACAAAGTACAATCTCTAACATTGTATTTGTGATACACATTTTCTAACACACGTGTTAGAAAATTTAAGTCATTTATATAAAACATGACCATTTAGATTTAGAAATCACAAATTAAAGTTGGTGATATAATCACACACAACTACACCATCACTTTATGGTGATTTAATTCTTGTATTCTTACTCTTGTATTTTTTTCAATCTCATCAAGTTAGGCACATAGCATACTTTTAATACAAGAGACATGGGGTGGAGATAAGTCTCACTTAATTAAAGATTTTATTAGAGACATAAAATCTAATAAAAACTAATAAATTGACATTAAACTCTCCTTAAGAGTTTATCTTTTCCATATGAAGAGTTTAGTAAATGATTTTAATTTCATTAAATTCATATAAGTACCACACCATCACTTTATGGTGCTTTAATTCCTTGAAGCCAATCAAACATCCCCTTCAATGTATGACATTTTATTTCTAAATCATACAAAGCATTAAAAACAATGCTACAACAAATTACTTATATAAAATGTTTACATCAAACATTTCAAAGCATTTGTATTTTAACCATTTTTAACAATCATGTTAAAATGAAAGAAATTCTAACACGATAGTTAGAAATATTAACATTTCCACAAAATGTTAATTCAACTTGCTAAAAACACATATATGGTTCAACTAAATAAGTCATTTCTAATACACATGTTAGAAACTAAACAATTAAAATATTGCTTCCAAACTAAAGCTTTTCATGAACGTTTCTAAGACACATGTTAGAAGACAAATGATTACAAAAATCATTATAAGACTTATTTGTTCATATCAATTCATGGGTGGATGAAGAGTCTACTTTAAATAGAGACTTAATTAGAGACATAAAACTCTAATCAAGTAACATAAAACTCTTGTTTAAAGACAAAAAAAAACAACTCTACTTAAGAGAATTTAACGTTTACAAAAAAACGTATAGTTTACACCAATAATTCTGGTCTAACACATATGTTAGAGAATTTAACTTTTACAAAAAATGTATGGTTTACACTAATAAACCCGATCTAACACAAAAGTTAGAAAAATTAAGGATTCCCAAAATCGTTTCAAAACCAAACGTTGGAACCAAAACTATTCGTTTTGTACCACGGTATAGGATTTAAGATTGTATCTCAATCTTAAAAAATCCAAACACAACAAGTTGTACTACATACATATTTTGTCACACCCCCAAAATACCACATGCGGGAACACCGCGGGACGTGTGACGTACTATGATCCAGCCACCAGTCACATTGAACCACAACATAGTGTTAAATAAAAGTTTTCATTTATTTCATTAAGCAATTCCAAAACCCAACTTAAAACGAACATGTTCAACGGAAGCATAATGTAAATAGTTATTCAAGTGTTTCAAGACAAAGGTGCAAAAATCATTAAACTTGTATCCAAGAGCTACGACCCATGACCACTCCAGCACTCCCAGATAGCAAGTTCCATCCGTGAATCTAACGACCTGCAAGCATGCAGACAAGTATGTCAGACGACGCTGGTGAGTTCAAAGTTTGTTAACACGTTTTAGTTACCAGATATAAGTATAAAACATTTCAAAGATTGATGTTGTTTATAACTCGATTACCAGAGATGGCTCCAGATTATTTTCCCTTCCCCAATGCTCTATCAAACATTGGTCAAGTGGTTAAGGTAATTAGTTCACGACCGTCCTCCCCGATACGGTGTGAGGGTGCCAAACCTAATAGCGCTATCAACTAATAACTCCGTTGCCTCCCCGAAAACCAATCGGTATATGATGGGACTTAATGATAGAAATAAGTGTATTAATCAACATCCCAGGTTTAACATTCTAGTCAAACCCAATTACCTGACATTCCTCCCCGGAACGTTTACCAGATGTCCCTCCCCGGGACGCATGCTTAGAAAAAGAGCAGTGAACTCACCTTAGATTTGCTCGGTATTTAACAAGTTACCCGTTCCGATTAATCAACCAACCCTACCGTGGTTACCAATCAAGATTAGTTTCATAATTAACCAAGTCACATATATTACATAGTTTGCATTCATCACAGGGTCAGTGTACAGCATGTAGTATGCATTCAATTCTCATCTAACGTCCACACTCTATGTGCATATCACGCAATAGCATTCCCACAGTTGAATCACATTAGTCAATACAAGTCCCTTGATTCTAATTAATGTTGTTATATGAAACAAACGTAATCGTGTAACCAAAACATTCAACATTACAAGCATCATGAAGTATCCGAAACTCTTTGTTATGTGAACACATCCACATTCAACACTGTTCTGTTTATTTCCTTCACGGCGAAGGATCACGTTTGGTGACAAACCTCCCTTGCCAAAGAACCTATCTTCATCAAAAGTGGTTACGACGAAGTCCTTGGATGGTTCGTCAAGGGCCTGTCGACGAAGAATCATTCTTCGTCGCCTACTGATCCTTCATCGGGGGTCTCCTTCGTCGTCGTCAACATCAGACGGTTACCATAATCTTGTAACAGTTAACAAAATATTGGCATGGTTCTCGGATCAATCAATCATCTTTAATAACAGTTACATTCCTCCACGAAATCAACTTCCTAAACAACAGTCAATCTGATCATTCATCATCTAAACATTCTGACCAAATCATTTACACCATGATTACAACTTTAACATGCAAACCCTAATTTCTTATGTAGTATCAACACAGTGATA
This sequence comes from Helianthus tuberosus, assembly GCA_030545235.1. Lineage (NCBI taxonomy): Eukaryota > Viridiplantae > Streptophyta > Magnoliopsida > Asterales > Asteraceae > Helianthus > Helianthus tuberosus. The sequence continues at coordinate 67,589,824 of CM060440.1, forward strand.
ACTCGTTTATATTCAAAAGCTATTAAAGGTTCAAATATAAACAATACTAGATCATCACAAAACATATCAGTACCCATACACATACATGTCCATGGCCAATTTAGTTTGCACACAAAATCATGAATCAACAAGTAAATCATAACCGAAGGGAATCAGGAATCACGCATCATAACAAGGGTAAACATACTAACCGAACAACTGTGTTTACACAAAGGTATGCTAAGACGAACCAGAGGGGAAGCTTCACAAAGGGTACCATAGGTTTCGAGAGGGAGAGGAGGAATAGTTAGGGTTTTTAGTTTTTAACTGACGGTCACAATATCAAAAGTTTATGTTTTAAATGTAACGTGTTGGGCCACAAACTACATGGGCCGAAGGCCATTATGGCGAAGAATCCCCGTAGACGAAGAATGTACTTCGTCGAATTTGTGGGTGACCAAGATCTATCTTCGTCGCTAAGCGTTTGTGACGAAAGTCGCATACTTCGTCGGGTAAATGGATGACGAAGAATCATCTTCGTCGAGCAATGTTGTGACGAAAAGGTTTTTGTCATTAAAGGTTTTTATTACATGCTCACTCATTAAACCACTAAATAACTTATACTAAAATCATTCTAAACTAATATACACGATGCAATGTACAACGGAATGTAAAACAGGATTCTAAAATAGATAACGCGTAAAGGAAAGGACTTGAAATCTCGGGTTGTCACATCATCCCCAACTTGAAAGAAATTTTGTCCCGAAATTTGATAAACAATCCAAACGGCAAGATGCTATGCCAAGATGACTGTGGGTTTTCCGCGGGTGCTACATCATCCCCAACTTGAAAGGGAATTTCGTCCCGAAATTCCTTGGTTGCATTAGTATTAGATTGTTCATACTTGAGCTTCATCTGGTCTTCTCGTTCCCACGTGAACTCCGGTCCACGTCTTGAGTTCTAACGAACTCTCACGATCGAAATCCGACTATGCTTACGAACCTTGACTTCCCGATCCATAATTTTGATAGGTTTCACGACAAACTGTAACTTTTCATCAATTCTCAGCTCTTGAAATGGTATCACAAGTGTTTCATCAGACAAACACTTCTTTAATTGCGAGACGTGGAAGACATCTTGAACGTTACCCAACTCAGCAGGTAACTCTAACTTGTAGGCCACTTTACCAACTCGCTCCAGAATCTTGAATGGCCCGACATAACGAGGATTAAGCTTACCGCGTTTCCCAAACCGTACCACACCCTTCCAGGGTGAGACTTTCAACATGACACGATCGCCTGCAATGAACTCCAAAGGTTTCCTACACTTATCAGTGTAGCTTTTCTGACGGTCGCGCGCTGCCGCAATACGATTTCTAATATGGACAATCTTTTCTGAAGTTTCAAGTACAAGTTCTGGACCTATGATCTAGCTGTCACCCACTTCAACCCAACAGAGGGGTGAATGACACTTTCGTCCGTACAATGCTTCGAATGGGGCTGCCTGGATACTGGTATGGTAACTATTGTTATAAGAGAACTCTATCAAAGGTAGATGTTTCTCCCAACACTTGCCAAAATCAATCACGCACGCTCGTAATATGTCCTCAAGTGTCTGGATGGTTCACTCACTTTGACCATCCGTCTGTGGGTGATAAGCAGTGCTCATGTCGAGATGCGAGCCGAACGATTTGTGCATCGACTACCAAAAATACGAAATGAAACGCGGGTCATGATCAGAGATAATAGAGGTCGGCACCCCATGCCTAGAAACCACTTCCTTTAGATAGACAGCTGCAAGTTGTGAGAACTTATCCGTTTCCTTGATCGCTAGAAAATGTGCTGACTTCGTGAGACGATCAACGATCACCCAGATGGTATCATTTCCGTTTTGAGTTCTCGGCAAACTTGTGACGAAATCCATTCCGATTTGCTCCCATTTCCACATGGGTATTTCTGGTTGCTGAAGTAGGCTTGAGGGTTTCTGATACTCCACCTTAACCTTCGCACAAGTCAAGCATTTACTCACGTATGTCGCAATATGAGCTTTCATCGTCAGCCACCAATATATAACCTTGAGGTCCTGATACATCTTATCCGAACCCGGGTGAACAGAGTATCGAGACTTGTGCGCTTCGTCCATCACAAGTTCTCTAAGATTTCCAAACAAAGGGATCCATATTTGTTCCATGAAATAGAGAATACCATCAGATCTCTCTACCTGCCGCTTTTCCATGCCCCGTAAATACTCCGCTTTAAAGTTTTCTTCCTTAAATGCTTCAGCCTGAGCCGAACGAATTTGATCAGGAAGATTTGAGTGAATAGTGAGCTGCAAGGCGCGAACATGTTTGGGTTTCGATTCCTTTCGACTGAGGGCATCAGCTACAACGCTAGCCTTACCTAGATGATACTTGATTGCACAGTCGTAGTCGTTCAAAAGTTCTACCTAGCGACGCTGTGGCATATTCAATTCCTTCTGGTTAAAGATATGCTGAAGGGTCCTGTGGTCGGTATAAATAGTGCATTTAGTACCGTACAGGTAATGCCTCCAGATTTTGAGCGCAAACACCACGACTCCCAACTCTAAGTCGTGATTCGTGTAATTTCTCTCGTGAACCTTCAACTGTCGAGAGGCGTAGGCTATCACCTTCTCGCGTTGCATCAGCACGCAACCGAGACCCTGAATAGAAGAATCACAGTACACCACAAAATCTTCGGTGCCCTCAGGTAAGGACAAAATTGGTGCACTGCAGAGTTTTTGTTTCAACAGCTGGAAAACATCTTCTTGTTTCGTTCCCCATGAGTATGCAACGCCTTTTTGTGTCAACGAAGTTAGAGGTTGAGCAATCTTCGAGAAGTCTTTAATAAATCTCCGATAGTATCCAGCGAGACCGAGAAATTGTTGCACCTCTGAGGGATTCTTTGGTGCCGCCCAATTCCTAATAGCATCGATCTTTGCAGGATCCACGTGTATTCCCGATTCATTCACAATGTGGCCAAGGAGGTTCACCTCTCGAATCCAGAAATCACACTTAGAGAATTTCGCGTAAAGTTGTTCCTTCCTCAGAAGCTCCAAGATAAGACGCAGGTGTCGCTCGTGATCCTCCTTGCTCTTAGAGTAGATCAGAATGTCGTCGATGAATACGATAATGAAATCGTCAAGATACGGCTTGCACACACGGTTCATGAGGTCCATGCGGACCGCTGGTGCGTTCGTCAACACTGTCACATCCCAACCGATGGCGGAAACATCGGGGCATGGCACTGAGCAAAACAGATTGTCCAGAAGTTTCCATAACAACTATCATTACCAATTAATTAAACAACATGTCCCATACCATGTCTTAAAAGATAACATAATTATTACAGACAAGATCTAGTCAAATTGTTCTGTTCCAAAAACTCAGATTCTTATTACAGACAATTGTTTATTGGTTTCTAGACTTGTCCTAGCCTCAATTTCATCACCGCAAAATAAAGCATCCTAGCAACTTAAGCACCTGTCACATACGTTAAAGTAAAAGTCAATACACATAGTGTAAAGGTGAGCATACAAGTTTGATAATAGCATACAGAGTTCGAAATCGTTGCGTATAACCAGCACGTACACAGTGTAAAATGAGGCATGTTAGTTATCGACATGAACCTATCGATACCAATTACTGCGGGTTGACTGCCCAAGGCAGTTCGTGATACACACTCACCACTGTGAGCCATGTAGGTAATTGTCCTTAACAACCCCCCAAGTGAACGGGTGCTGAGTCCAAACTAATAGTACTACCGTTGCTAAGGCAGGTAGACAGCATTCCATGTGTAAACATAACAAACAAGCATTCATTAAGGCACGTATAACATGCAGTAACGGTTCACGTTTAAAGTATTGCGTAGTGTGTTCGATGTGATTTAGTACAAGTAACGTATGTAACACCCAAAAGTGCGTAAAGCAAAAAGGGATCGAGTATACTCACAGTGATTGGTGGATTGAAGGGAGCGCTAGAGAGTACGGTTAGCCTTAACAGATTGATAGCATAACGATAAGCGACGCGTAAAACAATACAGAGTGCAAGTAGGTAGGACAACAGTTCGATCGGATGGTAGCCCGATCGGACAGCCGGTTGCTTCGATGACAGTCCGCTCGGATGGTCATCCGGTCAAGTGACTTTTCGAGTGGATTGTTTCTTCCTTTGTGAAGGATGTGTTTGTGTATGATGGTTTGTCCTTTGAAGTTTTCGTTGTAGCATTTTGAAAACATAGAAGTACCTCTACTTTTCAGGTCGATCGATCAAACGACCGTTCGATCGGGTGACGGTCCGATAGGTTGGCACTTCAGCGAGAACAAGTTCACAGCAGGTTGTCACTCGATCAGACAGTTGTTCGATCGGGTGGCATCCCTCGTGCATTGAACATGTTGAAAATTGTTTAAGTGTTGAAGTTTCGAAACATCACATGGTCGGATGGTCTGTCGATCGAGTGGTAATTCGATCGGACGGAAATCCGTTCGGTGTTCCAAAACTCTTGGGAGTTTATTTGAAAACTAAGGTGGGACCAAGGTGTAAGTCGTGCGGATTGGCCAGTCGTTTGGATTGGCTGTTTGATCGAACAACAGTCCAATCGGACGGCATTCCGTCCTGGTCGACCTGTTTGTCTTACACTTGGTTGTTTTGATTGTTTGTCGTTTTATCGAGACGTTGTGATACCGTATTAAGCAATAGAAACCTCGTCAATACTTGGTACTCCTGATCGGACAGGAATCACCCAAATCCAGCCAGTTAACTGTTCGAGACGGTGTTCCATGTTTAACCCGATATCGGTGGTCTCATGGATAGAAGCCAGATCTTGAACCAACACAACCACAAGAATGAGTAGTAAGTCGGAACAAGCTCCGATTCTATCGATTTTGAATGCATTGAGTGTAAAAGAGTTGAAAGAAAGTTGGAAAACCATCTTTCAATCCTTTTCATAGTGAATATGTTTAGATCTATGAAAGATCCTTGTTTGTTTATGTGGAAATCGGTTAGATCTAAGGTGTTCTCGGTGGATTGAGGCCAAAACATGAGGTTCTCAAGAACACATGATGACGTCATCCTAGGATACCTTGAATCTTGATGATTTCACGGTTAAAAGTTATGATTCAAAAGATAGAAAGGTGTAGGAGTGCGTGTTGATTAAGGCAGTACAAGATTTAGGACGAGATCTTACCGAGATTACGAGAAATCGAAGGGAAATAAGGTTGGAGAGCCGGTCGGACAGAGAGTTGCCAAAAGTGGAAAGTATGACGGTGACTGGGGGTATTTATAGGGTTACCCAAAGTGGAAAGGAGCTGGTCGATCGGGTGGCAGCCCGGTCGAACAGCCTGACCTATCGGACAGCAGTCCGATCGAACGGCTGGTCGGTCGGCTGGTTATCTGATCGATCAGTCGCTTGGTTCGAGTGTTTGGTGCGACGAGTTTGGCTGTTTTGATTGTGATTGCGAGCATTTCGATGCGTTAGAGTTTCCTAGTCAAATTACTTTTAAACCCAACTACTATATCAACATACAATCATCCTTATTTTGTATTCGTTTCGCGTTTGCGATTCGATTGAGATTGAGTTCGATTGCGTTTCGATTGATCACCACAACACAACATAATTAAACATGCACAAGTAACACATAAGGCACACACACACGTATAACAATAACCAAAATGCGTAATTCGAGTTGCGAGTGCGATTGCGATAGTGATAAAGCGATTAAACATGCGATAAATAGCAATAAATATGTGATTATTAATAGATGCTCCACAAAATACAATCAACGCGACAATAAAATAGACTAATTACAAGTCAAAGAAGTCAAAACAGGAATTGAGCAAGGAGAGACAGATCGCAATTAGCAATCTTTTCTTCCTTTGACTTCAATCTTGACTTTGACTTTGACTTCCGAAACACGGGATGTTACAGCCTCCCCTAGTTGAGGGAATTTCGTCCCGAAATTAGGCTGAAGCCGTAACAAATAACTGCGGGTACTTCGCCTTCATGTCGCTTTCGAGTTCCCAAGTGAACTCTGCGCCTCGTTTGCCTTCCCATCGGACTTTCACAATAGGAATGCGCGAGCGTCTGAGCTGCTTGGTTTGGCGATCCATGATTTCGACAGGCTTCTCCACGAAGTGTAGTGTTTCGTTTACTTGAAGGTCATCGAGAGGTACAATTAAATCATGCTCAGCTAGGCACTTTCGGAGGTTCGACACATGGAAAGTCGGGTGGACATTACTAAGTTCCTCCGGTAGTTCGAGTCTGTAGGCGACTTTTCCGATCCTTTCCAGAATCTTAAAAGGTCCAACATATCGAGGCGCTAGTTTCCCTTTCTTGCCAAATCTGACTACACCCTTCCAAGGTGATACCTTTAGGAGTACGTAGTCACCAACATTAAATTCCAGGGGCTTGCGTCGTCTATCGACGTAACTTTTCTGTCGACTTCGAGCTTTCAACAAGTTATCTCGAATTTGGAGGACTTTGTCAGTCGTCTCTTGCAATAGCTTAGGACCGGTTAATTGCTAGTGACCGATCTCGTGACACACAATAGTCGATAGACATCTTCTTCCGTATAAAGCCTCGAATGGTGCCATTTGAATGCTGGAATGTTAACTGTTGTTATACGAGAATTCGACCAGCGGTAGGTAAGCATCCCAATTACCACCGAAATCTATGACACACGAACGGAGCATGTCTTCAAGAGTACGGATCGTTCTTACAGTCTGACCGTCGGTTTGAGGGTGGAATGCGGTACTTAGGTTAAGCGTAGTACTGAGAACTGCTTGAAACATTTCCCACAGTCGCGAAGTAAACCGAGTATCAAGGTCAGAGATGATGTCGCGAGGCGTACCATGTCGGCAAATGATCTCATTGGTGTAGATTCGGGCTAATCGTTCTACCTTGTAATCTTCCCGTATTGGTAAAAAGTGAGCTGATTTGGTTAAACAGTCGACTACAACCCAAATACTTTCGTGACCTGATGGCGTGCACGGGAGTTTGGTTATGAAGTCCATAGCTATACTCTCCCACTTCCACATAGGGATCGGGGGTTGTTCGAGTAAGCCAGAGGGTCTTTGGTGTTCCGCCTTGACCTTCAAGCAAGTCAGGCACTTTCCAACGTAGAGAGCAATATCCCTTTTCATGCCCGGCCACCAGTACTTGTAGCGAAGGTCCTGGTACATCTTATCGGCACCGGGATGAATAGAATACCGGGATTGGTGGGCTTCGTCCATTAGAGTCTGTCGCAAATTGGTCCGTTTAGGGATCCAAATTCGGTCCAGAAAGTGGAATATCCCATTCGACTTGTTCACCAATTGAGCTCCATCGTGGTTGATTCTTTCCTTCTTCAAGGTGCGTTCATTAAAACAAGCATGCTGGGCTTCACAGATGAGGGTCTCGAGATCGTATTGGGCTTGTGTATTACGAATGCTAAGCAAATAACTCCGTCTGCTGAGAGCGTCGGCAACGACATTTGCTTTGCCAGGGTGATAACGAATCTCACAGTCATAATCGTTGAGAAGTTCTACCCATCGGCATTGACGCATATTAAGTTCCTTCTGGTCAAAGATATGTTGTAGGCTCCAATGATCGGTGAAGATCGTACACTTGGTACCATACAGGTAGTGTCGCAAAATCTTCAACGCAAAAACAACTGTGCCTAGCTCGAGATCATGGGTTGTATAGTTCTTCTCGTGGATTTTGAGCTGACGAGATGCGTAATCTATAACCTTGTCCCGCTGCATAAGGACACAACCAAGACCAAGGTTGGAATCATCACAATAGACAATGAAGTCGTCATTTCCGTCGGGCTATGTGAGAATAGGAGCATTGCAAAGCATGTGCTTGAGGGTTTAGAAAGCAGACTCTTGTTCGGTTCCCCAAACAAAAGGATTGTCTTTTTGCATAAGAGCGGTAAACGGCACATCGATCTTTGAGAATCCTTCGATAAATCGTCAATAATAGCCCACTAATCCGAGAAAAGAACAGACTTCAGACGGGTTCTTAGGTGTAATCCAACTCTTAACGGCTTCAATCTTCGCGGGATTGACGTTAATACCTTGACTATTTACAATGTGACCAAGGAATTGAACCTCCTCCAGCCAAAATTCACACTTGGAGAATTTGGCATAGAGTCGATTCCCCTGGAGTAGCTCGAGAACCAAACGTAGATGTTACGCGTGTTCGGCCTCCGACTTGGAATAGATCAAGACATCGTCGATGAACACGATGATGAAACGGTCGAGATATGGTTTACACACGTGATTCATCAGATCCATGAAAACCGCGGGTACATTGGTTAAACCAAAATGCATAACAACGAATTCATAATGGCCATAGCGATTGCGAAACGCGGTTTTGGGTATATCCTCCTCTTGAATGCGTAGCTGGTGATAGCCTGAACGTAGATTGACATTCGAGAAACACGTAGCACCTTGTAGCTGATCAAACAAATCATCAATGCGAGGTAGGGGATAACGATTCTTGATAGTCAACTTATTCAGTTCCCGATAGTCGATGCACATCCTGAACGACCCATCCTTCTTTTTAACGAAAAGGACTGGCGCGCCCCAAGGAGAGGTGCTCGGCGAATGAAGCCTTTCTCAAGTAATTCCTGGAGCTGACTCGAGAGTTCACGCGTTTCAGACGGTGCGAGTCAGTAAGGAGCTTTGGCAACAGGGTTGGCTCCAAGAATGAGGTCGATACGAAAGTCGATATCACGACTTGGCGGTAAACCTAGTAGATCATCAGGAAACACATTGGGAAATTCACACACAACGGGGACTTCGCTTACTCCCGGACTACCTTTCTTTTCCTTCTCCGCTACTATGATGTTAGCCAAGAAAGCTCTGTATTCCTTGCGGAGATACTTACTAGCTTGGACACATGACATGAGCTTGAGACCTTTCGAAGCAGTTTCACCATAAACACACAATAGATCACCATTCGCGAGCGAGAATCGAATCATCTTATCGAAGCACATAACTTCAGCATGGTTTTCTCGAAGAAAGTCCATGCCTACTATGACGTTAAAACTTCTGAGTTGTATCCGAATAAGGTCAATTGGGAAGATTTGATTGTTGAGCTCAAGAGTACAATCACGAAGAACAGAATTTACGGTGACGGTTCTTCCGGTAGCGACTTCGACATCGAACGTCGAGGAGAGTTGGGAGCGTTTACGACTAAGGAGCTTCTTGAATTCAAACGACACAAAGCAATTATCGGCTCCAGTATCAAACAAACATGAAGCATAAATACCATTCACAAGGAACGTACCATTGACCACGTTGTTGTCAGCCTGGGCTTGGCGCACATTGATGTTGAAGGTTCTGGCGCGTGCGGCTTGTTGCTGTTGTTGATGAGGCTATTACTGCTGGTGTTGCTGAGGCTCTTGCTTCACAACCCTGTTTGGGCACATGTTCGCAAGGTGGTTGGGATCAGCACATGCGAAGCAGACTCGGGCGTTGACCGTGGGTGCCTGAGCCGCTTGTTGGCCTTGTGGGGCTGGGAGCAGAGCTTGATGAGTAGCAGCTTGAGCTGGTACTTGACGGGGACCAGTACGGCAGTTAACAGTGAAGTGGTCGTACATATTGCAGTGAGCGCAGAAACGGCAAGCTAGACCCACTGGGTGATGATAAGAACATGTTGGGCAGGCAGGGTGAGGGCCTGTGTATGCACGCTTTGCAGGCGGTGCATAGGTAACTGGGGCTGGACGGTGTTGAGATTGTTGTTGAGCTGGTACGGCTTGAAGTGGAGCAGCAGTGGTAGTGGCAGCACAGTTCTTGTTGCTGGAGCTGCTGTTGTTGTTCTTCTTCTTGCGGCGTGAGACTTTCGATGATTGAGGGGTGGCGGTTTCAGTGGATGGTGCGGCGGTGACTTGGTGCAGCTTCTTTGATGCTTTATCCCAAAAACCAACTTTTACTCGCTTGTCGTTGATCTCAGTGGCAAGCAAGTAAGTTTCTTCGATCGTCGTTGTCTTTGCAGCATGCACAAAATCTACAACACAATCGGGTAGAGCTCGAATGTACTTTTTGATTGCCATGTCGGGCATCTTTACTTGATCGAGACAGATGATGCTGAGCGGCTTAAAACGAGCAGTCAGGGCAGCGTTGTCACCTTCTTTCTGCTGAATGTGCCAGAACTTGTCCTCCAGCTTCTGGCGCTCATGGGGAGGGCAGAACTCTTCTAGCATAACGTTCTTCAACTCGTCCCATGATAGACCATAGGCTGCATCATTTCCGCGCTTGTTCCTTTTGGCCGTCCACCACTCTAGAGCGCGGGACTGGAAGACGCCGGTCGCGTTCAGTGTGCGGAGATTATCAGGACATCCGCTCTGTCGTAGAGTGACTTTGATTGAGTCAAACCATTGAAACAAAGCCGTAGGGCCTTCTTCTCCGGTGAACTCCTTCGGTCCACATGCCTTGAACTGTTTCAAGCTGAAAGCAGCTTTGGGAGTTTCAGTTTTGGATTCCTCAGATGATTTGCTCATGTTTTCGTACAGTTCACTGACGACTTGGGGTACGACTTTTGCCATTTGCTTAGTAATCATGGCAGCGTGGCGTTTGTCTGCTTGCTTTCGGCGAGCATCTTGGGTAGCGCGAGATGCAGATGACGACATTGTCTGCAACAGACATCGTCATAGGACTCAACACAATATAATCGAATCTCACCTCACAATCCTAATACTACTAAAGCTTAGGAACACACATAATCACGTAAGCACATAGGCACATAATCACAGATCCACATAAGCACAGAGACACATAAGCACATAAGCACGTAGGGCACAGAAGCACAGAAGCACATATGCATGTAATCACGAGTTACAGTAAGAATACAGGAACCTATCATTCAAAGTCTGCGAGCGTTCGAGCATAGCGATCGGGATTAACATGTCGAATTGTATAGTATAAGCGTATAATATAGCATAAGGTCGTCCATAATTTAGTGATTTGTCAGCGTTTTGAGGTAGATAAGCAATGCGGGTCATGCGTGTCGATCAAAGTGGAAGCGAAAATCGAATAAGTCTCCAAAATTAAAACACATAAGCAGGTAAATACACATATAAACACATAAAATCGACGAATCAACAGAGTCAGCAGTTGCGGGCTCAGAATCGAAACACATAAAAATCGTGGAACAGATCGTCTGCGGCTATTAAACATTGACTATATAAAGTGATTCGACTATTCTCAAGGACTTGTTGCACACATTTTGACCTTCAGGACCGTGCTCCTGCCTCGATTCTTAGGCGTTCGGCACGCATCCCTCTAGTCATACGAAACTTCAAGTCGTTGGAGTCCGTCGAGACTTTGGTGAGAGTTTTGTAAAACCGAATAGGGCAGAATAAGTCGTCAAGGTTTGGGTTTCACCCCTGTCTTAACAACTGTGTTCCTGTTTTGATAAAATAAAAGAGAATTATGCATCAAAGTATGGATTTCACTCCTGGTTCAACGCAAATTCTCGTGTTTATAGATGAAAATGCGAGGCGAACAAGCAAATTTGGTCGAGAGTTTGCGGGTTTCACACCTAATCTCGGCCCAATCGCTCGTCCATTCTTTGAACTAAAGTGCAGTGGTAGTGCAACGTAGGCGAGAACAGCGAGAAATTGTAGCAAGCTCGTACATAATCCCTACTGGACATGCACAAGTTGGTCTGTTGGTTCCTAACTATAGACTAGGTCTCTACGATATCGACCCGGACTAGGTCGTGTCTTGCCTAATTTCCTATAGTTATGGCTCTGATACCAATCTGTCAAACCCCAACCGATGGCGGAAACATCGGGGCAGGGCACCGAGCGAAACAGATTGTCCAGAAGTTTCCATAACAACTATCATTACCAATTAATTAAACAACATGTCCCATACCATGTCTTAAAAGATAACATAATTATTACAGACAAGATCTAGTCAAATTGTTCTGTTCTGACAAGTTAGATTCTTATTACAGACAATTGTTTATTGGTTTCTAGACTTGTCGTAGCCTCAATTTCATCACCGCAAAATAAAGCATCCTAGCAACTTAAGCACCTGTCATATACGTTAAAGTAAAAGTCAATACACATAGTGTAAAGGTGAGCATACAAGTTTGATAATAGCATATAGAGTTCGAAATCGTTACGCATAACCAGCACGTACACAGTGTAAAATGAGGCATGTTAGTTATCGACATGAACCTATTGATACCAATGACTGCGGGTTGACTGCCCAAGGCAGTTCGTGATACACACTCACCACTGTGAGCCATGTAGGTAATTATCCTTAACAACCCCCGAGTGAACGGGTGCTCAGTCCAAACTAATAGTACTACCGTTGCTAAGGCAGGTAGACAACATTCCATGTGTAAACATAACAAACAAGCATTCATTAAGTCACATATAACATGCGGTAACGATTAGCGTATAAAGTATTGCATAGTGTGTTCGATGTGATTTAGTATAAGTAACGTATGTAACACCCAAAAGTGCATAAAGCAAAAAGGGGTCGAGTATACTCACAGCGATTGGTGGATTGAAGGGAGCGCTAGAGAGTACGGTTAGCCTGAACAGATTGATAGCATAACGATAAGCGACGCGTAAAACGATACATAGTGCAAGTGGGTAGGACAGTAGTTCGATCGGATGGTAGCCCGATCGGACAGCCGGTCGCTCGGATGACAGTCCGCTCGGATGGTCATCCGGTCGGGTGACCTTTCGAGTGGATTGTTTCTTCCTTTGTGAAAGATGTGTTTGTGTATGTTGGTTTGACCTTTGAAGTTTACATTGTAGCATTTTGAAAACATATAAGTACCTTTACTTTTCAGGTCGATCGATCAAACGACCGTTCGATCGGGCGACGGTCCGATAGGTTGGCACTTCAGTGAGAACAAGTTCACAGCAGGTTGTCACTCGATCAGAAGGTTGTTCGATTGGGTGGCATCCCTTGTGCATTGAACATGTTGAAAATTGTTTAAGTATTGAAGTTTCGAAACATCACATGGTCAGATGGTCGGTCGATCGAGTGGTAATTCGATCGGACAGCAATCCGTTCGGTGTTCCAAAACTCTTGGGAGTTGATTTGAAAACTAAGGTGGGACCAAGGTGCAAGTCGTGCGGATTGGCCAGTCATTCGGATTGGCTGTTCGATCGGACAGCAGTCCGATCGGACGGCATTCCGTCCTGGTCGACCTGTTTATCTTACACTTGGTTGTTTTGATTGTTTGTCGTTTTATCGAGACGTTGTGATACCGTATTAAGCAATAGAAACCTCGTCAACACTTGGTACTCCTGATCATACAGGAATCACCCAAATCCGGCCAGTTAACTGTTCGAGAAGGTGTTCCATGTTTAACCCGATATCGGTGGTCTCATGGCTAGAATCCAGATGTTGAACCAACACAACCACAAGAATGAGTAGTAAGTCGGCACAAGCTCCGATTCTATCGGTTTTGAATGCATTGAGTGTAAAAGAGTTGAAAGAAAGTTGGAAAACCATCTTTCAATCCTTTTCATAGTGAATATGTTTAGATCTATGAAAGATCCTTGTTTGTTTATGTGGAAATCAGTTAGATCTAAGTTGTTCTCGGTGGATTGAGGCCAAAACATGAAGTTCTCAAGAACACATGATGACGTCATCCTTGAACACCTTGAATCTTGATGATTTCAGGGTTAAAAGTTATGATTCAAAAGATAGAAAGGTGTAGGAGTGTGTGTTGATTAAGGAAGTACAAGATTTAGGACGAGTCTTACCGGGATTGCGAGAAATCGAAGGGAAATGAGGTTGGAGAGCCGGTCGGACGGAGAGTTGCCAAAAGTGGAAAGTATGATGGTGACTGGGGGTATTTATAGGTTTACCCAAAGTGGAAAGGAGCTGGTCGATCGGGTGGCAGCCCGGTCGAACAGCCTGACTGATCGGACAGCAGTCCGATCGAACGGTTGGTCGGTCGGCTGGTCATCTGATCGATCAGTCGCCTGGTTCGAGTGTTCGGTGCGACGAGTTTGGTTGTTTTGATTACGATTGCGAGCGTTTCGATGCGTTAGAGTTTCCTAGTCAAATTACTTTTAAACCCAACTACTATATCAACATACAATCACCTTATTTTGTATTCGTTTAGCGTTTGCGATTCGATTACGATTGAGTTCGATTGCGTTTCGATTGATCACCGCAACACAACATAATTAAACATGCACAAGTAACACGTAAGGCACACACACACACACGTATAACAATAACCAAAATGCGTAATTCGAGTTGCGAGTGCGATAGTGATAAAGCGATTAAACATGCGATAAATATGCGATTATTAATAGATACTTCACATAATACAATCAACGCGACAATAAAATAGACTAATTACAAGTCAAAGAAGTCAAAACAGGAATTGAGCAAGGAGAGACAGGTCGCAATTAGCAATCTTTTCTTCCTTTGACTTCAATCTTGACTTTGACTTTGACTTCCGAAATACGGGGTGTTACAAACACAAACGGCATAACCAGAAACTCATAATGCCCATACCGCGTTCGAAAAGCCATTTTAGGAACATCCTCCTACCGAACTCTCATCTGATGATAGCCCGATCTTAAGTCGATTTTTTAGTAAAAACTTGACCCTTGCAACTGGTCAAACAGATCGTCGATGCGTGGCAGAGGATAACGGTTCTTGATAATCACCTTGTTGAGTTCCCAATAATCAATACACATACAAAAGGACCCGTCTTTCTTCTTTACAAACAGAACTGGGGCTCCCCAAGGTGAAGAACTGGCTCGGATAAAACCTCTATCCAACAGCTCTTGAAGTTGATTAGATATGTCTTGCAACTCCCCAGGTGCAAGATGATAAGGAGCTCGAGCAATTGGGGCCGCTCCTGGCGCAAGATCAATCTGAAATTCCACTTGAGGGTCAGGAGGTAAACCAGGAAGTTCCTCAGGAAACACATCAGAAAATTCACGAACAACTGGCAGGTCTTCGATCTTTCTCTCTTCAGACCGAGGATCAGAAACAAGTGCTAAAATAGCAGGATACCCCTTTCGTAGGCACTTCTGAGCTTTCATAGCTGAGATGATACCAACCATCGCCCCACTGCGATGTCCTTGAACCGAAAGAGATTCTCCACTGGGGAGAGGAATATGTACGATCTTCTCTTTACGGAGAATTTCATCTTGATGCCTAGACAACCAATCCATACCAACCACTACATCAAAACTACCGAGGGTAACAGGAAGGAGGTCAATATCAAACACTTGACTCACAAGGTCTAGTTTACATCCCATAAAAACGTGTGAGGCTTCAATTGGTTTACCATCGGCTAATTCCACTACATGCTTAGCTTCTAGAGGTGTTGGAGCTAACCCTAATCGTTGACTGAACTCTAGAGACATATAACTCCAATCAGCACCGGAATCAAATAATATAGAAGCAAAGAGGTTGTTCACAGAAAACGTACGAGTCACGACATTGCCGTCGTTCCTAGCATCACTAGCACCAATCGTAAATACCCTTCCACGAGCTCCATTGCCCCATTGTTGCGTTATTGTTGTTCCCAGCATTGTTATTGTTATTCTGACGGTTGTTGTTATCATTGGCGTTCTGATTCAGCTGAGGGCAATCCCGTTTAATGTGACCCTCATCCCCACACTGGAAACACCCCTTCCTAAAGCCTTGGTTCTGATGGGGCTGCTACCTTTGCTGTTGCTGATGCTGCTGATTCTGCTGCTGCTGCTTTGGGTACAGAGCTCTGCAGTCTTTTGTCATATGGCCCACCTTATCACACCTATGGCAAGCCCGGACACACGGTCCATGATGATGATACCCACACTTGTTGGACTTTGGCTTCCTACCAACGTAGGAGCCTTGGCTCTGATTGCTGCCCTGGCCTTGGTTAACCGAGGAAGACTGACTGAAACTACGATTATTGTTGTTGTCAGGCCTTTTCTGCGATTGGCTTGCACTGGTTGCTTTGTTAGGATCGTTCCACTTACGCTTGTTATCATTAGTAGGTGTGGTAGCTGTAGTAGCAGGGGGAGTAGCAAAAACACGGGGCGGTAGAGATCCACGCTCGACCTCTTGGTCGGTAATCTTGTGTGCTAAACGGATGATCTGAGGTAGATTGTTAAGATTTGTAGCAGTGACCAAACTCTTTACTGATGGTGCTAGGCCCTTGATGTACAACTCAATTATTCGAGGTGGAGGTCAAGACAAATTAGGGCACATGTTTGCTAGCTCATGAGATCGTTTCGTGTAAGCCTCGATCTTCATATTGTAGTACTCGTTCTCGAGCTTCTGAATCTCGTCACGAGGACAGTACTCCTCCCGCATCAACTCCTTGAAATCATCCCAAGTAGTTGCGTTAGCCATCTCGATGCCCAACATCTGCACTTGGGCATTCCACAAGGTTAAGGCACCATCCTCCAATGTGCTTGTAGCATACTTCACTCGGTCCCCCTCGGGACAGTTACACATAGTGAACACTGACTCAGCCTTCTCATACCAACGTAGTAACCCCACAGCGCCTTCAGTCCCACTGAATGTATGTGGCTTACAATCCATGAACGTCTTGAAAGTGCAAACAGGCGGATTGTTTTGATTCTAATTCGCTTGCTGACCTAATGGATGAAAGAAAATACAACACAAGGGTAAGAGTTGTGTACGCGACACAAGAATAAAGAGTATTTGGCAAATTTCGTACCAGCTTGGTAGGCTACCAAAGCCTCAGCCACACGTGTGTTAATCAAGTTTGTCAACTCAGCCTGAGTCATCGCAATGTGACCACCCTCATTGCCTCGTCAGCTTATGATTCTATATGAAAAAAGGGAAAAGGTTAAGGATCGAGATAAGGTAGGAGTCAAACCTCACAATACTTCTACAGACTACCAGGTTAACATCACACTACAGAGCGGAACCCCCTTCACACTTGTTAAGCCTCATTGGGACTCACATGCACCCCACATTACTATTATATGTGGACCCATAATAACAATGCAATTTGCATGCTCATCTCAGCTCTTCCTAACTCGTGCTAATAAGTTCCTCAAATTCGAGTAGCAAATCAGAAGACACCATAAAACATAAGTCACGAAAGTCTAACGCGATATCACAATGTGACTCTATTAACCACATAACCTAGGCAAATACACATGAATTCATTTTGAAGTGCTAAGTGTACAATCACATGCAGCATCATACATGAATGTATACTAGATATACTATGCAATAAGTAAACGAAAGACGAACCTTGCAATCTGGAGCTGAGTGTCATGGTCGATTTTGAAGCTGTTCGGTTATAGTCTAGTTTTATAAAAACATTATAAAACCTAGTTCACTATAACTAGTGGCTCTGATACCAAACTATCGCACCCCCAAATACCACATGCGGGAACACCGCGGGACGTGTGACGTACCAGGATCCAGCCACCAGTCACATTGAACCACAACATAGTGTTAAATAAAAGTTTTCATTTATTTCATTAAGCAATTCCAAAACATAACTTAAAACGAACATGTTCAGCGGAAGCATAATGTAAATAGTTACTCAAGTGTTTCAAGACAAAGGTGCAAAAATCATTAAACTTGTATCCAAGAGCTATGACCCATGACCACTCCAGCACTCCCAGATAGTAAGCTCCATCCGTGAATCTAACGACCTGCAAGCATGCAGACAAGTGTGTCAGACGACGCTGGTGAGTTCAAAGTTTGTTAACACGTTTTAGTTACCAGATATAAGTATCAAACATTTCAAAGATTGATGTTGTTAATAACTCAATTACCGCAGATGGCTCCAGATTATTTGCCCTTCCCAAACGCTCTATCAAACATTGGTCAAGTGGTTAAGGTAATTAGTTCACGACCGTCCTCCCCGGTGCGGTGTGAGGGTGCCAAACCTAATAGCGCTATCAACTAATAACCTCGTTGCCTCCCTAGCAACCAATCGGTATATGATGGGACTTAATGATAGAAATGAGTGTATTAATCAACATCCCAGGTTTAACTTTCCAGTCAAACCCAATTACCTGACATTCCTCCCCAGAAGTTTACCAGATGTCCCTCCCCGGGACGCATGCTTAGAAAATGAGCAATGAACTCACCTTAGATTTGCTCGGTATTTAACAAGTTACCCGTTCCGATTAATCAACCAACCTTACCATGGTTACCAATCAAGATCAATTTCATAATTAACCAAGTCACATATATTACACAGTTTGCATTCATCACATGGTCAGTGTACAACACGTAGTATTCATTCAATTCTCATCTAACGTCCACACTCTATGTGCATATCACGCAATAGCATTCCCACAGTTGAATCACATTAGTCAATACAAGTTCCTTGATTCTAATTAATGTTGTTACATGCAACAAACGTAATCTTGTAACCAAAACATTCAACATTACAAGCATCATGAAGTATCCGAAACTCTTTGTTATGTGAACACATCCACATTCAACACTGTTCTGTTTATTTCCTTCACGGCGAAGGATCACGTTTGGAGAAAAACCTGCCTTGGCGAAGAACCTATTTTCGACAAACGTGGTTATGACGAAGTCCCTGGATGGTTCGTCAAGGGCCTGTCAACGAAGAATCATTCTTCGTCGCCCACTGATCCTTCGTCTGGGGGCTCCTTCGTCGTCGTCAACATCAGACGGTTACCATAATCTTGTAGCAGTTAACAAAATATTGGCATGGTTATCGGATCAATCAATCATCTTTAATAACAGTTACATTCCTCCACGAAATCAACTTCCTAAACAACAGTCAATCTGATCATTCATCATCTAAACATTCTGACCGAATCATTTACACCATGATTTCAACTTTAACATGCAAACCCTAATTTCTTATGTAGTATCAACACAGTGACAACTCATTTATATTCAAAAGCTATTAAAGGTTCACATATAAACAACACTAGATCATCATAAAACATATCAGTACAAATACACATACATGTCCATGGCCAATTTAGTTTGCACACAAAATCATGAATCAACAAGTAAATCATAACCGAAGGGAATCAAGAATCACGCATCGTAACAAGGGTAAACATACTAACTGAACAACTGCATTTACACAAAGGTATGCTAAGACGAACGGGAGGAGAAGCTTCACAAAGGCTGCCGTAGGTTTCGAGAGGGGGAGGAGGAATAGTTAGAGTTTTTAGTTTTCAACTGACGGTCACAATATCAAAAGTTTACGTTTTAAACGTAACGTGTTGGGCGGAAAACTACATGGGCCGAAGGCCCTTATGCCGAAGATTCCCCATAGACAAAGAATGTACTTTTTCGAGTTTATGGGTAACGAAGATCTATCTTCCTCGCTAAGGGTTTGTGACAAAAGTCCCATACTTCGTCGGGTAAGAGGATGACGAAGAATCATCTTCGTCGAGCAATGTTGTGACGAAAAGGTTTTTGTCATTAAAAGTTTTTATTACATGCTCACTCATTAAACCACCAAATAACTTATACTAAAATCATTCTAAAATAATATACACGATGCAATGTACAACGGAATGTAAAACAGGATTGTAAAACATAAAACGCGTAAAGGAAAGGTCTTGAAATCTCGGGTTGTCACATATTTCCAAAAAAGATATTTATAAGATCATAACCTCTAAATATTTTTTATTCTATTATAAATCCTTTCGTAAACCCAAAATCCTTATAAATAAGGTTTTTAAGATTGTACCAACAATCTCATGAAATCTGTTTTAAGTTTGTAGGAATTAGGTTCACCTTTTGTAAAATATAATTACAAAATATATAATAACGAGACTCTCATTATTCGTAGGAAATATCATAGCACAATACCGGTTGCAATAACTAAATAAAAAGAATATAAAATATAATTATATATACCAATCTTGATTCAAGTCGCATCTCTGCTGGTCCTTCACGCGCACTTGATAGCATCCTAGACTCGAGTATTCATCATCTTGATTCTTGAAAAATACCCCTTGACTGCAACAAAGAGCACACTAAAACGTTGGTGATTTTGGTTGTGGCACGTGTTCAACACGCTTCCCTTAAAATAGATTTCGCACCTCTAGTAAAGACGATGCGTCTGTCTCCCAGGGTACAACAGCCGAAGCAGTCTGTACTTCCGGAAATGGCCACGCGCCCTGTAACGCCCTGCTTCTTCGTACTTTCCACATATAGAAAATCTTGTTCATTTTTCTATTTTTAGAAGTCTTGTATTCGTGTAATCATTCGTTCTTTGTAATCGTTGTAAACTCGAGACTTGGATCATAAATAAAACTCATACTTACTTAAATTGGTGTTATATAATTTGATACATATTCGTGATACTTGTAAACGTGTGATGAACTTACAAATACGTGACATTCATGCTTCATGCAATACTTACATACAAGTTTTATACTTAATCATGTTCGTTTTATACTTATGTAACCTTTAGAACAAGCCTTATATGCTTAAATACCCTAAAATGATCTTAAAACATGTTACTTATGAATTTTGGACATGTTGCAATCCTTAAATTAAAAAAAATAAAAATGTGTGTTTCTGTCCAAAGGCTTGCGGACCGTATGCCTATTCCCTTACGGTCCGTAAGGGGGTCTGGCGGGCAGAAAGTTTAAACAGCCGTGGATTTGCATGAAATCCCAACACTTAAACACCACCAATCACCTCCAAACCTCCATTAATCACCACCTAACAACCCTAACTCCTTCCCTTATAAATACCATGCCTTCTCCAACCTAAAATGACTTTGCAAACTCTTCTAATCACTCTCAAATCATCCAACATCGCAGCTGAATTCACAAGTCCGGACAGAAGCATACATCTTCACTAAAGTGAGCATAACTCACTCAATACTTGTCCGATTTAGTCCATTCTTTTTCCTATGCACCTGGATTGACCTTAGCTTCGATTCCATGGGTGTTTCACAGGAAACCAGTCCCTGGAATGTCACCAAAAGGCTCCAAAGTTCACTGTTCATTTCTGTTTTCAATCTAATCTTTACTAAACTTGTTTAACTTGAGTCTAGCTCATCTCAAACCTATGTCCTTATGCTTATAATCACTTCTATGGTTAGTTAGGATTAAAAACAAGGTTGAGACATTCGAAATCAGAGGTTAAACCTCACATACATTCTTTTTTTAGGGTTTTTGACCCACAAGTGATGTTCAAGCTCCAAGCTTGATGTAAGTGTGATTGAGGATTAACTTGGGTTGTCCTACATAGAATCCACACATTACTTGATGATTTCTTATAGATTAGTAATTAGTATTCTTGTATTACTTGTAGTTCATGACCCTCCTTGAATGTTCTAACATCAAGTGTAGTGGTGAACACTTAGAGGTGCCTAAATGGAAGACTTCTCTTCCTACCTCCTACATGATTTCCATGAAATTTAGAGGTACCTAAATGAAGATTTAATCTTCTACCTCATGCTTAAATTATTGGACATAATAATATGTATATAATATATGTAATATACTTAACAAACCGAACCTTTGATAATGAATAAATGGACATTGTCAAGTAGTAAGTTTATCATCCAAACGTCATATGTTAAGGATGGTTATTTTAATATGTTTAAGTTCTTGATGTTTAAATTCCTAAATCTTTAATCTACCGTTACTCCCAGATACTCATACGCCTTGTTTACTTCGTGTAGAAGGACTTGGTGTTCCAACCTCCTAAACAACAAACAACTCACTCGCGGATTCTCAAGTTCAAGACTTGCAAAACCGTGAGTTGTAACACCCATCTTACAGTTTCATTATTTTATTGTAAAATAAGCACGTTTTTAAGACCAAAATACTTCAATTCATTTAAAAGATACGAAATAGTAGTTTTCATTTTATCGACTTACTAGTTAACTACTAATAAGTTTAACATCGCAAAAATCATAATCTAAGTGATTACAACTTAAAACATTGTTTTTGACAAGATTAAACAAGCACGGAAGCTTCAAAAGATAGTGTTCGGTTCTTGATTTGTTCCTTAATCGTCATCCGGAGCATAATCAACATCACCTAAGGTCAAAACCATGTCAGCTGTTAGTTTTGACATAATAATATCAAGTGTGCATAAGTTCTAATGCTAAACAACGAAAAACAAACAAAATTTATGCAATTTGGGTCCATCGCGCCGCGCGACAGATCAGATCCAAACCTTCGCGGCCCGCGACGACCGTCGCGTGACGCGACGATGAGTGTGGTTAGGTGTGGCGCAGAGCGAGGCCCTCATTTTGGCAGCAAGCTCGTTAAATGGAACTGCATATTTGCCCAACAATATTATTTTCATATGTCAATCTTTAAACTATCATAACTTTCGATTTAAGCGTCCGTTTAAGCCGATTCTTTTCCCTATGCGTCCGTAACAAGATTACCAATGCGTCTATCATAATTATTGTGTCAAAATAAGATGTACGGGCTGGAAGTGTATAAATGCATAATGTATTTATTCGACCCATATAAATTCTGCACTAGATTACTCACTAACAATTTTTATGACCGCAAGGCGTATTCTCCCCAACATCCGGGGCTTCCAATCACCGGCGTTTCATTACCAATCTATGGTTTCGCGCTCTTGTGATTTGTCTTCGCCAAATGCGATTGAAAACATACTTTTACTACAAATTAAACAATTTTTTCGACCCATTTGGCTCATTTATGATATCCTCCATTTCTAATGACTACCAAACGTTTCTCTATACTTATTTAGTTCGTTCAATTTGGTGATGATCATTATCACTTCGACTAATACAATTTCTTACTCTAGAACACGATTATGAACGATTTCATTATTAATTGACTCAATGTAACGAACAAGTTACATACCTTCAAAGCACACCCTTCAAACACGCGTCGCCACCGGCTTGTCCACTTGATGCTCCGGTTTCCTTTCCTATAGAGTTCAACCACAATCTGTTTAGAACTCTTTTGCTTAACATACAACGCATAGTTTGCCATAATTCTACAAACATGCGTTTTAGCTCGGATTTCTAATTTTAAGCCTTCTTTTAGGCATTTTCACAGACACTTTAAGGGCATAATTTCTCAAAATTTATAATCAAGTTCATGGCTTGTTATTTAGCCAATATTAACATCAACTAAGCATGTTCATGTCAATTTTCACATTATCAAAATCTGAATTTACTTCTTAGAACTCAATTTACACTAGAACAACGATCAAATTCTAGTGTTTAACATGTTCCTACAAAACCCACTTATCACCTTCAATGGTGATTATGAATTCATAGGAATTAAGCATGATTTCAACATATAATTGTCTAGGGTTCACTCTAGACACAATATTATTCCTATATAATCCATATATCATTCATGCAACAACAAATTTCGAATTTTCTAAGCTCATCCAGAAATTCAAGTAGAGATTTCCTATAAAATTCACATACCTTATGATCCCCTTACAGTGGAGATCACCAATCTAAGCTCGAATTTCATTTTGGAACTGATTTGTGCCTTCAATTTGTGAGTTTTGTGTGATTTAGGGATTGATGGAGGTTCTTGGTCGCCCCCTGTGTTCTATTCGATCTAGACACACACTCGATGTGTGTGTTTGGTGTTTTTATTTTGTTTTTAATAAGTTTAGTTTCAAACTTAACAACTTTAGTCCCCCATTTATTATCAGGTTTTTATCTTAGGTGTTTTAACTCACTAGCATGTCACTACAATGCTTTTCCTCTAAACCGGAATACGTACCAAATTTATATAATAACAAATTTACCAATGTTGTATTTATAATAACAAATTTATATTTTCGGGGTGTTACAAGTACACCCCCCTTAAAAGGGGTTCGTCCTCGAAACCGGAATACGTACCAAATAATGTTGGGTAGAGACGTCGCATCTTCTCTTCGGATTCCCATGTAGTATCGGACTCCTTTCTGTGCTCCCACTTGATCTTCACTTGATCAATTCTCTTATTCTGCAAATTCTTAACCTTCTGATTTAGAATTTCAATTGGCCTTACCGCATAGTTGAGGCTATTGTCCACCTCGATATCTGATGTGCTAAAAGTGGTCTAATTAAACTAACTAATTCTAACCTTAAATTAGACACTCTAAGTTTTAAATTTAAAAAAAACAGACTCTCTAAAACCTAGACCACACCACCGGCAAGTGTACCGGTCAATGCAGTATAGCCTAAGTAAGTCCGAGTATCGAACCCACGAGACTCTCTGATTACGCTAATTAGACTCTATCTAGACCTAGCCTGACACAGACTCTAACTGTTTAATTGGTTTGGGGGGGGGGGGGGGGTTACG
Organism: Helianthus tuberosus; assembly: GCA_030545235.1. Taxonomy (NCBI): domain Eukaryota; kingdom Viridiplantae; phylum Streptophyta; class Magnoliopsida; order Asterales; family Asteraceae; genus Helianthus; species Helianthus tuberosus. The sequence goes on from CM060440.1 coordinate 67,614,037, forward strand.
GAAAATCTAGGAAATCTATATTAAACTACTAAGTAGACTAAAACTAGACTAAAGACGAATGAAGACTGCGGACTTTTCTTATATGAGAACGAGACCAGCTAGACAAGAATCCTGGATTGTTTTTAAGAGATTACCGATTAAGTTAAATGCACGAGTTATGGAACCGGGATCTTAAAATACTAAACCTATTAAGAACCAACGAGGCCCCTCGACCCTTCTCAAGGAGAAACCTGTGGCACTACCTAGGCCGTTAATTCTACCGGTTATTAGACGCCTTCCCAGTTGTCTAATTATTGTGTAAGTACCCTAATGTTGACCTATTCTTTCCCAATCCTAGATCTAGGGTAGTTTGAAGTAATTAACTTGACTTGATAGACTAATAAAACCGACAGGTAAACCAAGACATAACCTTTCCCAAGGCCTATCTAAAGCAATTCGCCGGGTAAGACCTACCAATAGCCCCTCACTTCCCAGTTATTAGGACTAGTAGAACACTAAGACTTAGCAAATTATTATCAGTTACTTCTAGGGGTTATTGCGCAATTCTCCCTAAAGAGTGAAGGTTTTCTAACGTGATATAGACACTCACCGAAACCCTAAACCCTAATATGACTCTATGTTGTGATATAGACCGTCACTAAGAATCATATGAAGCCAGTAACAATAATAAACCAATTCAAAGTATGCATACACATCAAACCATTAAATCAAACCTCTTACTAAACACAATCACCCATAACAATCATGCAAATAACGAAAACGGTAAAAATCTTTATTCAATCCATTCATCAAGTCTAGGTGGCTTGAAAGTTTAGCCAAAAAACATGATCTTAAAAACAATCAAACAAAGTCTCAGACAAGAATTCATTGACATAGAATAAAAGAAACTAGAAAATAAAAGAACCCGTAAATTCTTTGACTCCCAAGCTTCCCTCTTTCAATCTCAAAAATTCTCTAGACTTGAACCCTTGTCAATATAATCTTTAAAATTCGTCCAGGCTGTTATCTTTGTCGTCTGATGTTGTCTTCAATGTATAGCAGCCAATAATATGCCGTCACTATCTCCCCCTCTCAACAGCCGTAAAAAAAATATTTTATTTGTTGTAGGTAGAGATGGGCATAATCGGGTATTCTTAAAACCCGGAACCGGTTCCAACCCGGAACCGGGTATGGATACAAGTGAGTGGAACCGGGTTCTCTGTGGAACCGGTTCCGGGTACAACCCGGGTACATGTCAATATATTTAGAACCGGCATAACCGGTTTCGGGTACAATGGAACCGGAACCGGGTCCTGTTTGGAACCGGAACCGGGTCCTGTTTGGAACCGGGTAGCTGCTGATCTGCTGGTTCATCATCACAGAGGAAAATCCCCACATGACCCGTTGCTGATTGTAGATTTTGGAAACCAAAAAGGGTGCTGGGCAACAAAGGAATATGACTATATGACCACACAAGGCACAATATTTGTACTCTTATCTCTATCTGGGTTACTTTATGAATATGACTTACGTGTGATGAAAGTGTGGGGAGTAAGTGGGTGTACGTGTCAGCAAAAGGGTGCTGGGCAAAATGTGAGGATAGAGATTGATACTTGTGTTGATCATGTAAGCATTTCACACAGCAAAATGTGTTAATACAAAATTTTGTTTACCATAGCAGCATCAACAGTTTACTTTATAAGAACATGCATTAACAAGAAAGATACCAACAAAATGAAAACCTGAATTTCAGTAACGAAGGTATGTATCATTCTGCTGGTTCTGCAAAGGAATGAGGCTTTCAACATAACACTTGCTGGTTCGGCAAACGAAGGTATGAAAACCTGAATTTCAGAAACGAAGGTATGTATCACAAGGGCATATCGGGTTTTTTTGTAATACCCGGAACCGGTTCCGGGTAGGAACTGGGTTCCGGGTAGGAACCGGGTTCCGGGTACGCACCGGGTCCGGGTAGGAACCGGGTAGGAACCGATTTTATTTATAAAATGTGGAACCGGGTCGGAACCTACGGGTTTTTTGAACCCGGAACCGGTTCTACTATTAGCCGGGTAGGAACCGGAACCGGGTCCGGGTCGGGTCCACTGGAATCGGGTAGGAACCGGTTTTTATGCCCATCTCTAGTTGTAGGTCGGTTACTCTTTTGAGAGCCCAAACACTGGATCAAAAGCCCCAAGGATAATTAGAAGCCCGCCACAAGTAGTCGTATAATCCAATTTATGTATGGCACGGCCCACTAACTATTCTATTCCATGTAGTGGTGCACAAATCGGGTTTTCGGGTAGGACTGGGTTTCGGGTAGGATCGGGTTTTAAAAAATCGGGTTTTTTTAAAAACCGGGTCGGGTCCGGGTACGGGTTTTCTACCAAAAATGTATACCCTATATACCCGGGTCCGGGTCGGGTTTTATAAAACCCGGGTATTATAATACCCTATTTCCGGGTTCGGGTATTCATCGGGTACGGTTCGGGTATGCACCGGGTTGGGAAAAAACCCGCACCGGGTATTAAAAAAACCGCATCGGGTTGGGAAAAAACCACATCGGGTAGAGCGGTTGCGGTTGTGGCTGGAGAAGGCTAGACGAGTGATGCAGGTGGCTGGAGAAGGCTAGACGAGTGATGCAGGTGGCTCAAGCAATTGCATGTTGGGCCGAAAAAAATCAAATGAAAACAACCAGGACCAGCCATGCATTGTCACGAGATTTAGTGGGGTTTTGGGTTAGTTCTTTTGGGCTTTGAAAAAAAATATGTGGATTACATAATTTTGTTTATCATAAGAACTAGAAACCTAATACTTAAACAAGATTCATTACATCAAAGTGCATACATAATTTTGTAAAATCATAAGAACTAGAAGTCTTAATGCATACATAATTAAACAAGATTACATCAAAATCGGGTTTTTTTAAACCGGGTTTCGGGTATAAACCGGGTTTCGGGTATAAACCGGTTCCGGGTTCGGGTTCGGGTATTTATAAAACCGGGTTTCGGGTATAAACCGGGTATAAAAAAAACCGGTTCCGGGTTCGGGTTTTAGATCAAATATGCATACCCGTTCCCTACCCTACGGGTAGGGTCGGGTTCGGGTTCGGGTATTAAAAACCCGGGTTTTATAATACCCGGTTCCGGGTTTTTTTTTCGGGTCCGGGTCCGGGTTCGGGTTTTTTGTGCACCACTAATTCCATGAATGCTTCATTGCTCAATTTTGAGTTATTTCCCTTAAAACCCACTGCAAAGATTACATAATATTTTAGTTGAAGCACCATTTGCTTTTATTGCAAATCGACAACAACAAATATATTCTTTGTGCATCATTCAAATTCAACTACTTACTCAATTTAATTATTATTCTTTTGCAGTTGATAAAAACATGACATAGGATTTGATTATGAAATATTAGCACATCGTCATATTTTTAATTTATTAATTAAATCATTTTAACTCATCTAATCCATAAATGAACCAGCATAGTATCTTTTAAACCAATATCAATGCATTTCTAACAAAACCTGTACAATAATTATACAATTTACATGGGACAAATATGTATATTTTACCCTACATCAAATATCCCCACACTTAACCTTTTTTCGTCCTCGAAAAAGAATTATGCAACGAAATCAGAGACAAATAATCACCCGGGTCAAAAGCATAGGTATAATTAATTAAAACCAAGACTTGCGTTAGCCACGATTGCGAATATACTTGTCCCCTTAAACCCAAGTCCAATCCTAAGCCCTTATCATGTGAATTTAATTTAAGTGCGGTCAGTCTACCTAGGGTCCCACACTAGAATCTACGGTCCACCTACTCCCACCTCAAGCTTATAGGACTAAAGGAACGATCACTGGACCAATTCCCAACCGTCTTATATCAAAACCAAGAGAGTTTACAATCAGAATTTTTTTTTCTTTTTTTTTTCTTTTCTATTTTTGCTTTGCTTTTTGCTTTTTTTTTTCTCTTTCGTGAGACTAGACGATGCTTTCCCTAACCAAGAGGTTTTCCGGCTGTAGAGTCGCTATCCCCAACCACAGATTACTTAGGTTTCGGTACTTTTATTCGGCAAGTCGATTTCACACATCCCAGAGGCATTCCGGCTGTAGAGTCGCTATCCCCAACTCGGATTACATAGACCTGTGTTACTTTCATTTAGTTTCTAGCTCACTTTTTATTCTATTTTTTTTCCATGATCACAAACTTTAACAGTTTTAACTTATAACGGTGCCCCTTATACTATTATTGGCAGTTTTGATTTCCCATATTTCCCAGGCGAAAACCCACTAGCAGACCGACAATTAAGGTATATTAGCTCAAAGGGACTTAAAACCAAACCCGGGCCTATCCACATATCCCAAACTAGACGCAAACTCGGTTTATTATAATCTCATATTATTATTATTCGACACCGAGCAAAAATTCATCTTTTCTATCACTTTCCGCTTTAATTGCAAACTTCTTTTTTTATTCGAAAGACATTTTCTATTTTTTCTATTTTTTTGGATTTTTTCAAATTTTTAATTTTTTTTTTTTTTTTGTTTTTCATATTTATGACTCAAATATTTACAAGTATCCCATCCCCACACTTAGAGATTGCATTGTCCCTAATGCAAAGATGGAAACTAACAATAAATACGAAAGAAATAAAATACAGAGATAGTTGGAAAAGACTTAGCTGGTTAGGACAAAAGTCAGTGCCAGCCGTACGAGTCTTGAATCCAACGAACGATCGTATAGCATTTCATTCGCGATCGTTGCCTTAGTCTGCTTGGGTTTATTAATATGGCAGTTCCGAAATCACCCGAATGGAGATTGAGTACGGGTGGTACAATCCAAACCTGCACAAACACAGCAAAACAAAACCCAACGCAGTACCGACTCTAAAAAATGACTAAAAAACTACTAAATAAGACTCAATATACAAAATAAAAGACTAAAAAATACAAACTCTACAAAACCTCCCCACATTTGAACTTAATCAGGAGGTTTCTCTTTGATTTGAACCCGGTCTAACCCATTTAATTCCACCCGATCCTCGAAAACAGTTAAACATTTAAGGGCGGAATAACGAAATATTTTGAAATTTTTAAACTTGAAATTTTTAAACGGGTCAGACCACCAATATTTAAACTTACCTGGAATGGACCGGATGCGTGGCATGTAACGATAAGAGCGGTCGTGCTTGCACTTTAATTGCTCCATTTTCTGTTTCGCCCATCTTCCGACCCAGAACCATCTCCGGTTTCCAGGTTCTTTCTTTCTTGCCCTTTCCCGTGGCCTTAAATCTTCAGTTACCCCTACCACGGGCCAGCTATGATGTTCTTCATCTTCCACCATTTCCTCTACTTCCTTGGGAAGATCCCCACACTTAATTTCTACGTGCGGTGTGGGTTCACTTATTTTCTCAGGTTTACCTTCTAGTAGGGCTTCTAAATTTGCTAAATCACCAAATGGATTAAATTCCCCTACTTGTTCAGATTCTGATAAACCTTCTAACTCTCCTAAAAACTCATCTTCCCAACATAACACTTTTTTCTCTAGTTCAACTTCTACCTCATCATCAAACAGACTACCTAAGGAATCTCCTAAATCTAATTCCTCTTCAACATTTACTTCCTTAAGTAATGATTCCTGGTAGACCTGCCACTCGTCTACTTCTTCCACACTCTCTCTCAATATCCCGCAATTAGCCATTTGCATCTTAATCTCATCTTCTTCACAGCCAAAATCAATGATGCCCTTCTTCTCCGTTTCTTCTACTTCTTCTAATTTCCTAGACATTTCTTCTACTGAACATCGAATGTCTGAGAGTATAGACTCGTGATTTTGAAACAGGACTTCATGTTCTTGAAACATTTTCTGAGTAGTCTCATCCGTAGCTACCAGTTGAGCTAACAACCCCATTATCCTATTCAGCTGGTCCTGCTCATTTACTCCAAAATTTTGCTGTTGAGGATGGTGATACGGTTCCTCATACTGGTACGAGGAATACCCCTGTGAAAAATGATTGCGGCTGCACGTAGGGGTTAGCATAATAATGTGCAGAGGACCCCTCATATTGTGGGCATTTAACTGTAACATGGGGTCCTCCACAAATTTCACACATATTTTCTAGAAAAAATAAAAAAACAAAACTAAAAGACACGGACAATTAGACACCTACGACGCAATATACAAAAGCAAGTAGCACGTATAATGTCAATTAAGTCCAGATAAAGTAATCAACGCAATTGCCAAAGAGTCCCCGGCAACGGCGCCAAAAACTTGATGTGCTAAAAGTGGTCTAATTAAACTAACTAATTCTAACCCTAAATTAGACACTCTAAGTTTTAAATTAAAAAAAAAACAGACTCTCTAAAACCTAGACCACACCACCGGCAAGTGTACCGGTCAATGCAGTATAGCCTAAGTAAGTCCGAGTATCGAACCCACGAGACTCTCTGATTACGCTAATTAGACTCTATCTAGACCTAGCCTGACACAGACTCTAACTGTTTAATTGGTTTTGGGGGGGGGGGGGGTTACGGAAAATCTAGGAAATCTATATTAAACTACTAAGTAGACTAAAACTAGACTAAAGACGAATGAAGACTGCGGACTTTTCTTATATGAGAACGAGACCACCTAGACAAGAATCCTGGATTGTTTTTAAGAGATTACCGATTAAGTTAAATGCACGAGTTATGGAACCGGGATCTTAAAATACTAAACCTATTAAGAACCAACGAGGCCCCTCGACCCTTCTCAAGGAGTAACCTGTGGCACTACCTAGGCCGTTAATTCTACCGGTTATTAGACGCCTTCCCAGTTGTCTAATTATTGTGTAAGTACCCTAATGTTGACCTATTCTTTCCCAATCCTAGATCTAGGGTAGTTTGAAGTAATTAACTTGACTTGATAGACTAATAAAACCGACAGGTAAACCAAGACATAACCTTTCCCAAGGCCTATCTAAAGCAATTCGCCGGGTAAGACCTACCAATAGCCCCTCACTTCCCAGGTATTAGGACTAGTAGAACACTAAGACTTAGCAAATTATTATCAGTTACTTCTAGGGGTTATTGCGCAATTCTCCCTAAAGAGTGAAGGTTTTCTAACGTGATATAGACACTCACCGAAACCCTAAACCCTAATATGACTCTATGTTGTGATATAGACCGTCACTAAGAATCATATGAAGCAAGTAACAATAATAAACCAATTCAAAGTATGCATACACATCAAACCATTAAATCAAACCTCTTACTAAACACAATCACCCATAACAATCATGCAAATAACGAAAACGGTAAAAATCTTTATTCAATCCATTCATCAAGTCTAGGTGGCTTGAAAGTTTAGCCAAAAAACATGATCTTAAAAACAATCAAACAAAGTCTCAGACAAGAATTCATTGACATAGAATAAAAGAAACTAGAAAATAAAAGAACCCGTAAATTCTTTGACTCCCAAACTTCCCTCTTTCAATCTCAAAAATATTCTAGCCTTGAACCCTTGTCAATATAATCTTTAAAATTCGTCCAGGCTGTTATCTTTGTCGTCTGATGTTGTCTTCAATGTATAGCAGCCAATAATATGCCGTCACTATCTCCCCCTCTCAACAGCCGTAAAAAAAATATTTTATTTGTTGTAGGTCGGTTACTCTTTTGAAAGCCCAAACACTGGATCAAAAGCCCCAAGGATAATTAGAAGCCCGCCACAAGTAGTCGTATAATCCAATTTATGTATGGCACGGCCCACTAACTATTCTATTCCATGAATGCTTCATTGCTCAATTTTGAGTTATTTCCCTTAAAACCCACTGCAAAGATTACATAATATTTTAGTTGAAGCACCATTTGCTTTTATTGCAAATCGACAACAACAAATATATTCTTTGTGCATCATTCAAATTCAACTACTTACTCAATTTAATTATTATTCTTTTGCAGTTGATAAAAACATGACATAGGATTTGATTATGAAATATTAGCACATCGTCAGATTTTTTAATTTATTAATTAAATCATTTTAACTCATCTAATCCATAAATGAACCAGCATAGTATCTTTTAAACCAATATCAATGCATTTCTAACAAAACCTGTACAATAATTATACAATTTACATGGGACAAATATGTATATTTTACCCTACATCAATATCCTCGTAGTGGATATAAGTTGTTTCCTCCGCTAGACATTTTCGTAGTTGTGACACATGAAACTGTCCATGGATTCCACTCAATTCGTCCGGTAGTTCAAGACGATACGCTACCTTGCCAACTCGTTCAACGATTTTAAATGGCCCGATAAACCTCGGGCTTAGTTTCCCTCTTTTCCTGAATCGGATAATGCCCTTCCATGGGGAAACTTTTAACATAACCATGTCACCTACCTGAAATTCAATTGGTCTTCATCTTTTGTCGGCATAAGATTTTTGTCTGTCTTGGGCTGCTTTCAAATGAGCTCGTACCACGTCAATTTTCTCATTAGTGGCTTGGATTACATCTTTATGGGCCAGTTTACGAGGACCCACTTCACCCCAACACACCGGGGTTTTACATTTCCTACCATATAGCATCTCTTACGGAGCCATACCGATGCTTGCATGGTAACTATTATTATATGAAAATTCGGCTAACGGCAAATACACATCCCAACTGCCCCCGAAATCGATAATACACGCCCTCAGCATGTCTTCTAGGGTCTGTATCGTTCTCTCACTCTGTCCATCCGTTTGAGGATGGTATGCTGTGCTGATAAAAAGTTTCGTTCCCATATGTTCTTGGAAATTTCACCAGAAATTTGAAGTAAACCAGGTATCGCTGTCAGACACGATGGATATCGGTACTCCGTGGCACGCAACAATTTCGTTGGTATATACTTCCGACATCTTTTCTGACGTATAAGTCTTACGTATAGGGATAAAGTGAGCACTTTTCGTTAGTCTATCAACTACCACCATATAACATCGAACCCTCGGTTTGTCGTTGGTAGTTTGGTCAATAAGTCCATGGTGATATGTTCCCATTTCCAAACTGGAATATCCAATGGCTAAAGTTTACCATAAGGTCTTTGGTGTTCCGCCTTGACTTGTAAGCAAGTCAAGCATTTTTCAACATATTTGGTCACATCACTTTTCATTCCGGGCCACTAGTAATTTTGCTTCAGGTCATTATATATCTTGGTCGCTCCCAGATGGATAAAGTAATGGCTTTTGTGTGCTTCATCGAGTAGAAGCTTTTTGATTCCACACGAATTAGGAATCCATATTCTGCCAAACTGGGTTTTCAACCCGATGTTATTATCCGTTAACTCTTTCAACTGACCAACGATTCTCTCTCTTTTCTAATTTTCCTCTTTTATCGCCTCGTCTTGTGCTTCTCGGATTCGTTCAAGTAAACCCGAAGTTACAACAAGCTGCATCGACCGCACTCGTATTGGAACATAATCTATTTTCCTGTTCAAAGCATCCGCCACAACATTGGCCTTCCCGGGGTGGTAATGTATCTCACAGTCATAGTCTTTCACCGTTTCCAACCATCGCCTTTGCCGCATGTTTAACTCCTTCTAATCGAAGAAGTATTTTAAGCTATTGTGGTCGGTAAATATGGTGCAATTTACCTCGTATAAATAGTGCCTCCATATTTTTAATACAAACACCACCGCCACCAATTCAAGATCGTGCGTGGGATATTTCTTTTCGTGCACCTTTAATTGCCTCGAGGCATAAGCTATCACTTTGCCTCGTTGCATTAAAACACATCCAAGCCCCGAATGTGATGCATCCGAGTAGACTACGAAGTTTTCGACTCCATCCGGCAACGTTAATACCGGAGCATGAGTTAGCTTCTCTTTTAGCGTTTGGAACGCTCTTTCTTGTTCAACGCCCCATATGAATTTTTCCTCTTTCCGAGTTAATTTATTTAATGACGAAGCAATCTTGAATGAATCTCCTGTAGTATCCCACAAGCCCTTGGAAACTTCTAATTTCCGAAGGATTCTTCGGAGGGCTCCATTTCGACACAGCTTCTATCTTTGATGGATCTACTAATATTCCATCGGCACTTATGATGTGGCCAAGGAATTGTACCTCTCGTAACCAAAAGGCACACTTTGAAAATTTCGCATACAACCTTTCTCGTCTGAGTGTCTCTAACACCTCCTGCAGATGATGCTCGTGATCCGCCTCACTTTTCGAATACACTAGAATGTCATCGATAAACACGATTACCGAATTGTCCAACATTGGCTTGCAAACCCGGTTCATGAGGTCCACGAAAGTCGCGGGTGCATTCGTCAATCCGAAAGACATAACGAGGAACTTGTAATGTCCGTACCGCGTACGGAAGGCCGTCTTCGGTACATCCTCTTCCTTGACCATCAACTGATGATACCCCGATCTAAGGTCAATTTTTGAAAACTAATTCGCACCATGTAGTTGGTCGAATAAGTCATCTATTCTCGAAAGCGGGTATCGATTTTTGTTTAACTCCCGGTAATCGATACACATTCGCATGCTTCTGTCTTTCTTTTTCATGAATAGTACCGGTGCGCCCCAAGGAGACACACTCGGCCTTATAAATCCTTTATTGAGCAAGTCTTGAATTTGCGACATTAGTTCTTATAACTCTGATGGCGCGAGTCGGTACGGCGCCTTGGCTACAGGTTTCGTGCCCGGAACCAATTCGATTCCGAACTCCACTTCCCGTTCGGGCGGTATTCCCGGTAAATCTTCCAGAAACACGTCTTCGAATTCACTTACCACCGGCATGTCTCCAATCTTTGGCGGTTCCTTCCCAGGTTCATTCGCGTATCTCATAAGCGCTTTACATCCGTGCCTCATGAGCTTGTGGGCTTTTAACATCGAACATATTACAGGATTGCCTCCTTTCTCACCATAAATGGTAACATGTTTCCCGCTTGGAGACGTTAACTTTATCTCCTTACGGTAACACACGACTTTCGCTTGGTGTCGGGATAGCCAGCCCATTCCAACAACCACTTGGAATTCTCCCATTGACATTGGGATTAGATCTATCGAGTATTCTTCGTCATCGATACCCAATTTACAACTTTGACAGATATCACACACTATGAAACTCTTGTTATCCCCTATCTCAACTTCTAAGGGCACATATAATTTCGTCAATACAAATGAAGGATTTCGAATAAATCCATGTGAAACAAAGGATTTATTCGCAGCCGTATAAAATAATACACGTGCAGGAATTGAGTTTATTGCGAATATACCTGAGACCACATCGGATTTTGTTTTCTCTTCAGTCGCTGTTAGTTGGAAGGACCTAGCCTTCGCCTTCGGAGCTTCTGTTGGAGATTCTTTGGTGTCTTTCTTTCCAATCAAATCCGGATATTCGGACTTCTTAGGGCCCGGTTGGTAACACTTTCTTAGAGACCTTTCCCGGATATAATTCCCGCATAAGGGACACGGTTTGTCCTTGAAGCGGCACTCACCCTTGTGCCCTTTTCCACATACTTTGCAACTCGGCGATCCACCCTTCGCATCCGTCTTCTTTACCGACTCAGTCGTTTGAGCCTTCTTTGTAGGGCTCGGGTTAACATCCACTGCCCTTCGTTTACCTCGTTCTTTTTGTTTTTTCAATTCAATCTCCCACTGTCGGGCGGTGTTAATGATTTCCGTGAGGGTTTCGTACATAGAGGGAGTCATAAACTCCCGATATTCAGCACTCAGCATATTGTAATAATAGTATATCTTCTGCTCTTCAGTAGTCACTAACTCGTCACAGAATCTCCGCTTATCCATGAATATACCCGTGATTTTATCAATTGTTTCACCCCTTTGCCTCAGCTGGATGAACTCCTCCTTGATTCTATTGATGACCGCCTTGGGACTGTGATGTTTAAGGAATGGTACCTTAAACTCGTCCCATGTCATGGCCCTAGCCGCTTCGGCTCCAATCTCTTTCTTTTTGTTATTCCACCAGTCCTTGGCTTAACCCCTTAACTAACTCGTTCCATAAGCCACAAAATCGCTTACGTCACAGTGGGTTCTTTCAAACACCCCTTCGACATCGCTTAGCCACCTTTGGCATATTATCAGGTCGACCTCCCCATTGTAAATTGGCGGTTTACACGCCATAAACTCTTTATATGAACAACCCTTACGTTCACCGGATTTCTCTTTCACAAGGTTGACATTATCTTCCAACCTTTTAACCCGTTCCTCAACTAACGACAGCACTGTATTTTGAATTTTGTCTATGAAACCGGATATACTACTCTCAATTGCCTTCCCCACTTCTTCGGCAATTGCCTCTTTCATTTGTTCGGTGACTGTCGGCACCGGATCATTTTCACCCCTTTCCGTCATCTTGAAACTGAAATGTTTACATCAATTATTAAACATTTCATTTATAACATAACTTTATTTGCTTCGGTTTAAACAAGTTCATAACTTGCTTTGACCGTTCTCATTTAGTGCACCTTCCGGGTTTGAATGTGTGTTAACACGCTCTTCCCATGCACATTAATTCACATCCCTTTTTCTCACATATTATAAGATCTACTAAGAAACTAATTCTTATCGGATGATTGATCAAGCTTGAACCGAACACACTTTGTTGACAACCTTGAGCTCTGATTACCAACTTGTAACACCCATCTTACAGTTTCATTATTTTATTGTAAAATAAGCACGTTTTTAAGACCAAAATACTTCAATTCATTTAAAAGATACAAAATAGTAGTTTTCATTTTATCGACTTACTAGTTAACTACTAATAAGTTTAACATCCCAAAAATCATAATCTAAGTGATTACAACTTAAAACATTGTTTTTGAGAACATTAAACAAGCGCGGATACTTCAAAAGATAGTGTTCGGTTCTTGATTTGTTCCTTGATCCTCATCCGGAGCATGATCAACATCACCTAAGGTCAAACCCATGTCAACTGTTAGTTTTGACATCATAATATCAAGTATGCATAAGTTCTAATGCCAAACAACGAAAAACAAACAAAATTTCTTCAATTTGGGTCCGTCGCGCCGCGCGACAGATCATATCCAAACCTTCGCGGGCCGCGACGACCGTCGCGTGACGCGACGATGAGTGTGGTTAGGCGTGGTGCAGCGTGAGGCCCTCATTTTGGCAGCAAGCTCGTTAAATGGTACTGCATATCTGCCCAACATTATTATTTTCATATGTCAATCTTTAAACTATCATAACTTTCGATTTAAGCGTCCGTTTTAGCCAATTCTTTTTCCTATGCGTCCGTAACAAGATTACCGACGCGTCTATCATAATCATTGTGTCAAAATAAGATGTACGGGCTGGAAGTCTATAAATGCATAATGTATTTATTTGACCCGTATAATTTATGCACTAGATTACTCACTACCAATTTTTATGATCGCAAGGCGTATTCTCCCCAACATCCGGGGCTTACAATCACCGGCGTTTCATTACCAATCTATGATTTCGCCCTGTTGTGATTCGTCTTTTCCAAATGCGATTCAAACATACTTTTACTACAAATTAAACAATTTATTCGACCCGTTTGGCTCATTTATGGAATCCTCCATTTCTAATGACTACCAAACGTTTCTCAATACTTATTTAGTTCGTTCAATTTGGTGATGATCATTATCACTTCGACTAATACAATTTCTTAGTCTAGAACACAATTATGAACGATTTCAATATTAATTGACTCAATGTAACGAACAAGTTACATACCTTCAAAGCACACCCTTCAAACACGCGTCACCACCGACTTGTCCACTTGACGCTCCGGTTTCCTTTCCTATAGAGTTCAACCACAATCCGTTTAGAGATCTTTTGCTTAACATACAACGCATAGTTTGCCATAATTCTACAAACATGCGTTTTAGCTGGGATTTCTAATTTTAAGCCTTCTTTTAGGTATTTGCACAAACACTTTAAGGGCATAATTTCCCAAAATTTATAATCAAGTTCATGGCTTGTTATTTAGCCAATATTAACATCAACTAAGCATGTTCATGTCAATTTTCACATTATCAAAATCTGAATTTACTTCTTAGAACTCAATTTACACTAGAACAACGATCAAATTCTAGTGTTTAATATGTTCCTACAAAACCCACTTATCACCTTCAATGGTGATTATGAATTCACAGGAATTAAGCGTGATTTCAACATATAATTGTCTAGGGTTCACTCCTAGACACAATATTATTCCTATATCTTCCATATATCATTCATGCAATAACAAATTTCGAATTCTCTAAGTTCATCCAGAAATTCAAGTAGAGATTTCCTGTAAAATTCACATACCTTATGATCCCCTTACAGTGGAGATCACCAATCTAAGCTCGAATTTCATTTTGGAACTGGTTTGTGCCTTCAACTTGTGAGTTTTGTGTGATTTAGGGTTTGATGGAGGTTCTTGGTTGCCCCCTGTGTTCTATTCGATCCAGACACACACTCAATGTGTGTGTTTGGTATTTTTATTTTGTTTTTAATAAGTTAAGTTACATTAACATCTTTAGTCCCCCATTTATTATCAGGTTTTTATCTTAGGTGTTTTAACTCACTAGCATGTCACTACAATGCTTTTCCTCTAACTAGGTTATTCCATTCCTAGTTAATTCATTTTGTTCATTTACCAATGTTGTATTTATAATAACAAATTTATATTTTCGGGGTGTTACATGAGTACACTTGACCCATTTCTTTTAAAGACACTTTAGGGTTGTAACATGTTAATATACAAAATGCACACTCACACACTTAAACATTCTTTATACTCTCAATCCGTTATACATGCTACTTGTTTACTTAGGTTCATGCTAGATTATACATGCTATATGTCATTAACTTAACATATATAGCGCTATAGGAGTAGCACACCACCCGTCAGGGTTTTTTTAAGTCTTTTTTTCTAAACGATCTCGTCACTTTTGTGACGAGGGATGCTAAATACTAGTGGACACTTCGGTTTGAAGTATTGCTATGCATGCTAGTTATCTTGTTTATAAATTGTCATGTGGATTCGAGATAATGATTTTATACTTATGCTATACTTATTCAAACCTTGTGTACTCGCCTTTGCTTTTGCATTGAACTTTATTTTAAACATGTTACAGGTTGATGATGATGATGCTTTGAAACGAAGTAGCGATGATGCCTAGATACACATTTAGACGTCATAGGTTTAAATTGTTGTATCAAATTTTGTTTCGTTATGTTATGAACATGTTATTTGAATTTTAATGTATTGTTGACAATTTTATCATGGAATGAAAATGGTTGATTTAATTATTATCACAAATAGTGTTATGAAGTCTCTTGCAATCTATTTCGTCTCATCCCGATGATTCCGCCATCGGTTGGGGTGTGACAGATTGGTATCAGAGCCATAACTATTGGGAATTAGGTAGAATTTCCATGTTCGACCTAGTCTATAGTAGGAACCATATTTTTGACCATTCTTGATTTTTGTTTAAAATGTTATTCTCCCTACTTTGCTTCTTTCTCTTCTTTTTGGTCTTAATACTTACATAATGTCTTTCCTAAGACGTTTTACACAATACACTAGAAGACTTGAAGACACTCTTTATACAGAAGAGACGAGTTTACCAAAATAGGCGTGAAACCCACAATTTGGTAACGACTCTCATTCCGCTTATTCTTATTTTGCACAAAATTTCGCCATTAAGCTAGGAGTGAAATCTACATCTTAATGGTAAATTTCCAACTCAAACTCTAGTGGACCTTCGTCAAAGTGTCGAAATTACATTTTGACCCGACGAGTACCAACCATATGAGGGTACGAAATCGTCAAGTTATGGGTGAAACCCGCACGTTGTCGATTAAGTCCCATTCCTCGATTTTCGATATCGCCAAAGTTTGGATTGTTTCAATCGATTAGAGACATGTAGTAACTGGAAGGGTAAGATACCGTTAATCGCTTCTCGACGAGAGTGACTTACCTATAGGCCAAAGTACGTTTCTCTAATTTGAAAGGACTTTCGACTCACTTTGGAATAGTCGACGTTTCTAAACCTGAAACAATCCTATGTTTTTATGAGCCTCTCTTTTATGAAATTCAATTTATATGTGATTTTATACTTGAACGTTCATTCATTACTCTTTACCCAATTCGCACGTTATCGCAATAAAAAACAATAATAATTCTCGTGAACAAACTAAATTTATACTCCTTCTTACGCATTCCTACGTGATTATACTTGTGATTACTTGTTGCAAACTTATGCTTATGTGAATTATACATGACACTTTAACACTTGCATGCTTTTACATGCAAAACTTTGTTTTAAAATTTATGATCAAGTCTCATCCTTTTCTTTTCTTTCAACTTCTAGATGCCTACTTCAAGCTCGTCCGAAAAGCCCAAGTCCAAGAAGGGTTCTTGCTCAGGTTCCATCTCCAAGAAGGAACTCGTAGGCCTCATTGCTGAACAAATGGCCGATCAAATGGCTCGAGTTATCCCCGACATCGTTAGACGCATTCAAACCAACCCCAACTCACCTCATGGCTCTGTGGACTCCAAGGTGGAGAAACCAAGGACACATTTCCTCTTCAAGAAATTCATGGTTTGCAAACCATTGGAATTCACTAGAAAGGATGGTGCTACTGCACTACTCACTTGGTTCGACGCCATGGAGATCACTTTTCGCCAGAGTGGTTGTCCTGATGAATTGCGCACCCAAAATGCTACAGGGGTGTTCCGATCAAGAGCTCTTGATTGGTGGACCTCTGAACGCAACACAAGAGGTGAGGACGCCACCCACGCATTACCATGGGCTAAATTGAAAAGGATCATGAGAGAAGACTGAAAACCGCCCATCAAGCCACCGTTGAACCCACTGATGAACCCTCCTCATCTAACAAGAAAAACTGAGGCAAGAAGCGGAAGGCTTTAAGCCAGAATTGTGCGGCCGTCACTCCTCCAAACCCTCAACACATCCAATCAGTAGCTGCCGTTAATCCCACAACCCTTGAACCACCAAGAAGAAAATACACTAGGACATGGCCCAAGTGTAACCAATGTTCTTACCATCACCCTACTGGCACCCCATGTCGCAAATGCGCCACCTGTCATAGGCTGGGGCATTTCGCCGATCGCTGTCACTACAACCCAAAGCCTTCCCAAGATCTGGCTATCGTTGCAAACCCTGTTCCTAATCAGGCTCAACCTCAAGCTGCTCCTGTGCGGGCATGTTTCAAGTGTAGCGATCTCAATCATCTCACCAACGTCTGCCCTCAGTGTAATCAACCTCAACAGCAACAACAGCAGCAGCAACAAGCTCAACAACCCCGCTAGAGGCCGAGCTTTTCTCCTCACCACTGCTCAAGCTAAAAACGCGAACGACGTCATTACTGGTACGTTCCTTGTGAACCATGTTTATGCTTCTTGTCTATTTGATACTGGTGCCGATAAAAGTTTTGTGTCATTAGAATTTGAATCTTTAATTAAGTGTAAACGCTAATTTTCCAAGATCTTTCGTTGTTGAAGTCGCTGATGGTAAAACCGTCGCTGTCGATTTCGTTCTTTCCAATTGTTCTTTGATCCTTAACGATCATACCTTCTCGATCAACCTTATACCTATGCAAATGGGTAGTTTCGACGTCATAGTAGGTATGGACTGGCTTAGGCGAGTTCGTGCTGAAGTTGTCTGTTCTAAGAAGTTTATTCATCTTCCTCTTCCAAACGGTAATTCCCTACACGTCTATGGCGAAAAACCTACTCAATGTCTTAAGCTTATGTCGTGTATTCAAGCGAACAAATGCTTACGCAAGGGTACCTTCGCCTTTCTCGCCCACATTGTGGAAAAGAAGGACAAAGGCCCAAGCATAAGCGACGTTCCCGTCGTACGTGATTCCCCTGATGTGTTTCCTGACGATCTTCCTGGTCCGCCTCCTGCTCGTTCTGTCGACTTTCGAATAGATTTAGTGCCTGGCGCAACGCCTGTCGCTAAGTCTCCCTACCGTCTAGCACCCTCTGAGATGCAAGAGCTCTTAAGTCAACTACAAGAGCTCCTTGATAAAGGCTTTATACGCCCTAGTACTTCTCCTTGGGGCGCACCCGTTCTGTTCGTCACGAAGAAAGATGGGCCACTCCGAATGTGTATTGACTATCGTGAGCTCAACAAGCTTACTGTCAAGAACCGATACCCACTTCCTCGCATTGATGATCTCTTCGATCAGTTGCAAGGCGTGACCTGCTTTTCAAAGATCGATCTCCGTTCTGGGTAACATCAACTTCGAGTCCTCGAAGAAGATGTACCTAAAACCGCTTTTCGTACACGTTATGGTCATTACGAGTTCCTGGTCATGCCCTTTGGTTTGACCAACGCACCTGCTGTTTTCATGGAATTGATGAACCGCGTATGCAAAGCGTACTTGGACCGTTTCGTGATCGTCTTCATCGATGATATCCTTATCTATTCCAAGACACAAGAAGAGCATAAGCGACACTTGCGTCTTATCCTTCAACTTTTTCGTACCGAACGTCTACACGCCAAATTCTCTAAATGCGAATTTTGGCTAAAAGAGGTTCAATTCCTGGGTCATACCATCAACGAGCTTGGTATTCACGTTGACCCGCTAAAATCGAAGCTTTGAAGAACTGGATCGCACCTAAATCTCCATCCGAAATTCGTTCGTTTCTTAGTCTTGCTGGTTATTATCGTCGTTTTATCTCTAACTTCTCGAAGATCGCTGTTCCTTTGACCTCTTTGACTCAAAGAGAGAAAACTTTTGTTTGGGGTTCTGAACAAGAGGAATCTTTTTAAACACTCAAGGAGATGGTTTGTAACGCTCCTATTCTCGCACTTCATGATGGTAACGATGACTTCGTCGTATATTGCGATGCTTCAAACCTTGGACTTGGTTGTGTGCTTATGCAACGAGACAAGGTCATCGCTTATGCGTCGAGGCAACTCAAAATACATGTGAAAAACTATACTACTCACGACCTTGAACTTGGCGCAGTTGTTTTTGCGTTGAAGATTTGGCAACACTACCTTTATGGTACTAAGTGTGTGGTCTTCACCGACCATAAGAGCCTTCAGCATATCTTCAACCAAAAAGAACTGAACATGCGTCAACGTCGTTGGGTGGAACTGTTAAACGACTACGACTGCGAAATCAAATAGCATCCTGGTAAAGCGAATGTAGTAGCCGACGGTCTTAGTTGTAAAACTCATGTGAAGGGTATTCGTTGTCTCCAACTCGTTAATGATCTTCAATGTTGTATTCGTGAAGCCCAATATGCCTCTATTAACGAAAGTAGTCTCTCTATTGAGATACGAGGCGCTAGGGAACATGATCTCGTGTCTAAATCTGATGGTATTCTATACCACCTCAATCGTATCTGGATCCCTAATCATGAAAACCTTTGAGACATTCTCATGAATGAGGCACACAAATCGAAGTATTTAGTTCATCCTGGCGCTGACAAGAATACCAAGATATGCGTATGTTTTATTGGTGGCCTGGAATGGAGAGGGTTATCGCCTCTTACGTTGCGAAATGTCTCACTTATTCGAAGGTAAAAGCTGAACATCAACGTCCCTCTGGTTTGCTCGAACAACCAGAAATTCCTGTCTGGAAATGGGAGAGCATTGCCATGGATTTTATCACTAAGCTCCCCTGTACTTCTTCTGGTCATGATAGTATTTGGGTGATCGTTGATCGATTGAGCAAATCAGCTCATTTTCTTCCCATTCGTGAAGATTTTAAGGTCGAGAAACTGGCTAGAATCTACACTAATGAGATCATCTGTCGTCATGGTATCCCCATTGACATCATTTCCGATTGTGATGCTCGTTTTACGTCTCGCCTTTGGCAAACTTTTCAATCTACTATGGGTACTTTTCTTAACCTTAGCACTGCTTTTCACCCTCAATCAGACGGTCAAACCGAGTGTACTATCCAAACATTAGAGGATATGCTTCGTTCCTGCATAATAGATTTTGGTGGCAACTGGGATTCACACTTGCCTTTTGTCGAATTCTCGTACAATAACAGTTATCATGCGAGTATTCAAATGGCACCCTTCGAAGCATTGTATGGTCGCAATTGTCGTTCGCCTATTTCTTGGCATGATATTGGTGAATCTCAATTCACTGGTCCAGAGCATATACAAGAAGCGATGGACAAGATTTTACAGGTTCGAGACAACTTACTGAAAGCTAGAAGCCGACAAAAGAGTTACGCCGACAAGCGTCGCAAAGCCTTGGAATTGGAGACAGGTGACTATGTACTTCTCAAGGAATCCCCTTGGAAGGGTGTGGTTCGATTTGGAAAGAAAGGGAAACTCGCACCCCGCTACGTTGGTCCTTTCAAGATCCTCGAAAGGATTGGCAAGGTTGCGTATAGACTGGACCTGCCAGAAGAACTCAACAATGTACATCCTGTCTTCCACATATCCAACTTAAAGAAGTGTCTAGCTGATGAAGGACTTCAAGTCCCACTCGAGGACCACCAAGTCAACGAGACCATGCATTTTGTGGAAAAACCCGTCGTAATCATGGATCAAGGAGTCAAGTTATTGGGGCGCAGTAAAATTCCTATCGTCAAGGTTCGATGGGAAGGTAAACGTGGCGCTGAATTTACTTGGGAACTCAAGAGTGACATGAAGACGAAGTATCTGTATCTTTTCGCTACTTCTTCCTAAATTTCGTGACGAAATTCCCTAAAGGAGGGGAGACTGTAATGCCCTGCTTCTTCGTACTTTTCATATATAGCAAGTCTTGTTCGTTTTTCTATTTTTAGAAGTCTTGTATTCGTGTAATCGTTCATTCTTTGTAATGGTTGTAAACTCGAGACATGGATCATAAATAAAACTCATACTTCCTCAAATTGGTGTTATACATATTTCATACATATTCATACGTTTAATTTGTGAAACAATTTGATACATATTCGTGATACTTGCAAACGTGTGATGAACTTACAAATACATGACATTCATGCTTCATGCAATACTTACATACGAGTTTTATACTTAATCATGTTTGTTTTATACTTATGTAACCTTTAGAACATGCCTTGTATGCTTAAATACCCTAAAATGATCTTAAAACGCGTTACTTATGACTTTTGGACATGTTGCAATCCTTAAATCAAAAAAATAAAATGTGTGTTTCTACCCAAAGGCTTGCGGACTGTATGCCTATTCCCTTATGGTCTGTAAGGGGGTCTGGCAGGTAGAAATTTTAAACAGCAGAGGATTTGCACAAAATCCCAACACTTAAACACCACCAATCACCTCCAAACCTCCATTAATCACCACCTAACAACCCTAACTCCTTCCCCTATAAATACCATGCCTTCTCCAAGCAAAATCACTTTGCAAACTCTTCTAATCACTCTCAAATCATCCAAAATCGCAGCTGAATTCACAAGTTCGGACAGAAGAATACATCTTCCCTAAAGTGAGCATAACTCACTCAATACTTGTCCGATTTAGTCCATTCTTTTTCCTATGCACTTGGATTGACCTTAGCTTCGATTCTATGGGTGTTTAACAGGAAACTAGTCCCTGGAACGTCACCAAAAAGGCTCCAAAGTTCACTGTTCATTTCTGTTTTCAATCCAAAGTTCAAGTGTAATTGAGGATTAACTTGGGTTGTACTACATAGAATCCACACATTACTTGATGATTTCTTATAGATTAGTAATTAGTATTCTTGTACTACTTTTAGTTCATGACCCTCCTTGAATGTTCTTACATCAAGTGTAGTGGTGAACACTTAGAGGTGCCTAAATGGAAGACTTCTCTTCCTACCTCCTATATGATTTCCATGAAATTTAGAGGTACCTAAATGAAGATTCAATCTTCTACCTCATGCTTGAATTATTGGATATAATAATATGTATATAATATATGTAATATACTTAACAAACCGAACCTTTGATAATGAATAAATGGACATTGTCAAGTAGTAAGTTTATCATCCAAACATCATATGTTAAGGATGGTTATTTTCATATGTTTAAGTTCTTGATGTTTAAATTCCTAAATCTTTAATTTACCGTTACTCCCCGATACTAATACGCCTTGTTTACTTCATGTAGAAGGACTTGGTGTTCTTACCTCCTAAACAACAAACAACTCACTCGCGGATTCTCAAGTTCAAGACTTGCAAAACCGTGAGTACACTTGAGTCATTTCTTTTAAAGCCACTTTGGGGTTGTAACATGTTAATATACAAAATGCACACTCACACACTTAAACATTCTTTATACTCTCAATCCATTATACATGCTACTTGTTTACTTAGGTTCATGCTAGATTATACATGCTATATGTCATTAACTTTTCTAAGCCCTCAACTTAACATATATAGCGCTATAGGAGTAGCACACCACCCGTCAGGGTTTTGTTAAGTCTTTATTCTAAACGATCTCGTCCCTTTTGTGACGAGGAATGCTAAATACTAGTGGACACTTCGGTTTGAAGTATTGCTATGCATGCTAGTTACTTTGTTTATAAATTGTCATGTGGATTCGAGATAATGCTTTTATACTTATGCTATACTTATTCAAACCTTGTGTACTCGCCTTTGCTTTTGCATTGAACTTTATTTTAAACATGTTACAGGTTGATGATGATGATGCTGTAAAACGAAGTAGCGATGATGCCTAGATACACATTTAGACGTCATAGGTTTAAATTGTTGTATCAAATTTTGTTTCGTTATGTTATGAACATGTTATTTGAATTTTAATGTATTGTTGACAATTTTATCATGGAATGAAAATGGTTGATTTAATTATTATCACAAATAGTGTTATGGAGTCTTTTGCAATCTATTTCGTCTCATCCCGATGATTCCGCCATCGGTTGGGGTGTGACACGCCCGAGGTTACACCGAAGGTGATGGAATCGAGTAGAGAAAACTCATCTCTCTATAATTCCCAACATATGGATGTTCAAGTCTTCACCACTTCTCCAAGAATTCTTCATACATATTATCTTTCTCTTGTAGCTTTCTCATCATTCCAATCAGTCACATAGCCTCATGTCCTTTTTTTACAAGAGTTGTAGGTAGTGAAGAGTTTCTCTTAATTGGGGATTTTGTTAAAGACATAAAACTTTAATAAAAGTTTCACTTAATTAGTGATTTAATTAGAGACATAAAACTCTAATAAAAGCTAATCAAGTGACATAAAACTCTACTAAAGAGTTTCACATATGGAGTTTAATTAGTAATTATAATTTCACTCAATTATAAATTAACTAAATATCCATTCACTAATTTTCCCAACAATAACTTTAACGTACAAAACGTACGAACTGAAGGTTTTGCTGAAAAAACGCATTTCGTAATTATTTACACTGTAGAGTAAATATCAAAACTACTCTACAAATGATCTTGTAGGGTAATTTTGATCTTGTAGAGTAACTTTATAAAATGTTCTTATAAAGTAATTTTGAT
Source organism: Helianthus tuberosus (assembly GCA_030545235.1). Classification (NCBI taxonomy): domain Eukaryota; kingdom Viridiplantae; phylum Streptophyta; class Magnoliopsida; order Asterales; family Asteraceae; genus Helianthus; species Helianthus tuberosus. Next base: position 67,637,443 of record CM060440.1, read on the forward strand.
CTTCTAGCGTAATTATCAAAATTACTTTACCATGTATCTTGTAGAGTAATTTTGATCTTGTATGGTAATTATCAAAATTATTCTACAAGTGTATCAAAATTACTCTGCATCAAAATTACTCTACAAGTGTATTAAAATTACTCTGCAAGTTTATCAAACAACATATAATTCAAAATTACTCTACAAAATCATTTGTAGAGTAATTATGATACTCTACAAAATTATCTTACAAGATTAAAATTACCTTACAAGATCATTTGTAAAGTAATTATAATACTCTACAAAATTACTCTAAAAGATCAAAATTACCCTATAAGAACATTTTACAAAATTACTCTACAAGATCAAAATTACCCTACAAGATCATTTGTAGAGTAATTTTGATAATTACTCTACAATGTAAATAATTACGAAATTAACAAGGCACTTTTTTGGCTTTTTCATGTCTTTTGTACGTTTTGTATGATAATACACTTTGTACGTAAACTTAACTCATCAAAATTACACTTTGTAATTAGTGTTTGAAATACTAATTTACACTCATTTTATTTTGTACATTATGCATTAAAGCAAAAAAAATTTTAACTTTTGAATATCTTAAATAAATGTATAAATTTTAGATTTGTATGTTCTAATGACATTGTATTTTTATTATGTATTTTAGAATCAAATAGCATCCTGGTAAAGCGAATGTAGTAGCCGACGGTCTTAGTTGTAAAACTCATATGAAGGGTATTCGTTGTCTCCAACTCGTTAATGATCTTCAATGTTGTATTCGTGAAGCCCAATATGCCTCTATTAACGAAAGTAGTCTCTCTATTGAGATACGAGGCGCTAGGGAACATGATCTTGTGTCTAAATCTGATGGTATTCTATACCACCTCAATCGTATCTGGATCCCTAATCGTGAAAACCTTCGAGACATTCTCATGAATGAGGCACACAAATCGAAGTATTTAGTTCATCCTGGCGCTGACAAGAATACCAAGATATGCGTATGTTTTATTGGTGGCCTGGAATGGAGAGGGTTATCGCCTCTTACGTTGCGAAATGTCTCACTTATTCGAAGGTAAAAGCTGAACATCAACGTCCCTCTGGTTTGCTCGAACAACCAGAAATTCCTGTCTGGAAATGGGAGAGCATTGCCATGGATTTTATCACTAAGCTCCCCTGTACTTCTTCTGGTCATGATAGTATTTGGGTGATCGTTGATCGATTGAGCAAATCAGCTCATTTTCTTCCCATTCGTGAAGATTTTAAGGTCGAGAAACTGGCTAGAATCTACACTAATGAGATCATCTGTCGTCATGGTATCCCCATTGACATCATTTCCGATTGTGATGCTCGTTTTACGTCTCGCCTTTGGCAAACTTTTCAATCTACTATGGGTACTTTTCTTAACCTTAGCACTGCTTTTCACCCTCAATCAGACGGTCAAACCGAGTGTACTATCCAAACATTAGAGGATATGCTTCGTTCCTGCATAATAGATTTTGGTGGCAACTGGGATTCACACTTGCCTTTTGTCGAATTCTCGTACAATAACAGTTATCATGCGAGTATTCAAATGGCACCCTTCGAAGCATTGTATGGTCGCAATTGTCGTTCGCCTATTTCTTGGCATGATATTGGTGAATCTCAATTCACTGGTCCAGAGCATATACAAGAAGCGATGGACAAGATTTTACAGGTTCGAGACAACTTACTGAAAGCTATAAGCCGACAAAAGAGTTACGCCGACAAGCGTCGCAAAGCCTTGGAATTGGAGACAGGTGACTATGTACTTCTCAAGGAATCCCCTTGGAAGGGTGTGGTTCGATTTGGCAAGAAAGGGAAACTCGCACCCCGCTACGTTGGTCCTTTCAAGATCCTCGAAAGGATTGGCAAGGTTGCGTATAGACTGGACCTGCCAGAAGAACTCAACAATGTACATCCTGTCTTCCACATATCCAACTTAAAGAAGTGTCTAGCTGATGAAGGACTTCAAGTCCCACTCGAGGACCACCAAGTCAACGAGACCATGCATTTTGTGGAAAAACCCGTCGTAATCATGGATCAAGGAGTCAAGTTATTGGGGCGCAGTAAAATTCCTATCGTCAAGGTTCGATGGGAAGGTAAACGTGGCGCTGAATTTACTTGGGAACTCAAGAGTGACATGAAGACGAAGTATCTGTATCTTTTCGCTACTTCTTCCTAAATTTCGTGACGAAATTCCCTAAAGGAGGGGAGACTGTAATGCCCTGCTTCTTCGTACTTTTCATATATAGCAAGTCTTGTTCGTTTTTCTATTTTTAGAAGTCTTGTATTCGTGTAATCGTTCATTCTTTGTAATGGTTGTAAACTCGAGACATGGATCATAAATAAAACTCATACTTCCTCAAATTGGTGTTATACATATTTCATACATATTCATACGTTTAATTTGTGAAACAATTTGATACATATTCGTGATACTTGCAAACGTGTGATGAACTTACAAATACATGACATTCATGCTTCATGCAATACTTACATACGAGTTTTATACTTAATCATGTTTGTTTTATACTTATGTAACCTTTAGAACATGCCTTGTATGCTTAAATACCCTAAAATGATCTTAAAACGCGTTACTTATGACTTTTGGACATGTTGCAATCCTTAAATCAAAAAAATAAAATGTGTGTTTCTACCCAAAGGCTTGCGGACTGTATGCCTATTCCCTTATGGTCTGTAAGGGGGTCTGGCAGGTAGAAATTTTAAACAGCAGAGGATTTGCACAAAATCCCAACACTTAAACACCACCAATCACCTCCAAACCTCCATTAATCACCACCTAACAACCCTAACTCCTTCCCCTATAAATACCATGCCTTCTCCAAGCAAAATCACTTTGCAAACTCTTCTAATCACTCTCAAATCATCCAAAATCGCAGCTGAATTCACAAGTTCGGACAGAAGAATACATCTTCCCTAAAGTGAGCATAACTCACTCAATACTTGTCCGATTTAGTCCATTCTTTTTCCTATGCACTTGGATTGACCTTAGCTTCGATTCTATGGGTGTTTCACAGGAAACTAGTCCCTGGAACGTCACCAAAAAGGCTCCAAAGTTCACTGTTCATTTCTGTTTTCAATCCAAAGTTCAAGTGTAATTGAGGATTAACTTGGGTTGTACTACATAGAATCCACACATTACTTGATGATTTCTTATAGATTAGTAATTAGTATTCTTGTACTACTTTTAGTTCATGACCCTCCTTGAATGTTCTTACATCAAGTGTAGTGGTGAACACTTAGAGGTGCCTAAATGGAAGACTTCTCTTCCTACCTCCTATATGATTTCCATGAAATTTAGAGGTACCTAAATGAAGATTCAATCTTCTACCTCATGCTTGAATTATTGGATATAATAATATGTATATAATATATGTAATATACTTAACAAACCGAACCTTTGATAATGAATAAATGGACATTGTCAAGTAGTAAGTTTATCATCCAAACATCATATGTTAAGGATGGTTATTTTCATATGTTTAAGTTCTTGATGTTTAAATTCCTAAATCTTTAATTTACCGTTACTCCCCGATACTAATACGCCTTGTTTACTTCATGTAGAAGGACTTGGTGTTCTTACCTCCTAAACAACAAACAACTCACTCGCGGATTCTCAAGTTCAAGACTTGCAAAACCGTGAGTACACTTGAGTCATTTCTTTTAAAGCCACTTTGGGGTTGTAACATGTTAATATACAAAATGCACACTCACACACTTAAACATTCTTTATACTCTCAATCCATTATACATGCTACTTGTTTACTTAGGTTCATGCTAGATTATACATGCTATATGTCATTAACTTTTCTAAGCCCTCAACTTAACATATATAGCGCTATAGGAGTAGCACACCACCCGTCAGGGTTTTGTTAAGTCTTTATTCTAAACGATCTCGTCCCTTTTGTGACGAGGAATGCTAAATACTAGTGGACACTTCGGTTTGAAGTATTGCTATGCATGCTAGTTACTTTGTTTATAAATTGTCATGTGGATTCGAGATAATGCTTTTATACTTATGCTATACTTATTCAAACCTTGTGTACTCGCCTTTGCTTTTGCATTGAACTTTATTTTAAACATGTTACAGGTTGATGATGATGATGCTGTAAAACGAAGTAGCGATGATGCCTAGATACACATTTAGACGTCATAGGTTTAAATTGTTGTATCAAATTTTGTTTCGTTATGTTATGAACATGTTATTTGAATTTTAATGTATTGTTGACAATTTTATCATGGAATGAAAATGGTTGATTTAATTATTATCACAAATAGTGTTATGGAGTCTTTTGCAATCTATTTCGTCTCATCCCGATGATTCCGCCATCGGTTGGGGTGTGACACGCCCGAGGTTACACCGAAGGTGATGGAATCGAGTAGAGAAAACTCATCTCTCTATAATTCCCAACATATGGATGTTCAAGTCTTCACCACTTCTCCAAGAATTCTTCATACATATTATCTTTCTCTTGTAGCTTTCTCATCATTCCAATCAGTCACATAGCCTCATGTCCTTTTTTTACAAGAGTTGTAGGTAGTGAAGAGTTTCTCTTAATTGGGGATTTTGTTAAAGACATAAAACTCTAATAAAAGTTTCACTTAATTAGTGATTTAATTAGAGACATAAAACTCTAATAAAAGCTAATCAAGTGACATAAAACTCTACTAAAGAGTTTCACATATGGAGTTTAATTAGTAATTATAATTTCACTCAATTATAAATTAACTAAATATCCATTCACTAATTTTCCCAACAATAACTTTAACGTACAAAACGTACGAACTGAAGGTTTTGCTGAAAAAACGCATTTCGTAATTATTTACACTGTAGAGTAAATATCAAAACTACTCTACAAATGATCTTGTAGGGTAATTTTGATCTTGTAGAGTAACTTTATAAAATGTTCTTATAAAGTAATTTTGATCTTCTAGCGTAATTATCAAAATTACTTTACCATGTATCTTGTAGAGTAATTTTGATCTTGTATGGTAATTATCAAAATTATTCTACAAGTGTATCAAAATTACTCTGCATCAAAATTACTCTACAAGTGTATTAAAATTACTCTGCAAGTTTATCAAACAACATATAATTCAAAATTACTCTACAAAATCATTTGTAGAGTAATTATGATACTCTACAAAATTATCTTACAAGATCAAAATTACCTTACAAGATCATTTGTAAAGTAATTATAATACTCTACAAAATTACTCTAAAAGATCAAAATTACCCTATAAGAACATTTTACAAAATTACTCTACAAGATCAAAATTACCCTACAAGATCATTTGTAGAGTAATTTTGATAATTACTCTACAATGTAAATAATTACGAAATTAACAAGGCACTTTTTTGGCTTTTTCATGTCTTTTGTACGTTTTGTATGATAATACACTTTGTACGTAAACTTAACTCATCAAAATTACACTTTGTAATTAGTGTTTGAAATACTAATTTACACTCATTTTATTTTGTACATTATGCATTAAAGCAAAAAATTTTTTAACTTTTGAATATCTTAAATAAATGTACAAATTTTAGATTTGTATGTTCTAATGACATTGTATTTTTATTATGTATTTTAGAATTATTTTCTTATTTTGTGACTCAAACCAAAACTTATAAAATAGAGTAAAAAAATATAATCAACGAATACTAGTGACTTTGAATTTTTTTTCCTAGGCATGTCATTATAAACTTATGAACTCATAACATGCTTAAAATAAATTCATAGTAAATAGAAAAAATATTAAATTACAAAAAAGTCCTTTATGTTGATATCAGATTGCAAACTATCTACTTTATCTTAAAAAAGTATAAAAAACGTACTCGACTTTTGCAAACACTTACATGTTATGTTCTTTAGCCCCAAGTCAGTTAGTTTTCATGGTTAAATCTGACGAACTAGACCCCAAATGAGGATATTTTAGTCATTTTATCCTAAATACTAAATTAAATAAACATAACTAAAATTCATCCACCCTACCTAACATTTATATATCTAATATATATATATAGGGGATGGTTCAAATGAAAACCACTTTTATTGTGAAAACTCGAAAACTAACTAAAAAAAGCCTAAAAAACACACAAATTTTTTTTTTTCAATTTTTTTTATAAATTTCGCTGGTTTTTATATATGAAAAAAAAATTTCAAAAAAAAAAAAAAAAATTTTTTTTTTTGGGTTGTACTGCACAAGTGTAGTACACTAATACGGAAAGCCTAAACCACTTAACCCACACCCCACCGACACCCCCCAAAAACCTAAACCCCCCACCCCCCAAAAACCTAAACCCCCCTACCCCCACCCTCCCGAAAACCTAAAACTAAACCCTAAACATAAACCCGAAAAAAAACCTAAACCCCTCACCCCCCAAAAACCTAAACCCCCTCCCCCCACACCCAAAAACCTAATCCTAATCATAAACCTCCAAAAAAACTAACCCTAAAAGCTAAACTAGACTCAAAAAGCTAATTTTAAGCATGTAATGCAATTGTAGTACATGTTATATTGCACATGTGCACTACTATAATAATAGTATTAAAAACAAGACGACACCATAAATCTTTTTTTATGTCATAAAAAATATGCTCGAATATACTTGAATGAAAGATACAAAAAATTGTGATATTATGGTGCCATTTTTGTTTTAAAATGATAACGTATGGAGAAATGAGAAATGTTTGAAAAGTTACATATTTTTTTTTTTCAATTTTACCCCTCCTTCATTAATATATATTTGAAATGTTTGGAGATGTTTGAACCTTCCCATATATATATATATATATATATATATATATATATATATATCTAAAGACACACATACACTCTCTTTCTCCTCCTCCACTACCACCACCAGCCTAGCCAACTACCACCAACCAACCATTTTCCAACCTCTATTTTCATCCATTTCATACCAAACCCAGGTGTTTGGTGTTTAAATATTGATGAATCAGCAGCATTTGGGTTTCAATTAATTTGTGTGTTTATCATACCTTAATAGTGTGTGATCAGCTGCAATATGTTGTTTCATTAAAATCAGCTACAAGTTGTTCAATTAGCGGCTTAACAAGATGATGCTTTGCTTCATTTTTTAAACCCACTTTCACCTCCTCTCCAAGGTATCCATCCATCCATCTTCACATTTGCTTCAATTACTCCATCAAAGTTTCGACAATCTATGCTTACTATGTTTCACACTCGTACGCCAATTAATTGTTTGTTGAACTTAATCAAGGCCAATTATATGTCAAGAACCCACTTGTGCTTAACTCATTTCGTCGAACAGTTGGTGGGGTTTTAGAATCGACATCACATTTATCATTTGTACGATGTGTCATATGAGAAAGCAAACCCAAATTTGAGACATTTAAAGTTAATTCGCCGAAGAAATACTAGTGGCAGACAAAGAAAAGGCTGAAGTTGAAGGGGAAGAAAGAATCACAGAAAATAAAATTGGCTAACAAAAATGATCCCCGTCGTCTTACTATTTGCTTTGGTCATTGTATTAATTAACTTTTATAAAAAAAAAAACACTTTAACCAAACATTTAAATGTTTGATTATTTGATCATTGCAACTTCAAACAACAAAATCACATACAAACACTATCTTATACTTCTCATTTTGTTATAAGTAATTATCTTATTGTGATTACTAAGTATCTTGTAATCCTAACACTCTGTTCCCGAGTTTCATTTAACGATAGAAGAGAAAGGATGGGGAATTATAAGGGAAAGGAAAGGAAAAGATGTGATTATATTCGTGTTCCCGAGTTTAATGAAATGAAAAAGGAAATGAAAGGAAATTAAACATTTTATGTGTTCCCGAGTTGGGAGGAAAAGAAAAGAAAGTTACAATTAAACTATTATACCCTTTTAACATAAAACATCTTAATCTTATGTAAACACACTTTGAATTATAAGTACCAGCCATAACATTATTTCAGTTAATCAAAAGGTAAAACTTAATAAAAACTTGATCATTCAAATGTAAAGAAAACACATCAAATATTAAAACAAATCATTATTTATGTATATAATGTATTATTCTTTATGTGACTGTGCTCTAGTGAACATTATAAAAATATTGGTTCCAGCTTAGTGCTTTGAAAGTGGCATGAAAAATCATTTTAAATAATGCTTATGCCAATAAAATTGTAGAGGCAGATCTCATATATATAGGTCCCAGCTTACTCATTTTCTCTAAACAACATGGAAAGTAATTTAAATTTGATGCAGATACATGCTGTTGTCCTCAACGGCACGGTAGGATGAAAGATGTAATTTAAAACATATACATACACATAAACCTGATCAACCAATGAATAACATGAATTCTTCAACTAGCAATTGTCTTCGACATACATAACCAAAAAATAAAGTACCCAATAAAAGAAATTAAAATGTCTTAATTGTCCGAAATCACTAAACAAAAAAATGGAATAATCCTTTAATCATCTTTTGGACTCGTTTATTTATCCGCACCCATCATATCTTTAAGTATATCCATTCGTATTTCAGGAGGACAACTAAATAATGTCCTTGCTTTTGCCTGATTGGTCGCTAAATAATTTAAAGCCTTCGGTATTTCATGGGACTCCAAACCCATCGGAGCCAATTCCTTATAAATTTCCTCACCTGTATACTCACGATGATGAACTCTATCTAATATTTTATTGCCATCTACAATAGCATTGGCAACATTCTCAAAGCAATTTATAAGCTTTGAGTTAAATGTTTCATCTTCTTGCTCAAGTTTTCTTTTTTTAATTTTATACTTTTTTGCATTAGAAGATTGTTCAGGGGAAGGAGGCGTAGTACTCTTTCAAATGATACCTAACACCTCTATATGGTGTCATTAGTGTAATCGTATGAGGCAAGCCCGCATCTACTAAACAAAATCTACCTATAAATAAGTTGGAAGTAGTATTATTATAAAAAAAAATACACAACTAAGTAAATTCGGATTAAGGTATTACCGGTCGGAATGACTAGTTTATCTTCTCTAGTTAGTGCATTCTTTATTATTCTTGAATCCGATGCGGTACCCTCCCAACCAGTTAAAACATATGTAAACTTTAAATCAAATGTACAAGCAGCCAATACATTTATTGTCGGGTATCCTTTACGACCACGATATCTAGGGGCATCTTTGTTAGGTACCTTAACACGAACATGTGTTCCATCAATTGCCCCTATGCAGTCCTTGAAAAACGGATAAAATCTTTTTTTTTCTTGAATTTCTTTTGGGACAATATCACCTTTCGGTTGTTGAATATAACGACTTTCTAACGATATAATCGCTTGCAAAACTCTATGGAGGCATCGACTGGTTGTTGATCCAGAACGACGGTAAATCCAAGAGGCAAGGCGGTTTCTCAAGTCATTACCTACAATATGCAAAAATCTTGCAACTTGCTCTTCAATGGACATGCATAAAAGCTTTCTCACTCATACGGATAAGTTCACGACATTTACCACTTTTTGAAAGATCGTGTAACATCTCTTCTCGTACACATCGTCTTTGTAAAATTTCATCTCTAGTAGGTAAATTAACATGTTTTTTGGTAAACATTATATGTCGTATAATAAAAACCACCAATAAGCAAAATATTTTAATTGCTTGCAATTGTCTAGCTCGCACAACATGAATTGTATTGAGTATCTGATTATCATAGCAAAGGGCCAAAATTCGCTTAAAAAGAAAGAAAAAAAAAACATCTCTTTAGCACAATGGAAAAGACAAACCGGGTCCATATAATGATATTAACACAAATGAAAAGGACATAGTAGGTTTATAAAAGATAATGTTAATTCATAAAAGATAATCATTGGCAGAGTTAATTCATAAAAGATAATAAATTAAATGAACATGTTAATTCATATCAGTATGCTACTTTATGTAAAAAAATATTACTCTGTTTAGTTATAACCTCAAAATAACACAACACAGTATTCTTCAAAGTTCAAACAATAATTTACTCAATTAATATTTTTTGCAAACTCTTATCATCAAAACTATTATAAAATTCATAATAGAAACCCTAAAACAATAATAATAATTGATTACAGATTTCAATTCAAATACAAAAGATGCCTAAAATCGTTGACTTTATGCAACCTACTAATAAAATACTACAATTCCTTTCATTCAATTTCATATGTAGTCATTCTCATTATAATGGCCCATAACATTCTTAACACTAGAGCAGCCGTCAAAATGTAAAAGCAATAGGCAAACAGAATTATAAATCTATAATTGCATATTGAAATCATACCTGGTTATCGAGATGGAGGAGAAAATTGGCGCCAAGAAAGGAGCAACTGATGGTTTTGGCGCCAGAGGAGAAAACAATGTATTAGGTTATAGAATGGTGTACACTATGTTTATTTATAATGAATTAGAGGGTAATTTAGGAAATTTAAAAATGTCTGAGATTCATAATAATCTTTTCTCACCAAATCTCTCCAAATTGAGAGGATGAATATTTGCATCAATCATCCCCTTATTTCCTTTCTTTTCTCATCACTTCCCTTACTAAAAAAAACTCTGGAACACATTTTTTAATCTCTTCCTTTTAATTCCTTTCTCTTCCCATGTTAAATGAAACTCGGGAACATAGTGTAAATGATGTTATATACTGTTGATTCCAAATATTTATACTTTTAAGCCTACGTGAATGATCAGTTGGATTCACGGCTCGGTAATAGAAAGAGAATATTTGAAGTTTTAAGCGTTTGAAAACACATTGGACAACTTTTAACCTATTTGACGGGGTCAACTCATCTGACATGTTTCTTTTTAACTTAGCTTTGACTACTTATCCGTTTGACCTAGTGAAGCTAAAACACAACCAAAATCTGAGTTTTTTCCCAAATGGGTGGGGGTGGAAAAATTATTTACCAAAATAGGTGATTTGAAAAATAATTACCAAAATGGGTGAAAAAAATAATCTTTATTTTGTAAATAAAAAATAGGTTAAAAAACACGCGACGTTTCAGTATTCTTGTTTCAAGGAGATTTCATTAGGGCGACTTCATCAGTTCATCTAGTTCGATCCATTCAGTTTTGCAATCAAGGATTTCATCAGGTTGGCTTTTGTTTTGTTTATCTCTACAAAATAATCTTTACTTTAGTTTTGACTTGTGTTAGTTTGCTTCATCTACAAAATAATTCCTTCTCCATGACAAAAGCCCTTCTGTTCGATATCTTCTGTTCGATCCCTTCATCTAGTTTTTGATCAGGTTGACTCTAGAAAAAAGGCAAAGAAAAAAGAGGCTTATTAAATTCATGTAACTTAGACACAACCCTTCTGTTCGATCCCTTCATCTAGTTTTTTTTTTTACTATTCCTTCTAGGTTTTGACTTATGTTAGGTTGCTTTTTTGTTTTATTTCCATGACAAATATGCTTTCAGTTGTTTTGAAATGTTTCTTTTAGTTTGTATTTGATGTTGAGACCGCTAGCCAGTCGACTTTATTTGATTTTTTTTTTTTTTTTTTTTTTTTGTATTTGACATTGAGACGGTCAAGTTTTAAAGATTGTTTTGCATTTTTATGCTTCTTAGTTCGCTTCTTTTAATTTAGTTTCAAATGATTGTTCGGTTGTTTTTAATTTAGTTTCAAATGATTGTTCAGTTGTTTTTAAACATTCTGACCATCAAATATTTTATCAAATATTTTAGATGAAACCCATCAACCGAAGAGATGCTACAGCACAGCAAGTTGCACCACCTGTGATTCTAAAAGTAAGAACGGTTTATGAGTAATAAATTTAGTTCTTAAAGAAAAAAACCAAGAACTCATAACCTTTACGCACACAATTATTTGAGAAGGTGCTAAATATTAAAAAAAAAAAATAGATTATCGACCAATAATGCCATACATATTTTTAGAATCATTAAGAAAAGAAATTATAGTGAGTGGATTGAAGAAGAAAAAATAATGATAATTGTTAAAGTAAGTAAATATGAAGAAAAAAAAAACACTCATTTTGGTAATTTTTTTTCAAATCACCCATTTTGGTAAATAATTTTTCCACCTCCACCCATTTGGGAAAAAACTCACCAAAATCTACCTAATATAGGTAAACCGTGCAATATTGCCATATGCACATAGCATTTTCAGCCAACTCAGTTATACCTCAGTTATAATACCTGGAAAACTAAAGTTAACATGGGTCAAAATGCTATGTAGTCACCCGCTTTCTTCCTGTATTTCTCTTACAATTGATATATCCAATCTTCTCGATATGTACTACGAAATTTTCTAGATCTACTAAGAATTCTATGTTAGCATAAATTATTTATTAAATAATTTATGGTGCCCTTATTGATCATTTATCTAATAACCAGATCAATATTTACCTTAACATTCCTATAAAATTAACTAGGCTTTATTTGATGGATCTAAAGGCCCGTTCTAGTTAATTAGGGTTTCCCATTGGGTGAAACATGTTAATACAGGTTATTGGGGAACCCTAAAGACACACCATAAAGTTTACGGCCCCCCTCACTACAATTTGTTATCATCATCCCTCTCCATCCTAACATTTCACCCTAAACGAAAACCGATTAAGATGGCTTCTTCTTCATCTCTGACCAGTACTGGATTGTCAGGTATATCAAGATCCCTAAAGTGTTTTTTCATTAGATATTAAAAGAACTGATTAACTTGTGGTATCAGAGCACTGTTACTCAGTTCTTAAGTTCCCTTATGATCTAGATTTGAAAAATTATATATATAATAGTAATAGAATTTCGAATACGCATGTTACATGTCATGTCAGTTCTTAATCTTTTTTTCATTTTCATGAAATTCACATGCGACAAACTCTTTGGAATTCAATTTTGGATTCGCTGTTATTTTAATGTGCATATTTAATCAATTATGAGTACTTTATTGAAAAGCAATTCATATATTCAATGGATTGTCAGATTCCTATCTTAATGTGTAATTCAATGATTTGATTCTAAGTGGCACAAATGATTTAGTTAATTTCCATCAGAATGGTAATTTTAAATTAATTATTATGTTAACTTTTATTTCAATTATTGATATGAATGTTTCATATGGTATCATCTAATTTTGTGATAGATTAGATTTTGATTATGTTTCCTAAAGTTGTATAACTTTATCTCCAAGTTTTATATAAATATTATTTTAGTTTAGTTTATAAACGAATAATTAACTTGGATAGATAAACATGAGATATTTCGAAATTATAATCAAAATCCCTTAAAATTAGTTGAACCAGCCTTATCGAATTAAATTCATTGTTTCACGGGATCAGGTTCACGGGTTAAGTTTATAAAACCTTACTTTATTATGTTTTATAAACCTAACTTTTAAAGAATCATTCAACTAATTATCTTGATTAATTTAAAATTTGTTTAACTAAAATAACATTTTTTTCAAGTTCTCACTTCTGCCCAAAGTTGATTTGTTTACTTGTGGCGTTATTTAGTGAACTTAAGCATAGTCACTTAGTTGTATGTCCTTATTATATGAACAAACATATTATAACACTTACCTTATTACATTTGTTCATATGATATACACATGACTTATGCCTAAGATGCATGAGTGTTTCATTTTCTGCCCAAAGGTGATGTGTTACACTCATGTCTCGCTGTCACACCCTGACCGTGTTAAAAAAACAAAACCACGGCGGAAACGTAGGAGAGTGTTGCAACAGAATTATTGTTTCACAACCATGGATACAAAAGTTTCGTTTTATTGATAATATTAAACATTAACATTGTCTTAAAGTTAAACAAACAAGTTACACATCGTCTATTATTGTTATTATGTCACTAAGGCCTTGTCCAGATCCTATGTGAACATGCATCCTAGCAATCAACATCATGCATCAACACCTAAAACATATGTAAAAACAAAGTTAACAAAGAAATGCTGGCGAGCACATAGGTTTTATGAGAGTATCGGATTCATGGCTCATTTACATGTTGCAATACCTTATTAAAAAACCTTGTTTTGAAAAGTGTATAGCATTGCAACATAATTAACCAACTCAAATCAAGTGGGTTATAGTTTATAAAATCTCGTAGCCATGATCCTTAACCCCAAAACATTTGTTTTAGTAAACCAAATTGTAAAACATCACGTAAAAACTCGTTGATAAAACTCGTATGGTTTATATTATTTAGAAAACATCGTTGTGTGACATCGTTTCAAAATCGTTTACCCAAGTGAACTAAATAACGCCACGGTATGTAATATGATGAAAACACTTATATATAAGAAGTAAGAGCGGCGTATCTACCATGTTTTCATCTCATTACACCCGTCCCGTTATCTAAACATTAACCAAAAACCAATCGTTTGTTCAATTCGTTTAACTTGTTTAAGTCGTCCCAAAATCGTTTAAGTCGTCCCAAAATCGTTTAACTCGTTTTAATTGTGAAAACTACTTTTGGTCATCTCGCTAATAACATTCAAACCTTTGCAACTCGTCCATCGCTATTCTCACATTAATAAACCACCAAAGGGTAAATTAACAATCAAAGATTCAGTCGTTACCCACATAACCCCCACACATAACCATGGGTGCAGTCTGATAACGGGATTTGTCAGATCCTATGGTACCAAAACCTAATACTGGTCGGCTTGATCAATGTTAATGAATGTCATTCGTTATGTAATTACGTCCAACAAGTTTGTTCACATTATCGAAATCGTTATTAGTTTTAATATAAACCATTTAATTGTTTCGAAAACCATCGTTAAAAACATCAAAAACATTTAGCACATATGAACCACCCCAAAACAATTGAAAACAGTAAAATAGGGGAACTATGTACTCACTTGAAGTGCAAAGTTTCCTCAATAAAAAGAACTCAACAAAGCTCAAACAAGGAAATCAAGCAGCACCTAGAAATCGGATCACTAGATTAATAAATCGACACCTAAATCGGAAGATCGGATAGAATGAGGTTACGTAAACCAAATGAGTATTGGAACTCATATGATATGGTTCAACAAAGCCTACATCCTAAAACGGAACCTAACCTAAGTGCTTTCGACCCGTTAGGACTCATTAAGGTAGCTTACGCTACGTTAACGCGTCGTGCGCGCAAATGCGCGTTCGAGAAGCCTAACTAGTCCTATGACAAGTATTATATGCCTAAACATGTTACATAATTAGTTTAAGTGACAAAAGTTAAGTTACATATGCTTAATAACCAATTATGCATGAAAAGGGTATTTTAGTCATTTACCTAAGGCATATAAACTACCTATCATACAACTAATTATACTACGTGACCATAAGGTATAACCGCAGAAGGTTATTCCCTATACAACTATGGTCACTAAACATGCTTGGTCGGATCCTAAAGGTCGACCAAACGGGTCGAGTTCGAAAGTCTAAGCGGTTGTTTAGATCGCTTGACTAACGACTCTATACAAGCACTAAACTAAAAGTGACGAGCTAAACATGTTGAAACATGTTTAACTAAGTTAGAAAACAGGTTTTGATATCAAAACAAACGGTTATGATACCCAAGAATAGTTTGGTTACAAAATACGCATAAATACGCATTTTGACCGAAACTATAACTCGTCACTACGCCTAATCAACGTGGTAATCGGTAGGTATAGTCACACGAGACTATAACCATCGTGATTACGCTCACATTGCAAAGTTCAAACGAACTTTGTGTTGACCATAACCTGGTCTAAGCAGAAAGTCAAACACTGTTTGACTTTTATGCTAAAAACGCATAAAAAGCACGAAAGAGACTTACAAAGGGTCCAAGCTAGGAAGATCTTTATCCAAGTTGCTCAGGTATGAAGTACAAGATCCCAACTTAGAGCAATTGAATCAGATTTGTGAGTTGCAAGGAATGAAGGCTTGGGTATTTATAGAAAACCAACACCCGTTAGGATCGTTCCTCGCAAAACGTGCTTCGATCTTGACCTTCCACTTGGACACATGGTATTGTAATATAATGGGACATGAAAAACCATCAAAATTCAGCCCATAGAGTGTAAAATCTTGGGTTAAAACCATCAAAAACAGGCTGGAAGTCCAAATTCAATGTTTCTGTCTGGGCAGCTTATGCGGGCCATGTAAGAAAAGCTCTGGGCTTACGCTCCCCTCCTGAGCTCTTTGACAAAATTACACTTTTGGTCCCTGAACTTGAAAAACTTGCTTTTTGATGCATATTTGACACGTTTAAGCCCCGTTAACCCCATTTCAAGGATCTAAAATAAAGTTAAAGTATAGGGAACTTAAAATATGCTCAAAAACATCTCAGATGTCGGTTCGTTTGGTCGTACGGTTGCGTTATTCGGTTAATTACGACGGAAGTCGTAACGAACGCAAAAACGATCCAAATTAAGCGACGAATGGAAATTTATCACGCCAATCACTAAAATAAAATATTTTAATGATTACATAAATTTTTGGATGTCCGGATATATTCAGAACGTAAGATATGCGCGAAAATGCAAATTATGCACTTTTTGACGCTTTTAGTCCCTATTGATCAAATAAGTTTATTTTTGCACACCAAACACCTCAAAGCCTATTTATAAGCTATGTAAAGGATATTTAGGGCATGTTTAACTTATGATCAAGTTCCGGAATGTTCGTTATCACACGAACCGGCATACCTTCGCAGTTTGACACAAATAGTCCCTACGATCGAATAGACTTGTTTTTAAACACCAAACCATCCAAAACTTAATTCTAAGTTATGTAGAGGTAATTTATGGTATGTTAAGCCTATGTCACTATTCTGGAGTGTTTTTCGCGTTAAACTGACTACGTTTACGCACCAGTTTGCGTATAACCTTCCAGAAAGCGATTTAAAGCTTGAAATCGGAATCGAATCAAATCATAAAATCACCAAACACAAATATACACATAATAACACCAAAAAACATATAATAACACCAAAGCACATTGTTTTATTGATAATTGATATTGTTTTACATTGTACATCGATTACAGAACACAGTTGTCACCGTCTCCCTACTTCAGGAAATTTCGTCCCGAAATTTTAACTAGAGGAAGCTTGTGAAAACAAATGCGGATATTTCGCCTTCGTTTGGTCCTCACGTTCCCAAGTAAACTCTGGGCCACGTTTGGACTCTCAACAAACCTTGACTAATCAAATTTGTTTGTTCTTCAACTGTTTGACTGCACGGTCCATTATCTACACGGGTTTCTCGACAAAATGCATCGTTTCATCAACTTGAATCTCGTCGAGTGGAATGTGAAGATCAGCATCAGCTAAACACTTTCGCAAATTGGACACGTGAAAAGTCGGATGAATATTTCCAACCTCTGGAGGTAGCTCTAGTCGATAGGTAACCTTTCCAATTCTTTCAACAATCTTAAATGGTCCAACATATAGAGGTGCAAGTTTTCCTTTCCTTCTAAATCACACCACTCCCTTCCAAGGTGATACCTTGAGTAGGAAACGGTCTCCGACTTGAAATTCTAGGGGCTTGCGTCGCATATCCGCATAACTCTTTTGACGGCTTCTAGCTGTCACAAGATTATCGCGAATTTTCTTGATTTTGTCTGTCGTTTCCAGAATGAGCTCAGGTCCAGTAAGCTGAGCTTCACCGATCTCATTCCAACAGACAGGTGAACGACATTTTCGACCATATAAAGCTTCGAATGGTGCCATATTAATGCTAGCATGATAACTATTGTTGTAAGAGAACTCGATCAACGGAAGATGAGAATCCCAATTACCACCAAAATCTATCACGCATACTCTAAGCATATCCTCCAAAGTTTGAATCGTCCTCTCAGATTATCCATCTGTTTGGGGATGATAAGCAGTGCTTAGATTTAGTTGGGTTCCCAAAGCAGATTGCATGCTCTTCCAAAAATGAGATGAAAACCGAGCATCACGATCGGAAATGATATCCAAAGGAACACCATGTCGTGATACAATTTCATCAATGTAAATCTTTGCAAGTTTATCAGCAGATAGATCCTCGCGAATTGGAATAAAATGAGCTAACTTCGTTAATTGATCGATAACAACCCATATAGCATCGTGAACTTTAGATGTACGCGGTAACTGAGTGATAAGATCCATAGCAATGTTCTCCCACTTCCAAACCGGTATCTCTGGTTGTACAAGCAAACAAGAAGGTCATTGATGTTCAGCCTTGACTTTGAGACAGTTAGGCATTTCGATACATACAAGGCAACATCCTTTTTCATACCAGGCCACCAATATTGAGTACGAAGATCCTTGTACATTTTATCACCGCCAGGATGGATAGAATATCGAGACTTGTGAGATTCGTCCATCACTAGGGTGCGGAGATCGTCTTGTTTTGGAATCCACAAACGATCCTTGAAATAGAGTATCCCATCGCCTTTCGTTTCGAGTTTAAGTTTGAGTTGAAGCGATAGCTCATATTTCAATAAGCCCTTGATTACACAAGATTGTTGAGCTTGAAGGAAACGAGATTGAATATCAGATAGAGTTCGAACATAATGAAGCTTGACTCATTCCTTTCGACTAAGCGCATCGGCTACGACATTCACCTTACCAGGATGGTAGCGAATTTCGCAATCATAGTCGTTTAAGAGTTCGAACCAACGTCATAGCCTCATGTTCAACTCCTTCTGATTAAGAATACGCTGGAGACTTTTGTGGTCTGTGAAAACCACACACTTCGTGCCATAAAGATAGTGTCTCCAGATTTTGAGAGCAAAAACCACAACTCCCAACTCAAGATCATGAGTTGTGTAGTTCTTCTCATGAACTTTCAGCTGTCTTGACGCATATGCTATGACTTTACCTCGTTGCATAAGGACACAACCAAGGCCTAGATTCGACGCATCACAATAGACAACGAAATCATCGTTTCCATCGGGCAGAGATAAAACAGGAGCATCACACAACTTCCATTTCAGCGTTTGGAACGCTTCTTCTTGCTTAGGTCCCCACTCAAAAGGCTTATTCTTCTAAGTCAAAGCAGTGAGTGGAAACGCGATCTTCGAGAAATTTGAAATGAAAAGACGATAATATCCAGCGAGACCAAGAAAAGAACGAACTTCTGTTGGTGTAGTTGGTGTATTCCAATCCTTAATCGCAACAATCTTGGATGGATCCACATGAATACCCTACTCGTTGACAATATGACCTAGGAAATGAACTTCCTTAAGCCAGAATTCACACTTGGAGAATTTGGCAAAAAGTTATTCCTTCTTCAGAAGTTCCAGTGTCAAATGAAGGTGTTGCTTGTGATCGGCTCGAGACTTCGAATAGATGAGAATATCGTCGATGAACACAATGATGAACTTGTCTAAATAAGGTTTGCAGACCCTATTCATTAAGTCCATGAAGATGGCTGGGGCATTCGTCAAACCAAAAGGCATGACAGTGAACTCGTAATGCCCATATCTTGTGCGGAAAGCAGTTTTGGGAATATCTTCTTCGTATACACGAAGTTGATGATACCTAGAACACAGATCTATCTTGGAAAAGCATGATGCACCTTGCAGCTGGTCAAAGAGATCATCGATTCATGGTAGGGGATATCGATTCTTGATGGTAAGCTTATTAAGCTCACGATAATCGATACACATACAAAATGATCCATCTTTCTTCTTCACAAACAGGACAGGAGCGCCCCAAGGTGAATAACTCGGTCGGATGAATCCTTTATCAGATAACTCTTGAAGCTGTTTAGACAACTCTTGCATCTCAGACGGTGCAAGACGATATGGTGCTTTCGCAATCGGATTGGCATTGGGTATAAGGTCAATATGAAAGTTGACTTGACGAACTGGAGGCAAACCAGGCAGTTCATCGGGAAACACCTCTGGATAATCTCAGAGAATCGAGATATCTTGAATACACTTGCTCTTCTCCTCGGTGACATGTGCCAGAAAAGCAACATATCCTTTTCATAAATAACTTTAGGCTTTCGTACACGACATTAGCTTCAAACCACCTGATGGTTTCTCGCCATGAACCTCTATGACTTCACCAGGCGAAAGAGGAATACGAATGATCTGGTCAAAACAAACCACCTCAACTTGAAATTTAGTCAACCAATCCATCCCTACGATAATGTCGAAACTCCCAAGTTGCATCGGTATAAGGTCAATAGGAAAAAGATGGTTATCGAGGTTCAAATGACAATTGCGAATAACAGAATCGAGGACAAGAGGTTTACCAGTAGCAACTTCGACAGATAAGGGTTTCCTCAGTTTAGTTCTAGGTATCGCAAGTAAAGGCTCAAAAGATAACGAAACAAAACTCCTATCGGTACCAGAATAAAAAAGAATAGATGCAGGTTGATGGTTAACAAGGAACGTGCCATTGACAACCTCGTTGTCAGCTCTCGCCTCGTTTGCATTCAGATTGTACGCTCGTCCACAGGCGGGATTTGCGTTTGCAACGACATTCGGATTTGTGTTCACATTTACCAACCTCGGGCAGTTGTTGCGGAAGTGACCAAACTCTCCGCAATTGTAACACGAACCCGGTGGGAATCTAGCAGCATTCCCCTGAACCTGTGCTAGAATCTGAGCGTCTTGATTCTGGCCCAAACGACGATATTGGCCAGATGCCCAAGCTTACCACACGTAGTACACTGTTTGCAGGCATGTTATGCAACATGATGACCGTTGCAGCGAGCACAGTAAGGTGCGGTCCCAGCATACACTTTCTTCGCAGGAGGTTGAGCCGGTGGGTTTTGAGGGTTCTGAGCAGTGACGACAAAATTCTGGGAAGCCTTGCGCTTCCTCGACTTCTTAGAAGACTCTCCCTTCTTCTTACCCTTCCCCTTCTCCTTGTCTTTAACAGAATCGGCCGACTTCTTTTTGTCACCCTTGCGGGTAAGTTTACCCTTCCTGACTTGAGACTCAGTCAGGGTTGCAGCCAGTTCAATCGCTTGACGAACAGTAGTAGGATTACTGCCAGTCATAATATCTTGCAAAGAATCGGGTAAACCATTGATATACCTCTAGATTACTTTCTCCAATGGGGTAACCATAGTGGGACACAACAAACTCAGCTCTTCATAACGATCTATGTAAGCACGGTGTTCTCCCCCATCTTGTTTCAAATCATCGAATTCTCGTTCCAAAGCACGAATCTCATGACGGGGACAAAACTCTTTCATCATGAGAGCTCGAAGCTCTTCCCATGTTTGTGCAAGGGCCACATCGGCACCCCTATCACGCATCACTCCGTTCGACCATGTTAGATCACGCTTCTCGAACACACTGGATGCAAACTCAACCTTACGCTCATTCGGACATTGGACATGTCTAAATGTGCTCTCCAAACTTTCAAACCATTGCAGGAGCGCAGTTGCTCCTTGAGACCCAGAAAACTTCAATGGTTTAGCAAAATTGAAATTCTTGAAATTACATTGAGCATTATTGTTATTATTGTTGTTATATAACTGATGGATCTGGGTTACTACGTTCGGAAGCACTGCAGCCATTTGTTGAGCGACAAGGGCTGCGACTTCTTCTTTAGTTAGGGGTTGTGCATCTCGTCGAGGAGGCATTGTCTAAAAAGAACAAGGAAACCTGAGAAATGAGTGAGGTCGACAATTGGGAAGAACAGAAGAGGTATTGAAAACATCGACAAAACACAAGGAAGGCGATCATTCGTTTGTTACCTCGAACAAACAAACGACACGCGGTGACTAATCAAAGTAAATGGGTCAATATAATGCACTGCAGCCTATAAGTGAACACTCACCCTAAGAGTTCCCAGGTAAGAGTGACTGGTCCGATTATGTGGATTTGTACGAACACTCTAGCCTTAGACAGAAAACTCAGGGTACATGCATTCACCCTTCCAGTTTGCACATGTTCACATTATAAGACCCAAACTATGACGAGATTTTGAAAACTTAGAGGGTTCAAAACCTTATAACAAATCATTTACGAATAAATGACTAGTTTTCAAAGAGGATTCGAATTTTGTGTTCTCATTGTGGTTATCACCTTAGGATACGCGACGGTTTTGTTTTAAAATCTAAATGCCAATCTTCTTGCGTTAGGGTCCTAGAAAGTTATAGTCTAGGCCAAAGCATTACTAATAACCTAATCCCCTATAACCATTGGCTCTGATACCAACTCTTCTGTCACACCCCGACCGCGTTAAAACAGCAAAACCGCGGCGGAAACGTCAGGGAGAGTTGCAACAGAATTATTGTTTCACAACTATGGATACAAAAGTTTCATTTTATTGATAATATTAAACATTAACATTGTCTTAAAGTTAAACAAACAAGTTACACATCATCTATTATTGTTATTATGTCACTAAGGCCTTGTCCAGATCCTATGTGAACATGCATCCTAGCAATCAACATCATGCATCAACACTGAAACATATGTAAAAACAAAGTCAGCAAAGAAATGCTGGCGAGCACATAGGTTTTATGAGAGTATCGGATTCATGGCTCATTTACATGTTGCAATACCTTATTAAAAAACCTTATTTTGAAAAGTGTATAGCATTGCAACATAATTAACCAACTCAAATCAAGTGGGTTATAGTTTATAAAATCTCGTAGCCATGATTCTTAACCCCAAAACATTTGTTCTAGTAAACCAAATTGTAAAACATCTCGTAAAAACTCGTTGATAAAACTCGTATGGTTTATATTATTTAGAAAACATCGTTGTATGACATCATTTCAAAATCGTTTACCCAAGTGAACTAAATAATGCCACGGTATGCAATATGATGAAAACACTTATATATAAAAAGTACCAGCGGCGTATCTACCATGTTTTCATCACATTACACCCGTCCCGTTATCTAAACACTAACCAAAAACCAATTGTTTGTTCAATTCATTTAACTTGTTTAAGTCGTCCCAAAATAGTTTAACTCATTTAAGTCATCCCAAAATCGTTTAACTCGTTTAAGTCGTCCCAAAATCGTTTAACTCGTTTTAATTGTGAAAACTACTTTTGGTCGTCTCGCTAATAACATTCAAACCTTTGTAACTCGTCCATCACTATTCTCGCATTAAAAAACCACCAAATGGTAAATTAACAATCACAGATTCAATCGTCACCCACATAACCCCCACACATAACCATGGGTGCAGTCTGATAACGGGATTTGTCAGATCCTATGGTACCATAACCTAATACTAGTCGGCTTGATCAATGTTAATGAATGTCATTCGTTATATAATTATGTCCAACAAGTTTGTTCACATTATCGAAATCGTTATTAGTTTTAATATAAACCATTTAATTGTTTCGAAAACCATCTTTAAAAACATCAAAAACATTTAGCACATATGAATCACCCCAAAACAATTGAAAACAGTAAAATAGGGGAACTATGTACTCACTTGAAGTGCAAAGTTTCCTCAATCAAAAGAACTCAACAAAGCTCAAACAAGGAAATCAAGCAACACCTAGAAATCGGATCACTAGATTAATAAATCGACACCTAAAACGGAAGATCGGATAGAATGAGGTTTCGTAAACCAAATGAGTATTGGAACTCATATGATATGGTTCAACAAAGCCAACATCCTAAAATGGAACCTAACCTAAGTGCTTTCGACCTGTTACGACTCATTAAGGTAGCTTACGCTACTTTAACGCGTCGTGCGCGCAAATGCGCGTTCGAGACGCCTAACTAGTCCTATGACAAGTATTATATGCCTAAACATGTTACATAATTAGTTTAAGTGACAAAAGTTAAGTTACATATGCTTAATTACCAATTATGCATGAAAAGGGTATTTTGGTCATTTACCTAAGGCATATCAACTACCTATCATACAACTAATTAAACTAAGTGACCATAAGATATAACCTCATAAGGTTATTCCCTATACAACTTTGGTCACTAAACATGCTTGGTCGGATCCTAAAGATCGACCAAACGGGTCGAGTTCGAAAGTCTAACCGGTTGTTTAGACCGCTTGACTTACGACTCTATACAAGCACTAAACTAAAAGTGACGAGCTAAACATGTTGAAACATGTTTAACTAAGTTAGAAAACAGGTTTTGATATCAAAACAAATGGTTTTGATACCCAAGAATAGGTTGGTTACAAAATACGCATAAATACGCATTTTGACTGAAACTATAACTCATCACTACGCCTAATCAACGTGGTAATCAGTAGCTATAGTCACACGGGACTATAACCATCGTGATTACGCTCACGTTGCAAAGTTCAAACGAACTTTGTGTTGACCATAACCTGGTCAAAGCAGAAAGTCAAACACTGTTTGATTTTCGTGCTAAAAACGCATAAAAAGCACGAAAGAGACTTACAAAGGGTCCAAGCTAGGAAGATCTTGATCCAAGTTGCTCAGGTATGAAGTACAAGACCCCAACTTAGAGCAATTGAATCAAATTTGTGAGTTGCAAGGAATGAAGGCTTGGGTATTTATAGAAAACCCACAACTGTTAGGATCGTTCCTCGCAAAATGTGCTTCGATCTTGACCTTCCACTTGGGCACATGGTATTGTAATACAATGGGACATTAAAACCCATCAAAATTCGGCCCATAGAGTGCAAAACCTTGGGTTAAAACCATCAAAAACAGGCTGGAAGTCCAAATTCAATGTTTCTGTCTGGGCAGTTTACGTGGGCCGCGTAAGAAAAGCTCTGGGCTTACGCGCCCCTCCTGAGCTCTTTGACAGAATTACACTTTTGGTCCCTGAACTTGAAAACCTTAGTTTTTGATGCATATTTGACACGTTTAAGCCCCGTTAACCTCATTTCAAGGCTCTAAAATGAAGTTAAAGTATAGGGAACTTAACATATGCTCAAAAACATCTCGGATGTCAGTTTGTTTGGTCGTACGAATGCCTTATTCGGCTAATTACGACGGAAGTCGTAACGAACGCAAAAACGATCCAAATTAAGCGAAAAATGGAAATTTATCATGCCAATCACTAAAATAAAATATTTTAATGATTACATAAATTTTTGGATGTCCGGATATATTCAGAACGTAAGATATGCGCGAAAATGCAAACTTATGCACTTTTTGACGCTTTTAGTCCCTATTGATCAAATAAGTTTATTTTTGCTCACCAAACACCTCAAAGCCTATTTATTAGCTATGTAAAGGATATTTAGGGCATGTTTAACTTATGATCAAGTTCTGGAATGTTCGTTATCACACGAATCGGCATACTTTCACAGTTTGACACAAATAGTCCCTACGATCGAATAAACTTGTTTTCAACACACCAAACCATCCAAAACTTAATTCTAAGTTATTTAAGGTATGTTAAGCCTATGTCACTATTCTGGAGTGTTTGTCGTGTTAAACTGACTACGTTTACGCACCAGTGTGCGTATAACCTTCCAGAAAGGGATTTAAAGCTTGAAATCGGAATCGAATCAAATCGTAAAATCCTCAAACACAAATATACACATAATAACACCAAAACACATATAATAACACCAAAGCACGTTGTTTTATTGATAATTGATATTTTTTTACATTGTACATCGATTACAGAACACAGTTGTCACACTCACAACTTTGACTTGTGCCTAAAATTATGGTGTTTCAACTTCTGCCCAAAGGTAATGTGTTACACCTAATCTGCACAGACTGACTGTTCATAATACTTGTATGATTGGTCATAGCCAAAGCGAAAACCGTCATTCAAGTAGAACCTTACTTAAAATTGGTGTGTATAAATAACGTTATCACAGCTTCCTTAGTATAATGGTCTTAATTTCCGCCTGCCTTAGTTTTAGGTTACCCATAAGTCACTCTAACTTCTTCTTTTGCAATGTATCTTATGCTTCTCATTTTAATTCACTATCAGCTCCTACTATGGCTATAGATACTTTAACTGGTGCGAACTATGCTTCGTGGAAGTATTCTCTTGACCTTACTATCGCACTCATGGAGTTTGACTGTGCGCTAACTGAAAACTCTCCACCTGCTCTTACTGATAAGAGTACTGAAGCTGAAAAACTACTCTATTAAAAGTGGGAGAGAGCTAATCGCTTATCTCTTATCTTCAAGAAAAAACTCGATAAGTCCTGCTATCAGGGGAGCCATTCCTGACGCTGCTATAGCTAAGGAATATCTTACTAATGTGGAGGCTCAATTCCAAGGGACGTCTAAAGTGCAAGCCAGCACGCTCATTCTGAAATTGGTGAGTACAAAGTAAGATGGGATCAGCGGTATTCGTGAGCACATCCTGAAAATGAATGACATGGGCCAAAAGCTCAAGGGATTAAGCATAGAGATTAGTGATGGCTTTCTGGTGCATTTTATCATGATATCTCTGCCGCATCTTTTGAAGCATTCAAAGTCAACTATAACCTTCAGAAGGACCAATGGAAGATGAACGAGTTGATTGCTATGTGGGTGCAAGAAGAAGAACGTCTAAAACTGGAGAAAGTCGACGTTGCTTACCTGATGACTGTTGACTCGAAGAAAAGGAAGGGGAGCTACAATAAGAAGCCTAATGTAAAGGTCCAAAAGCGGGATGCAGGTGCAAGTGCTTCTGGCTCTAATGACTCCAAAGGGAAGATTCACTGCAAGTTCTGCCGTAAGGTGGGACATAAGCAGAAAGACTGCCCGGACTTTATGGAGTGGCTAGCCAAGAAAGGTGATAATCTTTTCGTGATACTTGAGTCCTTTAATTTAAATGTTCCATCTAATACTTGGTGGTTTGATTCTAGTTCTATGGTTCATGTAACCAATTCCTTACAGGGATTCCATACAATCCAGAAGCTAGAAAGAAACCAAAGAACGCTTAAGCTGGGAAATGGAAAGCCGCTAGTAGTCGAGGCTGTGGGAACATTAGATTTAGTTATGAAAACTGGTTTAACTATTAGACTTTATGATACCTTATATATTCCTGAGATTACTCAGAATCTTGTATTAGGACCAAAGTTAGACGTAGACGGTTTTCTTGTTTCTCATGGTCATGGCAAACTTACTATCAGTTTTAATTCTCAAATATTTGGTTATGGATTCTTGGATGGTGGTCTCTATGGATTAGAATTAGATGATGATTTTTCCATGTCTTTGTTATCGTATAATCTTAATGAGAACTTAACAAAGAGAAAACGCAAACGAGACTTAGAAACTTCAACCATGTTGTGGCATCAACGTTAAGGCCACATTTCACGAGAACGCTTAACTCGACTCGTGAAGGATGAGGTCTTACCACCTCTCGATTTCAATGATTTTGGAACATGTGTCAAATGCCTTAAAGGTAAAATGACATCAGCGAATAAGAAAGGTGCCACTAGGAGCTCTAATTTATTAGAACTCATTCATACTGATATTAGCGACCCTTATAACATTGCTGGCATAACTGGGCACACTTCATTTATCACGTTTATTGATGATTATTCACTTTATATGCACATGTATCTCATTAAAGAAAAATTTGAATCTCTCACAACTTTTAAAGACTACAAATCTGAAGTTGAAAACCAATTAGATCGTCAAATAAAATTTGTTAGATCAGATAGAGGAAGCGAATATTATGGTCGACATACTGACGTGGGTCAGGCTCCTGGTCCATTTTATGAGTTTTGTAAGGGCCAGGGGATCGTGTACCAATATACTATGCACGGTTGTAACATCCCGAAAATGGGTTTGGTAATTAACCCATGTTAATACTAAAAGACGGGTAAAATACCGTTAGTGGTAAAAGTAACCCGGTGAATATTAGGATTCTAAATAAATAAACCTAATATTAAATAAAAGTAGAATAAAGGCTTTTGAGGAAATAAAGTTTATAGAAGGCCGACCTAACGGGACTTAAAATAAACTTAGCCATAAATATTCCTGAACCCGCTAAGTTAACTAGGAATATTAAACCTAGTTAATAAGTGGGAATATGGTTAAAAATAAGTAGGTTGTGGCCTACTTAATAACGAACCAAACACGAGGGGTTAAAGTGGGATAACTAGAAAAGTTATTTAACTACACAAAACACAAACACACACACAAATGTGTGTTCTGGATCGATCTCAGGAAAGCTCCCATGGAGCTCAACCCTAAACTTCAACAAAACCCTCAAATTGGAGGATCAAACAAGGGTCAAATTCGGATTTGAACACATAGAAACGGTCACCAAGTCAAGAGGATCGTAAGGTATGTCGAATTTCTAACAATCTTGAAGTTGTAAAAATTGGATAATCATCCTAATCACGAATTAGGCATGGATTAGAGAAGCTATGGTTAGATTAGTGATGTATATTTGCTTAGGAACAAAACCCTAAGTGAAAATCATACAAAACATGCTATGGATTGAATGATTGAATGATTTACCACACTAGGTTAAGTGGGTTTTAATAATATGATGAATTTGATGATATGATTGTGATTAGGATCATCATGCATGTTAGTAATCGGGAAATACTTAAACAATTTGCAAGTTTGAGTATTTGATCATAAGTGATAGTGGTGAATTTCGATGTTAATCTTGGTAAAAAGAACTAGTTATGAACTAGTTGTAAATGTGTAAAAATGTATGCACACTAGGTGTTTGTTAAAATGCCTAAGTGAAAACTAAAGTGTTGAAATTAGAGCGAAAACGCGCATTTGAATGATATGGTGATTACGCGTAATATGAAGTGAGAGGGGTTCTAAATATAATGTTGATTTAGACTTAATGTTGTGAACCTTGTAATTTGAAGTGGTTAACTTTAATAAGCTAAGTTAACTAATCATGAAGTCGAATAGTAGTTTCGACGTATGAAATAAGTGAGATGGAATAGTCGTGAATAATTATGACTAATCTAACCATCTTACAATTTGCAATGATAGTTTGACAATTAACAAGCTAGGTGAAAGCTTGGGAACAAAGCGGGTCAAACGAAGAAAGAATGACGGAAAAAGCATAATTTGGAAGTAAGGTAAGTATAACTTACACTAGTCTTATATTTTAGAGTATTCTCTTATTGTATTAGTTACGAATAAGATAAATACATAATTGAGGTATGATGTTCCGGCGTGTAAACGTACGGAACAAGATAGTCGAGTATGACAAGAAACCATGTTGATGGTTTAAAAGGAGTTAAATCGGTAATTTGATCATTTTATGACAAATGGAAAATAAATTTTTGAATGGTTGCCTTATAGGGTAAACCAAAACAAACAATAAGGGTAAAACGGTAAATTGGTCATGCATCGACCATAACTATTAGCTTTAAAAGACACTTATGAAGTAAGCCTTAATAGGCCGAAAAGTGTTAAGAAATGAATTATAAGTAAAGTGACCGCACGATGTAAATCGGAGCGAGTCATATAGTCGAGATGAAAATACATGTCATCTCGCCAATATAATCGGTCATTTAGACCAAACGGGTCAAAGGGTGAAGATACCACCTTTTGATAATAGCGACTAATGATTCTTGTCGAGTTATATGATTTCAGGAATAAATGTAGAAATGATATTTGCATCGCTACTATTTAGCGAATGTTATGGGTGGAATTCTGAGCCCATATCCTGGAAAATATCTTGATTTATATCTTGGTTATATAGTGTCTGTTTACATCCGGGGTGCTGATTCAGGATATTGGTAACATCCTGAATGGTATCCTCAGGATTACTAACGGATCATGTGCAGGTACGTGGGTTAGAAGCTAGCAACGTTCACAAGGACTCATTCCGCGGAAGACTCGGTCCAAGTTGTTCAAGGAAAGACGTTAAGCCCGCTTTATTTGGTTCCAAACGGCTATTTATGGAATATTCGGGAGCATCCCTTATTTATAGGAATTTTAGTTTCTAATTTGTAACTATAAATAGATGGGTATACCAGATCGAATAGGACATCACATCGACACTCGTTACACTCTAACACTCGCTCTCAAGCAATTTCCACTTTCATACAAAAACATTGTAACACTTAGCGATCTGGTTTATATCCTACACTGTATCCTGACGTTTGAAGCAATAAGAAGAACAAGGCAGCTGCGATTGTCAGCTCCCGAGGTTTTATGCCGGCGATCTAAATTGATCAAGGGCTTTCCTCGTACATCTCGTGTCATTTCCTTTACTTTTTACTCATTGTTTTATCGTAGATACAGCTCAATATCCTGAGCCGTATCCTGAATATTGATTTTCCAAATAACTTAACCAGCATATTTTCAACACACTTCCTAGCACACTACCTCACTTTACTAATTTGATCACTTAATTGCCTCGGTAATTTTTGACCAAAACAATTTGGCGCCCACCGTGGGGCAAGTGGTGCTCTCTTTGCTAAAATTTTTTGTGAAATCGTTAATCGGTTTTCTATTTTCAAAAATTTTTGCCGCATTATTTACAATGGCCTCAAGATCAAACATGAGTTCCTCCACTGTGTCTGCTATGACTTCTGCTACTACCGGTTCGGTGCTTCCACCACCTCCTCCAAGGATGCCAGCTTCTTCACGACCTCAGGATATTATCCCTACTCGCAGTGTTCAGGAATCTGCTCCCGTTTTAGCTTCTAATGATGAAATTCTAACCTTATTTGGAAGTGTGCAGGAACAAATGAGGCAGCAACAGGAAACAAACCAAATGCTATTGAGGGAAATACAATTCTTGAAGTCTGGCTCGAGCAGATCTGCTGAGGATATTGTCACTCCATTACAATCCAGGACTTTGAACTTCAGTTCAGCTGTGTATACTGAGGATAACAGGGGGAATATTGTGCCCAGACTTCCTCAGAATCATACTCCTGAAATACCCTCCTCGGTCAGGATGTCAACCATGAGGAGCTTCAGGATATGGGCAAAATCCTCCAACGGGTAACGTGTCGAATAATAACAATACTCATGCTACTAACAATAATGGATCTTTGCAGGATACAGGTGTGACATCAGCACTTACTAGGGAACTTCAGAAGTTGAAGGATATGATATCTAGTGTACCTGGAGTGGTCCAGCCGATCCCGAAAGTGTCCCAAGACAGCCACAAGATATCCCGCTTTGCATATCCTATCTGTGATGCTGAGATCCCAAAGAGATTTCAAACCCCAAACATGAAGCTTTACGACGGAACTACGGATCCTGAGGAGCATATTGCTCAGTATAGGGAAAGAATGGAGATTAACCCTATCCCTCCGGATCTCAAGGAAGCATGCTTGTGCAAGGGTTTTGGTTCTACCCTAACCGGATCAACCTTGAAATGGCTCTTGAATGTTCCTCCGCATTCGATTACATGTTTTGCTCACTTAGTAAATTTATTTAATAGTCAGTTTTCTTGTAGTAGAAGCTTTGAGAAACTAACAAGTGACCTTTACAGGATAACACAAGGGCATCAAGAATCCCTAAGGGATTATGTGAACAAGTTTAGCCGGGAATCCTTAGACATTCCGCATCTTGATGTTGCAACAGCTGTGCAAGCCTTCAAGATGGGGCTGCAAAAGGATTCTCAATTTTACCAAGACCTTGTAATGAACCCATGCAGGAACTTGGATGAAGCTCGGAACAGGGCCCTGAGATATATTCGATTGGAGGATGACAGAAAGATGCAAGAGAGGATGAACTCATCTAACACTTATGAGTCAACTAACAGGAAATCAGAATCCTCATTTAAGCCATATCGCTCTAATCCATATGGTAGAAATGAAAACAAGAAAGTGAATGTTATTGAAGACGAGGATCCTGAAGAATATCCTGAACTATCTGAATATTGCTTTTCTGTTAACATTCCCGAATTAATGTATGCATGCAGGGTTTAGGAGACAAGGCTAGGTGGCCTCGAAAGAATCAACAAAAGGCCGATTGGAAAGATAAGTCAAAATGGTGTGCTTTCCACGAAGATTTCGGACATGTAACTGAGGATTGCATTGCTCTAAGGAAAGAAATAAGCTATCTTCTGAGCAAGGGGTATCTGAAAGATCTCTTAGGAAGGAAGAAGAATAAGGGTCAGGATACTGAGAAGGATCCTGAGCGAGCAGCATCGCCTCCCGCCGATGCCAAGATAATCAACTTTATTTCGGGAGGATCTGACATTTGTGGGACTTCGTATTCGGCGGCAAAGAGACATGCAAAAGAAGCTAAGGCCGAAAGGGGAGACAAACCTGTCAGAATGACTAACCTCACAACTGACAAAGTGATCACATTTGATGCTGATGATGAGAGGGATACTGTCCAGGATCCTCACCATGATGCTCTGGTAATAACATGATACGTGGCTAACCATTTTGTACGCAGGATATTGGTTGATAATGGCAGCTCCGTCAACATAATCCAACTAGAGACTTTGAAGAGAACGAGTGTATCACCAATGGATATCACTTCAAAATCTACCGTGCTTGTTGGATTCAGTGGAGAGGCTAGAAACACAGTGGGAGAGATAAAGTTACCAGTATATGTTGAAGGAGTCAACTCGATTCAACGTTTCTGTGTAATGGATTCTTTATCCTGCTATAACATCATACTGGGAAGACCGTGGATTCATGATATGAAGGCTGTGCCATCAACATATCACCAATGCATCAAGATCCCTACCCCTTGGGGAGTTGTCAAAGTTGATAGTGATCAGCAGGAGGCGAAAGAATGCTACTCATCCTCGATGAAATCCTCAACCAAGCCTAGTACAGCATAGCAATTAAAGACGCGGGCCCAGGATATCGTGGAGGATCCGGAGCAGGATGTGAAGAAAATTATCCTGGATCAGGATAATCCGGATATTTCGGTGCTCGTAGGAACTAATATCCCTCAGGATATTGAAGAACAGTTAGTTAACTTTTTAAAATGCAGGATGTCAACGTTTGCATGGAAGCATGAGGATATGACAGGCATATCCAAAGAAATTATCACTCACAAGCTTGGCATTGATAAATCATTCAAGCCTGTTCAGCAAAAGAGAAGGAAGTTTGCTCCTGAGCGGAATACGATTATCCAAGAGGAAGTTGAGAGGTTATTGAAGTCCAGGATGATCAGAGAAGTTAAATTCCCAAGGTGGCCAGCAAACGTGGTTGTGGTACAGAAGAAAAATGGGAAATGGAGAGTTTGTGTAGACTACACAGACTTGAACAAGGCTTGTCCTAAAGACCCATTTCCTCTTCCCCACATTGATGCAATGGTAGATGCCACTGCCGGGCACGAAATATTGACCTTCATGGACGCATCCTTAGGATTTCAGCAGATCCAAATGGAACCTTCTGACCAGGAGGATACTGCCTTCATGACACCAACAGGTATTTATTGTTATACAGCTATGCCTTTTGGTTTGAAAAATGCAGGTGCAACATACCAAAGATTGGTAAACATGATGTTCAAAGACAAACTGGGGGACACCATGGAGGTGTACATTGACGATATGGTGGTAAAATCAAAGAAAGATCAGGATCACCTCCAGGATATTAAAGGAGCATTTGATATCCTGGATCAGTACAACATGAAGCTAAATCCTGCTAAGTGCCATTTTGGAGTGGGGGCAGGAAAATTTCTAGGATATATGGTGACCAAAAGAGGAATAGAGGCGAGCCCGGAGCAGATTAAAGCCATCTTGGATATTAAATCACCCTCAAATATGAAAGATGTTCAACGATTAACAGGGCGAGTGGCAGCATTAAACAGATTTATTTCAAGATCCTCAGAAAAATGCAAAGATTTTTATGATATCCTGAAGAAGAACAAGAAATTCGAATGGGGTGAGAAGCATGAAGCGACCTTACAGGATTTAAAGCAATATCTTTCAACCGCACCTTTACTGATGAAGCCTGAGAATGGTGAACCATTATCCCTATACCTGGCAGTATCAGGGAATGCTGTAAGTGCCGTCCTTGTAAAGGACCATGAAGGTCAGCAATATCCTGTTTATTATGTTAGTAAAAGCTTGTTAAATGCTGAAACTAGATATTCTCATTTAGAAAAAATTGATACTAGCATTAGTTATGGCATCAACAAAACTTAGACATTACTTTGAGACACATAGGATTCATGTTAAAACAAATTATCCTGTTAAAAATGTACTTAGGAAACCAGAAATGTCAGGCAGGATGGCTAAGTGGTCAGTAAAGTTGAGTGCTTATGATTTAGTATATGAACCTAGAAATGCCATAAAGTCTCAGGCTTTAGCTGACTTTGTGGCTGATTTTAGTAGTAACATTCAGGATGAGGTAGACCTAGAAGTTCAACAGTTAGGAGAATCCTCAGGATCCTGGACATTATATACTGATGGTGCATCTAATATAAGAGGAGTAGGATTAGGTATACTACTAAAATCGCCACAGGGGGACATATTACCCCAGGCTATGAGATGTGAATTTCCTGCTACTAATAATGAAGCAGAATATGAGGCTTTAATTGCAGGATTAGAGTTAGCTAAGAGCATGAGTATCAAAAATTTACAAGTATATGTTGACTCTTTGTTAATTACTAACCATTTTAATGGATCCTATGCAGTTAAGGGTGAGAAATTAATTGAATATCTCGATATTCTCAAAAAATTAGCAGGATATTTCGATGTTTTTACACTTGAACAGGTACCAAGGGAGGATAATGCTGAAGCGGATGCCTTAGCAAATTTGGGATCATCGATCAGGATACCTGAAGGGACCCAAATACCAATATTACATGTCTTATATCCTACAACGAATCCTCAGGACAAAGAAGTAGCGGGTATTCGGGATCCTGAAGCGGAATATCCTGAACAGGATCCTA
Source organism: Helianthus tuberosus (assembly GCA_030545235.1). Taxonomy (NCBI): domain Eukaryota; kingdom Viridiplantae; phylum Streptophyta; class Magnoliopsida; order Asterales; family Asteraceae; genus Helianthus; species Helianthus tuberosus. The sequence continues at coordinate 67,672,094 of CM060440.1, forward strand.
AATCCTGGACGGCTCCAATTGTGAAATATCTCAAAGAACGACACATCCCCGGAAATGAAAATCCTAAGGCATTTAGGATAAAGGTATCACGATTCACTATTATAAATAATGTTTTATACAAGAAATCTCTTGCAGGACCGTATTTAAGGTGCTTGGAGGATCCTGAAGCCAAAGAAGTACTTCAGGATATACATGAAGGGGATTGTGGTAATCACACTGGGGGCAGATCATTGTTCTCGAAAGTATTAAGGACAGGATATTATTGGCCAACGATGAGGAAAGATGCTGCAGAATATGCTCGAAGATGTGATGTATGTCAAAGGCATAGTAACATACTACATCAACCAGCTGAACCGTTATATCCTGTAGTTTCCCCTTGGCCATTCATGAAGAGGGGGATGGATATAGTAGGGAAGTTACCAAAAGCTCCGGGAGGAAAAGTCTTTATGTTAGCAATGACGGATTATTTCTCTAAGTGGGTTGAGGCTGAAGCATTTGTTCAAGTTAGAGATCAGGAGGTAGTATCCTTCATAAAGAGGAATATCTTGACTAGGTTTAGGGTACCGGCTGAGATCATTTGTGATAATGGGTCCCAGTTTATAAGCAAAAGGACTACTGACTTTTGCAAGAGTTGGGGAATCAAAATGATCACATCTACTCCGGTACATCCTCAAGCGAATGGGCAAGCTGAATCCTCAAACAAGATAATAGTTAATAACTTAAAGAAGAGGCTTGGAGCCAAAAAAGGAAGATGGGCAGAAGAGTTACCCTTTGTTTTGTGGGCTGATAGGACAACGGTAAAAAATGCAACCGGCCAAACCCCGTTTTCCTTGGTATTTGGAGCAGAAGCAGTGATTCCAACAGAAATGACAATACATACTGCAAGATCTATCCTACAGGATCCTGAACAAAATCCTGAAGCCTTGTGTCAAGATTTGGATACTATAGATGAAAAAAGAGACGCAGCAAGACTAAGGATAGCAGCATATCAACAAAGAATATCCAGAGCATATAATAAGAACATAAGGACTAGAAGATTTCGAGTTGGTGATTGGGTGCTAAGAAAGGCTTTTCAAAATACCACTAATCCTGCCGATGGCAAGCTAGCCCCGAAATGGGAAGGACCTTATGAAGTCGAATCAGAAGCAGGGAAAGGAGCATATCGACTCAAGAATATGGAAGGGGATATGCTACCAAGATCCTGGAATGCAATACATTTAAAGCTCTATTTCAAGTAAGAGTAGAATTTATTTTCTATCTCGGAATGGTATGTATTCTATTTTAAATATATTTGTTTATTATCTTGAACCCAATACTGACTTAAGCATCGGAGGGGTGTTAGCCAAGCTAACACCCACCTTAGTTTATAATTGTTTTGCAGCATATGTTTCAGGATACAGCTCCAGGATATGTTTCAGGATACAGCTCCCGGATATGTACTAAGGATAAGCTCGAAAGATTAGAGGATTGGCCCCCTCTCTCACGTTTAAGGGATCCTGGTCCCTTCAAAGGTTTAAAGGTATTCACCATTCTTACGAAATGGGTTTAAACACCTCGCCTGGAGCGCAAGTTATCTAGGTATAGTTCAAGGTAGCGGGACCAGTTCATGTAAAAGTGGCTGACAATTTCGTTACTGTTGGCTATATCCTGGATCCTGAAGATATATGAGGATTGATCACCCTCTCTCACGAAAGAGTATTTTCATACTCTCTAAGGTTTAAAGGTTTTCACCTTTCTAAGAATTGGAGTTTATACACTCTCGCCTGTAGCGCATGAAATTTAGGGTTTATCCCCAGATATCAGGGTTTATCCCCAAGATATTAAGGATTTATCCCCAGTATGCTAAGGATTCATTTCAGGATATCAGGGGTTTTGCCCTAGGGTATTCGGAATTTATTCAAATCAAAGTATGAATATATTTGCGTTTCTGTGTCGAACACAGGAGACATACGTTATACTATTCAAAGGATGGATCCAAGTTTATAAGTATGCACTGGGGACAAACTTATAATGGAGGATTGAAATTGATTCTCTAAGAATCTCTGGTATGATCTCTCCTTTCTATTTGGATAATTAATAGGTTGTATGTCAATATCCTGATCAAGATATCTTTCAGGATATCTTCTAGGATACGTATAAAATATATTCCTAAAAATGTTCAGACAAAACAGTTATCACGAATAAAATTTGTATGTCAATGACAACAATAATAGAGTCAAAAGAGTAGTTATATTATTAACATACCAAAAGGTGTGCTCTTAGTTTCACCTCAAAATGAGGCCCATCCACTAAGAGCACTAATAGTTCCTTACCCTATTTACCCAACAGTTGAAGGTTTCATCTCAAACCGAGACCCATCCACCTCCAACTGTTGTATTGTTCAAAAAAGCATGCAGGAAATGTAAATTGTTCAGGTGCAAAAAAGTAAAGTGCAGAAAAGTAAATTGTTTTGGGACTACAGATCAACATTCAAATTCAAAAAGGTGGGCTCCGGCCTTGGCACATATATCCATCATCGCCCACCTGAATGCCCTCACACAGCGGCATCTTCTCCAACCTTCTCAGACTTCTCGGCACCAGCATCCTGAGCAGCATCCTCACCAGTATCCATCCTAGCATCCGCTCCAGCATCCTTCTTGTCTCCAGCCTGGATCACCACCTCTACTGACTTAGAAGACTCACCAGCTTCAGCAGGAAGTGGCACAGCTTTGCCTCCGAGCTCCTTTAGCTTGGCCACCCAGGATTCAACTGGCCAAGATGGACAAACAAGGCCTGTCTCCTTGGCCTCGTAGGCCATCTTGATGCGCGCTTGTAACAAGGAGACGATGGCGGAAGCCTTGATTCCCTCCCTGAAATTGACCAAGGCTTGATCATGATCCATTTGAACGGTGGCAAGTTTGAGCTCAGCGTCTTGGGTGACCTTCTTCAGCAGGCTTTCATAGTGCCAGGTCTTCGCTTCGGCAATGGCACCTTGGTCAGCAACGGTGCTTTCAAGCTGTTTGATCCTGGCTTCATGGAGTGCAACAGTACCACATGCATCATTATACAAGTGGAGCAAATGCTGGAGGCCCTACACATCAATTACAGGTATAAGTTAGAATAGATATTGACCAGGATATCCTGTCAGGATATCCTACCAGGATATATGTGCAGGATATGCGTCAGGATATTACCTTGTTAAGGAAGGATGTCATTGGCTCTAAGGAATCAGAGAAGCTGAGTTCGTCATAGGAGAACCCTTCTGAACCTGGAGCACTGACTTCAAGACCTTTCCTCTTTTTTGTTGTGGAAGCACGAGTCCTTGGATTGGCCTTGGGAGCCGGGAGTGGCTTGGAGCTAGTAGCAGCAGGAGTTTCTTTCTTGACTGTGGCTGGAGTTGGGTAGCTGTCGAGTTCGTCGAGGTCTAGATAGACTAGAACTTTGCTGGAATCTGCACACAGGGAGATCCTTACCAGACATGTTAGCACTTGAAAGAGGACTTGGAGTTGGTGGAGATGGGTTGAAGCTTCTCTCTGCCTCTGAAAGGAGTCTGATGGCGTCTATTCTTTTTTGAGAATCAGCAAGAGGAGGTGCAATTTTCCTGAAGTCAGCTGCATAAAAAAGAAAATTCATTAGTTCAGGATATGAAACAGGATAAGAGACAGGATCGTTCTTAAACCCTGAGTCCTACCCTTTCTCAACCATCTCATCGGATAATCCGTTCCACCAGGGATTGAGTCCCTTTTTACAAAGAAAAACTTGGATTGCCAACCATCCTCGTTCCTGGTGGCACGAAGTATCAATGGGTCACCGGAAGTAGAGTAAAACAGAAATCTACATGATCCATGGCAGCTAAGTTTGTAGGCTAAGGGGAGATCATGGACGGAAAGATCAGGAATGTGGTTTCTCTTGATCTGGTCAAGAACAGATAAAACACGCCAGAGCATTGGCATGGTTAGGTTGAAAGAGATTTTTGTGATATTAAAGAATTCGGTGATGAAGTCCGGAAAGGGGAATTGTAGCCCTAGGGTAAAAGGGAAAGCACTGAAGCATATCCACTCGCTGGAGACCATATCCGACCGGATTTCCCGGTCAAACGGTCTAAATACGGTTCCTTCCGGGAAGATGCCGGAGGATTTTAAGGCCGACAGGTGGGCACTATCAAAGGTACATACTTCCTTCTCCGGTTCTTGGAGAAGGTTCTTTTGGATGAATGTGGGAGCCGAGTCACCTGAACTAGACCTTGTTTGCCTTGGCATTTGGTCGCCTGAATTTTTCGCCGGAGAAAGAGGATAAAGATGAATATGAAGATAAGAGAGAGAATGTTACCTTTTCCATGTCGATAATGATAAAAAAAGAGATGAGGATGAGAAGATATAGGGCATGATGAGTAAATATAGGCTGGGTAGTTGAAAACGGTCACATCATTAGTCTTATCTATTAATTGCCTCGGCCACCGTGAAAAATGTAACCGTTAGTGCAGGATAGCAAACGGTAACATTTTTGGGGACAATTGTTATGGGTGGAATTCTGAGCCCATATCCTGGAAAGTATCTTGATTTATATCTTGGTTATATAGTGTCTGTTTACATCCGAGATGCTGATTCAGGATATTGGTAACATCCTGAATGGTATCCTCAGGATTACTAACGGATCATGTGCAGGTACGTGGGTTAGAAGCTAGCAACGTTCACAAGGACTCATTCCGTGGAAGACTCGGTCCAAGTTGTTCAAGGAAAGACGTTAAGCCCGCTTTATTTGGTTCCAAACGGCTATTTATGGAATATTCGGGAGAATCCCTTATTTATAGGAATTTTAGTTTCTAATTTGTAACTATAAATAGATGGGTATACCAGATCGAATAGGACATCACATCGACACTCGTTACACTCTAACACTCGCTCTCAAGCAATTTCCACTTTCATACAAAAGCATTGTAACACTTAGCGATCTGGTCTATATCCTGCACTGTATCCTGACGTTTGAAGCAATAAGAAGAACAAGGCAGCTGCGATTGTCAGCTCCCGAGGTTTTATGCCGGCGATCTAAATTGATCAAGGGCTTTCCTCGTACATCTCGTGTCATTTCCTTTACTTTTTACTCATTGTTTGATCGTAGATACAGCTCAATATCCTGAGACGTATCCTGAATATTGATTTTCCAAATAACTTAACCGGCATATTTTCAACACACTTCCTAGCACACTACCTCACTTTACTAATTTGATCACTTAATTGCCTCGTTAATTTTTGACCAAAACAGCGAATATTATAGCAAGGCATTAAATCAGGTCAATACATTGACCCGAGCCAGGTATGTGTAATAGAGTAATGATTCATTGAGAACGTAAGGTTCAATGAGTATTTAATGAAGTCTTAGATAGACAATGGTTACTTAAGTGGGTAAACCGAATGTTTTAAAATAGGGTAGTGGCGTTTTGAAAAGCATATTAACTTTTCGAGCAAGATCATAATTCAAAAGAAGAATCATGGGTCAAACATGCTCTCAAAAGACCTTGTCGTAATTGAAAGACTAAAAAGGACCAGAACGCCCTTGTTAGCTAATTCGAACAAACAACCTTTAAAGGTTGTTTGGAAACAAGTTTTATGATTAAGTAAATACTTAGATTAAGTATAGAAGTTGAAAGAGGTATTATATTAGTCAAACGGTACTATTTGAGTTTTTGCCGTAAAATAATGATTCGAGAGGTAAAATTTGGTTTATATAGATCACCACATCAAACCCGCCATAAACACAATTGTGGTGGGAGATTATAGGATAAGAAATGTGGTGATGAAATGCTAGAAACAATCGAGAGCGATTTTAGGCTCAAAAGTACTTAAATACCCTTAACGGGTCAAAATAAGCATACAAGCGAAAACGGGTTTAAATTGTGTAATAAACCTATGATTAGAACCTAATATGGTAGGTAACATTAATTTGTAGAAGTGTATGTAATATAGGAATCAAACAAATACGTTTGTTTGATAAAATGCATAAACGGGTTAAAATTCGGTAAAAAGGTAACGAGTCAAAGGCTTAGAAGTCTCAAAATTTCTTATGTTGGATGTAGGATTTTAACTCCATAAGATGGAGGATTAAATTACGGACGCGTAGGAAAAAGAATCGGGTAAAACGGATCAATAACGGAGAAGTTATGGCCGTTTCCGTGAAATCAGATCGTGCTGAGTATGTACAGCATCAGCTGAAGCAAAAGGCTGTGAAAACAGGGGCTAGGCGTGACGCCTAGGCCCTTGGCGTCACACCTAGCCCCCAAACTCCGAAAATTGTTATTTTTTGTCATTTTTAGCCCCTGTACTTGTTTGAACTTAATATTTGACTATCAAAACTAACTTTTAAGTTGGTTTTGATCATAGGTGAATGCCATGAGTGCACGGATGAAGATCAAGCGACGAGCAAGAACCGAACAGGATCACGAAATAAGCTTCCGCACTATGTATCGTTATTATGTTAAATGACGAACGTACACATGATATGTTGTATACTTTTAAATTGTAAAAAGTTTTAATAAACCCAAAATTTTCCAATGCATATGTAATCTTAACTACATGATTGTTTTTCGTAAATGATACGTAAAACCTCAATTATTAAGAACGGGTGTTACAATGGTACTCCTTAGTAGAACGGTCTTGCTGAGAGAAGAAATAGAACCTAATGGACATGGTACGCAGTATGTTAGCCAACTTAGGTTTGCCCTTATTCCTCTGGATCGAGGCCTTAAAAGCAGCTGTTCATATACTCAATAGAGTTCCTTCAAAGTATGTGCCTAAAACTCCTTATGAACTTTGGACAGGAAGGAAACCGATTCTTAGATATATGAAAGTATGGGGTTGCCTTGCCGAAGCTAAACTTTATAACCCTTTCTTAAAGAAACTGGATATGAAAACAACAAGTTGTTTCTTTATTGGATATCCAGCTCACTCAAAGGGTTATCGATTCTATTGTAACAACCCGACCTTTCGGATCGCTACTTATCATGGTTATTCTTATCGTTAACACTTGTACTCTTGGGATTCGACTACCGCTAAGGGTTAAACTATATTTTTCAACGCATTTTAAAACGCTTATTACAACGCTTATTCAAAATGCAGTTATCACATTTAAATTATGTTTTACAACGTATACTACTTAAACGCCTTTTATCGCATATTACATCGCATGTTTAGAATAAACGCTTATCACAATGCTATCGCAACGCAAACTCAACACAACTCGAAACGCGGATTATTTATGTTATGTGTTATGTGTATCTATTTGTGTGATTATATGTTGAATGTTATGTGGTTATCAACGCAACGCTTACACACTCAATGCTCACTCGCAACTCGATTAAATGCAACGCAACGCTTAACGAGCGAACCGAAGTTGGAAAACTAACAAAACACAACCCGGCCGTCCGAATGGACATCCGACCGGATGACCATCCGCTCGGATGACCATCTGCCTAGATGACCATCCGACCGGACGCTGCTTTTCACCACCAACTTAAACCCTCGCCCTACCTCTATAAATACCATCGTACACCTCATTTTCTCATATGTTAACACTCCCATTCGCTCCCCAAGGCTCTGTCACCATTCAAGACCATTTTGTAAGCATTTCTCCTCAAATCTTCTCTAATCTTCACCTCTAATCACGTCTACATCATCTTCTTCATCAAAATCACATACAAACACTAACTTTTTCCCTGAAATCAGTGATTCGGACCTCTCAACGGTGGGTTTCACTCATTTTGCTTAGGCGAACTGTTGAGGAACACCATTCGATTGAGATTGGTTCCAGATCTAAAGGATTTCCACACTTTCTCAAATCAGACACGGAAGTTTTCAACACTTTTTCGTCTGTTTTCAACTTTTCTTCAACTTTCTACACAAAACTGATGGAATCTGGACTCAACCAGACTCTCAGCTCATTTCTTAGTCGAGAGCCAGCTAGAAAACGGATTTCCACCGGTGAGATGACCGATAAACAGGTTGAACATGAATCTTCATCGAGAAAAGCGCCTTTGTCCGAATGGATTGAGACCATCCGGCCGAATGTACAGGTTTCGATAATTTTTCTGTTGTTTGACACGTCATCACATCATCTCCGTTAAACTCAAATCCTTCTACTTAGAAAATTTTACAAAAATTTCAGCCGAGGACCATCCGCTCGAATGGCCATCCGTCCGGATGACCATCCGTTCGGATGACCCTTATAAATTTCATTATTAAAACAGTTTTAACTAAACCCGAATTTTAACGATTTCGCAAACAATCACATCTCCTATTCGAATGGCCATTCGTTCGGATGGCCATCCACTCGGATGGCCATCCGTCCGGATGGCCATCCGTCCCGATGACCATCCGTCCCGATGACCATCCGTTCGGATGAACCTATCCATTTGGATATCCAGTTGAACACTCACCCATCCGACATTATGTTTACACTCTGCTCAAAGACTTATGCTTCTGTACACAGGCTAACTCAATGGGCTCCCTTCAATCTAATCCAGCTTGTGTTTACTTGATAAACACACACTGTGAGTATACTCAAACCGATTTTCGTTTAACACACTTTTGGGTGTTACATACGTTCTATATCAAAACACAACACACAACACAAACACTTTAAAATGCTAACCGCTCCCGCATGCTATACGTGATATGTTGAATGCTTGTACTATGCTAGACAGTGTTACACTAGACCGCCTCTTGCAATGATAGTACTATAGTTTGGACTCAGCACCTGTCGTGGACATGGGTTGATAGGGATCACATTACTTTACTTCATGTGTTCACTGAACATGTGTCGCGCATACTCTACAACCAAGTCTTGTGGTTAGGTTGTACCATTGTTTGATAGTTACATGATTCACCCATTACGTATTACATGCTGGTTATGCATAAACGTTTTTCCACTATTATGCTATGCAAACTTGTGTACTCACCTTTACTTTATGTATTGACTTTTATTTTAACGTATGTGACAGGTTGATTTGGATGTTTTGCTGAAATCAAAATAGGCAGTCTAGAAACTCATCTAATAGAAATCTAGGTTGTCGGACTTGTTTTGCTTATGAGAACTCGCTGTCTGTAATAATTATTTGTTGAATATTTGTTCGTTGGTATGGTATAATGAATGTTACAAATATTGGTAATGGATAGTTGTTATGGATTCTCTTGAGCAATCTGGTTTGCCTAGTGCCGCACCCCGATGATTCCGCCATCGGTTGGGGTGTGATAGATTGGTATCAGAGCCATAACTATAGGGAATTAGGTCGAGTCGTGTAGAATTGACCTAGTCTATAGTCTAAGTACCAACAGATCGCTTCATGCAAACCCAGTAGGGGTTTCGTACGAGCCTGCTTTTGCTACTCTCGTTCGAACTTGCAAAACTACCTCTTCATACGAACTTACATACTACAGTTTCGTGCAAAGTCGCCTTTCCTAAGGTAATATAGTTTACATGCCTTTCCTAAGGCTAACATAATACACACGTTTTCAAAAACACTCGCATAACACAACCGAGTGATTGGGTCGAGAATAGTTGTGAAAACCGAGAACTCTCGATGAGATCACTCACTCTACGCATATTTTTACACTCAAGCACGAGAAGCTCTGTTGAGTTAGGAGTGACATCCATATCTCGACAGGGATCTTTATCTCTACTCCGTGGGTTTACCACACTTTTAGGAACAAATTTGTTAAGTTTGAGGTGAAACCCGCATTTTAATGACCTGTTCCACTCCCTACTTTGATTTTACAACTCTCACCAAAGTCTTGATTGTTCCGATGACTCGAGTCACGTAGTAACTGGAAGGATGAGTGTCGTTTGCCGCATTACGGCGAGAGCACAGTCTATTAGGCCAAAGCGTGTACTCGAACTCGTTGGGAATGATCGAATCACTTTAGGTAGTCGACGTCTAACACCCAAGACACTCTGTTTTCGATTTAAGCCTGTAATCGCCATTTTACGCATTGTCGATTTTATGTGTTGTATGTTTCGATTTTGGAGATTTTATAATTAATGCTATTCGCTCCTCGCTTTACAAAACACGCACAACTCGCACAGCCCCTTAATCTCAAATGCTAACTAAATATAAACTAAGAACTCTCGCACGCTCAGTATGCTACTCACTACGCTACTCGCTATCGTTCGTAACTCTCGAACGTGCTACGCGGACTTGAAAGATAGGTGAATACGTGCAAAATATGTAGGTAAATACGTGCAAAATATGGAGGTGAATACGTGCAAAATATGTGCTTACGTGAATAATGTGCTCATACGTGCTTACGTGCTTATGTGTATACGTGCTTACGTGCTTATGTGTATACGTGCTAATGTGGTTTATGTGTCGTAGTGTTCCTTAGCTTTACATAAATAATAAGTATGTTGGTTAAACAATGAACTTTTCAAACCAAACCTAATATAGTCGAATCTCGTCTAAATCATATAACGATGTCTGCTGCAGAGACAATGTCTTCATTTGGTTCCCAGACTCATCGTGCTGCCCGCCGAAACCATGCTGACAAGCGTATTGCTTCTCTGGTGGCCAAGGAGATGGCTAAAGTCATACCACAGATTGTTAGTGAAATCAACGACGTCAGCAGCAATGTAACGCTCCGCATTTCCGCACTTTCTTATTTTAGCAAGTCATGTTGTACTTTCCATATTTAGACACTTGTACTCTCTTTGTAATCTACTTCCGTTTCATTTGTAATTCGAGACTATTGATCATAATGAAAACGAAGCTATTTTAATCATGTTTGTGTATTCATATTAGACTTATGTGCAACTGATAATCAAAATTCACATTTAAATGATATATTATCCAAGACTCTTGGTTCGTTATTACACCATGAAACTTGATGCTCGTTAAACTCGTTAAAACTCGTAAAATAATGGAAGTCGAATCCTAATTCTTGAAGCTTGGAAGTTTCACGAAATGGTTAATCGGTTGAAAAATCTTGTATCTTTAATTTGTTATAATATGGTTATTTATCAATTGTTTAAATTAATTAAATTAATTAAATTAATTAATTTTACTATTTAAAAGTTTATTTTTATAATAAACTAGTTAGTCTCGTTAGCTTTTAAAGTTAGAAAATGCAAACTAACCTAGTTAGTTTAATTGTAAAGTTAGTTCCTTTAAAAACAACATAACATAAGCTGATTTAAAGTCCAGGGACTGTTTGTATAAATTAATGAAAGTATAAGGTCATAAAAGAAAAAAAAATAATTTAACAAAACTAATGAACACGGGACTCTAACCCGGGTCACCAGCTTCACCAAAAGCGCGCCCAACCACTCTGCTGGAGTCTTCACATCAAACAAACCCGGCCCCAAATTTCATTTATACACTCGCTAAAATAAACCCTGGCAGCCGCGACCAGACCCATTTTAGCTCGCGTTTTAGCGGGATTTTTTAGTTTATTTGAGTTTTAAACCACGTTTTAACATTTATTACTCAACTAAAACCTAATCCAACTCCTCCCTATATAAACCCATCATTCTCCAAGCATTTTACACTTTGCAAATCATCCACAACACTCTCAAATCTTCTTCTAATCAGCTGTTAATCACAAGTTCGAGCAGAATCATACCAAGTTACAAAAGTATGCATAACTCTCTCATTTCTTAACCTTTTCACTTGATTCTTTTTCCCACTTACTTGGAACAAACTTGGGAACATTTCCATAGGTTTACCATGGAAAACCAAGCCCTGGGATGTCACCAAAAAGGCTCCAAAGTGGACTGTTTATTTCTGTTTTCATCTAAACTTGTTAATCTTAGTTGAACTTGAGTCTAACTCATCTTAAACCTATGTCCTAATGCTCATAATCAATTGAGTGGTTAGTTTGGATTAAAAAACAAGGCTGAGAAATGATTAATCAGAGGTTAAAACCACACAAATATTATGTTTTAAGAAAGGTTTTACCCACAAGAAGTGTTCAAGCTTGAAGCTTGATGTATGTGTAATTGTTAGACTAGCTTGGGCTATCTTTCATAAAAATCCACTCACTTCTTGATGTTTTCCATAGATTAGATGTTCATATTTCATTATTTCTTGTAAGTTCATGACCCCCTCCATGTGTTTATAACAACAAGTGTAGTGATGAACAATGAAGGTACCTAAATGGAAGCTTTGTTCTTCCTACCTCATGCATGATTTCTGTGATACTTAGAGGCCCCTAAAAGAAGACTTTAATCTTCTACCTCATGCTTGACATATATGATATAGTATACTCTATGTAATACTTATGTAACATTCAAACAAACTGAACTCTTGATTATGAACAAGTGGACATTGTCAAGTTAGTAAGTATATCATCTAAGCATCATATGTGATAGTTGATTATTTTCCTATGTCTATGTTCATGTATTTTAAATTCCGAATCTATAATCTTCCGTTATTCCCCAAACTTACGCACCTATGTTTTCTTCGTGTAGAAGGACAAGGTGCTCCATACTAATCCATCCACCAACATCACTCGCGGGATTTCAAGTAGGAAAGCTTGCAAAACCGTGAGTATACTCGATCCCTTTTTACTCTTTAACACTTTGGAATGCAACATGTATATTATACAAAATCACATGACACTTAAACTATTTTAAACATACTATATCCATGCTTAACATGATGCTATGTGTGATACTTGTTAATCTCGTATGCTTTGTAAACTATTTGGTCGATATATGCTCATTAACTTTGCTAGCCTGCCTTATCAATTATAGCGCTATAGGATTAACGCACCGCCCATTAGTCTTGGGGTATTGTTAAGTTAAACATGTTACCTCCCGCTACTCTATTGGGATAGGCTATTTTAACGCGTTGTATACTTGGGTTTGAACTTATTGTACGCCATTTTTGCATACTAGTACTCGCATATTATGAATCATGTTGGATATGAGCAATTTTTATTTTATATTATGCTATGTAACAAAACTTGTATACTCACCAACTTTTTGTTGATATTTTAATACATGTTGCAGGTTGATTGTTGAGTTGATGATGAGAAGAAATGCAATTTAGGTGGACTTAGATACACACCTAGATTGGAGGATCGTGTATTGACCCGAACGAGTCGTTCAGAGGAGTTTAACTTCGTTTCAGAGTCGAAAACTAAGAAACAAAGGTAGAAACAGCTTTATCTTCACCTTAAAACACTGATTGTATTGAATAAACGTTGTGTACAATCGATCTTCACACCAGCAGCACTTCGGTATGGAATACAAGAGACTTCACTACTTTCACTACTCTGATTTCGCTTATGTGTGCCTATATATAGGGTAGATGGTTTCGCTCCAAGAGACATGACCATAAGAGCGAAACCTCCACATGTCATAAAAGCGAAACCTATCAAGAACCATATAAGCGAAACCCGTATGACTCTATAAGCGAAACCCTCATCTAGCTAATTACATACATTCTGATTTTGTCTCTTATGAAGTTCACGTGCATATGATGTTGATGATGTAAGCAATTAGGTCACTTGGATGATGTCATCATCAAGAATGATGACATCATTCTTGTTCTGAACCGCAACGAACCCAAGACTCGATGTAAGACGAAGACGACAGATGTGTGCACCAACAGACTCCCCCTCAGATGTTGACGAGTCTCACATGTCGAGTCTTTGCATCTTCAGTCTTGATCAGTCTTTGAGCTTCATTCTTTCTCTCAAAATTAACAAACTCCCCATTGCAATGTGCTGGCATTCCGTTAGTTCTTCAGCATCATCTGCTTCAGGATCGTAATCTGGCTGTCTCTTTCTGAGATTGTTCCAAGATCGTAACCTGGCTCTCATCCAGCTCAGGATCATCAATCCAGCTCATACTTAAACCTGCACAAACTCACTCTACCTAAAAGTAAATTTCACACATTTAACAATTCAATAGATGCACTAACACTGACTCTCTCTCAAAAAATAACTCAATAAACTTGATGAATCATTTTAAAATTTGATCATTTTTCTTTTCAAAACACATTTTCCCAAACCATTTGTTCATCATGTCTAGCACTTTGGAATTTTGACAATCAGCTCTCCAACATCAGTTGTCGAAAATCTTTTTGGATTTTTCAAAAATTTATGCTAAAACACACTGAAAATCTTTTTGTAATTTTAAATGTAAAGAAATACAATAAAGAAATATTTGCAGACAATATTTTTGTGAGTTTTGTGTAAGAGGATCATATCAGATTTTGACAAGTCACAAGTACCGTTGAGCTTAGATACACATTAAGAATTAAACAATTCACTTAGATTGCCGATATACTGATCCACTTAAATTTTCACACAAATTTCAACTTATTCAGGATATGAGTTAGGTGTTTTAAGAACTTAAACTCATTCATGTGTCCCACCTCTTGAATATACTCCCGTATCCAGATCCCAATATTCAGTCTTACAGGTGAGTATACCACAGATGATATCTGTAAGGGGTTAAATTGCGAGGGCCGTGAGAGCTCAGGTCGATCTTTCGATACGCAGAGAGATGACGGCTTCGACTTTTGGTGGGTCCCCTTTAGAGGATCTTTTGTTACAAGAGCAATGACTATAAATTTTATTGTTTCATCAATTTGCTGAGGGCTGCGCTATATTTCAAGCATGCGGAAAGTATTCTCCGGGGACTAGGCCATTGCTTCCGCAAAATCAGAAGTCCCGGGATAATACCCCAGATATCACTGAGCATAAAGACCTAGTATCTCAGAAAGAGGGACCTTTCAAACGAGATTTCAGGGGTTACCTATATATCCAAGTAGTGTTCCCCACGAAATAAGCAAGTTTGAATTTAAGTTTATATCCCGAAAAAGCTTACTAAATGTGTAAAAACCTATCGGCATATCATCAGTGAGACTGTTTAACGCTATTTAAACAATACAATTCTTTAGCATACTGTGACCGTCTACTGATGTACTATCATTTCCTCTTCTTTGACACTAAAAACTCATTTTTGATTTTATCATGTTTTTGTATTTTTCAAATTTTCTAATGTTTTTGGATTTTCAGAAATTTCTACTCCCCCTAAAATGCAAACACATTTAAAGAAAATTTGAAAACAAACTGTACAATAAACTTGACAACCGATATCGAATCGCTTCAAATCGCCATCCACTTGGCATAAACAATCAGAACTCCCCCTTTCACAAAACTATTTTCTCATAATGATTTCAAAAAACTTAAGTTTGTTTTAACCAAAATGATTTTTTCCGGAAAATAAGTTTTGTTGGTTTTACCACTTGTAAAGTTCGGGATTTGGTTCATCACATTGTCTTTCAAATACCATTTGTAAGTATGGTCCAATCAAGTTCAACCTAATGACCTTGATTAACCATTTGTAAATGTAAACCTTCATCAACCAACTTGTAGGAATATCACATCTACACAAAATCATTTTACCAACAAAGATGCCGATTCCTGCTTCACACTAACCAACCTGGAAGCTCCGGCAAGTCACACTTATCCTGTAAAATTTAACTTTTATAAGATTCAATCACACAATCATTTACTAAGAAAAATGCCGATTCCTGATCCATGATTACAAACTTGGGATCTCCGGTATAGTCCTAAGACTTTAAGGGAAACAGACTTCCATCCAAGTCTTCTCAAACTTGATGGCTTTCAATTCTTGCGCAGTAGGGTTGTAAGTTGCCTTTTTAGTTGCATAAAAATCTTTAACCCCCTTAGCTTTCCCATTCAACATTTTCCCAAAAATTTTCTTAACACTTCCATTGAATGTTTTCTCGACATCAAACTTAGTTTTCTCTGTGTAAAACTGATTCGAGATATCAACCTAACCAACTTTCTGTTTAACTTCTTCAAATTTCAGTGATGGAAACTCATCATCAGTCACTGAAATTTTCACCTCAACCTGTGGCTCTTCTGGCTTTGTGGAACCAGATTCATCGCCGACATTCACATCAACTTTCTTAACAACCCACACTTGGTTGTCATTCTCTTTCTTTTTATAAAAATTCTTTTTAGAACACTCACCAACCTCATAAGTTGAGTTTTCAAAAAATTTAAATTTTTTGATTTGTGATTCAACATCAACAACCTTTTCTTTCAATTTCTTAGAAACTCCCTGTTTTGTTTTGGCATTTTTCTGGCAGTTCCATGCAATGTGACCAGCTTCATTGCACTTGTAACAGGTTCGAGTTTCCTTTAGATGAGACATTTCAGTTCCATTCTTCTTCTTTTCAGCAAGAAACTCCTGATTTGACTGTCTCCAGAATAGTTTCTTCTGTTCCTCTTCTGCACTTCCACCTGACACAAATTCTGTTTTTGTTTTAGAATTTTTCAAATTTTTATGATTTTCTGGTGGAATAAATCCAATACCTTTCTTTTTGTAGCTACGATTTTGGTTTGATTTCTTTTGAAAACTAGAACCAGAATTGTAACCCTTTTTCTTGTTTAACCGTTGTTGAACTCTTGAAGTGTATTTTTTAGGTTTTTCAGTAAGATTTAAATCTTTTATTTCAGAAATATTAATTTCTGTCATTTTGAAAACCTTTTTGATCATGTCAAAACGAACACTTCTTATTGGAAACTCTTTGTCAGAGTATAATTTGTCCGAATCATTTAAAGTGTATGCAACTTCAAATGCTTCATCATCCAAATTTGCTTTTGATAACAAAAATTCTTTACTATAAGACGGTTTGACCGACGACTTTGGACTGTTGATTGACGAATTTAACCCTTCAGACTCAGACTTTGACTCGGATTCCTCCTCAGTATCCAACACCTGATCGACCACCTTTTTGATTAACTCAGACTCATGATCAGTATCGGACGAGGTAAACGTGACATCAATGTTATCCGGTAAAACGTCAGTTGTGTCGGTTTTTAGCTTTATATTGACTGCTTTTTCAAGTTGCTCCTCGTTTGGTTTTCTAGGAGAATACCCTTCCCAAATTGGAGGCGGACACTTGTTATAGCTAACAGTCGGTTTCTTACTACAATCTTTCTTCTTCTTTGGCTTCTCGTCTTGAAAAGCTTCCATACCTGCAACAGTTGGGTAAATACGATCAATGAGATAATCAGAACTAGAATAACTTTGTAATAAACGTCTAATTCTCTCATTCTCGATCTTTTCTGTCTCCAACTCTTGCTTCCATTTAGCACTCTCTTCAATGTAAAAGTTGATGGCTTTTTGCTTTGTCATCATCACATCATTCATCATCGTAAGTGCTTGTTCTCGTTCTGAGTTTGTCTTTTGGAGACCAGTTACTGTTTTGTTCAAGACATCATAAGATTCTTTCACATAATTGAGGTTGAACAGTAACTGTTCCTTCTTCTTCTCATACTCATCAATTATATCATCTTTGGCTGTACATTCCTTGCATGCTTCCAAACACTTCGTGCAAGGCTTGACAACTTCAACAATCTTCTCAATCTCGATTGTCTTTACCATTTCAACTCCTTTTTCTTCTTCAATCACCTTCTCTTCTATCTTCACTCGCTCAGTTTCAACCATCTCCTCAGCAACACCTTCAACATTCTCTTTCTGAACAACATCTTCAGATTTCTTTAGTTGTTGTTCTTTAGCAGCTCGTTTCTCCTTCAGTTTCTCCATGCGATTTGCAAAATAGAAATGAAAACTTTCAGGAGAAAGATGAGATTTTGCAACATTTATATGTTTCTCTTCCTCATCATCACTGCTACTATCAACTGGTGACTGATCAAACTGTACAGATTTTTCAGAATCAGCATCTGATAAACCAGAATCTGACGGTGTTTGATCAAATACAACTTCCTTTTCTGAAATAACAACATTTTGTACACTCTCATCAGAACTTTGTAGACTTTCATCAGCACTTTCTGAACTCTCAACCGAACCAACAGACTCTTCATCCACACTCTTTATAGTCACTCCAATAGACTTCATCCATGTGGTAAACATGTCTGGTTCTCTGACAATCTTAGCAATGAAAGCTTTAAAATTCCCATTCTCATCTGCAAACATATTCCAACTGAAACCTTCAGGTAGCCTCTCATCATCTTGATCGACTATGCATGCTTTGCTATCAGGAGAGATATAATTGTTCCAGTTAAAATCCACCACACACGCTCTTTTTGGATCCTCGATTCTTCTACCATGAGCCGTCTGTGAGTCTTGTGATTGACCAACTTGCTGATAAATGGCTTTCCGGTAGTAATCATCTTTTCCAAACGGATTCTGAGCGCCACTAGCTTCTCTGTTCTTGCATTCCATCTTGAAATGGCCTTTCTCCCTGCAACGAAAACAAGTAACTTTAGATTTATCAAAACCTAAAGTAGATACATGAGCATCAAGAAAGTCATTTCTCCCGGTAATCGTTTTGAACTTTTCAGCACGTCTAAGAACACTCGCAAGACACCATTTGATATCCATCAGTTCCATCTCTTCTGCGTCTATTTGATCGTAATCCTCTTTGGTGAGCATAGGATTTCCGATCCGACCTGCAACTAGACCTTCATAAGATAACAACACAGAACCAAGTAGAGCCATGTGATCTTTAGCACTGTCTTCTGAAAAACTTTGACCTTCTGGAAGATTTAGAGAGATGTTGCACTGAATCACATAACCATTTCCTGTCTTTGTGCTTTGAGACTGAAAGCTTTCTATGAACTCTTTGGATTGACACTCGGATATAATGAGAAACCACTGCTGCTTTTGTTTGAACTTTGATCAATCTTTTCTGTAGAATCCCCAGCAGGTAACGCAGTCTGAATTTTCGGACTTCTCTCAGCTTCTGGAACTGGAACACTACCTTTGTAATACATTTTTACATCCTGTTGACCACTTGGACTATTCATCCTCGCGATCTTCTGCTGTTCCAAATCTTGACCCTCAATCTTTTCGATAAACTCGCCAATTGATAACCCATCATAAACCCCTGTGTTTTTCAGGATCATCAAATAAGTTCCCCACTCTTTTTGCGGTAACGCATCAGCTAATTTGTCTACCCACTCTTCAGACTCCTTTTTTATACTAAGCATTGACATAGATCGCACAAGGTGACAGTATCTTTCAATCAGCTTCTTTGTGTCTTCACCCGGTAGACTGCTGAACAGATCAAACTCTTTCTTTAACAATGCCTTCTTGCTTTTAATCATTTTCTCGCTACCCTCAAATTTGACTTTAAGTGCATCCCAGATTGACTTTGCAGTTTTGTCATGCTGTAGCAGAATGAAAATGTCTTCTTTGATAGCTTGTTGAACCAAACTGATCATCATCTTTTCAGCTCTATACATATCACGTTCTTCATTACTAAATTCATGTATTTTTTTATCAACTTTCAAATCAGTCTATGGTAAAACATATTTCTTCAAAATACATTCCCATGACCTAAGATGATTAGCCTGAACCCAGTTCTCGAATCTATCTTTCCACCCGTAGTATTCTTCGATACTCATCAATTTCGGGGGCTTTTGGGTGGTTCCTGTCTCGTTTTCCAAATTCATGTTCTGAGCAATGGAAGCCGGAGTAGTCGAAGTCGCAAAGGCGTTGTAGAAATCGTTATCCATGATTCGGAATCGAAGAATTTCTCAAACAAGCTTTCAAACAAACTGGTTCTCCTCGTAACACACCTTTATCACCTTAAAACAAACAAACAAACACTTATCAGTTTAAACGCTATTAAACAACATAAACAAAATTGATACTCGGACTGGTGAATATTTTGTGCGGACTGAATTTGAGTGAACTGAGTTTGATATCAAACCGTGCGAACTGCTATGACCCGGATAAAAAACAAATGACCTTTTCCAATGATCTAGCTAAACCACACAACCTTGACCGAGATTGAATTCAAATGACTGAGTAATTTCTCAAACGAACTGAATTAAATTCAAACGACCTTGTGCGAATGAAACTGATGTGACTTGAATTTGGTGCAAACTGACCCAAAACTCACAACACAATCTGAATTACTTCCAAACTGTTTTGGCCAACTTCAATGGGCCAACACTTGTATTGACCAAATTGTTTGTATCTTGGGCTAACACATGTATTCCTTAATGAGCCGATGATGATTATGATATATAAACTGAGATTGGGCCAATTGATATGATGAAACTTGGGCCGTAAATGTTCAACACATGTACTGATAATTGTCACTTGAATTGTTACTTTCTAGACACTAGTCAACATTCAATAACATTCTTTACATGCACATGCACTTTATAAGTTGATGGCAGACAACATTGACTTTCACACCTGATTTATATGAACCGAAAACTTTGATTGGACCGAGCACATATGTAGACACATGGGCTTCACTATTTAATTCAGATCACGTGGCAGACAAACACTTTACCAACATAACTTTCTTGGACTTCTCAATACTTGTAACATGATCGACATCACATGCAAATTTTTCAATTTCCAACACCTTATCTATTCTCATGCAAAGTGATATATATTTTTTTAAATTTGTCGACAACAACTGATCACGTGAACTGACATACGCAATAATGATTCATGTGAGCGGAATCAGATGATCATATGAGCGAAACCTTGAATTGTCACAAGAGCGAAACCTAAGTGTTCACAAAAGCGAAACCACTAGTTGTCACAAGAGCGAAACCTAAGTGTCCGTAAAAACGAAACCATTACTTGTCACAAGAGCGAAACCTAAGTGTTCGTAAAAGCGAAATCTAGTCCGAAGGTAATTTGGTCCAGTTTTAAGTTGATTTAAGTTGTGAAACTTTCGAGGATTTGTTAATGTACAATTTTACACAGTCTGTAAAAATTTGAAACAGTTTTGACCGTTAAATCTCGTTGAACTGATGAAAGAAGGTGTAGAATATAGAAAAAACAATGAAATTCAGCCGTAATCTGTAGAACTCCTCCTCCTGAGCTCTGATACCACTTGTAGGATCGTGTATTGACCCGAACGAGTCGTTCAGAGGAGTTTAACTTCGTTTCAGAGGCGGAAACTAAGAAACAAAGGTAGAAACAGCTTTATCTTCACCTTAAAACACTGATTGTATTGAATAAACGTTGTGTACAATCGATCTTCACACCGGCAGCACTTCGGTATGGAATACAAGAGACTTCACTACTCTCACTACTCTGATTTCGCTTATGTGTGCCTATATATAGGGTAGATGGTTTCACTCCAAGAGACATGACCATAAGAGCGAAACCTCCACATGTCATAAAAGCGAAACCTATCAAGAACCATATAAGCGAAACCCCTATGACTCTATAAGCGAAACCCTCATCTAGCTAATTACATACATTCTGATTTTGTCTCTTATGAAGTTCACGTGCATATGATGTTGCTGATGTAAGCAATTAGGTCACTTGGATGATGTCATCATCAAGAATGATGACATCATTCTTGTTCTGAACCGCAACGAACCCAAGACTCGATGTAAGACGAAGACGACAGATGTGTGCACCAACATAGATAAATTTTGTTATTTTGATGTTATGTTTGTTTAGAAACAATTGTTGTCTTTTATTTGGAAACTTTTGTATGACATTTAGGCTTGAAATGAAATTGGAATTTAATTTATATTGTCACATAGTGTTATGAAGTCTCTTGCAATCTTGTTTTCGTCTCATCCCGATGTTTCCGCCATCGGTTGGGGTGTGACAGATTGGTATCAGAGCCATAACTACAGGGAATTAGGAATAAGAAGAAATGCCTTGCCCTAGTCAATAGTTTTTAGGAACTTTGCCTCTAATTTGTCGTTTAAAACTTATGTGTTCTACCTTACATGCTTCCTAGCAATACTTCTTGTTTGTTAAACTTACATGCCTTTCCTAAGGCTAACATGAATACACTCTTGATTATTTGAAGACACTCGTAACATAAATGAGATGACTTTACCAAAATAGGCTTGAAACCCACAATTTGGTAAACGACTCTCATTCTACCTTAAACTATGTTTGCACGAAATTACACCATTAAGCTAGGAGTGAAATCCACAACTTAATGGTAATTTCCATTGTTGGATCTGAGTTTGTTTCTGATTGTATTTTGTGTTTGTAATTAAGATGAAAATGGATGAGTGTGCAGCGGAATTATGATGAAAACAAACTTTGCATACAATCAAACGAGAGTAATACTTTGATCAAACATCTTTTCACAATGAATCGAAAGATTGAATTTATTTCAATAACGATTACAATGATTGATGAATGAATGCAAACTCCCCCTCAGCCAGAGCTCAGTAGTTTGTTCGTGCAAAGAAGACGATGATGCAAAAGAGCTAATAGAACAGTACAAAGTAATGAACTATTTATAGGCACTTGCAAACCACTGAGCATCTTAGCTGACGTCACCATGAAAGTGACATCTAACCTCCTAACAAACTCTAACCTCTGATCTATACAAACACTACTATGATAACTACTGCTATTACATTACTTTACAAGACAGACTATAGATCAGCTGCTGCAACTTTCCACTGCTGTGAACCCAGCAGTACTTGTCCGGATCAGCAGTGCTTGACTCAAGGCAGTAGATAGAATCAGCAGGGCTTTAGTCTTCCATCAGGTCTTTACTTGAGCAGCAGTTGTAGGTCAGTACTTTGTAAGATCAGCAGATAGGAGGTCAGCAGATATGAAAATCACTTTCAAGAGGAGAGATTTGTATGTAAACATCTGCTTATTCAGGATCCACTGCTCTGATCCAGTTTTGGCTTTAATTATCTGTTCCTCTGATAGGGCTCAATCCCAACAATCTCCCCCTGGAACAGATAATGCCAAAACTCTTCATTATTGTGGAATTCTTTATTGCCTCAACAACAGTTCCCTTATCTGACCTTTAAATTCTAATTCAAAGTCTAGGGCATCTGTATCTTCATCATCCCTGCTAAGTGGAAGATCAAGGAGATCCTACAAATCTTCAAGACTCAGGCCAAGAGCTTGTTCCCTTGATATTTTCTTCACTACTCCACTAGACCTGAGCAAAGTCAATACGCAGGTCTGTTTGTCAGTTTCCCACTTTTGTATTTTTTAGCCTGGTGGGTTTCTTGGGAGATGTTTATTTGCAGAGGTATTTGGTGAGGCTGGCCTATTCATCACTGGCTGAGCAGCACTTGCAGATTGTTCCAATTCAAGATCTTCTTTAATCATTACTTTCATGACTGCTTTTACAACAGCATCTCCAGCTAATAGGTCTTGAATTGTTTCAGTACTCAACTGGTTTTTGCTCCTTCTTTTGTAGATGGCAGCACCAGTTGGAGCAATGGCTCTCCTGATTTGCAGCTTTGTTGGTCTTTTTGAAACCTCTGCTTCAGGATAGTCAGGTTTTTGAGGAACATTTGGATCTTTCTTTCTTAGTTCCTCCAACCTTTTGTAGGTTGCCCTGACCACATCTTCTTTCCATCTAGCAACTTGTCTTTTGTTTCCATATTCAGCAGCAACCAGTTCTTCTTTCATTCTTTTCAGTTCTACCTGTTTGTCAGGTACATTCTTTCTAAACTTTGCCCAGTCAGGAGGAGTATGAGTGACTTTCCTTTTTATCATGTCTTGAATTCTTGCTGCTTCATTTTCAAGCTCAGGAATAGTCCACTCTTTGTACATGTATTTCTCTCCTTTTTACTTCTTGTGAGCCATGATGCTTTCAATGTAGTCTTTCTTCAAAGTTTCAGCTGCTCTTTCTGAAATTTGTTGACTGACATTTTTTTGCAAATTGTTCTAGGGATCTGACCTGGGTGAGCAGATATTGATAGGTTCTTGAAATTTCTTTGTCAGATTTCCCTTGTGTGTTTCTTTTTGAGATATCCTCTGCTTGCTTGGCCTTGATATCCAAATATTCATCAACATTTTTAGGCCAGGGATATCCTTTTATTGATGGCAAACTCCTTTTGGCAGGGTCATCCTCATAGTAAAAAGATTTTATCTCTTCTCTAACAGCTGCTAGTTCAAGAGGAAATTGAACACCTGCAGGAGGTAAGGGCTTGTACATTTGAACTGAAGAGAGAGGAACAGGTTTTGGTATTATGACAAGAGCTGAAGATTTTGAAGATGTTTGTGGTGGTGAAGTGTCATCATCTTTGAGAATTAGCCTTCTCCTCTTTGTTTGATGAGGGGCTGATGATGTTTTGGATGGAACAGTGGTGGTGGATGTAGTGACAGTGGTTTGTGATTGACTAACAGTTGTTGAAACAACTGGTGTTCCAACCACTGTTGTCATTACAGCAGATGTTGTAACAACTACTGTCTTCTGCTTTTTGGCAGGAGGTGATTTTGTTTTTGGTGGTAATGGTGGTAAAGCAGTGGATTTGGTGTGTTTTGAAGTGGTGTGTGTTGAAGTGGGAGTAGATGTTGAAACCACTGAAGTACCAACAGTAGTTGATACAACAGGAGTTACAACAGCTGTTTGGGTGGAGGTTTGATGCTGATGGCTTTTGGATGGTGGTTTTGGAGGCTTTGGAAATCTGGATGGGATGGACTTAGGTTTCCTTTTTGTCTTTGGATTTTTGGAATCCTTTGATCCAGAACAACCTTGTTCATACAGTTCCATGAAAGCTCTTTTCTCCTCATTCCATCTTGAAATATCCTTTGCCATTCTGTCTCTTTTAACACTTGCTACTCCTTCATCAAGTGCTTCTTGAGTTGCATCAACCTTTTTACTTCCATCTGGCACATGAATTTTTCTGGTCATAGCATCTTTTTCAGGTTCAATGTATAGACCATCATCTATTCCTTTCTTCTTCCACTCTTGAATTTTCTCCCCCCTTTTGGCATTATCTTCTGGGAGTTGATCAATGAAAAGTACTGTCGGAGGAGCAGTGCCAGTGGTGTGCAGGATCTGAGTTTTGAGAGCCTTTAAATCAGCCTGAGTGTTCTTGAACCTTGACTCCATTACATTTCTCAGCTGTAGGACATGTTTTTCATGTTGCTGATCTACTAATTGTGCTTGTTGATGGAGAAAAGGTTGAAACAAATTCCAGAGCTCATTTGTAGCAGGTGCCCTTTGTGGAGCAGATGCTTGAGATGGAACAACAGTTGATTGTATCTTTTGTACTTGTAACACCTGTTGTAACATATCTTTGAGTTCTGCAACAGAGTTATCAAGCTTTTCAATACGATCCGTCAATTTTTGGTACATTAAACCATCACCCAAGTTAATGGGATCATCTGATTTCCCACTAGCAGTGGTTTTATCAGTAGTTGATGTAGGGAGTGTACTCCAAACATTAACCACTGATGCCCCTTTTTCTTGGTACTGGGGTCTTCTTCCTTCAACACTTGACAACCTTTTGATGTTGCCAGTAGGATAAATAAATCCACTGGTGGTTGGCAGAGGTGCTATGTAAGGAATTGCCTCCAAGGAAGTCTTATTAATGTAACCACTGTCCAACTATAAACCAGTGGGTTCAACAGTTGTAGTGGCTGCTTCACTTGGACTACCACCAAGAGTTACTTGTAACTCAAGGGGTGTAACCTCCTCAGGTTGTGTTGGTGGGTTAGCAAAGATTGATACATCAGACCCAGTCAGTTGTTGAGGTATATTCTCATTGATAGGTGAGTGAGAAGGACTGGTTAGTGCCTGGTTCAAATCAATTGCATCCAACAGCAGTTTAGTTGGTGGGGGAATTGTGGAGGTGATGGGCGGTGTAGAAAGTGGAATTGCCCCGGGTATTGAGCTGTGGATGATAGAAACAAGTGTTTCCAGAGCATCATGATGTGGAGACCCTATTTGTACAACCTGTTCTTTTTGTGAAGAAGCAGGAGGAGTTTCAGTTATTGGTTGAGATATTTGTACCAACTGCTGTGAGGAAGTAGCAGCAGTGGTTTCTTGTCACTTTTGTGTTGTCACAGGCATTTGCTCTGGTATCTCATCCTCCAGAGTTGCCTTTTTGATTGGTTTGTGGGGTTTTTGATTTTTCTTTTTGTGTGGCTTTTTGTGGATTGTAGGTGTGGGTTTCAAAACAGTTGGTCTGCTGCTTTGATCACCTTGAGCAGTGGGTTCAGCAGCAGATACCTGAGGAGCAGTTGTAACTGCTAAAATCTGCTCAGGCACCTCTGCTTGTGTTTTGCAAGGTTCTAACATTCTTGAAAAAGTTTCAGTTGTTAAACTGTTTATTTGAGTAGAATCACCTTGGTTTATTGCAGCTAAATCATTCTTACTGAATTTCTTTTCAAAATAGTAACTTAAAAACCTTGGAAACAGTAAGAATGATTTTGTTTCAACATTATTAACCAAATCTTTAAAAATTTCCCGAGAATAGTTTAGATTTTCTTCTTGAAGAATTGCATATCCCATATTTTGAATCTTTAAAGGGATTTCATTGAAAGAAGTGGTTTTATTTGAAACACATAGTAGGAGGGTATGAAATAAAAATCTGGTTGCAGAAGGAAAATAACCTTTTTCTAAGGTAAGTTTCTTCATCATTGTGGCTTCATACCCTCTTTCAATGAAGTCAGTTTGCAACTCGTTTTTAGTGAAAGAAATTTTACCTTCTTGATCATCGAGTTGAAAGACCTTTGAAATGGACTGTGGCGTGATTTGGACAGCTTTACCCTTTATAGAAGAGTGTATGGTGGTTGCAATGTCTCCTTGTTTTTCAAGGGTTGCATTCTTCCAAAACTCCCTTTGGGTCGCCAAATAGATTGGTGCATCGACAGTGAACAAAGTTTTGTACTTTGATTTTTCCATGGTGTCAATGATGGAATCGAAAACATTGGTGGTTCCTGGTTTAGTGAGAAGACCCAGAAGATTGTGAGATGGTTTATATGGAATTTCAGTGGAAATTGCCTTTTGAGAGGCTGTTTTCGATGAAGATTTGGATGAGGGTTTTGAAGAAGACTTCGATTTTGTCATTTTGAAGATGATAATCGAAGAAATTTGTGAAGAAATGAGATGAAAAACTGCTTTGAGAAGAGAATTTTTAAGAATTCAATTCGACAGTAAAACCCTGTTTTGGTGGTGAGTTGGGGATTTTATAGGGAAGAAAATGAATGCTGACGTGGCAGCCGTTACAAAAGGTCTGACCACTATGTACTGCCCACGTTACAACCCCTGGTGAAAGTGAAGGATAGTACTTTTATGAAAGTGACTGATGAAGGCAGTGGTATGAAAGCAGTGGATGATTTTTACTATTAGTGGATAACATATCAGTGGATAAGACACTGCTTTTGAACAACAGAGTTTATCAAAGGAATGAGAGAACAGGGGTTGACTTTCAGCAGTGGACAGGTTTTTGAAGTAGAGCAGACTTTTGAACAATCAGTGGTTAATGGCAGACTTTTAAGGATTTTAATGAAAATTTCATTTTTAGCCATTTTTAAGGATGGATTTTTGATTTTCTGAAAACATTTTGATGCTTTTATGCATAGAAAAACAAGATTTTGCTTGTTATTCCATGTTTAGCATCCCAATTCTAGAGACCAAGCTTTCAAAAGTGGCAGTATCAAGTGCTTTTGTGAGCACATCTGCCAACTGGTCTTTAGTTGGGACATGATGCAGAGAAATCAAACCTTTTTCATAGCAATCCCTCACAAAGTGATGTCTGATGTCGATGTGTTTGGTGGTTGAATGGGAAACTGGATTTTTGATGATATTTTCTGCTGCCTGGCTGTCCAACATGAGTGGTGTCTTTAAGGCAGTGATACCAAAATCCAGCAACTGATTTTGAAGCCACAGGAGTTGGGCTGTACAGCTTGCAGCAGCAATGTATTCAGCCTCAGCAGTGGATGTGGAAACTGCTGCTTGCTTTTTGCTTTGCCAAGAAACCAAGCAATCACCTAGAAACTGGCACCCTCCTGATGTGGACTTCCTTGTGGTGTTACTTCCAGCAAAGTCACTGTCTGAAAAGCCTGAAAGCTTGATATTCCCATTAGCTGGATACCAGATACCAAGTGTGGGAGCACCTTTTATGTATCTGAAGATCCTTTTTACAGCAATGAGATTTGATTTTCTGGGAGCTGATTGACTTCTTGCACAGACACATGTTGCAAACATGATGTCTGGTCTAGATGCAGTTAGGTACAATAAAGACCCAATCATGCTTCTATAAAGTGTTTGGTCAATCAGCTCATCTTTTTCATCAGACATGACCAGCTTATTTGTTGCCATGGGTGTGCTGCATGGTTTACAATCATTCATATCAAATTTGGTCAAAAGTTCTTTAGCATATTTGCTTTGATGAATGAAAGTTCCATTTTGCATTTGCTGAACTTGAAGACCAAGAAAGCATTGCAGCTCACCCATTGCACTCATTTCAAACTCAGCTGTCATGAGTTCTCTAAACTCTTCACACATTGAATTACATGTGCTTCCAAAAATAATGTCATCCACATAAATCTGGACAATCATTAAATCCTTCCCTCTCCATTTTAAAAACAGTGTTTTATCAATGGTACCTCTTTTGAAACCATTTGAGAGTAGGAAGTTGGAAAGAGTTTCATACCAGACCCTTGGTGCTTGTTTCAAGCCATACAAGGATTTGTTTAGCCTGTAGACATGATCTGGATAAAATGGATCCTCAAAACCTGGAGGTTGACAAACATACACCTCTTCTTGAATTGTACCATAAAGGAAAGCACTTTTGATATCCATTTGAAACACCTTCATATTGTGGTTGACAGCAAAGGCCAGGAACAGTCTAATGGCTTCCAATCTTGCAACAGGGGCAAATGTTTCATCATAATCAATCCCCTCTTCCTGTCTGTAACCTTGAACCACAAGCCTGGCTTTATTCTTGACAACAATACCCCTTTCATCAGTTTTGTTCTTGAAGACCCACTTTGTGCCAATGGGACTAACCTCTTCTGGCAGTGGTACAAGCTCCCATACTTGTTGTCTTTTAAACTGTTGGAGTTCCTCTTGCATGGCTTCTACCCAGCTGTTGTCTTTCAGTGCCTCTTGGTACTTGACTGGCTGATGGAGTGATAGAAAGCCAGCAAAAAGACAAATGTTTTGGGTTTGGCTTCTTGTGAGCACCCCTTCATTTATGTTGCCAATGATTTGATCAGGTGGATGAGATCTCAAGAAGATTAAATCTCCTTGGTATGGTATGATGGCATTTGTTGGTGAAGGCTGCAAATGTATATCATCTGAGCTAACCACTGATGGGGACTTTGATGATCCAGCAGTGGCTTCAAAAGGTGGTGGAATAGGAGGTAATGAAGTGGACATCTGCTGACTTTTATCCACTGTTTGAGGACTTTTGTCAGCAGTGTTTGAGGATGTGGAAGCAGTGGTAAATGGGCTACTTTGGTCAACAACTGTTGAGGTAGTAGTGGTTGAGCTTTGACGACTGTTTTGAACAGCTGATGCTTTTCCCTTTGTGGCAGACCTTTGAGGGATGATGATTTCATACCCATAGTCTGGTGTTGTATCCTCTGATGGACCTGTACTGTTAGTCTTGACAGTAGTATTTTCAAAAGTAAATTTTTCAAGATCAAGCAGATCTGCAGGGTTTGCTGGGATTTTCATTGATGAAAGTTCATTGAACTTAACATTAAAAGTCTCCTCCACTGCCTTGGTCTGTGTATTGAACACTTTGTAGGCCTTGGCAGTGGTTGAGTATCCCAGATGATAACCACAATCAATTTTGGCTGCAAATTTTGAAATGGAATCTTTTAAGTTCAAAATAAAGCATGGGCAGCCAAACACCTTGAAATATGAGATCAGTGGTTTGATTTTATACAGAATTTCATAAGCAGTCTTTTTGTGCCTGGGGTTTATTAAAACTTTGTTCTGGACATAGCAAGCAGTGTTTACTGCCTCTGCCCAGAAAGTTAATGGCCAACCTGAATCTGCAAGCATAGTTCTGGCAGCCTCAATCAAAGTTCTGTTCTTCCTTTCAACAATCCTACAACAATCTTTTGTGAAGAATGACCCAAACCCTTTGTTACTCATTTGTGATACACTCAGAAGGTTGAATTTTAGATTGTCTATCAGATTGACATTTTCAAATTTTACATTTCCAGACTGCACTGTACCAGACCCTAGAACTTTCCCTTTACTATTATTCCCAAAGGATATATCACCCCTCCATGGATTTTAAAGTCTTTGAGGAGGGCTTTACATCCTGTCATGTGCCTGGAGCCTCCACTATCTACATACCAAAGACTATCAAAGCATGCAGAAGCTCCCTGCACATGAAGTAAAAGGATTAGTTCATTAAGGTCTCCAAAGCCAGCAGGGCTTTGGATGGGGTCTCAACAGTGTCTGGGATGGATGCAGGATGATGGACAGTGGTTAGGTCAGGGGTTTGGACTGTTTTAGGACAATGTTTCTCTAACCACTGTTGTGGGTCTTGACCAATCATCTGCTGGTAACCAAAAGGATGCCTATTCACTTTAGGTTTAGAGGGCCTTTTGTAGGCTTCATAAACGTGTGGAATCCTTTGGTAAGACTGTTTTTCCTTGCCTTTTCTGAACTGATTGGCAGGGGGTGCATTAGTAACCTGAACATCTCTTTTGACAGATGTTTGGTTCAGCTGTTTTGTGACAGCTGTTTGAACTGGCACAAACAGTGGTTGTTTCTTGGTGAATTTGACAGATGTTGATGATGATGATGGACTCAAGGATGTTTTAGCAATGTACTCATTCTTTTTCACATCAAAGTTTTTGAGATACACACATGCTTGAGTTTTGTGGTTAGTTTTACCACAAACAATGCAACTTTCAGCTGAAACAATGACACTTGTTCTGTTTAAATCATAAGCTTTTAAGTGGAAACAATCTTTTGTTAGATGATTCCTTTTTTTACAGAATTCACAAAACAAGTTATCAATTTTTTCTTTCTTCTTTCTCTTTTCAGACTCCTTTGCAGCAGAGGTTTTAACCACTGCTGGGATGTCCTTGAGAGGTATGACTTTAGCTTTTGGAGCTTTAACACCATCAGTTGATGTAAAGTCCATTGGCTTGAAATTTTCAAGAATATCACACTCATCAGACCATTTTGGTTTAAACTGATAGTCTTCAAGTTCCTCAAAAGTAGAGGATCCCATTGGTCTGTCAAGTGTGATTTTGTTACCAAGTTTGTCAGTGATCTTCACTTCCTGGCCATTCTTGTTTGTGGGTATGAACTCAGTGGTTGCATCAGTGGTTTGAACAGATTTTGAAAAAGCAGTGGTTTCATCATCATGTTTTCTATAACCAACACCAAATTTCACATTGCTTTTTATCTGTTTTTCAAGCATAACCTCATACCCTTTGCATTATTCCACCCATCTCTCACATGTGATCTGGGTGGACTCTAACTCCTTTTTGCAAACTTGGTATTTTTCTACCATAGTTTGGAGTTGAGTTTTGGTTATTCTTTGTTCTTCTTTCAAGCTGCTGATCTCTTTTTCCTTTTCAGACTATTTGTTTTTAAGTTCTTTTAAAGATCTTTCAAATTTGACTTCATCAGTTAAGATTTTATCCCGAAGGTTTTCATTCACCTCTTTGATGTTAGCAAAAGCAATAATGCAATTGTCAGAACACAGTTTTTCTAGAACTTGAGGAGATACCTTGGCAGCAGCCATCATTGCACAATCACATTGATGATCCTCTTCATCATCAGCTCTCACCTTCTTTTCACCAGCCTTTTCTTCCTTCTTTTCTTCTTTGTCCTCTTCGGACCATGGGTCTGTCAGTGGCTCAATCATGGTACCTGAACTTTCTCCCAACAGTAGTTCACCAGCCACAGCAGTAACCACTGCTTCAGTCACCTCATCCACTGTTTCAATACTCAGCTGTTCCTCTTCAGTTTCAACCCCCTCCTGTATTGACTCTAATGCCATCAAACAAAACTCATTATGAGAAGAATTATTAGAAGCATAGAGTGCAAAATTTTCATCACTAAGGTCTTCAGGCATACTGCTCCAGTCAACAAACCCTTGAGTGAAAAAGCTTTGTTGATCTGGTTGTACTGCTGCTGGAGCAGTGGTTTGAGGTGCAGCAGGTTGCACTTGTACCTGTGGAGCAGGGGTTTGAACATATTGGATCTGTGGAATAGTAGTTTGGACATAGTGCACTGGCACAGGGGCAGCAGCATAGTGAGCAGTGTTCACTTGAGCTGCTGGGGCATACTGGGCATAGTGCACAGTGCTTTGGTTTTGAGGTCTAGGATTTGAGCTAGGATGAGTAATTATGGGACCAGTAGTTTGACTCCTACATTCCCTAGCGAAATGTCCCAACCTATTACACTTGTAACACTTGATTTTCGATTTATCCAACCCAACCCTTAGATTCCCATGCAAACCTGGGAATTTTCGCCCTGTTCTTTTATAAAATTTGCTAGTTCTAACACTTAGCAAAGCCAGTTGGTGCAGGATGTCCATTTCCTCTAAGTCAGTGGGATCAAAATGTTGCAAATCATTTAGTTCAAAGCATAAATTGTCTGACATCTGGTTTTCATTTGCAGTGAATGCATAACTAGCAGAGTGAGGATCAGGGTTGTTAAAATTTGCACCAGCAGTTATGTCAATGAAGTGATCATAACCCTGATCCTTACCACTGCTCCCAGATTCTTCTTGACCCAGAAGAGCAGTGTTACCGAAAGTGTAATCATCAGTAACTTTTCCTGACTCTTGCAACCTCCTTTTCTGGTTCAACTCCCTTTCATAGGTCAGGAGTCGACCATGGAGTTGGGTCAAGGTCAGATCCTTGAATTCAGGTGAGTTTCGGGTGACAAAAGCTAAGGTGTCCCATTTTTCTGGCAGTGACCTGAGGAACCTGCTATTTTGAGTTGAGTTTGTAAAAGTGGTGTTAACAAGCCTTAGTTCACTGATGAGACAGCTGAAACGCTCAAATTGTTGCGTTAGTGATTCACCTTTAACGTAACAAAATGTTTCATACTGTTGGTTCAGTATTTCCCTATTGTTTTCTATGACTTCTTCGGTTCCCCCAAACTGTTCCTTAAGTGCGTCCCATAACTCTTTGGCACTGTTACAGTGTAACAGTCCAGCATATATCTCATTGGGCAGTGCTGATGCTATGATGCTAAACGCTTTAGCATCTAGTTCGATCTTTTGAAAGTCGGTTTCGGTATAATTTTCAACTGGTTTTGGAATGAACTTTTTAGCATCTTCAGCGCTTAGCACTGAAGGAACATGGGGACCAAAGGTGACAGACCTCCAACAACCTGTGCTTTGTTGAGCGAGGATGTGACCCATCCTCCTCTGCCAGATGTTGTACTCATTTCTTTTTAGCATAGGTGGTTTAAAAAGCGAGCCGATGTTGTTTTTATCATCCTGAGATTGTGACGTCATTCTTGTTGTTTTACAGACACTGAAAAATCAACTTTAATGGTGATTAATCCTTGCTCTGTTTTTCAACAAACGAACAAACAATCAGTATCAACTGTTATGAGCTGAACTATTTACGTCAAAATGATTGTTAAATCAAATTTGACTGTCCAAGCTTTGATACCAATTGTTGGATCTGAGTTTGTTTCTGATTGTATTTTGTGTTTGTAATTAAGATGAAAATGGATGAGTGTGCAGCGGAATTATGATGAAAACAAACTTTGCATACAATCAAACGAGAGTAATACTTTGATCAAACATCTTTTCACAATGAATCGAAAGATTGAATTTATTTCAATAACGATTACAATGATTGATGAATGAATGCAAACTCCCCCTCAGCCAGAGCTCAGTAGTTTGTTCGTGCAAAGAAGACGATGATGCAAAAGAGCTAATAGAACAGTACAAAGTACTGAACTATTTATAGGCACTTGCAAACCACTGAGCATCTTAGCTGACGTCACCATGAAAGTGACATCTAACCTCCTAACAAACTCTAACCTCTGATCTATACAAACACTGCTATGATAACTACTGCTATTACATTACTTTACAAGACAGACTATAGATCAGCTGCTGCAACTTTCCACTGCTGTGAACCCAGCAGTACTTGTCCGGATCAGCAGTGCTTGACTCAAGGCAGTAGATAGAATCAGCAGGGCTTTAGTCTTCCATCAGGTCTTTACTTGAGCAGCAGTTGTAGGTCAGTACTTTGTAAGATCAGCAGATAGGAGGTCAGCAGATATGAAAATCACTTTCAAGGGGAGAGATTTGTATGTAAACATCGGCTTATTCAAGATCCACTACTCTGATCCAGTTTTGGCTTTAATTATATGTTCCTCTGATAGGGCTCAATCCCAACATCCATTTCAACTCTAGTGGACCCTCATCAAGGTGTCAAATTTATATTCTGACCCGACGAGTACCAACCACATTTAGGGTACGAAATCGTCAAGTTAGGGGTGAAACCCGCATCTTGTCGATTAAGTCCTGTTGGGATTGAACCCTATCAGAGGAACATATAATTAAAGCCAAAACTGGATCAGAGCAGTGGATCCAGAATAAGCAGATGTTATGCAATCAAGTCTCTCCCCTTGAAAGTGATTTCAACATCTGATGACCTCTAATCCACTGATCGGTACAACTGCTGACCAACAACTGCTAATCAACATCTGAAGACTAAAGCCCTGCTGTTCAATCTGCTGCTTTGGAACAAGCACTGTTGGATGTATCAATTGGTGTTGGGTTCACATCAGTGGAAGGATTCAGCAGTAGTTAGTGTGTCTTTATGTAAAAGTATTGTAATAACAGTTGTTAGCATAGCAGTACTTGTATAGATCAGATGTTAGAGTTTGTTAGGAGGTTAGATGTCACTTTCATGGTGACGTCAGCTAAGATGCCTCAGTGGTTTGTCCGTGCCTATAAATAGAACAGTACCCTGTACTGTTCTATTAGCTCTTCACCATCTTTCTTCCTGTACGAACAAATCATTGTGAGCTCAGGCTGAGGGGGAGTTTGTTGCATACATGCAATTGTAATCGTTGATGAAATAAATTCAATCATTCGGTTCATTGTTGAAAATGTGTGTTGAAAGCAATTCTCCTGTTTGATTGTGAAACGTTTGTTTCCATTAATATTCCGCTGCATTTCTCATTCATTGTTCATCTTAATTCAAACGTAAAACACAATCAAAACCAAACTCAGATCCTAAAAATTGGTATCAGAGCTCGGACGGTCAAATTTGATTTAACAATCATTTTGACATAAATAGTTCAGCTCATAATTGTTGATACTGATAGTTTGTTCGTTTTGTTGAAAAACAGTGTAAGGTTTAATCACCATCAAAGTTGATTAATCAGTGCCTGTAAAACAACCAGGATGACGTCACAATCACAAGATGATAAGAATAACATTGGCTCTCTTTTCAAACCACCCATGCTTAAACGTAATGAATACAACATCTGGGAGAGAAGGATGGGCCACATCCTTGCTCAACAGAATACTTGATGTTGGAGATCTGTTGTTTTTAGACCACACGTTCCCATGGTGCCAAGGGCTGAGGATACAAAGAAGTTTGACCCTAAAAAACCTGAAAATTATACTGAAACTGATTTCCAAAAGTTCGAACTCGATGCCAAAGCATTTAGCATCATTGCATCTGCATTACCCAATGAAATCTATGCTGGGCTGTTACATTGTAACAGTGCCAAAGAGCTATGGGATGCACTGAAGGAACAGTTTGGGGGAACGGAAGAAGTTATTGAAAATAATAGGGAAATTCTGAATCAGCAGTATGAAACCTTTTGTCACATCAAGGGTGAATCATTGACCCAACAGTTTGAGCGGTTTAGCTGTCTCATTAGTGAGCTAAGACTTGTTAAAGTTACATTTCCTAATTCAACACAAAATAGCAGGTTTTTTAGATCACTACCTGAAAAATAGGACACAATTGCTTTTGTAACTAGAAATTCAGCTGAGTTCAAAGATCTGACCCTGACCCAACTTCATGGTAGACTCCTGACCTATGAAAGGGAGTTAAACCAGAAAAAGAAGTTGCAAGAGTCTGGCAAAGTTACTGATGACTATGCATTTGCCAGCACAGCTCTTTTTGGTTAAGAAGAATCTGGTAGCAGTAGTAAGGATCAGAGTTTTGATCATTTTATTGATATAACTGCTGGTGGAAATTTTAAAAACTCTGATTCTCACTCTGCAAATTATGCTTTTACTGTAAATTGTGAAAACCAGATGTCAGATAACTTATGTTTTGAACTAAATGATTTGCAACACTTTGATCCCACTGACTTAGAGGAAATGGACATTTTGCATCAATTGGCTTTGCTTAGTGTAAGAACAAGCAAATTCTATAAAAGAACAGGGAGAAAATTCCCAGGGTTACATGGGAATTTAAGAGTGGGGTTGGATAAATCAAAACTGAATTGTTACAAGTGCAATAGGCTAGGTCATTTTGCTAGGGAATGCAGGAGTCAAACCACCGGTCCAATAATAACTCATCCCAGCTCAAACCCTAGACCACAACATCAAAGCACTGTGCACTATACCCAATATACCCCTACAGCACATGTTAACACTGCTCACTATGCTGCAACCCCTGTGCCTATGCATTATGTTCAAACCACTGTTCCACAAATTCAGTATGTTCAAGCCCCTGTCCCTCAGGCACAAGTGCAACCTGTTGCACCTCAACAAGCTGCTCCAACAGTGGTACAACCAGATCAGCAAAGCTTTTTCACCCAAGGCTTTGTTGACTGGAGCAGCATGCCTGATGAGCTTGGTGATGAAAATTTTGCACTCTATGCTTCTAATGATACTTTTAATGATGAATTTTGTTTGATGGCATTAGAGTCAATACCAGAAGGGGTGGAAACTGAAGGTGAACAGCTAAGTGATGAAACAGTGGATGAAGTGGCTGAAGCAGTGGTTACTGCAGTTGCTGGTGAACTACTGCTGGGAGAAAATTCAGAAACCCTGATTGAACCATTGTCTGACCCCTGGTCCAAAGAAGACAAAGAAGAAGAGGAAGAGAAGAAAGCAGGTGAGAAAGAAGTTAGAACTGATGAAGAAGGTGATCATCAATGTGATTGTGCCATGATGGCTGCTGCTAAGGTATCACCTCAAGTTCTTGAAAAACTGTGTTCAGACAAATGCATTATTGCATTTGCTAGCATTAAAGAGGTAAATGAAAACCTTAGGGATAAAGTCTTAACTGATGAAGTCAAATTTGAAAAGTCACTAAAAGAACTAAAAAACAAATTGGCTGAAAAAGACAAAGAAATCAGCAGTCTCAATGAAGAGCAAAACATAACCAAGAACCAACTCCAAACTATGGTAGAAAAATACCAAGTTTGCAAGAAGGAATTGGAATCCACCCAGATCACTTGTGAAAGATGGGTGGAATCTTGCAAAGGTTATGAGGTTATGCTTGAGAAACAGCTTGAAAGCAATGTTAAGTTTGGTATAGGATATAGAAAATATGATGATCTTGAAAACACTGCTGTCAAACAAGCTCGTTCAACTAAAATAATACCAACCAACAAGAATGGCCAAGAAGTAAAGATTACTGACAAACTTGGTAACAAAATCACTCTGGAAAGATCATCTGTTGGGTCCTCAAATTTTGAGGAAATTGAGAAATACCAATTTAAACCCACATGGTCTGATGAGTGTGACATTCTTGAAAATTTCAAACCCATGGATTTCACAACCACTGATGGTGTCGCAGCTCCAAAAGCAAAGGTCATTCCTATCAAAGACATCCCAACAGTGGTTTAAAACTTTGTTGCTAAGGAGTCTGAGAAAAGGAAGAAAAGAGAAAAGATCAAAAACTTGTTTTGTGATTTTTGTGAAAAGAGGAATCATCTAACAAAAGATTGTTTTCATCTAAAAGCATATGATCTAAACAAAACAAGTATCATTGTACCTGCTGAAAGCTGCACCATCTGTGGTAAAAATAACCACAAAACTCAAGGATGTATGTATCTCAAGAACTTTGATGTGAAAAAGAATGAGTACACTGCTAAAACATCCTTGAGTCCATCAACATCATCTGTCAAATTCACCAAGAATCAACCACTGTTTGTGCCAGTCCAAACAGCTGTTACAAAATAGCTGAATCAAACATCTGTCCAAAGAGATGTTTAAGTGACTGATGCACCCCCTACCAACCAATACAGAAGAGGCAAGGGACAACCACCATACCAAAGGATCCCACATATTTATGAGACCTACAAAAGGCCCTCTAAACCAAGAGTGAACAGGCATCCTTTTGGTTATCAGCAGGTGATTGGTCAAGAACCCCAACAGTGGTTAGAGAAAAACAGTCCTAAAACTGTCCAAACCCCTGACCTAACCACTGTCCATCCATCTAA
Organism: Helianthus tuberosus; assembly: GCA_030545235.1. NCBI lineage: Eukaryota > Viridiplantae > Streptophyta > Magnoliopsida > Asterales > Asteraceae > Helianthus > Helianthus tuberosus. Next base: position 67,710,156 of record CM060440.1, read on the forward strand.
ACTCATCCCAGACACTGTTGAGACCCCATCCAAAGCCTTATTGGCTTTGGAGACCCTAATGAACTAATATTTTTACTTCATGTGCAGGGAGCTTCTGCATGCTTAGATAGCCTTTGGTATGTAGACAGTGGAGGCTCCAGGCACATGACAGGATGTAAAGCCCTTCTCAAAGATTTCAAAATCCATGGAGGGGGTGATATATCCTTTGGTAATAATAGTAAAGGGAAAGTTCTGGGGTCTGGTACAGTACAGTCTGGCAATGTAAAATTTGAAAATGTCAATCTAATAGACAATCTAAAATTCAAGCTCCTGAGTGTTTCACAAATGAGTGATAAGGGTTATGGATCATTTTTAACAAAGGAGTGTTGTAGGATTGCTGGACCATAAATGGTTGAAAAGATTGAAGCAATAATAAAAACTGGAAAAATCAAACTTGTTGCTCAAAGAAGTGGCAATGTTAATGTGGTAGATATGTCAAAAGAGAGCCCCAGAACTGATGCCTGTCTGTTCTCAGATGCATCAAACAAAGAGACAGAATTATGGCACAGGAGATTGGGGCATACAAATCTCAAGACAATCACTTCAATTTCAAAACAGGGTTTAGTAAGAGGTTTACCTCAAAAACTGTTAACCTGTCCTGAGCACTGTGTTTCCTGCCTAAAAGGAAAACAACATAAAAGCTCCTACAAATCCATTGATGAGTCCAAAACAACCAAATGTTTGCAAATGCTTCATATGGATTTGTTTGGCCCATTTAAAGTCATGAGTCTTAGGAAAAAGAGATATTGTTTGGTTATTGTTGATGACTTTTCTAGGTTTACATGGACTTATTTTTACACTCAAAAGATGAGACTGCAGGCATTCTGCAAGACTTTGTGAAACAGGTTGAAAAGCAGTTTGACCTTCCAGTAAAAATATTCAGAAGTGACAATGGCACAGAGTTCAGAAACAAGGAGTTAGATGATTTCTGTGTGTCAAAAGGAATTGTGAGGCAATACAACATTCCAAGAACACCAGAACAAAATGGGGTTGTTGAAAGAAAGAACAGAACTTTGATTGAGGTTGCCAGAACCATGCTTGCTGATTCAGGTTTGCCATTAACTTTTTGGGTTGAGGCAGTAAACACTGCTTGCTATGTTCAAAACAGAGTTTTAATCAACCCCAGGCATCAAAAGACTGCCTAAGAACTGTTGTATAAAATAAAGCCATTAATTTCATATTTCAAAGTTTTTGGCTGCCCATGTTTCATTTTAAACTTAAAAGATTCCATCTCAAAGTTTGCAGCCAAAATTGATTGTGGTTATCATCTGGGATACTCAACCACTGCTAAGGCCTACAAAGTGTTTAACACAAGGACCAGAACAGTGGAAGAGACTTTGAATGTAAAGTTCAATGGACTTTCATCAATCAAAAATCCCAGCAAACCCTGGAGATTTGTTTGATCTTGATAAATTCACTTTTGAAAATACTGCTGTCAAGACTAACAGTGCAGGACCATCAGAGGATTCATCATCAGTCTATGGGTATGAGATCATCATTCCTCAACAAAAGTCTGCCACAATGGGAAGAGCAGCAGATGTTCAAAACAGTTGTCAAAGCTCAACCACTGCTACCTCAACAGTTGTTGATCAAAGTAGCCCATTAACCCCTTCTTCCACATCATCAAAAACTGTTGACAAAAGTCCTCAAACAGTGGATCAAAGTCAGCATGTGTCCACACCATTACCTCCTGTTCCACCACCTTTTGAAGCCACTGCTGGATCATCAAAGTCACCAGCAGTGGTTAGCTCAGATGATTCACATCTGCAGCCCTCCCCACTCAATGCCATTGTTCCATACCAAGGAGATCTTATCTTCTTGAAATCTCATCCACCAGATCAAATCATTGGCAACATCAATGAAGGGGTCCTCACAAGAAGTCAATCCCAAAACATTTGTCTTTTTGCTGGTTTTCTATCTCTCCATCAGCCAGTCAAGTACCAAGAGGCACTGAAAGACAACAGCTGGGTAGAGGCCATGCAAGAGGAGCTCCAATAGTTTAGAAGACAACAAGTTTGGGAGCTTGTACCATTGCCAGAGGGTGTAAGTCCTATTGGCACAAAATGGGTCTTCAAAAATAAAACTGATGAAAGGGGTATTGTTGTCAAGAATAAAGCCAGGCTTGTGGTTCAAGGGTTCAGACAAGAAAAGGGCATTGACTATGATGAAACATTTGCCCCTGTAGCAAGACTTGAAGCTATCAGATTATTTCTGGCCTTTGCTGTCAACCACAACATCAAGGTGTACCAAATGGATATCAAATGTGCATTCCTCTATGGTAAGATTCAAGAGGAGGTTTATGTTTGTCAACCTCCAGGATTTGAGGATCCATTTAATCCAAATCATGTCTACAAGCTGAATAAAGCTTTGTATGGCCTGAAACAAGCACCAAGGGCCTGGTATGAAACTCTTTCCACCTTTCTAATTTCCATTGGTTTCACAAGAGGTAAGATAGACAAAACATTGTTTCTAAAATGGAGAGGAAAGGATTTGATGATTGTCCAGATTTATATGGATGACATCATCTTTGGAAGCACATGTAATAAAATGTGTGAAGAGTTTAGGCAACTCATGACAACTGAGTTTGAAATGAGTGCAATGGGTGAACTCCAGTGCTTTCTTGGTCTCCAAGTAAGGCAGCTGCAAAATGGCACTTTTATCCATCAAGGCAAATATGCCAAAGAACTTTTAAAGAAATTTGATATGGATGACTGTAAACCATGTAGTACACCCATTGCAACCAATAAAGTAGTCATGTCTGATGAGAAGGATGATTTGGTTGATCAAACTTTATATAGAAGCATGATTGGGTCTTTATTGTACCTAACTGCATCAAGGCCAGACATCATGTTTGCAACATGTGTTTGTGCAAGATCCCAATCAGCCCCTAGAAAGTCAAACTTATTGCTGTAAAAAGGATATTCAGATACCTAAAAGGTGCTCCCACACTTGGTATCTGGTATCCAGCTGATGGTAAATTTGAGCTTTCAGGTTTCTCAGATAGTGACTTTGCTGGATGTGACAAGACAAGGAAGTCCACTTCAGGAGGGTGCCAATTCCTAGGCAGTTGTTTAGTGTCTTGGCAAAGCAAAAAGCAAGCAGCTGTTTCCACATCCACTGCTGAGGCATAGTATATAGCTGCTGCAAGCTGTACAGCCCAACTGCTCTGGCTTCAAAATCAGTTGCTGGATTTTGGTATCACTGCCTTAAAAACACCACTCATGTTGGAGAGTCAGGCAGCAGAAAATATCATCAAAAATCTAGTTTTCCATTCAACCACCAAGCACATTGACATCAGACATCACTTTTTGAGGGATTGCTATGAAAAAAGGTTTGATTTCTCTGCACCATGTTCCAACTAAGGATCAACTGGCAGATGTGCTAACCAAAGCATTAGACACATCCACCTTTGAAAGCTTGATCTCTAGGATTGGCATGCTAAACATGGAATAACGGGCAAAATCCTGTTTTTCTATGAATAAAAGCATTAAAATGTTTTCAGAAAATAAAAAATCCATCCTTAAAAATAGCTAAAAATGAATTTTTCATTAAAAATCCTTAAAAGTCTGTCATAACCACTGATTTGTTCGAAAGTCTGTTCTACTTCAAAGTATGTCCACTGCTGAAAGTCAACCCCTGCTCTCTCATTTCCTTGATAAGCACTGTTGTTCAAAATCAATGTTTTATCCACTGATATGCTATCCACTGATAGTAAAAATCACCCACTGTTCTCATTGTTATTGTTACAACCACTGATCTTGTTCCATTAGTGGTCATCATAAAAAGAGTTGTCCTTTTCTTCATCAGGGGTTGGCACGTGGACAGTACATTGTGGTCAGACCTTTTGTAACCGCTGCCACGTCAGCATTCACTTTTTTCTCTATAAAACCCCCCTTCAAAACCCCAAACAGGGTTTTACTGTCGAATTGAATTCTTAAAAATTCCTTTCTCAAAGCAGTTCTCATCTCATTTCCTCAAATTTCTTCACAACCTTCTTCGATCGTCTTCTCCAAAATGACAAAATCGAAGTCATCTGCAACACCCACTTCAAAATCTTCTCGTAAAAAGGCCGCTCAAAAGGCTACACCCATTGAAATCCCATACAAATCACCACACAATTATATGGGTCTTCTTACAAAACCAGGAACCACCAATGCTTTCGATTCCATCATTGACATCATGTCTGCATCAAAGTACAAAACTTTGTTAACAGCAAATGCTCCAATTTACTTGGACACCCAAAGAGAGTTTTGGAAGAATATTACCCTTGACAAACAAGACTAGGATGTCATAGCCATTAACTCTTCTTTAATGGGTAAACCTGTCAAAATCACACCACAATCCATCTCGGAAGTCTTTGAACTCAATGATCAGCAAGGTAAAACCTCTTTTCCCAAAAATGAGTTAAAAACTGATTTCCTTGAAAGGGGGTATGCAGAACAAATTAAAAAGGATACCTTACAAAAAGGTAATTTTCCACCTACAACAAGATTTTTGTTCCATACCCTGCTTATGTGTGTTTCAAACAAAACTACTTCTTTTAATGAGATATCATTAAAGATTCAAAACCTGGGATATGCTATTCTTCAAGATGAAAATTTCAATTAATCCCAGTAAATCTTTAATGATTTGGTTAAAAATGTTGATAAAAAGCCATTCTTACTTTTTCCAAGATATCTAAGCTATTATTTTGAAAAGAAATTTGGTAAGGATGATGCTTCTGCAATAAAACAAGGTGTATCTTTTCAAATAAACAGTTTAACTGCTGAAACTTTTACAAGAATGTCAACACCTTGCAAAACACAAGCAGAGGTGCCTGAACAGAGTTTAGCAGCTACCACTGCTCCTCAGGAATCTGCTACTGAGCCCACTGCTCAAGGTGATCAAAGCAGCAAAACAACTGCTTTGAAACCCACACCTAAAATTACCAAAAAGCCAAAGCAAAAGCAAAAGAAAACTCAAAAACCACCCAAACCTATCAAAAAGGCAACTCTGGAGGATGAGATACCAGAGCAACTGCCAGTGACAGCACAAAAGTCACAAGAAACCACTGCTGCTACTTCCTCACAGCAGTTGGTACAAATATCTCAACCCATGGCTGAAACTCCTCCTGCTTCTTCTAAAAAAGAACAGGTTGTACAAATAGGGACACCACAATATGATGCTCTGGAATCACTTGCTTCCATCATCCACATCCCAATGCCCGAGGCCAATTCTCTTTCTACACTCAACCTCACCTCCACAATTCCCCCACCAACTAAATTATTGTTGGATGCTATTGATCTGAACCAGGCAGAAACCAGTCCTTCTCACTCACTTATCAATGAGAACATACTTCAACAAACGACTGGGTCTGATGTATCAATCATAGCTAACCCACCAACAAGACATGAGGAGGTTACACCCCTTGAGTTACACGTAACTCTTGGTGGTAATCCAAGTGAAGCAGCCATTACAAGTGGTTTGCATTTGGACAGTGGTTACATCAATAAGACTTCCTTGGAGGTAATTCCTTCTATAGCACCTCTAATAACCACTAGTGAGTTTGTTTTGACCACTGGTACCATCAAAAGGTTATCAAGTGTTGAGGGAAGAAGTCCCCAGTACCAAGAAAAAGGGGCATCAGTGGATGATTATTGGAATACATTCCCTAAGTCAACCACTGTTCAAACCACTGTTAGTGGGAAATCAGATGATCCCATTAAATTGGGTGATGGTTTAAAGTACCAAGAATTGACGGATAGAGTTGACAAACTGGATACCTCTGTTGCAGAAATCAAAGAAATGCTGCAACACTTGTTGAAAGTTCAAAAGGTGCAACCCACTGATGTTCCATCTCAAGCACTGATCGGATTGTCGCGCTCCGGTCAAAGATAATATTTATAAGCCCAAATTACCCTTAACAAATAGCTAGTGGTAGCAAGGGGTCGATCCACGAAGAGTATGTGGTTTGTGAATGGATTTGCTAGAACTAAAATGGTTGTCACAAATTATGAAGCTTGCTAATAAATTTTCTTGTATTTTTGTTTTTGATGAAAGATGTGAATTTAACTAAGTGAATAATAATTACTAGTTATCAATTGAAATGAAGATTTGGTTTCTAAACAATAATAAGTAAAAGGAATCACACCCGGTTTCGGTAATTGCTAACTTATGGTTTCTACAAGTTTTAGGCTTCAACTCAAATGCATACAATTAACGGATTTAGTGTACCGTGACTTAGGTGCTAATAACTATCAACGTTTCAACGAACGGACAAGAATACACTTTGTAATCAACACAAGTAAATCCTAACCAAGACAACGCATATTACACATAACCATTTCATAAAGTCATAACTTTTAACATCGCTCGACAGTTTATGAATACGAAACAAATGCAAGCTATTATCAAAGGTTTCAAAAATCATACACAAATTGTCACAAAGTTGAAGCAAGAAACAATTCAAAACCATAAATTAAACAACTACCTACACCGGGGTGAAACCGAGATGATTAGCCGCTCATGGTTGAAGAAGCTTGATCACCGGATGAATGGAACTTGATGGAGATCATCTTGGACTTGTGGAATGGAGGAATGGTTGATGATTAGAGTTGTGAGTGATAATGGTGTAATGGATGAAGGTTGGTGAACTAGAGTTTTGCATGAAGAAGGATTATGAAGTTGTGTCAAGTTAGTGGTAATAACTTGGTGTTAGAATGCAAGAGAAAATGTTAGTTGTTTTTTTTCCACAAGCATAATGCTAGTATTTATATTCTTCCCAAGCTCCAACCAAGTCAACTAATAAATGCTAGCACTCTTTAGTTTGGATATTAAATGCAAATGCTAGCATGTGTGAAAGCAAGCCACCAAAATAGTGCAAGAACTATATTTTTGACTTTTTTCGTCAGACAAATCCGTAACCTACGCCTCCCAATCCGTAGGTTACGGTGGGCTTCAGCATGGAATTTTGTTTTCAGCATAACTTTCTCGTTTCAACTCCGTTTTCTTCGCCGTTTTCGCCCACGTTCTCGTAATTCAGCCCTCTATCATAATATCTTTCAATATCTTCATGTTTACTCCATTAACATTCCCTAAAACACATCCAATCTTCGTGGTTAACCCGTTTTTTGTTCATTTCACATCCCCGGTTGATGATGTTTGATCCCGGTGACCCGTAAAGCTCCCAATTAGCTCATTAATCTTCACAAGACCTACAAAACATAATTCCTTTTACAAGTAGGCTATTCGAGATTAAACATATGTAAAAACATTAAGTTAAGCACAAACGATAACCAGTTTTCGACCACGCATCACATCCCCACACTTATCTTTTGCTTGCCCTCAAGCAAATCTGTTTTTCACTTTCACGTGGATCGAACAATGAACACACTTCCCATTCCCGAGACAAAGATTAAGGTTTATTGTCATACAAAAGTTCAAGCTCTTTACAATTTGAAATATCTAATGGTAATGTGATTTCACATACACAAATGGTTACCCAAGATTAACTCGCCCTTAAAACTAACAATTCATACATACCCCTCACAATGTTCTCTCCACTCGGCTTAACATTTGGCTAATGTGTAATGTATTAGCAATTCGACAATTATTCGCTCAAAACCGATTAGAACATATACCCGCATAGGCTTGCAACTCAATCATTCTCCACCATCGATCACGAATACTAAGCACAAGTCATAAGGTCTTTGAAAGGGCTGTAACGGGGCTAGGGTTAAGGGTAGGAAATAGGATATTTTTAAGTGGCTAAAGTGATGAAAAATTCGATTTTTATTACAACACAACTATTCCAACTTAAGTAAACTACAAACATCAACTATAAGGCAATGATTTTTTTTTTCAACAACTAGAAACACATATTTTTGTTCTTTTCTCAATGTTTTTCTCATCTTTTTCATAGCTTTTTTTTTTATAACAAATAAATAGAACTATACAAACTTTGCTCAATAATCGAATTTCCATCACACGGGTTTAAACAAAAAGGCTTATGGTTGTTGGCTAAGTGGGTTGTCAAATGAAGGTTTAGGCTCAAAGTTGGCTACTAGGGGATAATTTTTTTTTGGGTAAGGGTAACAAAATGGTGAAAAAGGAAAAGGTTTACCTAATGCCTTAGTCATTCTCGTGCTTGTATTCGGTCTATGGTCTCAAACGTATCAAAAGATGCAAGTTCTACAATACATGACTAATGGTCCACTCAAACAAAGAAATATGTGTATATATGATTTATGAAAGTGGCCCAAAATCTCTCTTATAAGGGTATGATATGTGATATGCACCAAATGCTAGTTCCTTAGGCGAATTATTCCCAAATAACCACCCGTTAGATACCCTTCATGCTATTAATTTGAACTTGACCATGACAAAAGACCAAATGGGTTGTGCCATCCCTCGTTGACTTAGCTACTTGTGCTTTTAAGATTGCTTTTGAAACAAGAAACTTTTGAAATTTGTTTGAAATTTTCCCCCATCCCCACACTTGAAGTAAACATTGTCCTCAATGTGTAGTATTTAAATGAACGGGTCAAAATCGAAAACTTTTACTACTCCCCCATCCCCACACTTGAGGTAAACATTGTCCTCAATGTGTAAGAACTAGAGTTTTAAAACACACAAGGGATGTGAAACGGCTAACCCTCCCAAAGTTCACCCCGGAACAATACAAAATACGAAATACAATCCACTTATTATCACACTAACAATCAAGGTAAAGTGGAAACGCATGCACCTGATTTTTGTCGCTTGAAGCCCATATCTTCTTCTCTTCATAAAAACGGTTGTCTCACGAATCATCATGTACCTACAAATTCTAACCCTTGTGTAGAAGCATGCTTCTCACAACCATCAAAATTTGTTAGTTACCTAGTTCTACCATTTTTATGAAATTATTACCAAGCCATGCATTATTTTACCTTTATTTATGTGGAAAAACAAATAAAAGACAAAATAAAACACACAAAATAAACAAAATAAAAAAAAACAACACGAAACATACCATACCTCTTCAAAACCCTAAAAATTCACGCCCAGAAATCTTGCAAACGAGCAAGAATTGATGGAAACCGTTATTGGGGTTTTGTTCCTCTCGAAAAACTACACACTTTAGGCTCAAGAATCAACTGATTTGGGTGAGAATTAAAGAAGTTATGAAGGTTTAAAGGTTCTTAAAATGGGTTAGGAAAATTTTTTTTTATTATTATTATTATTATTATTATTATTTTTTATTAAAAAACGATTTTTTTTTCTTTTTTTTTTTTAATAAAAAATTTTGTTTTTTTTTTTTTTTAATAAAAATTATTTTTTTATTTTATTTTATTTTATATTTTGAAAACTAATTTTTTTTTTTTTTTTTTTTTTTTAAAAACGATTTTTTTTTTTTTTGTTTTATTAAATTTTTTTTTTTTTTCAAAAACTAGCCCGTCGCCGACGGCTGATAGCCCGTCGCCAACGGCTTGTGGTTTGAGCAAAAGTCTCCGACGGCTTAAGTCCCTGTCGACGGGCTTTTGTGGGCGACGGCTGTTTCTGAAGCCCGTCGCCGACGGCTGCCCCAAATTTTTTTTTCTTTTTTTTTTTTTTTTTTTTTTTTTGCAAAATATATATAAAAATATGGATTTTTTATAACGGGACTATATACATAAAAAATTCCTAAAAATTAAAAAAAAAAACTTTTATAAAAATTTATTAGCTAAAATTTTTTTAACATTTAAAACACGAAAACTAAAACACGATTCTACCACCCCCTAAAAAAATGTATTGTCCTCAATGCACAAAACGAAATCTAAAACATACCTTATGTCTTCAAGAGTCGTTTATGATGTTCGGACTTCACATAATCAAATAAGGTTAGTAGGAAACGATTACGATAATATCTAAAATACACAAAAATTTAAAACTATACACAATTCTAACTAAAATGTTACAAGTCCTTTTTAAACCTCCCAATAGCTTGGGAGGACGAGAGGTCTCGTGAGGGTTATATAGGGAACACACCCACAAAGTTCATTTAACCGATTTACCTCTTATGGTGGTCGAAGTGCACATTTTCCTACCGAGTTGCCTACATACGCTCGGTATTTGGCATGCCGGATCCATTCTCTTTTTATTTTGCTCGGCACACGTATTAAGCAACTTTGGGGTCGTTTCTTAACAAATTGGCCAATGTCTTGCAACGCCACCCTTCGAATCCTTATACCCGGACCTTCATTCCCAACTTTGTTGGTTGGAGTGATAAGTATGGGAGAAGGATGGATATGAAAGTGGGCATCTTTCGGATCCGACTCGTCTTGCGGTGTCATGTCTTCCGCTCGGTTCAAACATTCATTTTCTTGCTCGGGAAGATCGATAACCTCTTCCACCACATCATCATCTACTATTGTACCATTGGCCCAAACCTCTTGGTCTCGTTTAAGTTGGGCTAATTCCTCCGCTAATTGACCCACTTGCATCACCAATGCTTCATGGGCTTTATCCCTTACTTCAAACTCTTTCCTTACTTCGGTTGTAAGGGTGGTCATAGCATTCATGAGAGCGTCCATTTTAGAATTAAACATGTCGTTACTTTGAGAGTTGGAAGAATTTCCCCCATTTCCACTTTGGTTGTAACCCCGTTGATAATTGCCTTCACGGTTTTGATACCCTTGGTTACCACCTTGGTTGTAATTCCTTTGGTAACCCTCTTGATAATGTGGTGGTGATGGATTAGCGCATGGATAATATGAGGATGGACCATTGAAATCTTCATAGTCCGCCCTCCTATATTCATACAATCCGCTGAGGTAGTCTTCCCGATCCTTGTTGGCTTGAACTTTTTCGTGGAAAACATAGCAATCTTCTAAATAATGCTCTCCGCTTCCGCAACACTCACACAGATCATCATCTACCCAGTTCATATTGAAAAGTAATTCCTGCAAAACATGTTCCTGCACAAGTAACACACCCGCGTAACAAGGAAAAAGAAGAAATACAAAAAGAAAATAAACAACTTAAAAAAAATATTTACTAAATTCTAACAATTATCCAAACACAAAGCGCACGAACTCCCCGGCAGCGGCGCCAAAATTTGATCGGATTGTCGCGCTCCGGTCAAAGATAATATTTATAAGCCCAAATTACCCTTAACAAATAGCTAGTGGTAGCAAGGGGTCGATCCACGAAGAGTATGTGGTTTGTGAATGGATTTGCTAGAACTAAAATGGTTGTCACAAATTATGAAGCTTGCTAATAAATTTTCTTGTATTTTTGTTTTTTATGAAAGATGTGAATTTAACTAAGTGAATAATAATTACTAGTTATCAATTGAAATGAAGATTTGGTTTCTAAACAATAATAAGTAAAAGGAATCACACCCGGTTTCGGTAATTGCTAACTTATGGTTTCTACAAGTTTTAGGCTTCAACTCAAATGCATACAATTAACGGATTTAGTGTACCGTGACTTAGGTGCTAATAACTATCAACGTTTCAACGAACGGACAAGAATACACTTTGTAATCAACACAAGTAAATCCTAACCAAGACAACGCATATTACACATAACCATTTCATAAAGTCATAACTTTTAACATCGCTCGACAGTTTATGAATACGAAACAAATGCAAGCTATTATCAAAGGTTTCAAAAATCATACACAAATTGTCACAAAGTTGAAGCAAGAAACAATTCAAAACCATAAATTAAACAACTACCTACACCGGGGTGAAACCGAGATGATTAGCCGCTCATGGTTGAAGAAGCTTGATCACCGGATGAATGGAACTTGATGGAGATCATCTTGGACTTGTGGAATGGAGGAATGGTTGATGATTAGAGTTGTGAGTGATAATGGTGTAATGGATGAAGGTTGGTGAACTAGAGTTTTGCATGAAGAAGGATTATGAAGTTGTGTCAAGTTAGTGGTAATAACTTGGTGTTAGAATGCAAGAGAAAATGTTAGTTGTTTTTTTTTCCACAAGCATAATGCTAGTATTTATATTCTTCCCAAGCTCCAACCAAGTCAACTAATAAATGCTAGCACTCTTTAGTTTGGATATTAAATGCAAATGCTAGCATGTGTGAAAGCAAGCCACCAAAATAGTGCAAGAACTATATTTTTGACTTTTTTCGTCAGACAAATCCGTAACCTACGCCTCCCAATCCGTAGGTTACGGTGGGCTTCAGCATGGAATTTTGTTTTCAGCATAACTTTCTCGTTTCAACTCCGTTTTCTTCGCCGTTTTCGCCCACGTTCTCGTAATTCAGCCTTCTATCATAATATCTTTCAATATCTTCATGTTTACTCCATTAACATTCCCTAAAACACATCCAATCTTCGTGGTTAACCCGTTTTTTGTTCATTTCACATCCCCGGTTGATGATGTTTGATCCCGGTGACCCGTAAAGCTCCCAATTAGCTCATTAATCTTCACAAGACCTACAAAACATAATTCCTTTTACAAGTAGGCTATTCGAGATTAAACATATGTAAAAACATTAAGTTAAGCACAAACGATAACCAGTTTTCGACCACGCATCAAGCACCTGCTCCACCACAAGCACCTGCTGCAAATGAGTTATGGAATCTATTTCAACCCCTGCTCCAACAACAGAGACAAATGGCTGATCAGCAGCATGCAATACATGTTCTAGAGCTGAGAAACATGATGGAGTCAAGGTTTAAAAATACCCAAGCAGACATCAACGCTATAAAGGCCCACATCCTAAACACCCCTGGCACTGCTCCTCCCACTGTTCTCTTCATTGATAAACTTCCTCCAGATAATGCCAAAAAGGGGGAGAAAATCAAACAGTGGATGAAGAAGAAGGGAATTGATGATGGTCTCTATATTGAACCAGAAAAGGAGAATATGACTAAAAAGATCCCTTTGCCAGATGGTAGCAAGAAGATGGATGTCACCACAAATGCACTTGCTGAAGCAGATGCAAGTGTAAAAAGGGATAGACAGGCTAAGGACAAAGCCAGGTGGGAACAGGAGAAGAAAGCTTTCATGGAGCTGAATGCACAGGGTACTTCTGAATCTATGAATGATGAAAATTCTAAGGATGAAAAGAAGAAGCCCACTAGACAAATGAGGCAACCCAAACACATACCATCCAGACCTATAAAGCATACCTCTAAACCACCTACTAAAGGCTCCAAACCTCAAACTGCAACACAAACAGTTGTTGTAACTCCTGCTGTATCAACAACTACTGATACTTCAGTAGTTTCAACGACTACCAGCCAAACACCTGCCATCTCTTCAACACACACTACTTCAACACACACCACAACCACTGCCTTACCACCACCACCACCAAAAATCACTTCACCACCAAAAAAAATCTCACCACCATCACCTCCTGCTAAAAAGCAGAAGACATCAGATGTTACAACATCTGTTGTAATGACAACAGTGGTTGAAACACCAATTGTTTCAACAACTGTTAGTCAGCCACCTTTTACCACTCAAATCACCACCACTGATCCACCCAAGACATCATCAGCCTCTCCTACAATAAAAAGGAGAAGGATTTTCATACCTGATGATGACTCTCCATCACCACCACCAACATGTTCACAATCCCTTGCACTTATTCCAAACCATGTTCCTCTCTCATCAGCTCAAGTACAACAACCAATCCCTATCATCACTCCTGTAGGTTTCCAATATCCTCTTGAACTCATTGCAGTCAGAGAAGAGATCAAATCCTTCTACTATAAGGATGATCCTGCTAAAAGGAAGTTGCCATCAGTTGAAGGATATCCTAGGCCAAACAATATTGAAGAGTATTTGAAAGTTAAGGCTCAACAGGCAGAGGATATCTCCAAAAGAAGCTCTCAAGGGAAAACTGACAAAGAAATTCAAAGGCATTATCAATTTCTATTCACTCAAGTCAGATCCTTAGAGCAGTTTGCAAAAAAATGTTTGTCAGCAAATCTTAGAGAGAGCAGATGAAACTTTGAGAAAAGACTACATTGAAAGCATCATGGCTTCCAAGAAGTATAAGGGGGAAAATATTTATACAAAGAGTGGACCATTCCTGAGCTTGAAAAAGAAGTAGCCAGGATTCAAGAAATGATAAAAAATAAGGTCAAACACACTCCTCCTGATTGGTCAAAGTACAAAAAGAATGTGCCTGAAAAGACATTGGAGCTGAAGAGAATGAAAGAGGAATTAGTTGCTGCTGATTATGGGTCTAAAAATCAAGTGTCAAGATGGAAAGAAGACAAAGTCAGGACCACCTACAAAAGGTTGGAGGAATTAAGGAAGAAAGATCCTAAAGTTCCACAAAAACCTGACTACCCTGAAGCAGAGGTTTCAACAAGACCACCAAAGCTGCAAATCAGGAGATCCACTGCTCCAACTGGTGCTGCCATCTATAAAAGAAGACAACAACAACAGTCGGATACTGAAACAGTGGTAGAATTAATGGCAGGAGATGAACTTTTAAAAGAGGGCATTAAGAAGATGATAGCTGAAACTCTTGGCCTAAACCAACCTGCAAGCATTGCTCAAACAGTCATCACAAGGCCTGCATCACCAAACTCCTCATCTAATAAAGATCTCCCAAGAAACCCACCAGACTCAAAAGTACTAAAGTGGAAAACTGACAAACAGACCCATGTACTGACAGTGTTCAAGTCTAGTGGAGAAGTGAAGAAAATAACAAGGGAACAAGCACTTGGCCTAAGTCTTGAAGATTTGCAGGATCTCCTTGATCTTCCACTGTGCAGGGATGAAGATGACACAAATGCCTTAGCCTTTGAGTTACAACTCAAAGGGAAAATAAGGGAACTGTTGATGAGGCAATAAAGATCTACCAATAATGAAGAGTTTTGGCATTATCTGTTCCAGGGGGAGATTGTTGGGATTGAACCCTATCAGAGGAACATATAATTAAAGCCAAAACTGGATCAGAGCAGTGGATCCAAAATAAGCAGATGTTATGCAATCAAGTCTCTCCCCTTGAAAGTGATTTCAAAATCTGATGACCTCCAATCCACTGATCGGTACAACTGCTGACCTACAACTGTTGATCAACATCTGAAGACTAAAGCCCTGCTGTTCAATCTGCTGCTTTGGATCAAGCACTGCTGGATGTGTCAAGTGCTGTTGGGTTCACATCAGTGGAAGGATTCAGCAGTAGTTAGTTTGTCTTTATGTAAAAGTATTGTAATAACAGTTGTTAGCATAGCAGTACTTGTATAGATCAGATGTTAGAGTTTGTTAGGAGGTTAGATATCACTTTCATGGTGACGTCAGCCAAGATGCCTCAGTGGTTTGTCCGTGCCTATAAATAGAACAGTACCCTGTACTATTCTATTAGCTCTTCACCATCTTTCTTCCTGTACGAACAAATAAATTCAATCATTCGGTTCATTGTTGAAAATGTGTGTTGAAAGCAATTCTCCTGTTTGATTGTGAAAAGTTTATTTCCATTAATTTTCCGCTGCATTTCACATTCATTGTTCATCTTAATTCAAACGTAAAACACAATCAAAACCAAACTCAGATCCTAACAAGTCCCATTCCTCGATTTTCAATCTCGCCAAAGTCCCGATTGTTTCAATCGATTAGAGACGTGTAGTAACTGGAAGGGCAAGATACCGTTAATCGCTCCTCGACGAGAGTATCTTACCTATAGGCCAAAGCACGATTTCTCTAATTCGAAAGGAATTTCGACCCACTTTGGAATAGTCGACGTTTCTCTACCCGAAAACAATCCAATGTTTTATGAGCCTCTCTTTTATGTATCTCAATTTATATGTGATTTCATACTTGAACCTTTGTTCGTTTCAAACTTTTTACACAATTCGCACGTATCGCAATCAAAAACGATAATAATCTCTCGTGAACAAACTAAAATTACGATGCTTCCATTTATTCATGTTATGCTATGTGAAATTCGTGTTATACAATGTGGAATCCATGATTATGCTATGTGATACAACATGAACATTTTATGCTATGTGAAACGATTAAAGCCCTTTATGCTATGTGATTCATTTCATGAAAACGATTTTTCTTAAACAAACACTATGATCAAGTCTCACCTTTTCGTTCTTTGAATCTTAGATGTCTTCTCATCTCTCCAACTCGACTAAGAAGTCAAAGACCAGCACTCAAAAGAAGATAATGGCATTCATGGCCAATCAGATTGCTTGCATCATTCCTATGATCGTCACTGAGATTCGAACTTCTGATACTCCAAACTCCTCCGTCGATTCGAAGGTTGAAGCACGCAAGCCCATGTCGTTTAATTTCAAGCACTTTTCGTCTTGCAACCCCAAACCATTCACTAGTAACGATGGGGTGACTGCTATGCTCGAGTGGTTTGACAACATAGAAGTAAAGTTAATCAACAGTGAGTGTCCCGAAGAGCTCAAAACGCGTAGTGCGACTGGGGTATTCCAAGCCCGAGCTCTCGAATGGTGTACAAACGAAAAGAATCTTCATTCTAACAAAGTTTCTTATGCCTTACCTTGGGAAGAAGTTAAGACACTAATGATGGAAGAATTCCCCCCCCCCCCCCCCCGTATGAGCAACAAAGGTTGGAAGAAGAATTATGGGCTTTAAAACAAGTTGGTGATGATAACCAAGCCTATACCACTCGCTTCAAACAGCTTAGTTTCATTATTCCCCATATCGTTATGACTTACGAACGCAAGATAAGGAAATACATCATTGGGTTACCTTCTGGCATGCGCGATACGTTCGAGGCAGCCAAGCTCGACAATATCGAAGTCGTTTACCGTTTGGCCCCTTCCCTGAACAACAATCGCATTCGTGATAAGCAAGCAGCAAACCCTGTTTCATCCAAGCCATCTAACCAAATTACCCAACAGTCGAGTGGCAACAAGGGGAAGAAGCGAAAGCAATCGAACCCTGTTTGCAACACGATTGTACCACCCGTTAACCCAAACCCCGTTGCTCCCGATAACACCCGTAAGTCATACACTGGGTTTCATCCCAAGTGTGCCACTTTCAACTATCATCATCCTACCAATGCCAACGATCGCCGTTTACCAATTGCAACCGTTATGGGCATGATACCGCCTATTGCAAAAATAACCCTCAACAAGATCAACAAGCTCAACCAGCTCAGCAAAACGCCAAACCAGTTAGAGCTTGTTTCAAATGTGGGGATACTACCCATCTCCGTCCACAATGCCCGCAATGGAACCAAGAGCAACAACAGCCCGCTAGAGGTCGAGCTTTCAACATCAATGCGAATCAAGCACGCAACGACAATGATGTCGTGAATGGTACGTTTCTTGCTAACTATCTTTATGCTTCGATACTATTTGATACTGGTGCGGACAAAAGCTTTGTGTCCTTAGAATTTGAATCTTTGTTAAGTTATACACGCTCTACGCTACCTAAGTCGTTTTCTGTCGAAGTCGCCAATGGCAAGTCTATCCTAGTCAATTCCATTCTTCGCGATTGCCTTCTTACCCTCAACGATCATACATTCACTATCGACCACATACCCATGCAACTGGGTAGTTTCGATGTCATCGTAGGTATGCATTGGCTTTGTGAAAATCATGCTAAAATTGCTTGCTACGAGAAGCATGTTCGTTTGCCTCTTCCGTCTGGTGATACTCTGCGCGTCTATGGAGACCGACCTTCAAAAGGACTAAGGTTAATGTCCTGCACACAAGCGAACAAATATTTACGTAAACCATACTTTGCTTTTTTAGCCCACATTGTGGAAGAAGGGGGCATGGGAAAGATCATAAATGATGTTCCAGTGGAGCGCAACTTCCCTGACGTCTTCCCTAAAGATCTGCCTGGTCCTCCTCCACCTCGATCTGTCAATTTTCGTATTGACCTCGTACCTGGTGCGATTCCTATTGCTAAGGCTCCTTATCGTCTTGCTTCATTCGAAATGAAAGAGTTATCTAGTCAACTCCAAGAACTCCTTGAAAAGGGCTTCATTCGTCCAAGTACTTCACCTTGGGGTGCTCCTGTACTCTTCGTCAAAAAGAAGGATGGCTCGTTCCGCATGTGTATCGACTATCGTGAGCTTAACAAACTCATCGTCAAGAATCGTTATCCTCTTCCGCGCATCGATGATCTCTTTGACCAACTTTAAGGCGCTACTTGCTTCTCCAAAATCGATCTTCGATCTGGTTATCACCATCTTCGTGTTCTCGAAGAGTACGTTCCGAAAACCATGTTTCGCACTCGCTATGGGCACTACGTGTTCGTGGTTATGCCTTTTAGTTTGACCAACGCACCCGCTGTGTTCATGGATCTCATGAATCATGTTTGTAAACCTTATTTCGATTGTTTTGTGATCGTCTTCATTGATGATATTCTTATTTATTCTAAATCTCAAGCCAATCACGAACGTCATCTACGTCTTATCCTCGAGCTTTTACGTACCGAAAGTCTATACGCAAAGTTTTCCAAATGCGAGTTCTGGATCAAAGAAGTCCAATTCCTTGGACACGTTGATAGTGAAAAAGGAATCCACGATGATCCTTCCAAAATCGAAGCAGTGAAGAATTGGACCGCACCTAAAACTCCTTCTAAAATCCGTTCTTTCTTAGGATTGGCGGGTTTTTACCGCCGATTCATCTCGAACTTTTCAAAGATCTTCGTTCCTTTCACTTCGCTGACTCAAAAAGAGAAACCTTTTGCCTAGGGTCCCGAGCAAGAGGAAACTTTTCAAACCCTTAAGAATTTTCTTTGTAACGCTCCCATTCTTGCTCTTCCCAATGGGAATGATGACTTCGTGGTATATTGCGATGCCTCGAACCGTGGCCTTGGTTGTGTTCTCATGCAACGAGACAAAGTCATCACTTATGCCTCTCGTCAACTCAAAATACATGAGAAAAACTATACTACCCACGATCTCGTGCTTGGCGCAGTTGTTCTTGCGTTAAAGATTTGGCGACACTACCTATATGGTACTAAGTGTGTGGTTTTCACTGACCATAAGAGCCTACAACATATCTTTAACCAAAAGGAGCTTAATATGCATCAGAGACGTTGGGTGGAATTACTTAATGACTACGATTACGAGATTCGCTACCATCCTGGTAAAGCGAATGTCGTGGCCGATGCACTTAGTCGTAAGTCTATGTTAGTAGTATTCATTGTTTTCATGTTTCTAACGATCTTCACACTTGCATTCGTGAAGCTCAATACTCATCCGCCAACGAGGGAATCTTGTTCGTTGAAATATGTGGTGCTACTGAAGACCTGCTTGTTACGAAATCCGATGGTCTTCAATACTGTCGTAATCGCATTTGGGTGCCAAATTCACGACAACCTTCGTGAACTCATCATGAACGAGTCACACAAATCCAAGTACTCAATTCATCTTGGTGCTAACAAGATGTACCAGAATATTCGTACATCCTATTGGTGTCCTGGTATGAAGAGGGACATTGCCACGTATGTTTCTAAGTGCCTTACCTGTTCGAAAGTCAAAGCTGAGCATCAACGACCTTCTGGTCTACTCGAACAACCTGAAATCCATGTTTGGAAGTGGTATAGCATTGCTATGGACTTCATAACCAAACTTCCTCGTACACCTTCTGGTCACAATAGCATTTGGGTGATTATCGATCGTTTGACCAAAACCGCTCATTTCCTTCCTATTCATGAAGATTTCAAGGTTGAATGACTTGCTCGACTCTACACTGACGAAATCATATGCCGTCATGGTATTCCTCTTGACATCATTTCTGATCGTGATGGTCGTTTCACTTCGCGTCTTTGGCAAACTTTCCAGTCTGCTATGGGCTCTCAATTGAATCTCAGTAGACAGACTGAACGTACTATCCAAACCGTAGAGAACATGCTCTGTTCTTGTGTCATCGACTTTGGTGGTAGTTGGGATGTTCATTTACCATTGATCGAGTTCTCGTACAACAATAACTACCACTCCAGTATTCAAATGGCTCCTTTTGAGGCATTATATGGTCGCAAATGCCGATCTCCTTTAAGCTGGCATGAGATTGGTGACAAACAATTTGCTGATCCTAAGATCATACAAGAAACAACGGATAAGATTCTTCAAATCCGTCATAATCTACTCAAGGCCCGAAGTCGACAAAAGACCTACGCTGACAAGAGAAGCAAGCCATTGGAGTTTAACGTTGGTGACCATGTGCTACTCAAGGTATATCCTTGGAAAGGAGTAGTTCGTTTTGGTAAAAAGGGAAAACTTGCCCCTCGCTATGTTGGTCCTTTCAAGATACTCGAAAGGATTGGCAAGGAGGCTTATCGACTCGATTTACCTTAAGAACTCAACAACATTCATCCAACGTTTCATGTCTCTAATCTCAAGAAGTGTCTCGCTGAAGAAGGACTTCAAGTTCCTCTCGAAGATCTCCAAATCAATGACACTTTGCATTTTGTGGAGAAACCCGTCGAAATCATGGACCGAGGTGTCAAGAAACTAAGACGCAGTCAAATTCTTATCGTCAATGTTCGATGGGAAGGAAAATGTGGCGCTGAATTTACTTGGGAACTCGAGAGTGATGTGAAGACCAAGTATCTGCATCTTTTAGTTACTTCTTCCTAAATTTCGGGACAAAATTTCCTAAAGGGGGGGATACTGTAACGCTCCGCATTTCCGCACTTTCTAATAATTAGCAAGTCATGTTGTACATTCCATATTTAGACACTTGTACTCTTTTTGTAATCTACTTTCGTTCCATTTGTAATTCGAGACTGTTGATCATTATGAAAATGAAGCTATTTTAATCATGTTTGTGTATTCATATTAGAGTTATGTGCAACTGATAATCAAAATTCACGTTTGAACGATACATTATCCAAGACTCTTGGTTCGTTATTACACCATGAAACTCGATACTCGTTAAACTAGTTAAAACTCGTAAAATAATGGAAGCCGAATCCTAATTCTTGAAGCTTGGAAGTTTCGCGAAATGGTTAATCCTTGAAAAATCTTGTATCTTTAATTCGTTATAAATATGGTTATTTATCAATTGTTTAAATTAATTAATTTTACTAATTAAAAGTTTATTTTTATAATAAACTAGTTAGTCTGGTTAGCTTTTAAAGTTAGAAAAATACAAACTAACCTAGTTAGTTTAATAGTAAAGTTAGTTCCTTTAAAAACAACATTACATATGTTGATTTAAAGTCCAGAGACTGTTTGTATAAATTGTTGAAAGTATAAAGTTATAAAAGAAAAAAAATTATATAACATGGGACTCGAACCCGGGTCACCAGCTTCACCAAACGCGTGCCCAGCCACTCCGCTGGAGTCTTCACATCAAACAAACCCTGCCCCAAATTTCATTTATACACTCGTTAAAATGAACCCATTTCAGATCGCGTTTTAGCGGGATTTTTGAGTTTATTTGAGTTTTAAACAATGTTTTAACATTTATTAGTCAACTAAAACCTAACCTAACTCTTCCCTATATAAACCCATCATTCTCCAAGCATTTTACACTTTGCAAATCATCCACAACACTCTCAAATCTTCCTTTAATCAGCTGTTAATCACAAGTTCGAGCAGAATCATACCAAGTTACAAAAGTATGCATAACTCTCTCATTTCTTAACCTTTTCACTTGATTCTTTTACCACTTGCTTAGAACAACCTTAGGAGCATTTCCAGAGGTTTTCCATGGAAAACCAAGCCCTGGAATGTCACAAAAAGGCTCTAAAGTGGACTGTTCATTTCTGTTTTCATCTAAACTTGTTAATCTTAGTTGAACTTGAGTCTAACTCATCTCAAACCTATGTCCTAATGCTCATAATCAATTGAATGGTTAGTTGGGCTTAAAAAACAAGGCTGAGAAATGATTAGTCAGAGGTTAAAACCTTACAAACATTCTATTTTAAGAAGGGTTTTACCCACAAGAAGTGTTCAAGCTTGAAGCTTGATGTATGTTTGATTGTTAGACTCGCTTGGGCTATCTTTCATAAAAATCCACTCACTTCTTGATGTTTTCCATAGATTAGATGTTCATATTTCATTCTTTCTTGTAAGTTCAGGACCCTCCTTGTGTTTATAACAACAAGTGTAGTGGTGGACAATGGAGGTAGCTTAAACGAAGACTTTAATCTTCTACCTCATGCTTGATTTCTATGATACTTAGAGCTGCTTAAACGAAGACTTTAATCTTCTACCTCATGGTTGACATATATGATATAGTATACTCTATGTAATACTTATGTAACATTCAAACAAACCGAACTCTTGATGATGAACAAGTGGACATTGTCAAGTTAGTAAGTATATCATCTAAGAATCATATGTGATGGATGATTATTTTCCTATGTCTATGTTCATGTATTTTAAATTCCGAATCAATAATCTTCCGTTATTCCCCAAACTCACACCTATGTTCAGGCAGCTAAACCTGCTACCATTGAGGAAACCTATCAACTCGCCGCTGAGATCAACGACAAGCGAGTCTTAGCTGGTTATTTCAAAACCTCAACCAAGAGTCTCAATCAGGTCACTGCTACTCCCGCTACCGACAGTGTAGTATCACAAGGTTCGAAGTCTTCACGTCAAAGTCGCAAGAGGAAGAACAACAACAACAAGAACTACGCTACTATCGCCGCTTCTCTTAACATTGTCCCCATACAACCCAGCAACCAGAACCACCATGCTACTATCACCAACGCACCGCTTGCTAAGCGTGCGTATACTGGTGTTCATCCTCTGTGCCGAACTTGCACTTATCATCATCTGACAGGGGTTAACTGTCGTTTCTGTGTAAACTGCAACATCTATGAGCATTTTACTGCTCACCGCCATTCAGGCCCTCGCCAGCAAGCTAGTCAAGCTCCTCCAGCACCACCAGCTCAACCCCTCGCTGTTCCGGGTAACCCAGCAGTTCCAGTACCTGTTGCTAATGCTCTAACCTGCTACTCTTGTGGTGACCCTAATCACTTTGCTAATGTCTTCCCGCTCCGCGTTGTGAAGCAAGAACCGCCGCAACAACCACCACAGCAGCAGCAATAACAACAACCACAGCAGCCGCGGAAGAACTTTCAACATCATCATCCACTAGGCTCAGACTGACAACAATGTTGTCAATGGTACGTTCCTTATTAACGGTATTTACGCTTCGTGTTTATTTGATACTGGAGCCGATAACTGTTTTGTGTCGTTTGAATTCGAAACGCTCCTAAAACGTAAATGCACTAACCTCCCAACGACCTTCGACGTAGAAATTGCCACCGGAAGAACCGTCACCGTCAGCTCCGTTCTCCGTGATTGTACTCTCGAACTCAACAATCACGTTTTCCCGATCGATCTCGTTCCTATGCAACTTGGTAGTTTCGATGTCATAATAGGCATGGACTTTCTTCGTGAAAATCGTGCAGAAGTCGTTTGTTTCAAAAAGATGATCCATTTCTCTCTTTCAAATGGTGATAAATTATGTGTCTATGGCGAAGTATCCTCGAAAGAACTGAAACTTATGTCGTGCATTTAAGCGAGCAAGTATCTCCACAAGGAATACTTTGCTTTCTTAGCCCACATTGTAGTAGCGGAGGAGGAAAAGAAGCTGATGGAAAAAGGTACTTGTGGTTCGTGATTTTCCTAGTGTCTTTCCTGACGAATTACCTAGTCTACCCGCTACTCGAGATATCGACTTTCGTATCGACCTTATCCCTGGAGCTAACCCTGTTGCTAAAGCCCCTTATCACCTCGCACCGTCCGAAATGCGTGAACTTTCTAGCCAACTCCAGGAGTTACTTGATAAAGGCTTCATACGCCCTAGCACATCGCCATGGGGATCGCCTGTCCTTTTCATGAAAAAGAAGGATGGATCATTCCGAATGTGCATCGATTATAGGGAACTCAATAAGCTTACTATCAAGAATCGCTACCCTCTACCCCAAATCGACGATTTATTTGATCAACTACTAGGCGCTACGTGTTTCTCTAAAATCGATCTACGATCTAGTTATCATCAACTATTCATTCAGGAACAGGATATTCCTAAAACCGCTTTTCGTACCCGTTATGGCCATTACGAGTTCGTGGCCATGCCTTTTGGTCTCACAAACGCACCCGCAGTCTTCATGGACTTAATGACCCGTGTGTGTAAACCCTTCCTTGATCGCTTCGTTATTGTGTTTATCAATGATATTCTTATCTATTCGAAGTCGAAAGTCGAACATGCGCAACATCTTCGTTTAGATCTCGAGCTTCTCCAAGGGAATCGCCTCTACGCCAAGTTCTCCAAATGTGAATTTTGGCTCGAGGAGATTCAATTCCTCAGTCACATCGTCAACAGTCAAGGAATTCACGTAGATCCCGCAAAGATTGAAGCAGTTAAGAGTTGGATTACGCCGAAACCCTGTTCGAAGTTCGTTCTTTTCTCGGATTGGTGGGTTATTTCCGTCGATTTATCGTTGATTTCCCTAAAATCGTCGTTCCTCTCACCTCTCTAACTCATAAAGACAAACCTTTTGTTTGGGGAACCGAACAAGAGGATATCTTTCAAACTCTAAAGCGTTTGCTTTGCAACGCTCCCGTACTCCCACTATCTGATGGAAACGACGACTTTGTTGTTTATTTCGATGCCTCTAACCTAGGTCTCGGTTGTGTTCTTATGCAATGAGACAAGGTTATCGCGTATGCGTCTCGACAGCTCAAAGTCCACAAGAAAAACTACACAACCCACGATCTCGAACTTGGTGCAGTTGGTTTTGCGTTAAAGATTTGGCGACACTACCTGTATGGTACCAAGTGTATTGTCTTCACCGACCATAAGAGCCTTCAACAAATCTTGAACCAAAAAGAACTAAACATGCGCCAACGCAGATGGGTTAAACTTCTCAATGACTACGACTGTGAGATACGCTACCACCCAGGCAAAGCAAACGTCATCGCTGACGCTCTTAGCCGACGAAGCTATTTACATAGTGTTCGAAATGTTCAAGCCCAACACGACCTCAAAGCCCTCATTCGCGACGTTCAACACGCTTTTTGTCTCGAGAACACCTTGAAGGAAGAAAGAATCTGCGGAACCGAAAACCAGTTAGTGAATAAACCGAATGGTATTTTTCACTATCTCGACCGTATTTGGATTACTAGTCGTCATAATCTCCGAGAGATATTGTCACGGCCCCCGACCCGGTTTGACCCGTTTCAGGAGCCGCGTGACAGAAATCCCGTGGTATTTATTTAATTAAGTTTAACAGCGGAAGTTTATCATCAGGATCTTTTTAAAACTGAAATATTTCCCGATTATTTTATTTCACAACTCGGGATAAAACCCGGTAATTTACAATCTTGAGATTTCACGGAGAAATCTTTTATTTTACAAAACATGTTTCTTTATTTTATCCTGAGCCACTTTCTCAAGCTTGTAGTGCTTCACGGCACTTTTCCTGGATCATAGCAGATCACCTGAAACATGTTTGAAAAATGTTTTGTCAGCGGGAAATACTGAGTGAATCATTCTATTTACATAAAATGATGCTTAGTTATCAATTACAGCATAAGAGCGATTACAATGGCTTCTATCTTATTTTTATCTGGCGCTCTGTCACAATGGTGACGATGGTCATACCACTATTAGATCAATGAACCTAAATAGTGATGATTATCTCTGTAGGTCAATGAACCTAACTGGGAGAAAATTAGTAATGTGCACAATACCCCACTAGCCAGTGATTCAAGATATCCACGACTTAGTCCCTGTAATTATAACTTTTGGAAATAATTTGAGGTATTGTAAAATAGTTGATAAAAAGAGAATGACTCACATTGCAGATTTAATTTGAGCAGAGCCTAGCCTACTGATTAGCCTTTTTAACCTAAATTTAATAACAGACACACAATTCGGTTAGTAACTTAATACAGCATTTACGATAACTCACGAGATCAAACCCTCACAACGAATGACAAAGTGCGATACTTAAACATCCATAGAATTAACGACGAATGACAAAGCATAAACCCTAATGTGGGCAGCACTTAAACATCCATTGGATATTTTGATCAATCGGACATTGAATCGTATCAGCGATCGAGTTATTACCCTGATTACGGCGTCGATTAGTGATTCATGTGTGTTAATTGTAGTAAAATTACAATATCTCAACGATCAATTTGAGTTTGAACGTCGAACAAACGCACAGAATCAAGTCCCAAACACCCATATTTATACCTGAAAAACCTCCCCCCTCGCGTGGCGCGAGGGGGTGTCGCGTGGCGCGAGAGGCGCCCCCTATCATAGGGTGGCCGCGTGTCTAAGTAGCCTTGCTGAGTTGGTTTCGTGTTCAATTTCATTTTACACGTTAAACTGTGTAGATAATACCGATTAGGGTTTACCCCACCCCCCCCCCCCCCGAGTTTTAGGGGCCCTGATGCTAATTCCGATTGATCTGAAATTTTTAGGTTTTGTTCAGAATCACTTGGGTTTCTCAATTAGGGTTTCCTATTGAAGAATTTAATTAAATAAATATAACTTTTGATGAGAGTTGTTACATTCTCCCCACCTTAATAAAAATCTCATCCTCGAGATTTACTGGAATAATTGAGGATACTTTTGCTTCTTTTCTGATTCCAGTTCCAAGTGTATTAGGGTTCTATCTTTGAATCCCACTTTACTTGAACTAACACTAATCGTTTTGTGCTTTGAGAATTTTGATCTTTCTATCTTCTATCTGAAGAGGTTTCTCAACAAATTTCAGCTTTTCGTTATCCTCTATATCTCGAAGAGGTACTACCAGTGATTCGTCTGATAAATATTTCTTGAGATTGGATACATGAAATACATCATGTACTCCAGCTAACTCTCCTGGTAGTTGTAAACGATAAACAACTGGTCCTATACGTTGGATCACTGGAAATGGTCCTACGTACCTTGGACTTAGCTTTCTTTTTTTTTTACCGAATCTAATAACTTCTTTCCAAGGAGATACTTTCAACAATATTATGTCTCCAACTTGGAATTCTAATGGCTTTCGTCTATTATCTGTATAACTCTTCTGGCGATTTCTAGCCGTCTTCAGCCTTTCCTTCGTGATACTAAATATCACTGTCGTAATCACTTAGGATTTTCATCCATCTCCTTTGCCTCATGTTTAATTCTTTTTGCCCAAATATATATTTTAAATTCTTATGATCCGTATAGATAGTAAACTTACTTCTATACAGATAATGTCTCCAATCTTAAGGGCAAAAATTATGGTTCCTAATTCTAAGTCATGAGTGGTATAGTTTTCTTCGTGCATTTTTCAATTGCCTTGATGCATACGCAATTACCTTTTTACGTTGCATTAACATACATTTAAATCCTAGCTTTAAAGCATCACCGTATACTTTAATATCTTCTGTTCCTTCTGGTAAGGCTAAGATTGGAGCATTGGTTACTTTCTGTTTCAAGATTCTAAAGGCTTTTTCTTGCTTAGGTCCCCATTCAAACTTAACTGTTTTACAGATTAGCTTAGTTAATGGTATAGCTATCTTGGAAAAATAAACCGTCTATAGTATCCGGCTAAACCTACAAAAACTCCTAATTTCCATTGCGGATTATGGAATCTTCCATTTGGTAATTGCTGCAATCTTAGCAGGATCTACATGAATACCTTCATGATTCACCATATGACCTAAAATTTGCACTTTTGACAGCCAAAATTCACACTTCGAGAATTTGGCGTAAAGCTTCTCTTTTCTTAACAAAGTTAAGAGTGCATGCAAGTGCTGACAATGTTCTTTCCTGACTTTTGGAATAAATAAGTATATCGTCGATGAAGACAATTACAGATTTATCCAAATATGGTTTACAGATCCAATTTATCATGTCCATGAATGCTGCGGGTGCATTCGTTAATCCAAAGGGCATGATTGTAAACTCGTAATGACCATACCTATTCCTGAAATCAGTTTTAGGTATGTCTTCTTCTTGTACTTTCAATTAATGATATCTGGTATGTAAATCGATCTTTAGAAAATATCTATTTCCCTGGAATTGATCGAATAGATCATCAATTTTTAGGTAATGGGTATCGATTCTTGATTTGTAACCTTATTTAATATAATCAATACACCTTCTCATCGAACCATCCTTTTTCTTAACAAACAACACTAGTGCCCCCTATGAGGATAAATTAGGTTGTATGAAACCTTTACTTAGTAATTCATCTAATTGCTTTTTCAGTTTTACTATTTCTGTAGGTGCTAACCGATAAGGTGCCTTGGCTATCGGTATAGTTCCTGGAATTAGATGAATCTTAAATTCTACCTCCCTATGTGGTGGTAACCCTTGTAACTCTTCTGGGAGTACATCTGGGTATTCTGAAACTACAGAAATTTCCTTAAGTTCTTTATCTTTAGTATTAATGATTACTGAAATCATATATACTATTCCTTGCTTTCGTTCATAATTAGAAATTTTCATTACTGATATGAACTTTATAGGTTTACATGGCTTATCTCCTGTAATCATTATTACTTCTCCAGTGGGTGCAAAAATTTCTATGGAATTCTTATCACAGATAATTCGAGCATGGTTGTTTACTAACCAATCCATTTTAGCACAACCTTGATTTCAACTAATTTCATAGATAATAGGGTTGCAGAAAATTTATGACTTAAAAGTTCTATTTCTACGTTTTGCAGAACCTTATTTATTTTAACTGAATTTCCATCAGCCGTTTCGACTGTAAAAATCTGCCTAATGTTGGTTAAAGGTAGGTTAAGAACTTGGCAGAATGAAGTATTGATAAAACTTTGGTTTATACCAGAGTCAAATAATACTTTTGTGTAACCGTTATGAATCTAAAAACGTACCGGCTATCACATCTGGAATGAGCTCTGCTTCCTTAGCAATCAGTTGGAAAGCTCTTACATTCCTTTTTGCTCCTTCTGCAGGTTTGGCTTTATTGTCAGATGGTTTGTTCAGTTTTGGACAATCTGGCCTAAGATGTCCAACTTCTCCACAGTTGTAACATACTGAAAATTTCTTCCTCCTGCAGTCTTCTTCTTGATGCCCCGGAATTTTTCAAAAATTGCAATATCCTTTGCATTTTCCAAAATGCTTCCTTTTGCAAGAATTGCAAAATGGACTAGTGGAAAATTGCCCATTCCCTCCTTTCTTGAAATTATTATGGTTACCCGGACGGAATCCTTGGGTAATCTTTTGGGCTACTTCCTTCCTTCTATTTTCTTCTCTTGTCCGTATGACGAGTGGTCCGTAGGACAACTCTTAAAAGGATTAATACAATGCACATTCTATACTTATTACGGTTAATTGCTTGAACTTGGTAACCACTAGATGATTTGATATGCAGGTGTTATAAAGCTTAAAAATACGGTTTTAGAAGACATGATCGGAATTTGGTAGAGTCACGGTGCATAAATGAAAAAATAAATTATTGGAATTGAAGAATTAACATGATGACATGATAGGGGATGAAATTACGAGAACGTGGGCGAAAACGGTGAAGAAAACGGAGTTGAAACGAGAAAGTTATGCTGAAAACAAAATTCCATGCTGAAGCCCACCGTAACCTACGGATTGGAAAACGTAGGTTACGGTTTAGACTGACGGAAAAAGCCAAAAAAATAGTTCTTGCATTATTTTGGTGGCTCTCATTTGCTTTCACATATGCTAGCATTTGCATTTAATATCCAAACTAAAGAGTGCTAGCATTTGCATTTAATATCCAAACTAAAGAGTGCTAGCATTTATTAGAAGACTTGGAAAACTATAAATAGCCATGCATTCCTACTCAAAAATGACACCATTCTTGTTACGAAATATCAGCTCCAAGCCTGTTCTAAGGCAAGTTTAAGCAACCGGAAGTGCCGGTGAAGTCCCTCGGAGCTCTCGAGATGTCTAGAGGCCGTCGGTTCTAATCCTAATCAACCCGAGTTGGTTAATACTTGTAATTTCTATCCTAGTAAGTTTTATATTATGTTTTCAGTAGTATTAATGCTTTGTTCAAGTGTGTTATTGTATAATATGTGTAGCTAAATGTTATAATGATCATCCTAGATTGAAAGTTTGTTTGAGACATTTATGTTATTGTTCTTATTTCTAGAATAATAAACTTATACTTGTGATTTGTTTATTATGGTGTGTTGATATTTGTTTGTAAATTGTTACTTTGTATTTCAATCATAGTCTAAACCATACGTTCTTGGTGCTAAATAGCAATCGAGATATCATGGGCAGGTTAAGGGTTGGATGTTAATTAATTGGTCATCGGGTAACAACCTCGCGTTCTAGGAACCCGAGTACTTAGTTCCCTTTTATCATAAACAAAGTAAGTGATCATCGGATAACAACCTCGCGTTCTAGGAACCCGAGTACTTAGTTTCCTTTTATCATAAACAAAGTAATAGGTCATCGGGTAACAACCTCACACACATTTGAGTACTTAGTTCCCTTTTATCACAGCAAATAATTACACATGAACCATGTCTATGTGGTTCTTTCTAGTTGAACTAAAACATGAATGTTAATTAAAACCGGAAGTCTAGGATGGTCATTTGTCTTTCGTTTGGAACTGAATTCCGGAGTGGTCACATTACTATCATTGTTTTTCTCATTTTCACTTATTCAAAAATTACAAAAATATTTAAACTATTAAATTTCTTAAAGTAAGTTTAGATCAGTTAAATGGTATTACACTGACCACATGCTCCTCGTGGATACGATACCTGACTTACCCTGTCTATAGGTAAGTTTAGGTTTTTGCATAGACCCGACGACAGTCTATCAAAATGGCGCCGTTGCCGGGGAGCTAGTGCGCTTAGTGTTATATCGTTTATTTGATTTTTATTTTTATTTTCGAAAAAAAAAAATTTACAAAAACCACAAAAATATATATATTTTTATTTAATTATTCTCAGTACTACTTTTAGTTTAATATATATAAAAAAAAATATTTTTTTTATGTTCATGATTTACACTTGGTAGTTGAGTTGTGTTGTGCAGGATGGCAATGCATTACACAGATTCCAGATTATCTACGTGTAAATTGTGCGGGGGTCCACGTCATCCGTGTATCGGTTGCAATGAGGCCCACTACAGGAGGGTACATGGAAAACCAGTGTCTTATGTTCCACAGCGTCCACCACCGGTGTCTTATGTTTCACAGTTCCTACCTCCATTATACGTTGATGATTATGAATCAGAAATGGAGGACGATTACTACTCGGATGGATATGATCGGGAAGAGGATGTTTATTATGAGACAAGGACGAATGATCTATGTTTTTGTTGCGGTTGTGATCATACTTATGATTATTTTGATGTGTGCAGGGTGTATTTAGAAAATCCAATATATTGGAAGAAAAAGATGATGGAAGCATGCATCTATAGACCGTATCAAGGATATCGACAATATCATCCCGAAGAGTATTCTGAGCCCGAAGGTGTTTATACTAATCAGACCGAGGAGGAGAAAGAGCTTGCTGCATTGGAAGTAACTTTGTCCAAACTCGAGCAATATTTAGCAACACCCAACTTGTCCGATGAAGACCGAATCAGCTGCTTAATTTCTAAGTGCCATACTTTAAAATTAAAGATAGAAATAGAAGAGCGTCTCTCGCCATTACCTGATGATATTAGAGATTATTCTCACATGGAGGAGGAAGAGGTCGTGGAGGATAATACCACGCCAACGAGTCCTTTATCGGATGAAGAGTCACTGGTGGATCAGATAGTGTGCGAGGCAGAACAGTCTGATGAAATGAAGATCGAATCTCTTCCCATATCAGGCATTCAAAATAACAAGTGTGGGGAAGAGGGTTCGAGGAACAAGATGAGAAGGGTGAAACTACCAGACATTAAGGTATATGTCATGAAGTGGAATAGCAAGGGCCGCATGTGTACTCTGAACATGCCGATTATACTGATAAATCTATGGAGATGGCATGTAAATTTCCGGGCATTTGTTGGAAATGCTGCGGGTAAGTGTGCATTAAGACCACCATAACGCATATCAGGTATGGTCTGGCTGAAGACCTTTAAACTTAGCGCTCTCGGGAGGCAGCCCGAGGAGGTATTGTATTTGTGTTTTGTGTTTTGTTTTGTTTTGTTTTGTTTTGGTGTGTTTGTTTTGTTTTGGTGTGTTTGTGTTTTGACAGGTTACTACGTTTCAACCCTCGCGGATGCAATGATTCAAGTGTGGGGATGTTTGGCGAATACAATCAATTAATGAGGATGGTTGCCATTAGGCTTGATGCCGAACGCTCCATTAGAGTTCAAAGTTATGTACACTATAACATTCCCGTAGAGATATCAGCAAATCCAAGAGATGTTTATGTACCTGTCCGATTATTGCAGTTTCATCACTACCAATACTGCTGATTTACTGATCAGGTCGTGTCTTGTTCTCATTTTGTGCACCTTTGCATATATTCATGTTTAAGTTATGGTTGGGCGGATGGGTGGTGTTTTGATATTGATATGATTTTTGGGATGAATTAGTAGGTGGTGTTTTTGAAAAACAATGTTTTTAAAAGCGGTCTTTCTCTCAAAACCATACATTGGGACAATGTATCTCAAGTGTGGGGATGGGGGAAATTGTTGAGAAATTTAAAAAAATTTTGTAAATCCAAGTGAAAATTATCAAAAATTTGAAAGCTTGATTTTGTTCCGCTTGACACACCGACACCCATTCCTAATCTTTTCTTGGTGAGAATTTGAGCCACATATGATTATTACAGATATTCTTTTGTGTTGAGTGGCGGTGTGTGTATTGTGTTAATAGAACTTGTGTACGAATTCTTGTTTAATCCTAGAGATAGCATGTTTTTGAAAATAACAAAGGACTTTTAGGTAGCCTCGTCTGGAAGTGTGAGAGTGTGGGATTGGTGGTTTGGACCTCATTCGTTACATATATGAGCTTGGTATTGTGAGGGGCGGGGGTTTGGTCTTTAGAAAGCCATGTTGAACCTTATACCATTCGGTTGTGACCCAAACCTACTTCCTTCAAAACGTTACCCTTTTGATTTAACCTGGTTTAGGAAATGTAGTATGTAATGTTAATGTTGTTGTATATATTGTTGACGTTTGAAGTATTGGTTAAAAAAAAAAAAAAAAAAAAAAGAGAAAAAGAAGAAAATCATGAGAAAAATACAAAAAGAAGTAAGTGTTTGAAATAAAAGTTGAGAAGTTTGTGATATTTTAGAATTGATGTTATTTTGTGTTGTTGTAGAAATAAAAACCGGGTTTAATCAAATTAGCTACTTACATATATATCCCACTATTTTCCTACCTTTACACATAGCCCCGTTACAACCCGTAAGTCCTTTTGATTCATAAGTATGCTAGATATTGGAGGAGACTTGATTTTTATACAAGCTTATTGTCGCACAATCACACACGTGCATTGAGTGTTTTAGCATAATATGCTAATATTTCTTGTCACCGAGAGTTGTTGTAAGGGGTGTGTCTTGTGGAATAATTGAAAGTTAGTAGAATGATTGATCGTTTAGCTTGGTTTGCATAATTGATCGCTTAAAAATAGTTTTTGAATGGGTTGCTTGGGACAAGCAACGGGTAAGTGTGGGGATGTGACGAGTGGTCCGTAGGACAACTCTTAAAAGGATTAATACAATGCACATTCTATACTTATTACGGTTAATTGCTTGAACTTGGTAACCACTAGATGATTTGATATGCAGGTGTTATAAAGCTTAAAAATACGGTTTTAGAAGACATGATCGGAATTTGGTAGAGTCACGGTGCATAAATGAAAAAATAAATTATTGGAATTGAAGAATTAACATGATGACATGATAGGGGATGAAATTACGAGAACGTGGGCGAAAACGGTGAAGAAAACGGAGTTGAAACGAGAAAGTTATGCTGAAAACAAAATTCCATGCTGAAGCCCACCGTAACCTACGGATTGGAAAACGTAGGTTACGGTTTAGACTGACGGAAAAAGCCAAAAAAATAGTTCTTGCATTATTTTGGTGGCTCTCATTTGCTTTCACATATGCTAGCATTTGCATTTAATATCCAAACTAAAGAGTGCTAGCATTTGCATTTAATATCCAAACTAAAGAGTGCTAGCATTTATTAGAAGACTTGGAAAACTATAAATAGCCATGCATTCCTACTCAAAAATGACACCATTCTTGTTACGAAATATCAGTTCCAAGCCTGTTCTAAGGCAAGTTTAAGCAACCGGAAGTGCCGGTGAAGTCCCTCGGAGCTCTCGAGATGTCTAGAGGCCGTCGGTTCTAATCCTAATCAACCCGAGTTGGTTAATACTTGTAATTTCTATCCTAGTAAGTTTTATATTATGTTTTCAGTAGTATTAATGCTTTGTTCAAGTGTGTTATTGTATAATATGTGTAGCTAAATGTTATAATGATCATCCTAGATTGAAAGTTTGTTTGAGACATTTATGTTATTGTTCTTATTTCTAGAATAATAAACTTATACTTGTGATTTGTTTATTATGGTGTGTTGATATTTGTTTGTAAATTGTTACTTTGTATTTCAATCATAGTCTAAACCATACGTTCTTGGTGCTAAATAGCAATCGAGATATCATGGGCAGGTTAAGGGTTGGATGTTAATTAATTGGTCATCGGGTAACAACCTCGCGTTCTAGGAACCCGAGTACTTAGTTCCCTTTTATCATAAACAAAGTAAGTGATCATCGGATAACAACCTCGCGTTCTAGGAACCCGAGTACTTAGTTTCCTTTTATCATAAACAAAGTAATAGGTCATCGGGTAACAACCTCACACACATTTGAGTACTTAGTTCCTTTTTATCACAGCAAATAATTACACATGAACCATGTCTATGTGGTTCTTTCTAGTTGAACTAAAACATGAATGTTAATTAAAACCGGAAGTCTAGGATGGTCATTTGTCTTTCGTTTGGAACTGAATTCCGGAGTGGTCACATTACTATCATTGTTTTTCTCATTTTCACTTATTCAAAAATTACAAAAATATTTAAACTATTAAATTTCTTAAAGTAAGTTTAGATCAGTTAAATGGTATTACACTGACCACATGCTCCTCGTGGATACGATACCTGACTTACCCTGTCTATAGGTAATTTTAGGTTTTTGCATAGACCCGACGACAGTCTATCACTAGTTCGTCAGTCAGAGTATTGGCTAAATCTACCGCATCATCAATCGTGCGAGGTTTCGCAGCTTTGACGATATTACGGATTTCGGAAATTAATCCCCAAATATAACGAGAAATAAGTACCGGCTCTGGCGAAGCCAGGGTTGGTACTACTCGAGCATATTCGAAGAATGTCGTAGTATACCCTCGACAATCTACATCCACCATCCGGTGGGTTAGAAACTTATTTGTCATTTGTTCCTTTTCATATTCGGGACAAAATTTTCTTTCTACAAAGCTCTTAAATTCTTCCCAGTTCATAGCATATGCCATCCTTCTTCCTTTTGCTTGTAACACCGTATTCCACCATTCTAGTGCTCCTTCTTTGAAAAGGTTTGACGCATACATGACCTGATCATCCTGAGCACATTTACTTATGGCAATTACTGCCTCGGTTTTCTCTAACCAACGCAGTGCCGTAGTCGCTCCTTCATTGCCTGCAAACTCAGTGGGTTTACAAGCAAGAAATTCTTTATAAGTGCAACCAGGTGTTGCAGTTTTCCTTTTCTTAGGGAGCGGAGCTTGCCGTGGTTCATTCTCATGATTAGTATGATTATTGCCTCCGTTTACACTATTACTGAAATTATCTTCAGAAATACGTTTGCTAGGAACGATTGGTTGTGGTTCGATTGGATTTTTAATAGCAGCAACAATTGCTGGAATAGCGTTGGCTATCCATTGAGTAACTATTGCTGGAATAGCGTTGGCTATCCCTTGAGCAATGATATTTTCTATATCTTGCCTAGTCATATATTGATCCCCCGGTTGTTGCTCAGATTGATTAATCTCATTAACTGGTTCATTATTAGCGTTTTCCATCTGATATCTAATTTATAGATAAATAATTAGTATAAAATAAATAATCCAATGTCACAATTAATTGCACATAATCACGTAAACGAATATACAAACAAAATTGTAAATTTTCTAAAATTTCATTTGTTTTATAGATTATAGCATGCTTCTATATACAACCATTGTATTATTTATTTTACAAATACTGATTTTACTATTACTATTATACCACCATAGTTCCATAAATCCCCTATCCTTTGTCAGATGATATTCTAGTAACGGCGTTTCCTCTCATCGTATTTCCAGGAGATCTGTCCCCCAATCTCTTGGATCCTATTCTCAGCATCCATTGGTTCTTTGCCAAAGTGGCGGAGTTCAGCCATATTCTTGTTACTCTTTGGTAGATTTGGTAAAGGTTCTGGATTAAACTGAGGAAAAAGTTTATAGGGATGGTTTTGTAACTGTATTTCATTAGTCAACCATTCGTCTATTTGCGAGTGGATTGAAGGGTTTGGAATAGCTGGTTCTAAGTTCATTGGTAGTTGTGTTTCAAGAGATTGAATAAAATCCTTTTCATTAATAGGCTTAATAGTATTATAGCTTGCCATTATAAAATCTAGCTCTTCCTGAGATGGTAACCCCTTAATTTGTCCAGAACTTTCCTCAATTTCCATTTTCTTAGGTTTGGGTTTCTCGAGAGGTAAAGCGTTGAATTCTATAGGTTCTTCTATGTCTGGTATATACCTATTGAAATCCCTGGAAACCTCTATTCTTACCGGATAGAGATTTAAATTCTGAAGGGCGTCAGACAAGTCACTCATGCTGTTATGCAAAATACACAAAATTACTAAGTTTAAAAATTATAACTAAATTTCATAGAAAACCTTTAAATACTATTTCATACTGGGTAACTATGAAACAACCGAATATGAAAACATACTATGTTTTATTATATGAATTTATTTAGTTACTGAATAAAGTTTCTAGATTGTAGATAATAAAGGTGCTAAAACTTAAATCAAAATATTTAAAGATTTGTATTTACTGCTACAGTGGTTAGCATATAAAGATTTGCCCATACTGTACAAAATTAGTCAGATAATAAAACACATAATCACAAAATAGCAATTAATAAAAATTATTAAGTATTTCTAAATACTTAATTGGCTTAAATCA
This sequence comes from Helianthus tuberosus, assembly GCA_030545235.1. NCBI lineage: Eukaryota > Viridiplantae > Streptophyta > Magnoliopsida > Asterales > Asteraceae > Helianthus > Helianthus tuberosus. The sequence goes on from CM060440.1 coordinate 67,747,224, forward strand.
GTGGCTCGATAAGTGGCTCTGATACCACCTTTTTCTGTCACGGCCCCCGACCCGGTTTGACCCGTTTCAGGAGCCGCGGGACAGAAATCCCGTGGTATTTATTTAATTGAGTTTAACAGCGGAAGTTTATCATCAGGATCTTTTTAAAACTGAAATATTTCCCGATTATTTTATTTCACAACTCGGGATAAAACCCGGTAATTTACAATCTTGAGATTTCACGGAGAAATCTTTTATTTTACAAAACATGTTTCTTTATTTTATCATGAGCCACTTTCTCAAGCTTGTAGTGCTTCACGGCACTTTTCCTGGATCATAGCAGATCACCTGAAACATGTTTGAAAAATGTTTTGTCAGCGGGAAATACTGAGTGAATCATTCTATTTACATAAAATGATGCTTAGTTATCAATTACAGCATAAGAGCGATTACAATGGCTTCTATCTTATTTTTATCTGGCGCTCTGTCACAATGGTGACGATGGTCATACCACTATTAGATCAATGAACCTAAATAGTGATGATTATCTCTGTAGGTCAATGAACCTAACTGGGAGAAAATTAGTAATGTGCACAATACCCCACTAGCCAGTGATTCAAGATATCCACGACTTAGTCCCTGTAATTATAACTTTTGGAAATAATTTGAGGTATTGTAAAATAGTTGATAAAAAGAGAATGACTCACATTGCAGATTTAATTTGAGCAGAGCCTAGCCTACTGATTAGCCTTTTTAACCTAAATTTAATAACAGACACACAATTCGGTTAGTAACTTAATACAGCATTTACGATAACTCACGAGATCAAACCCTCACAACGAATGACAAAGTGCGATACTTAAACATCCATAGAATTAACGACGAATGACAAAGCATAAACCCTAATGTGGGCAGCACTTAAACATCCATTGGATATTTTGATCAATCGGACATTGAATCGTATCAGCGATCGAGTTATTACCCTGATTACGGCGTCGATTAGTGATTCATGTGTGTTAATTGTAGTAAAATTACAATATCTCAACGATCAATTTGAGTTTGAACGTCGAACAAACGCACAGAATCAAGTCCCAAACACCCATATTTATACCTGAAAAACCTCCCCCCTAGCGTGGCGCGAGGGGGTGTCGCGTGGCGCGAGAGGCGCCCCCTATCATAGGGTGGCCGCGTGTCTAAGTAGCCTTGCTGAGTTGGTTTCGTGTTCAATTTCATTTTACACGTTAAACTGTGTAGATAATACCGATTAGGGTTTACCCCCCCCCCTGAGTTTTAGGGGCCCTGATTCTAATTCCGATTGATCTGAAATTTTTAGGTTTTGTTCAGAATCACTTGGGTTTCTCAATTAGGGTTTCCTATTGAACAATTTATTTAAATAAATATAACTTTTGATGAGAGTTGTTACAGATATTGATGACTGGAGCCCATAAATCCCGATATTCCATTCACCCCGGTGCCGACAAGATGCACCCCGACCTTCGTTCCAGGTATTGGTGGCCGGGAATGAAGAAGGATATCGCTCTCTATGTTTCGAAATGCCTAACTTGCTCGAAAGATAAGGCCGAACATCAACGACCCTCTGGCTTACTCGAACAACCCGAGATCCTGATGTGGAAATGGGAGAGTATAGCTATGGATTTTATTACGAAACTCCCTCGTACGCCATCATGTCACGATAGCATTTGGGTTATCGTTGATCGTCTTACGAAATCCACTCACTTTTTACCGATACGAGAAGACTACAAGGTTGAACGATTGGCACGAATCTATACCAACGAAGTTATTTGTCAATATGGGATGCCTCGTGACATCATCTCTGACCGCGATGGTCGCTTTACCTCATGTATTTGGGAGACATTCCAAGCCGCTCTCAGTACGACTCTCAATATCAGTACCGCATTCCATCCCCAGACCGAGGGTCAGACTGAGCGCACAATTCGCACCCTTGAAGACATGCTTCATTCGTGCGTTATAGATTTTGGTGGTAATTGGGATTCGCATTTACCTTTAGTACAATTCTCGTACAATAACAGTTATCACGCTAGTATTCAAATGGCACCCTTTGAGTCATTATATGGAAGAAAATGTCGATCGCCTATTGTATGGCACGAGATCGGAGACGCTCAAATCACCGGTCCTGAGTTATTACAAGAGACGAGTGACAAGATCCTCCAAATACGAGACAATCTCTTGAAAGCCCGGAGTCGTCAAAAGAGTTACGCCCATAAACGCCACAAGCCCCTTGAGTTTAGCGTTGGTGATCACGTACTCCTAAAGGTTTCACCTTGGAATGGGGTGATCCAATTCAGCAAGAAAGGGAAGCTAGCACCACGATACGTGGGTTCCTTTAAGATTCCGGAAAGAATTGGCAAAGTGGCCTACTGACTCGAATTACCTGAGGAACTCAGCAACGTACATCTAACTTTCCACATCTCAAACCTCAAAAAGTGTCTAGCTGAAGAAAATCTTCACGTACCTCTTGAAGATTTGCAAATAAACGAAACTCTACACTTTGTGGAAAAGCCAGTAGAGATCATGGATCGAGAGACCAAGAAACTTCGACGCTCTCGCATTCCTATAGTTAAGGTTCACTGGGAAGGCAAACGCGGCGCCGAGTTCAGTTGGGAACTCGAAAGTGATATGAAAGCTAAATATCCACAACTCTTTGTTATGCCTGCTCCTTAATTTTGGGACAAAATTTCCTAAAGTAGGGGAGGCTGTAACAACCCGACCTTTCGGATCGTTACTTATCACGGTTATTCTTTTCGTTAACACTTATACTCTTGGGATTCTATTAATGCTAAGGGTTAAACTATATTTTTCGACGCATTTTAAAACGCTTATTCAAAACGCAGTTATCACATTAAAACTCTGTTTTACAACGCATACTACTTAAACGCGTTTTATTGCATATTACATCGCATGTTTAGAATAAACGCTTATCACAACGCTATCGCAACGCAAACTCAACGTAACTTAAAACACGGATTATTTATGTTATGTGTTATGTGTGTCTATTTATGTGATTATACATTGAATGTTATGTGGTTAACAATGCAACGATTACACGCTCAACACCCATTCGCAACTCGATTAAACGCAATGCAATGCAACGCAACGCTTAACGAACGAACCAAAGTTGGAAAACTAACAAAACACAACCCGACCGTCCGAATGGACATCCACTCGGATGACCTTCTGTCCGGATGACTATCCGACCAGATGCTGCCTTTCACCACCGACTTAAACCCTCACCCTACCTCTATAAATACTGCCGTACACCTCATTTTCTCTGATGTTGACACTCCCATTCGCTCCTAAGGCTCTGTCACGATTCAAGACCATTTTGTAAGCATTTCTCCTCAAATATTCTCTAATCTTCACCTCTAATCACGTCTACATCATCTTCTTCATCAAAATCACACACAAACACTAACTTTTTCCCTGAAATCACTGATTCGGACCTCTCAAAGGTGGGTTTCACTCATTTTGCTTAGGCGAACTGTTGAGGAACACCGTTCGATTGAGATTGGTTCCAGATCTAAAGGATTTTCACACTTTCTCAACTTAGACATGAAATATTTCAACACTTTTTCATCTGTTTTCAACTTTTCTTCAACTTTCTACACAAAACTGATGGAATCTAGACTCAACCAGACTCTCGGCTCATTTCTTACTCGAGAGCCGGCTTGAAAACGGATTTCCACCGGTGAGATGACCGATAAACGGGTTGAATAAGAATTCTTCATCGAGAACAACGCCTTTATCCGAATGAGCTGAGACCATTCGGCCGAATGAACTGGTTTCGGTAATTTTTCCGTTGTTTGACACGTCATCACATCGTCTCCGTTAAACTCAAAACCTTATACTTAGAAAATTTTACAAAAAATTCAACCGAGGACCATCCGCTCGAATGGCCATCAATCCGGATGACCATCCGTTCGGATGACCCTTATAAATTTCATTATTTAAACACTTTTAACTAAACCCTGAATTTTAACGATTTCGCAAATAACCACACCTCCAATTCGAATGGCCATCCGTTCGAATAGCCATCCGCTCGGATGACCATCCGTTTGGATCACCAGTCGAACACTCACCCATCCGACATTCTGTTTACACTCTGCTCAAAGACTTACGCTTCTGTACACAGGCTAACTCAACACGCTCCCTTCAATCCAATCCAGCTTGTGTTTACTTGATAAACACACACTGGGAGTATACTCGAACCCATTTTCGTTTAACGCACTTTTGGGTGTTACATACGTTCTATATCAAAACACAACACACAACACAAACACTTTTAAACGCTAACCGCTCCCGCATGCTATACGTGATATGTTGAATGCTTGTACTATGCTAGACAGTGTTACACTAGACTGCCTCTAGCAACGATATTACTATAGTTTGGACTCAGCACATGTCGTGGACAGGGGTCGCTAGGGATCACATTACTTTACTTCACGTGTTTGCTGAACATGTGTCGCGCATACTCTACAACCAAGTCTCGTGGTTAGGTTGTACAATTGTTTGATAGTTACATGCTTCGCCCGTTACGTGTTACATGCTGGTTATGCGTAAAGGTTTTTCTACTATTATGCTATGCAAACTTGTGTACTTACCTTTACTTTATGTATTGACTTTTATTTTAACGTATGTGACAGGTTGATTTGGATATTTTGCTGAAATCAAGATAGGCAGTCTAGAAACTCATCTAATAGAAATCTAGGTTGTCGAACTTGTTTTGCTTATGAGAACTCGCTGTCTGTAATAATTATTTGTTGAATATTTGTTCGTTGGTATGGGACAATTAATGTTAAAAATATTGGTAATGGATAGTTGTTATGGATTCTCTTGAGCAATCTGGTTCGCCTAGTGTCGCGCCCCGATGATTCTGCCATCGGTTAGGGTGTGACATCTATTGCCCTCCCATGTTACTCGTATTGTAGATACCAAGCATGCCGCGTTTCTTGAGGACTTTAAGGTCAGTGGGAGCAGTGAAAATCCTTACAATGATTTACAAGAAGTACAAGATGCGGGGGGAGACACTCGTCCATTTCATTACCTTCTATTACTACTCCTCTTGTACTTGATTCTGAACCGCTTGTCACTGCACCACCTCCAACTCATTCAGAATTAAATGTTGCTCCACATGTACCTGAGAATGAAGGACCCTCCAATGTCGAAGTTGAGAATCAACCTAGGAGGTCATCTAGGGCGAGAAGGCCTACTAATTTTGATGATTATGAAACCTACCTAGCTGAAGCCATATCAGATGATGGAAAGTTTACCGATCCTACCTCTTACAATGAAGCCATTATTAGTGATCAGTCTTCTGAATGGAACAAAGCTATGATTGACGAGCTTGACTCCATGAAGAAAAATGACGTTTGGGATTTGGTTAAATTACCCGACGGTGTTAAACCCGTAGGATGTAAATGGGTCTTCAAAACAAAACTAAATCCAGATGGAAGCGTTGAACGATATAAAGCAAGATTGGTTGCAAAGGGCTACACTCCGAAAAAGGGAATCGTTTATCAAGAGACCTTTTCACCTGTCTCTCGAAAAGATTCCTTAAGGATCGTCTTGGCCCTAGTAGCTCATTTTGATTTAGAGTTGCATCAGATGGATGTCAAGACTGCTTTCCTCAATGGAGACTTATATGAAGATGTGTTCACGAAGCAACCTGAAGGGTTCAAACCTGAAGGTCAAGAACATCTTGTTTGCAAGCTGAAGAAATCCATATATGGTTTGAAGCAAGCATCACGTCAATGCTATCTTAAGTTTGATGAAGTCATGAAGACGCAAGGCTTTATGAAGAACCAAGTGGATCAATGCACCTACCTCAAGATGAGTGGGAGCAATTTTGCTATACTTTTCCTCTACGTAGATGATATTCTATTGACAAGTAATAGCTTCGATATGTTGCATGAATCAAAGCGCTTACTCTCGCATAAATTTGACATGAAAGATCTCAGAGAGGCTTCTTACGCTATTGGAATCGAAATACACCAATATAGAAGTAATGGAATTTCGGGCTTATCACAAAAGGCTTACATTGATCGTATCCTTAGTCGATATAACATGCAACACAGCTCTCCCTCTATAGCTCCAGTAGTTAAGGGAGATGTTTTCGGTTCTTTTTAATGTCCGAAAACTAAGGATGAAAAGGCGCAAATGAGAATGATACCTTATGCCTCAGTAGTTGGGAGCCTCATGAATGCTCAAGTCTGCACTCGTCCATATATCGCTTATGTTACAGGGATGCTAGGCCATTATCTGTCTAATCCTGGCCTTGATCACTAGAAAGCAGTGAAGAAAGTACTTCGATATCTTCAGGGGACGAAAGACTATAAACTAACTTATAGAAGAAGTGACGTTTTGGAAGTGGTTGGTTATTCTGATTTTGACTTTGCTAAATGCAAAGATGACAAGAAATCCACTTCAGGGTATATCTTTATGTTAGCCGGCGGACCTATTTCATGGAGGAGTCATAAACAACAACTAACTTCAACATCCACTATGATGGCAGAATACATTGTTGTATATAACGCTACATGTCATGGAATATTGCTAAAGAATCTAATTACTGGACTCAAAGTTGTTAATTCCATATCTAGACCATTGAAGCTGTACTGTGATAACTCAGTTGTCGTTAACTTCTCGAACAGTAACATTCGACCGGAGCTGAAATATATCTTGATACAAAGTATTTGTTCGTACGTGAACATGTTGAGGAAAATAAGCTTTGTATTGAGTATATAAGTATGAAAAATATGCTTGCGGATCCGATGACTAAAGGTGATGTAGCGCGTGATACGGAAACGAAGATCAAACACGTTGATTCAAAGAATACCCGTGTAGTTCTTCCCCAACCCCCAAGATTCCACCCAAAAGGCACGGAATTTGAAGTGAAAAATGAGTTATGTCAAAATTCAAGTCTGCTTCTTCACATTACTAGAGGAACATATAAATAGAAACCGAAATTCGAAATGGGCCTCAAAAAGACAACGGGCCAAACACTAGCCCAAAAACAAAATGCCCAAAACACTACAAAAACATAAAAATGCAAATAACTAATAGAAATAAGTGTTTTTTGGCCCGGACGATGACCTAAACCGCCGTAGGCCGTTTGCAGCAAAATGGAGCTCGTTCTCACGTTCGGTTCGCCTGGTCGCACGCCCCAAACGGACCCCCGTAGCCCAAGTTAGAGCCATTTTAGTGAAGCCCCTTTTGTTACACGATCTTGGGCCTCCAAATACAAAATAGCCCGCTCCTCCACACTTGGGCCCGCATCAAAAGGTCTCCCACCTAAAGTATTCGAAGAACATGTTTTGAAGATGGGCTTTTGTAAAGACCTTATTTAAATACATATTGTACTTACTTACGTTTTAATGATAAAATTCCTCATTTGATTTGTTTGTCTCTAACTACGTTTCGCTAGCCTAATGACGTAAAGACTATTATTATACAAATCATCGTTTAAGGGCTTACTTGTAAATTGATCCTTATTTTGCTTAGGTTTTAAATTTGGGATTGTAGTATGATTAATAGGGGTCCTGAGGTGAATAACTGACTCAAAGACTGTATTTTTTTGCTACAATTTTGGTTTAAAACTAAAATGAGTATTAACTCCTGATCAGGCTTATCTAATACTCATAATAAATGATCACTCGGCCAAGTGGGAGAATGTTAGCGTAAATTATTTATTAAATAATTTATGATGCCCTTATTGGTCATTTATCAAATAACCAGATCATTATTTACCTTAATATTCCTATAAAATTTAACTGGGCTTTATTTGATGGACGTAAACACCAGTACTAGTTAATTACTCATTGGCATATAAATACAAGTTATTGGGGAACCCTAAAGACACACCATAAAGTTTACGGCCCCCCTCACGACCAATCTGTTATCATCATCCATATCCATCCTAACTGCTCACCCTAAACGAGAACCGATTAAGATGACTTCTTCTTCATCTCTAACCACTACTGGATTGTCAGGTATATCAAGATCCCTAAAATGTTTTTTCCATTAGATATTGAAAGAACTGATTAACATTCTAGCATATGAACATGGATATAAATCATGTAAACGTGCTCTAATTTTGTTTGTTGCACTTATTACTCAATCAATCAGGAGACAATGGTGTTGGAGATACATGGCCACTCCCAACGACGGTAAATGACGGAATTCTGATGCATGAAAACATGTCAAGTAGAAAAGACGCGCTCTTCAGGCAACTTTTTCTTTGAAAATTCGCTCCTCAGTTGCCCCTCATGTACATATTGCACCATATGTAGTAAAAAGCGTCGATCCTTGCCTCCAGTTGCGTTTTTTTTTTTAAACAAAGGAGACCGTTTGTAACTTGTTAACAATCAAATAGTAAAACTTACTAACCACAGTTTAGGATTAAAAATTCTGTATGAGGCCCCAAAAAAACTTGAACACACTTTTAGCAAGTCTACTAAAACCGACTACTTTTAGTTAACCATCTCTCAAACGTAAAGCTGATACTCATGGAGAATATTTTATATCACATCTAATGTGTATGCTCGTCTTCTTTTATAATATAAATTAATACATTTTAACAATAAAATTTACATGAAAAATTAAACCTCATATTATAAGAAAAATCACAAAAATACACCAAAAAAAAAAGTTTCAAAATGGACACACCTTTTTAGCCATTTGCAAATAGTCAAGTTAACCGTTAGCTATACAAAAAAAAAAAAAAAAAGACAGGGGCTTAGCTTTCTACCTGCCGGCTAAAAACTAAAAAAAAAAAAAAAAAACCTAGCGCATGGATAAATGCTAAAGAATGCCTAGTCACCGGCTAAACATCGTCCATAGCTGTCGGCTAAGTACTAAATGTCTTAGCCGACTGAGCTGACTTAATACGTTCCAATTGGTTCAGACACTTTGAAAAAGGCTAAAGATTGTGTATTTTAAAAATAGCTGGGGTAAAAAATTGTGTAATTCGGTAACTTTCCCCATTATAACCTTCATAAATTACCATAGTCATCTTATCCTCGCCTTCCATAAATTGAGTTAAAAATAAGAAATCGGAAAAGAGAGTAACACATTTTTCCAGAGCAAAATCAATTGCATCCAGAACAACACACGCTAATAATCTTGTAACATACGCATTAACATCTGTACATCATTTCCATTTTCTCAATTTCACATCTGGAAAAGAGGGTCTACTCGGTAGACGTAACCATACGATTGGACCACCGCTTAAAAACATAGAAGATATCGTTCACCCTTCTTTCATCTGTTTAAATAGCAACGATGTTATTTAAATGATTGTTTGAAGTATAGCAATTAGCGACGAAAAGACGACGACGAGGATGGTGTTGGGAGTGAGTATACAGCTGTTGCTGGATTTAACAGTTGCTGGTTTTTCGCTGATGATTGGGTTTGGGATTTTCGCTTTGACCGCTGTGGTTCTCTGCTCTGCGGCTTTCTTTCACAACGCTAAAGCCCACTCTTCATGAATTTCGTCACTGGTATGTCACTTGTTATTTCTTAAGTTCAATTGATTGATGGTTTATGTTGGTTTGGGATAGATTTTTTTTTTTTTTGGGGGGGGGGGGGGGGGCTTTAACTGGTCCAACCCGAATTGTACCCGGTTGAAACCCTGTTTTGGAACCGATACCAAAACTAGTTCGGGTTTAAAAGGGGTTGAAGACGCAGCTTGTAACAAACGTTGTTATGCAATTTTATTTATATTAATTTAAAATACATGGGACTCCAAAATATATATGTAAATTACTTTTTTGAGTCCCTAAGTTTGAGTGTTTTTAATTACAAAATCAAAAAAGTTTAACGCACTGAGTCCTTAATCGTTCATTTTATAACGTTTTGAGTCCTTATGTTTTAGTAGTTTTAACTACTTGAGTCCAAAATCAAAAGTGAAGTTTTAAAAAGTCGGACGCAAAATGTTATAATTAAGTGGTTAGGGACTCAGAGCGTTAAACTTTTTGATTTTGGACAGAGACTCAAAATGTAATTTAAATACTATAAATTATCAAATTTTTTATGCATAAGGTTGTAAATTATGTCTGGGGAGTTTTTCAAAAAAAAAAAAAAAAAATTGATTTTTTACTTTTAGTCCAAAAAAATGAATTATTTTTTACTCAAAACTATTTGAGTTATTACTTTTAACCCAAACCTTTCATTTTTTCAGTTTAACCTCATAATTTTTTTACTTTCAACTTTGGTTTCCAATGCTTTTCATATTTCGCAAATTTTTCGTTTTACGCTTCGTTCTAAATTTTGCGAGTTAACACGGCACAACGTGCGTGTGTGGTTCAACGTCTTTACGTTTCGTACTATGTTTTGCGAGTTAATACGATGCAATGTACGTGTGTAGTTCAACGTTTTTACGTTGTCTATTTTTTTCCTGTTTGACAAGTTCGTCATAACGTGCGGGTCTTAGATCGACTTAGTTATTATTTTCTATGTTTTACGTTTCGTTCTAATTTTTTCGGCGCAAATTCAGTGTTGGTGGTCGCTCGCGGTGGTATGACATTGATCCTATTAGACACGGTTTTACATCCCCGCCGCAACGCGGGGTGCTTAATACTAGTTTACTCTAATTATAATTTTATTTTGTTTGGAACCAACCGAAACCCGGATGTTGTAATTGATTTGAGAATCTATACTTTGAAACTGGTCCAACCTGAACCTAAGTTTTCCCATCTAAAACCAGTTTTGTTTTGACCATGTCTGACCCAACCCGAACCGGTTTGGGAAATAACCCGGTTTGTGCACTCTAGAGGTACGCGAAAGAAAACCGGTTCGCTAACCAGAGCCAGTTTGTAACCTGGAACCGGAAGTGATATTGAAACTGGTTTGGAAATTGGAACCGACCTGAAACGGCATATTGTAATTGGTTTGAGATCCTATACTTCAAAAACTGGCCAAACCCGAACCAAATCGATTAAAACCCTATTTTGGAACCGAACCTATAATTTGCAACCTCATAGACCGGTTTCAAGTAAAACCAGTTTTGACCATGCATGCCGCAAACCGAACCGGTTTGGGATGATAACCCGGTTTGTGCAACTCTACAGATCCTGATTTTGTTTGATTGGTTTTGTGGGTGTTTTGTTTGCTCTTTAAATTATCATCCATTCTTGAAAAATACATTGCATTATTGTTTTTCATATTTGGTGTTACAGGGAACAAAAATCAAAGGATGAAGGTTTGCTTTAAGAATAAACTCCATGAGATGTATTAGCAACTGCCCTATCCTACTATGTATCTTGTAAATTTTGATGTGGTTAGAATATATGTAGCATCACTGTATTACTTGTTTTAAATCTAATAAAGGGTAAAAAAATCCGCATGTTAAACGTAATTTATTTGGTGGGTAAAAATTGTTGTCGCATCTGGAATGTTGGTTCGCTGACATGGAAGAGAGGAGGGATGTAGAGGCGGAAGAAAGAGGGAGACCTTTTGGTCCTTGGCCATGGACCATCACGTTTGGATTACATGTTCGGGTTAAACCGGACGGCTTTAAAAGGGTTTTAAAGGGGATTGTCTATACGATTCGGGTTAAAACGGGTCCTGTCAAAATAATTGAGTTGAAATGGATCATTTTAGAAAAGAAATTAAATGATGAAAACTAATAATTATAGCAGCTATAATAATTATATGATACAACATATAACTAGTGGATCTCTAGCAGGGGCACAGCTATTAAGGGGCGCAACTAATTAAATGATTAGCAAATTTTGCATAATCAACGTCAAATATATAATCAAGTTTGCAATTCAAATAGATCTAATTAAGTCAAGACTACCGAAACACTTTTGTTAGTTTACGTTATAAGAAAATGAAACGTCGATGGGTAAAGATTAACGGATATCTAACGGGCTTGAGACTGGTTATAAAATACGGTGTTATAATTGGGTATGACACTTGGACTAGTAATGGTAATTCAATACCCAGTCCTTTGCACTAAAAGTGCTTATAGTAATATAGGTGAAGAGGAAAATGCAATTGCATAGAATTTGACACGGGTGTACAAACAAAAAAATGATTCATTATTTGGCTGTGATGCTCAAACTTCTATTGTCCAAAGACTAATGTTACTCAGAATGTCCAACTTAAGGTGAATTAAGGATGGTGAGGTGAGATAGGTGACAAATAGTGTTAAGATGGAAGAAAAGATGCCATCATTAGTTAAAACTGTTACAATTGAAGTAGGTTTGAGCCGATGTTAGATGAGTTTAGAAGTTTAGGGACTATAAAGGTAAAAGTGTCATTTCATTTGTAATAAGGGTTAGTTCTGTAATAGCTCATTCTAGTGGTACCAAGTTATAAAGTAGTCTGTTAGTCTTTAACTCTGTTAGCTAGGGTTGTATGTAATCGGTTGCAAGAATGAGTGAGATAGCTAAGAAATGACGAGTTTCTCTATCTAAAATTGTTAGCTATCAGTGGTATCAGAGCTAACAGTTTTTATCGGAGGCTCACGGCGGTTAACGACGGCGGAATAACTGACGGAGACGTTCATAACAGAATTCAAATCCAACGATATGGCGAATTGTCACACCCCAACAGATGGCGGATGTGACATCCCACATCGGTTGTGAAGGAGAACAAAGACTTCCTTGTAAAGGGCTGGATACCTTCACCATCATGACGCGTTTTGAAAACCGTGAGGGGCGGACGCCGGGGGCGTGCTGGCCGCCAAAGCGGACAATATCATGGTGCGGTTACGCTGGGCTGTGACAGATGGTATCAAAGCCAGGGCCGAACCGGTGGTGCTAGGTCCTGCGAGGACGCTTGACCCCTTAAGGGGGGTGGATTGTGACATCCCACATCGGTTGTGAAGGGGAACAGAGGCTTCCTTATAAGGGGCTGGATACCTTCACCATCATGATGCGTTTTGAAAACCGTGAGGGGCGGACGCCGGGGGCGTGCTGGCCGCCAAAGCGGACAATATCACGGTGCGGTTACGCTGGGCTGTGACAGTGGAAACATTAGAGTGAGACGAAAACGAGACTGCAAGATACATCATAACGCTAGTTTGCGACAAGTATTTAATAATCAAAATTTCATTTCATTACTAAAATGAAGTACAATGTTTCGAAGCAAAATACAACAATTTAATCAAAAGGACAAATACAACAACAAGTACAAAAATTAAGATGAGTTTCTAGTTCATCCTACTAAGTTCCCTTCGTCATCATCATCATCAATTTCCTGCAATACGTATTAAAGTACATATCAACACATAAAGTATTGGTGAACATACAAGTTTGAGTACTAGCATATGTATAAAAGTTTAAACGAATCCAGATGGCATAATGGTTATCTAGAACTAACGTACGATACTAGCATGCAACTATAAATGTCAACCCAAAGATTCCCGCTAGTGTAATCTTATTGTAACAACGATAAGAGCGTTTTATTTAACTTAACATGACCTCAAGAATACGGGCGGTGCGTTACTCCTATAGCGCTATACATGTTAAGGGAGGCTTGTACGAAGTTAATGACAAGTATAAAACATAAGAATAGTCTTAGCATATACGAATTCAAGCATAATGTATTAAACATGTATATTGGATTGTGTGTTTGTATTTTAAGCATAAAGTATGATATTGTGTGAGTTTTATAATGTATATGTATTGCACCCAAAAGTGTTAAAATAAAAAGGGTCATGTACACTCACGGTTTTGCAAAGCTTCCGATTAAACCGAGTGTTGATGAGTTGATGAGATGGGAACACCGAAGTTACCCTACAAGGGGAAAACGGAGGTGTGTGAGTAGTTGGATTTGGCGAAGGATTCAGATTCGGGATTTACATATAATAAAGTATATGTATGCAAAAAAATGTATCTTGTCTTAAACACTCATTTTGACATTAAGGGGCTTTTTGTTTTTTTTTTCAAAAAGAGCTTTCTCACTTCTTATGTCTGCGCCGCGCAGACCACGCGCAGACCTTTGGGTCTGAAGACTGTTTGTTTTCTCGAAGACCTTTAATTAAAAAAAGTCTGCGCGTCCTCTTCTTGGGGCAGATGTGGACTCATGTCTTCAAACCTCTTCTCATTCTTTCTTTGCCCAACAACAAACACAATCACCCCACCCCACCACACTATACTTCTGCATCTTCTTTTGTTCAGAATCTCTTCACGATTGGCAGCGACTATAATAAAAAAATATCAAAGATTCAAGTCAAACTTCAACACTCACCTTCTTCATCTCGTCTCTGAAGCTGGAAGTTTCACTAAGGTACGTCAATGATCCCCCAAAATTTGACCTAAATTACTTCGCTCCTTAAAATCCCAAATTTGAAAATGTTTGAACCTGTGTTTACTTTACAACTCATTTCGGTACATCATGAATTTGCAAATTTTAAAAATATTCATATGTTTTTCTTTTTCGATAATCAAACTTTTAAATATGTTTTTCTTTTCCGATAATCAAACTTTTAAATTTTATTAGTAGTAAATTTTGTTTGCAAAAATAAAATTCGATTAGATGAAAAATCCAATTGTTTGTATGATTCCTCAAGTTAGTTGTTTGCTAACCAACCGGGCACGGTGTAATTTGGTGTTAAATTTCAGAAATTTGGTGGTTTATTGCTGAATTTTGGTGTTAAATTTCATAAATTAGTTGCTAGTTTGCTGAAATATTCATACGTACTATGTTGTTTAGCAGCTTACAAAAGTTAAAAAACAAACAGTCTTCTTCTTGCAGACTGCAGAGGTTTGGTCCACCTCTTCAGCTGCAGATGTGGTCCGCAGACTGCAGACGTTTTACCTCTGAAAAAACAAACAACACCTATGTTTTTTTTTTGTGATTTCATGGGTCCTAACTTGCCCATTAGAATCATAAACGAGGAATTTAGAACGAAGTTAGAATAGCCTAAGTTCTTAATACTTAACCATAAATCGGTTAGTATCACGAATTCGGCTACATATATATTTTATATTATATAGTAATAGTCCATCATATAATATCATAGAATTCATGTAAGTCAAGCATGGAGGTATGAAATACATCATTGTATGATTCACCAAAGCACAAAGTTTACCATCATAGTTGGTAAACCCGGTTGGTCATGAATGATAAGAACACAAACTAATCTGCTAACATATTAAGTAGCCAAATAAGAATAACACGGACGTGTGATACCCATCATGGCAAGTGTTGGAGGCGAGGCAGGGTTATCTTACTTTGATTCTTGGAAGCTACTTAGGTATTCTCGCCACTAAAACAAGTGAGATAGGTGGAATCCTGGTTGGAAAGCCAAGGCTTCCATTGTTCATACATTCACCAAAACACAAGTTTTTCAACTTTGAAGGTTGAAAGCTTGGATGGTTCCAACATTTTGAAGTCACTTGGGACTTTTTAGGGAAGAATTTTATAAAGGTTTTGAGCCTTGTTTCTTGTGGAAATCAACCACAACACAAACCCACAACGATGAGCTTAGTTGGGAACATGGTGGGTATAAGATTCCACTAAGTTTCAAGTAAAATATACATAAAATAAAAAGATACAATAAAGCAGAATTTTTATACTACTTTGGACCTCAAATTTGGTGAGTTTCCACCCTAGTTTGCCATAGCAAACTTGCGGAAACCTTCCTAGAGGTTGTCCAAGTAGTTTGAAAGAAGAAATGAAGAACAAAGATAAAGAAAAGTGAGTGAAAACTCATTTAGAACAGTTAGAGTTTTCTTTCTTGTTTGGAAGACATGAGAGATTTAGGAGTTTGAGAGAAGATTTGGTGTGTGGAAAATGTTAATTAGGTGGCGGAGGCTTGTATTTATAAGTGGGGATTACGGTTTGGAAGTTAATGAAGGTGGTTGGGAGTTAATAAAGGTAGATTTTCATTTTTTAGTCCTTGCATTTGTATTGTTGTTTATTTATGCTATAAAGTTGTATGCAAGCATGTTATAAGTATGAAATACATATGAATTCGGTATTAAATTAAAATATGTATTTCGCGATTGATTACGTATTATGCATGTATGATTAAATAAGGCTGATATAAAAACACATTTTTTATTATGATCAAAGTCTGGAGATTACAAGGATTGAAATGAAATAATAATACAAGTTTCTAAATATAGAAATGCGAATAAAACTCTCTAAATAGGGAAAGTACAGAATATTCGAAGCACTACAGTCTCCCCTACTTTAAAAATTTCGTCCAGAAATTTATTTAAGAGGAAGACTCAATGAAGAGTTGCTGATACTTGATATAGAAAAGAGAGTGCCGAGTAAATGTATAAGGTATAAGCAAATAAAAAGGTGGCTTGTAAAAAGAACGGTTATTAGATGTTTTGGCTAAAGTGGATGGGTGTGAGAATTTAAATTACTTGGTGGCTAAGTATACAGATGCGAATAAATAGTTTTGGAGGGATAAATGACAAGTTTAAAAGCAATTCGTTTGTTAAAGGTGAATTGAGGCATTATACGAGAGTAACTGTAAAAAGGTTGTAAAAGAATATGTGTAAGTGTAGACGAGTTTAAAAAAAGGAAGGAGAAACTTGTTAAATAGGCAATTGGTATCGTGTGCGGGTGCATATAAATTTTAGATATATTTTAAACTCTTTTTACTCGCGAATCAAGTTTTAAATTTATAAAACACGATATAGTACTATCACTCTACACACGTTAGGGCAAGTGCGCCCACCGTGGACGTAGTATAGTGATGGCAAGATACCGAGGTCGTCAAAGGACAAAAAAGCTTTTAGTACCGGCTTATCGTTAACGTCTAATCAAACCAAATTTTGATAAAAAGTTTTGAAAGTTATAAAAAGGTAAACTAAAAGTAAAAATAAAATATAAGGAAAAACAAATAGACAAGAAGGAATCACTTGGTTCCAACTCCTCTTTTATGTATCCTTTAATGATTTCCACACTTTGGGCATTTTAAGAGATTATCTTTAAGTTATAGTAGTAGGCCCCCTTTCAGGCAGCGTTACCCTCAACCTATGTGTCTGAGTCAGTAGGGATACAGTCCTGCAAGGTCGGATTATTGAAAGATAATTAAGTTATTAATGCGAAAAGTGGTAGCCCCCCTTCCAGACAGCGTTACCCTCAACCTATTGGTCTGAGTCAGCAAGGATACAGTCCCGCAAGATTGGTTTAAAGTTTTAAGGGTTATTGGCCTGAAACACCACCAACTATTCCACTTTTGCCGCTGGCACCCCCACCTTCACTAATAGTCCACAGCACCATCAACTAACGACTTATTGGTTTACAACACCACAAAACTAACTGGGCATTAACACCGTTTGTTTAATCCGACGTGGCATGCCTACGTGGCTTTTGATGCTTAGCTGGCCTGCCTACGTGGTTTCCCCTCCCTTATAAACGATTACCAGGAGACTTTCGCGCTATTTTTCAAGCCCTAAGTCTGAGAAGTCATCGCAACAGTGAAATTGAAGCAGTGAAGATTGAAATCGAGCATTGCAGATGGTGATAATCGAAGAAGAGAAGATGGGAGAGCAACTCATTTAAGTGAATCTGCATTTTAGTGGTAAGATTGCAATCGGTGAGCCTAGATACAGGTATGTCGGTGGTGTTAAGATGTTTTTAGGTTTAGATGTTGATAATATCTCGTTCTCTGAGTTGTTTGATACTGTTTGGGATATGAGTGTTTATCCACGAGTTGTATGCTGTGATTCCGGGTGATGGGGCTCTAAAACTTTTGCTAAATGATAGGGATTTGATTGAAATTGCATCCATGGTTGAACCCAATAGTCTAGAAGAACTTGATATTTATGTGCAACCTGCAGATGAAGCTTGGGCAGTCATTTTGCCAACACCTAGGAGCCCAAAGCAAAGCACAATTGAACCCATCCCCAACCAGCCCAATACTGAGCCCACCAAAGCCCAATTTCAGCCCAGTAGTCCCCTACATCATATCCCTAATTCCAGTGGTACCCCAAAACACACAAAGCTTACTGCAAGAAAACATCTGCAGACACCTTTGAAGGCAGCCACCCAAATTCAACAGCTCCCTAATTCCAGTGGTACCCCAAAACACACAAAGTTTACTGCAAGAAAACATGTACAAACACCCTTGAAGGCAGGCACACCAATTGAACAGCTGCAGACTGATGTACAAACACCCTTGAAGGCAGGCACACCAACTGAACAGCTGCAGACTGATGCACAAACACCCTTGAAGGCAGCTACACCAATTGAACATCTGCAGACTGATGATGGTTCTAAAGATGTGTTAGAATCTGATCAAGATGGTACAGATGATACAGATGGGTCAGAGGACGATGATTCAGAAGATGAAGATTACAAAGCAAATCTGAATGAAGATGATGGGTCAGATGATGAGGAGTTTATAGAATCAGTTAGGCTGCTTGAAAGAGTGAACAAGGAAGATGCAGATGCTAAGAAGAAGCTACTTGAGGGCATACTAAAACAGCCTGCACAGGTTAACACACCTTCATCTAGTCAACATATTGAAGGTTACAGTAGTTATGAAGACTCGGATGGTGATGTTCAAAGCCCTGGTGAGAGCTAGGCATATTTATGCTAATTGGCACAAGAAGTTCAAAGGAGAAGATTTGAAGGCTGCCTTCTGGAAGGCATGTAGGTCTTACAACATTGCTGACTACAAGGATGCAATCAAGGAACTAACCGAACTAAATGCAGATGGTGTTGAGGCTCTAAATACACAGCAGAATCCAAAGGCATTTACCAGGTGTTTTCTAGACAATGAAACAAAGTGTGATGTGATTGTGAATAATATGGCTGAAACCTTCAATGGTTACATTGTACAAGCCAGGTCTAAACATATTATACATATGCTAGAGGATATTAGAGTTTCAGTCATGTCTAGGCTTGTTAGGATGAGGAGTGCAATGGAAAATAAGGAGGTAGTTGTATGTCCTAGGATTCAGAAAAAGCTTGATAAGGAGAAGTATTGGTCCTATAAATGTGAGGTTTACCCATCTTCATTGAATGAATTCCAAGTTAGAGATTACTATGATGATGTAACTGTTAACTGTTATATCTTGCAGGGAACAAGACTAAGCAGGGGATTATGATGAAGTGTAGCCATTGCAAGAGTCCTGATCACAACATCAGGAGATGCCCTGAAAAAGCTAAAGGCACACCTAAGGTGATTACTAAAAGTAACATGAAAAGGGGAAAGCCAAAGGGGACCTCAAGGCCTGGTTCTAGCAAACAAAGTGGGCAGTCAACCCAAACTACTCAACCTGAAGTCAACCCAACCCAGAATAGTCAACATGAAGTCAACCCAAGCCAACAGTCAAAAAATTCAACCATTGGGTCAAAGAGATCAAGGGGAAGTCAAGCAACCAAACAAAGCACAAGGGGGAAAGGAAAAGTGTCAAAGTCTACCAATTAGTTTGCCTTATGTTTGGGTCAAAGATGCCATGTTTTGTTTGACTTATGTTTGGGTCTAAGTGTCTGGATGTTTTTTAAATTTCTGTGTTATGTTTGACTGATGTTTGCAATAGTTATGTTTCTGTCACTGGTTTGACTGATCTTTGTAAGATAATGTTTGATTGATGTTTGGGGCAAATTGACACTCACTAATTTGCTCATGTTTGGGTCAAATTGACACCAACTGATTTGAACTGATTTGCTTATGTTTGTGTCTAGTTGACACTAACTGGTTTGCTGATGTTTGGGTCAAAGCTTAAACAGTTTTGTTTGATAATGTCTTAACAAAGTTTGACTGATGTTTGGGCCAAACTGGCTGAATATTTTACAACTGAATTGCTGCAACTATGAATTAGATGTTCATAAAGATACTGCATTAACACTAATGGGTCAATTACATTACATTCAACTTAATTGACACTAACTGGTCAACTACAATACATTCATATAAATTACATGCCAAACCAAAACATTCATCAACTACAATTATGTCGTTACAATTCGGTGAAAACTAAAACCAAATCCAAAAGACTGTGAATGATGCCACCAGCATAGCAGCTAACCAGAACCACTTTGACCCACATTTCTCATGCTTCATACATATCCCTTTCTTCAGGTTTTTGATTTCTTGTTGCAATATAACATTTTGCAGCTTCAAATTTTCAGTCTTTATGTCCTCATAAGCCATACCCCTTCCACGATTAAACTGTCCTCTAATTAATCCATCAAATTGATCTTTCCAGAGGAAAAAGTTGCAATCCATGTTCTACAAAACACCCTAAAAATGATTAATTTGTGAAATTGGAATACAAATACCACCATCGACATCAAGATAAACTTACCGGCCAAAAGGAACATCCATAGAACTCATCGCCACACCGACTGCTTTTTGGACCCGCAACCCTACACACTGCAATCGAATCGTGATTGCAGTATAGGTTTCCTTCGAGATCGATCCTGATTATCTGTGATCTAGGTCTTCCTCTTTGGGGGCTTCGTGATTTACCTTCCATGGTGTTAACTAGGGCATACATGTCTCCTGGTAATCGTTTATAAGGGAGGGGAAACCACGTAGGCAGGCCAGCTAAGCATCAAAAGCCACGTAGGCATGCCACGTCGGATTAAACAAACGGTGTTAATGCCCAGTTAGTTTTGTGGTGTTGTAAACCAATAAGTCGTTAGTTGATGGTGCTGTGGACTATTAGTGAAGGTGGGGGTGCCAGCGGCAAAAGTGGAATAGTTGGTGGTGTTTCAGGCCAATAACCCAAGTTTTAATAGTAATTTATTGATAAGGGATTCAAGCGGTTCTTACTTCTCCCGAGGCAGATTGTGCCGCCCACTCATGAAGTCTTACTAGGCTTGAACCAGGTTCTCGCAGGATCTATACATTGAACGAGACATAGAATTACCCAACCACCCTTCTAACCCCCTTCTAGGTAGTAAATGTGCTTTATATAGACCGTAAAGACACGAATGAGTGAATCAACAAAACATGAAGAATGGTTAAATAAATTCGCCTTCAATATAGAAAACTAGTTATTAAAACATACCCAAATAAAAAGGAGCCAAAGGTTGGAAATCAAAAAGTAATACATAAAAGATTTGTCTTCACCAAGTGATGTAAGAGTTTAGCCAAGCATGGCCTTTGTTTGACAAGGACTCTTACAATCGATCTTGGACCCCGAGACTACTACACACTCTAAATGATGGATGGTGGTGGTGGGTGTTGGTGTTGTAGAGGTGGTGGAGTTGTGGCAAGTGTGAGAGAAGTGGTTTGCCAAGGGATGGATTGGAATGAAACTGATGTGTGTAAAATGCAACATATAAATTACATCAAATGAGGCATAAAACTAACCCTTTTTAAGTACTAATGTTGGAAAAAGAGTGTTTTTGTCTTCCTTTTGTATTTTCAGGATTAAATGAGCTCAAATTCACAAAAGAAGCAAAAAGACAGCTAAATCTAACATAAATACAAGAAAAGGAACATAAGTGGACTGCCCGACCCTTCAGCGGCATCTTCCCAAGCAAAATAGAGAAGGCAGAAAACTGAACACGCCCCGTGCTCAGCCAGCACGGGGCCGTGCCCAAGAAGCAGCAGAAAAGACAAACCTATAGAAGCTTCTATTGCCCACCACGGGCCGTGTCCAGTGAACACGGGGGCGTGGCGAAAGTACAGCAGGCGCATTAAGTGTCCAGCGGACACGGGGCCGTGCCCAGCCTTCTGTTCAGCCTATAAATAGGAGTGCTTGGTTTCATTTCAACTCATCTCTTGGCACACCACCTCTCTCACACTTCACCCACCACCCACCACCACCATAACACCATCATCCACCACCATCATCTATTGTCCATCGTAGAGTGTGTGAGTCGTCTCGGGATCCAAGATTGATCGTAAGAGTTCTTGACAATCAAGGCCATGTTTGCCTAAGTCTCTTACATCACTTGGTGAAGACAAAGTGTCTAGTATAATACTTTTTATTTCTAATCTTTTGCACTTTTTATTTGGTTTTATATTAATGACTTTAATAACTAGTTACTTATGTTGAAGGTGATCTTTCCTTATCGTTTGTCCGTGGTGTCTTGGCATTATTTTACTGTCTATATAAAATAAAAGATTTTCACCATTCATATCTCCACGGTCTATATGGAGGTATGTTGGCTACCTGGTCGGGGGTTAAGGGAACGGTTTGGTAAAGGTCTTGCCATTGTTCAGCGTTTAGAGGTCCTGCAATGGACCTGGGTCAAATTTAGTAGGACCTCCTTCAATACTTCACGGTATTGGATAGCGGGAGTCCAAACTCTTTGATCCCCTCATAAGTTAACTACTATTAATACTATAACCCGGCTATTTAGGACTGTATCCCTGCTGACTCAGACTACTTAGCCGAGGGTAACGTCACCGCCAAAAGCGGGGCCTACCATAATATTGCATTAATAACTTAATTCATTATCTTCCAATAATCCACCCTTTTAGGATTGTATCCTTGCTGACTCAAACTACTGGGGTGAGGGTAACGTCACCTTCAAAAGAGGGGCCTACTACAATAACTAAGATAATCTCTTACTTATGTGCAAAAGTGCGGAAATAATCAAAGGTTATACTAGATACGAGTCGGAACCAAGTGATTCATCTTGTCTATCTGTTTTTTTTTATTTTACTTTTCAGCATTTTAGTTAGTTTTTATTTTTCTTAGTTTAAAAACATTTTTCTAAACTTTTTATTTTGATTAGACGTTGAGGATAAACCGGTACTAAAAGCTCTTGTGTCCTTGGACGACCTCGGTATCTTGCCAACACTATACTACGCTCACGATGGGTGCACTTGCCCATATGTGTGTTTAGTGTTAGTAAAATATCGTGTTTTATAAATTTAAAACTTGGCTAAAATAAGTGTTAAAGGGGCTTAAAATATACACCTAATATATATAACACTTCACACGCATCAAGTTTTTGGCGCCGTTGCCGGGGATGAAAAGGGGAACGAGAAAAATGACCCCATGCACAAGAACAAGGCAAGGCAACCCGGCATCAATCTCTTCATTACAGAAGGTTCAACACGGGCCGTGTCCAACCAACACGGCCCCGTGCTGAACCCCCTGTAGAAAAATACCCAGTTCAGGTAACTGGACACGGGCCGTGTTCACCAGA
The DNA here is from genome assembly GCA_030545235.1 of Helianthus tuberosus. NCBI lineage: Eukaryota > Viridiplantae > Streptophyta > Magnoliopsida > Asterales > Asteraceae > Helianthus > Helianthus tuberosus. Next base: position 67,770,276 of record CM060440.1, read on the forward strand.
CACGCCCCCGTGTCCAGGCTTTTGTTTCTTTTCTTTAATTTTTGTTACTGGCACCTGAACACGGGGCCGTGTCCGGTCCCCACGGGGCCGTGTCCAGACTGCCAGTAACATAAATCTTTGCTTTTAACACCATTTTACACATCTAATCAACCTAAAAATTTATTTTTGGGACACATTGAGGACAATGTGTAATTTAAGTGTGGGGGGGATGCTAAAACCTTGAAATTTTGCAAGTCCTAATAACAAGCCTTACACAAAACTCTATTGGAACCGCTAAACACCCCAAATTTTTTCAAAAATTTTCATTTTTTTTTTACTTGTCTAAAGTTTAAGTTAGGAATCATAAGATTAATAAGGTTATATTTTTACAAATTTACAACCGAGAGCGTCGTGATAACAAGAACCAACATAAGAAAATTATGAAACGGCATGACAAGCTTAATTAAAATTTGATTATATATACTTGATCACATAAAAACTCATTCCCACAAAAGTGAGTTTTGAGCCTTTATTGAGCATACAAATGTACATCTTTAGACTAAATGCTCATTTTTCGTTTCTTGTGTGAATAGCCGCTTGGTTCTTACGACTCTAGAACTTGCCATGACGATACATTCCCGGTCCTTATCAACTTAAACCTGAGTAAGTAAATGATAGATGCATTAGGACTAACCTTTTTTTTCTTCTACACCACTATTTTTTTTTACCACCTACCCAAAATCCCCCTAGTTAGCCCCTTTGAGCCTAAACCTTTTCATTTCATAACCCAAACCAAACACCCTTTTACCCACCAAAAACCTTTTTCATTTTTAACCCTTTGTTTTAGTAACAAGTTCGGTTTTTCGTATGATCGGCTGAAAAAAAAATGTGTTGATGATGAAGCAAAAGAAAATAAACAAACAAGTTCATCAAAAATAACTTTGTTTGAATAATAGCTTCATCAAAATAAAAAGTTACAAAAATAGAAAGTCCTACGAAAACCGACACTTGTTACGCTTTTTCACCATTTTTCTACTAACCACTAACCCAACCACCTACCTTTAACCCAAACCTAACCCTTCACCCGCAAAGTCCTCTTGATATTTACAAAGGTATAAAAGTTAAAAAGGAGGAGGATTGATTGCTTGGCAAGCCTATGGTAGGAGTAAGTTCCATGCCGCTCTCGAGTGATTCACTAAAAATACACCTTCGGCCGAGTGTGAGTGATTTCTTCCGTGAGGTATGTGAACTTGTATATAAATGGAATTTTAAAAAGGCATGTTATGCCCAAATAAGTAATTTCTCCTATGAAACGTTCTAAACAAATCATAATGAATAGGATTGTAAATAGATAAAAATAAAACCCAAAAAGATCTTGGATTCCCAACACTCTATGACAAGCCAAAACCTTCTCTTCTACCCATTCCATTTGGGAGTGTAAGCCACATATTAAAGAGTTTTGCTTGAGGACAAGCAAAAGTTCAAGTGTGGGGGTATTTGATGTGTGTAAAATGCAACATATAAATTACATCAAATGAGGCATAAAACTAACCCTTTTTAAGTACTAATGTTGGAAAAAGAGTGTTTTTGTCTTCCTTTTGTATTTTCAGGATTAAATGAGCTCAAATTCACAAAAGAAGCAAAAATACAGCTAAATCTAACATAAATACAAGAAAAGGAACATAAGTGGACTGCCCGACCCTTCAGCGGCATCTTCCCAAGCAAAATAGAGAAGGCAGAAGACTGAACACGCCCCGTGCTCAGCCAGCACGGGGCCGTGTCCAAGAAGCAGTAGAAAAGACAAACCTATAGAAGCTTCTATTGCCCACCACAGGCCGTGTCCAGTGAACACGGGGGCGTGGCGAAAGTACAGCAGGCGCATTAATTGTAATTGCGAATTACAATTAATGAAGAGAGAGAGTGTCAGACAGGCACGGGGGCGTGTCCAGCGGACACGGGGCCGTGCCCAGCCTTCTGTTCAGCCTATAAATAGGAGTGCTTGGTTTCATTTCAACTCATCCCTTGGCACACCACCTCTCTCACACTTCACCCACCACCCACCACCACCATAACACCATCATCCATTGTCCATCGTAGAGTGTGTGAGTCGTCTCGGGATCCAAGATTGATCGTAAGAGTTCTTGACAATCAAGGCCATGTTTGCCTAAGTCTCTTACATCACTTGGTGAAGACAAAGTGTCTAGTATAATACTTTTTATTTCTAATCTTTTGCACTTTTTATTTGGTTTTGTATTAATGACTTTAATAACTAGTTACTTATGTTGAAGGTGATCTTTCCTTATCGTTTGTCCGTGGTGTCTTGGCATTATTTTACTGTCTATATAAAATAAAAGATTTTCACCATTCATATCTCCACGGTCTATATGGAGGTATGTTGGCTACCTGGTCGGGGGTTAAGGGAACGGTTTGGTAAAGGTCTTGCCATTGTTCAGCGTTTAGAGGTCCTGCAATGGACCTGGGTCAAATTTAGTAGGACCTCCTTCAATACTTCACGGTATTGGATGGCGGGGGTCTAAACTCTTTGATCCCCTCATAAGTTAACTACTATTAATACTATAACCCGGCTATTTAGGACTGTATCCCTGCTGACTCAGACTACTTAGCCGAGGGTAACGTCACCGCCAAAAGCGGGGCCTACCATAATATTGCATTAATAACTTAATTCATTATCTTCCAATAATCCACCTTTTTTGGATTGTATCCTTGCTGACTCAAACTACTGGGTGAGGGTAACGTCACCTTCAAATGAGGGGCCTACTACAATAACTAAGATAATATCTTAATTATGTGCAAAAGTGCGGAAATAATCAAAGGTTATACTAGATACGAGTCAGAACGAAGTGATTCATCTTGTCTATCTGTTTTTTTTTTTATTTTACTTTTCAGCATTTTAGTTAGTTTTTATTTTTCTTAGTTTAAAAACATTTTTCTAAACTTTTTATTTTGATTAGACGTTGAGGATAAACCGGTACTAAAAGCTCTTGTGTCCTTGGACGACCTCGGTACCTTGCCAACACTATACTACGCTCACGATGGGTGCACTTGCCCATATGTGTGTTTAGTGTTAGTAAAATATCGTGTTTTATAAATTTAAAACTTGGCTAAAATAAGTGTTAAAGGGGCTTAAAATATACACCTAATATATATAACACTTCACACGCATCAAAACCAAGCACCCCTATTTATAGCTGGAGTCAGTCAGTTCACACGGCCCCATGCCCACCTGGTATGACCCAGTGGTCTTCTTTCTCTCTCATCCTCATTAACTGCAGTGTCTGGTCTTGTACTAACACGGTCCGACCCCCGTGTGTCAACGGCACAGCCCGTGGCTATTGTACTTACTGTACTATCTCAGATTCTGTGAATCTTAGAGTTTACCACGCCCCGTGTTACCTTAGCACGGCCCCGTGTTGGTGGTCTGGTTTGTCTTTTGTTGTTGTCTTTTTCTTCTACAGAGAATCTTGACTGGGCACGGCCCATGCCTGGTGGGCATGACCCTGTGCCAGAGCTTCTGTTCTTGTTATTTTGTTGGTTTGGATGTGGATAAGGACTTGGCGAGTCGTGTCAATCCTCCTTCTTTGTATTTATGTTGGTTTTTGTTGTTACTTTGCTTCTTTTGTTTGTTTAAGCTCTTTTGACCCTGTAAATTAAAAATGAACAAAGAAACATGCTTTTTCCAACATTAGTACCGAAAAAGGTTTGATTTTTCGATGTATTTGATATGATTTACATGTTGTATTTTACGCACATCAGCAATCCATAGAAACGTTTACGTAAAGTAGTTTGAGGAGTTAATAAGTGGAATATCCTTGATAGCGAAGGCGAAATTTGTGTAAATGAGGTGGCCGAAGCCCCTTTAAAACGTTTTATCGGTTTGGAAGGAGTTTCCAATTCGTAGAAGGATTTTTTTTTATTTTGTTTTATTTTTTTATTAAAATGAGATGGTAAATTTTTTTGTTGTAAAAAGAGAGTTTGTTGATTTAAAACAAGGTGGTAGAAATTTTGGTTGTAGCAAGGAAATTTATTTGTTTCAAAATAAGATGATAAGGATCATGATTGTCGAAAACGGGTATTTTGTCAGTTAAGTAAGTCGATTAGTTGGTGTTTAAGTGTAATAAAGGATGAAAAATATCTTTGGTTGGATCAGGCTTGCAAGGATGCTTGTTAAAAATAAACTTAATGTTCAGGCCGAATTACTATGGATAAGGTTAGACGAAAGTTAAGTGATTAAACAAGGTTGATATAAAAATATTTTTTTATTATGACCAAAGTTAAATGAAATAATAATACAAGTTTCTAAATATAGAAATGCGAATAAAACTTTCTAAATAGGGAAAGTATAGAAAATGTGGAGCGTTACACGAACACACGAGTTCAAGAAATTGATTGAACACTTAAAGAACATGAAACATCGTTGTTTCATCTAGAATCAATTGTTGAAAAGAATACGAATGATCTAGCAACACTGAAGACACAAATGATAGAAATACTCCGAACCTGCAACAATTGAACAACGGATGTGAAAGTACAAGAAGTGGAAGTCGAAATTCGGAATACTGTGAAGGAGAGTTGTTATACAATCATAGCAACAATCAACTGAAATAAGGGACTTTCCCAAACTTAACGGGGAAAACCTAAATGATTGTTTATGTAGAATTGAACATTTCTTCGATATGGATGAAACTCTAGAAAGAAGGATTGAAGGTTTTATTTGTAATTATTCATTTAGATGGTGTTGCTTTACAATGGCATCAGTCACTTGTGAAATCTCGAGTTGGTTCTATAGTAGGAATGCAATGGTACGAGTATGGGAGGTTTCTTTCGGTTAAATTTCAAGACACTTTGACTCATGATGCCTTGGGAGTCTTAGCTACCATCAAACAGTCTGGAACACTCAAAGAATTGTGTAAAACATTTGATATGTGGCTAAACAAGGTGTCAATTTGTGATGAATATGCCATCAGTTTGTTCTTAGGGTAATTACACCTAAAATAGGTAGTCTGGTAAGACTTCTTGACCTAAAGATTTGTTGAAGCCTATTTATTAGCTAGAACACAAGATGATGCTAATAAGATTATTCAAGATAGCAAGAACCATAGATATCTTGAACGCGTAGTTATTACGTTCAGGGAAACCAATCATTAAAGTTTTAATACATACAACTGTTCCAGTTGCCCAAACATCTGTTGGAACTACAAAAGTGACAACAGATGTTACAATCATACTGCCACCACCACTAACAACAACACAAGAGTCTCCTAAAGGACTCCCCATTCATAAAATAAAACCATCCACAAAGCTTCCACAACTACCATAAAAAACACCAACACCTCAAACCAAATCCAGGAGAACAAAATTCATTGTCCAAGATTATGATAAAGAAACTCTTGATGCATCACCTATCAAAACCACAACCACCACAACACTAACCATTACATCTCCACCAACAAAATCACATATTACCATAGTTAACCCACTAGAGTTAGAAAATGTATCAAAAAAGGTAAAATCATTTTACTCTACAACTAACACCATCCAACTTACCTTCCCATCCCTCAAAAGATATTCAAAGCCTTCCAATGTCAAAGAATACCCAGAATTAAAGATCAAACGAGCTGAAAAGTAGTTGCAGTTAAAAGCATGGAAAATTTGATAAGGAGGCACATCAAATTCTATCCGAAAATTCACAAAAGTGAATAGATTGGAAGATTTTTCCAAACATGTCAGTCAAAAGGCTTCACAAGGACCAGTAAACAACCTTAAGCTCAGAAAAGCACTAAGGGAAGATTAATTGGATTTCATCATGAAGAATAAACCTTACACAGTTACAAGAGATCAATTCACTAGTTGGACTACAAAAGCCCTTCTAGATGAAATTGCAAGGATTGAGAGGATGAAACTCAATCCAGACATTAAACCCACTCCTCTCAATTGAAGAGCAGGCAAAAGCATGTTGGCCAAAAGGCCATTGAACTTAGAATGAAGGAGGAGATAGTGGCAGCCAAATTGTGCACGATGTAATCTATGGCCAGGTGGGATGAGCCAACAATCAAAGAGAGCTACAAGAAACTTGAAGAATTAAGAGCTAAAGATCCTTTATGTAACACCTCGAAATTTCAAGTCCTATAATGTATTGACACGTGTCATAAGCTTTGAACGTGTAAAAGAATACTCTAGAGGGACTAAAGTTGACAAAACAAGGAAAGTATGTGATAATAAGGGTTCAGAATGTCAACAATAGATAAAAATACTTTACAATAACCCTACACGATGTTTATACCCTTAAAGGAATGATTCACGGATCATACGAAGCTAATTGTGAAAGAAAGTGAGAGATTACAAACTACAGGGGTTAAATGTGTCAACATGTTTAAAATATACCTCTGAGTGACCTTTTAGCAAACCTGGAGCTTTGTAACGATTAATTATGCTCACTAGAATGCGTGATAAAAATTTCACCAAGTTTCGTTATCATATGACAAAGTTATGATAAAATTCGTATACGAGGGGTTAAAATCGTCAACGTTGAAATTTAAGACTTTTCGGTGATCGTATGAATAACCGGGGACCTAACAAAGTTGGTTTATGACTTGGAGTCCTTAAAAGTCAAGTTTGGGGGGTTACAAGTGTAAGAAAGCACCTTAAAAATCAAGTTTGGAAGTTCAGGGGCTAAATGTGTCAACTTTTAAAATGTTCTGGTGAGCTGGCCGGTCCGTAAGCCATGCCCAGATGCAGAAAATTGTTCAGTTGGCTATTCAGCCCATGTAACGACTTATCTTGCCCTTTAACACCACCAGGGGTTGCCTAAACTGATTCTTAGGCCTTAGGGACACTTGTTAATCATCAGGGAACACCTCATAGGCTTGTTTGTCATGATCTTGATGGATCAAACTCACTATATAAGGCCCTCATGTTGCAACTTTGATCATTCATTCACAACTTCATTTGTGGAACTTCCTGGAGCTCAAGGGCTGTCCCTAAGCATCTCTAGTCGTAATTAGAACCTTGGTAAGTATCCTTGACCTTCCTTAATTGAGTTTTGCTTAGTTATTAGCTTAAAAGTCAAACCGTCGTAATTAAGGTTTGACTTATCGATTAATCACCAATGGTCCAGTGATTAGTCAAACTTAAGGTAGTTATAAGTTGGTAATTATGTGGGCATTAAACCCTTAAAAGGGCACCATCTGATTCCCACTCTAACTAGATCAATTGTCGGGTCAAAGTTTATTATAAAAAGTCAACAGGATCCGAATTTTTGAATTAACGCATAATTAGCAATGTAGAAGCCGTGTAACCTATTTGATCACTCATATAACTTGGTAATAAGTATAAGAACTGGCCTAAGCTTGTTTGATCCGACAATTTTCTGTTTAGGCTTGGGTCGGAACCGAAAGTCGCAAAACTTTGACTTTTGCTTTACTTCAGTTCTGACCCGATTTAGATGGGTTTGGAAATGCCTTAGAGCTTCCTTAGGACCAGGTTACATGATAGTATAACCCTCTGTGGTTGGATCGTTGATTGTCCGATTCGTTTACACGTTTCCGTTAATTGCTTAATGTTGACCATAATGCCCTTTTGACCATAAAACGAGAATTTTGGAAATATGAGAGGACAATAATCCTTATTACTGATTTATAAACATGTCCCTAAAGTTTCATATCAGTTTGAGGTCCAGAATAGGAGTTATGCTAAATAGCGCATTTAAAAAGCTTTTTGTTAATTAAACGGCGCAATTAGCATAAGGACTATCTAAACCCAATTTTTGACACCAAACCTTTTACCCACTGATGTAATATAATATTTTGGGAATTTTGAAGATTTTTAACCTAAGCATAACCTAAGGTTATGACCTCGATTCGGTAAATACCGATTATACCCTTTTTGTTTATAAAATGAGTTTTACATAGTATTTTGACACCAATTCAATTGCTATAGATTTTATATGATAAATAAAGTATTTTGAACTTTATAACCTGATCAGAAAACTCAGATTTCCTGTTAAACCCGGAAATCGCTTAACACGGCTTTTTACGCGTATTAAACGCCTAGTATGGGTTTAAAACCATTTTGGCATATAAGACTTATCACCAATTGATATAACCTATTAAGTTAAGTTGTTTTACTGATTATTTCAGACCCGAATCTCAGAATTATATTTAATCTCTTTTATAATCTTTAAAATGACCAAAATACCCCTACGGGGCTTAATTTAAGATTAAACTCGTTTTGGGCATAATGGAAGGTATCCTACTGATATCACAACATATTTAAGACATATTAACTTAGGAAACTTGTATATGACTCTTATGGTTACCCGTTACGCTTCTTACGCGTTCGGTTCGGTTTTTGTAACTAGTTTGCATAAGTTAGCCGAAACGGGTCAAACCTTATCATTTTTATCTCAAAATCCAGAAAGTGTTTAGATTACCCATATGATACAAGTATTCAAACTTGTCGGGTCTAAAACACACTCTATTCCGGTCTTCGCTTAATCATGCGTTTGAACCGTATATTTCCTTAAAACTAACCGGTCTAAGTTTAGGCTTAATTAAAGACCCGTTAGTATTCTAATTGGTTATTTATACCATCATTCCAGACTAGAGCCTTCCGGTAAATTATACCTACGCTTACTTAAGTGAATACTGATGAGTTATTATAATTCTTGTTATTTAAGAAAGGAGCTAGCTCAGGTAAATACTCTTAACTTATTTTCCCTATTACGGGCTTGGGATACGGTAATATAAATACCGCATGGTCAGGTATGGGATTCAAAGACAAATCAACCGGGAAATCCAAATAACCTGTTTTAATTCGTGTTGCTTGACTGAAACATTGGGGGTTAATGCGACCGTGTCCTGGATATCCTTAACTTATTAAATGCAATGGCCACGACCTAAGCACGGGATGTAGGCATACACCTGACAGATGCCATATGCTTATTAATTAATTATACCCAATATGGGATTCCCAATAAGGGAATAGTGGTGTGTCGGTTAATCTTGAACCGGCATAGAACCGGGCCCCGTATGTAGAGCAAGTTATGTAAAACTGATAACATGAGATATAGTTTGTCCCAAGTATAAAAGATAAATTTTGCCTTGTGCGTTTTAATCAAAGTGTCAAAATATTTTCGTGCCTTGTGCACCTAAACCAATTTTCATAAACATTTCCATATGAGTCGGTTGAGTGTATTTATCACTGAAAACTGACGTATTTTCCAAAGTCTAAGTGACAGGTACAAGTACATAATAGGCTGGAAGCTGCTCAGGACTTGTTAGATGAGGACTTTGCAACTCCTTCACATAAGCCATTAGTCTGATAACTTCTTTTGTTGTTTTGATCCGCCTGTGGATTATTACAAGCTAGTCTGTACGGAATACTTTTATGTTATCAGACATTTGTGTTTGTAATAATATTTTATATTTCAAGACTTCCGCTGTGCATTTAAATTGTGTTGTTTGACTATGATGATATTAACTACGTCATGATACTCCCCACCGAGCCCACCGGTAATACGTGGAAATATCGGGGTGTGACAGGTTGGTATCAGAGCCAACATTGAGTGAATTAAACACTAGCCTTTTGTGTTTAATCTCAATGACACATTAGCACATTCCTTGACCTTCTGAGTCTAGACTTAACATAGGAATATTCTCAATCCTAATCGGGAAATTTTGCTTCCAAATTTTTGGATACGTCGCCAAGCGAAGAAGCCATAGTGGAAATTCTCCCAAATTGGAGCCTAGGGAAGGCCGAGCTTCGTGATGCGACTAGGATAAACGTGCAACCAAGGAGAAAACATTCAGAAATAATATGAAGAAGAAACTCCTTTTGCTGAAGATCGTTTCTTTAATAGTCCTTATAAGGACATATTCTTCTTCCAGTCCCTTTGAGGACAACATTATTCCTTTCAAGTCCCACTTAGGGCAACTCTGTACTTTTATTTTTATATAGTGGAATGATTAAATTTAAATTTTCGTTCTAATCATGAAAAAGGAAATAAATGAAAATATAACATTCCTTTTATAAGATCTACCATTATAATAAAATGGCAAAATCTAAAAAGGACAAGACCTAGCCACGTGTCATATTAAGACCCGGCCAAGATGGTAGTTCCTCAATTTAGATTCAGATCCTTATTAACATCTCAATTTAGGATTGTTCAGCATTAAATATTAAAAGAATCTTAAAGGTAAACCTAGCCTGTATGACAAGGCCAAGATGGTAGAACCTATTCAAAGGATTCAAATCCTTGTTAACATCTGTAACATGTTAACATTCCTGGCAGACGTGGTTCGATAAAATCGCATAAGTCATCCTTAAAATGGATTACTCCAATTTTCCTTAATAAAATAATCATCCCTTAAGGATGAAGTGCCCACGGGCTATAATTAACGTCCTCTGAGACTAAAGACAGTCGTAGCCTACAACTCCTTGTCAAGAAAAGGTAATGAACTTTGATTCAAGCCTCAATGCCTCGATTCTATAAAATCTTGGTTTATAATTTTGTTCTTGTGATTTGGCTTTTGTGCCATAGTTATATTTTAATTAAAACTAGGATAATTATAATGAAAAATCCTGAGTAAAATAAATATCATTCCTTTCCTGCCAGTATACATATTAAAAGAGAATCTTAAAGGGATAACCTAGCTTGAATGTCATTAGAGACCTGGCTACGATGGTAAAACCTGTTTAAAGGAGATTCAGATCCTTGTTAACATTTAAAAACATGTTAACACTCCTGACAATAGGTGATGCGATAAAATCACACTTGTCATCCTTATATTAGGAATTTTCCAAACCCCTTATTATTATTTTTTTTAGCAAAAATGATCAAGAGGAATCATGGCTAATAAACGTCGAACAGGATGAACACATCAAAACATCCATTGGGATGTATACCTACGGGCAAAGATGTATACATGAAAAGATAGTTTTATTTCATAACTTCTTGTCAAGACAATGAATTATGAAATTTTCCGATCCAAAGGAATCATTGAATATGTTTTAAAATTTCCCTAGTGACAAGGCCTCCGTGCCATCAAAAAGTCCTTGGGACAAGCCCTTATGCTATATAAAAATGTCGGTACGACATTGACAGTCGTGACTTATGTCCCCTGTCTAATAAATATGAAGGATTATATTCCGTTTAAACGCCAAAGATGGTCTATCTAAAAACCTAGGCCAAGCATAATCAAATAAATTTAAAACTATCTATTGGTCTATATGGTTGAGTTACACCATGGCTATTTAATCGTCAAGTTCGACAATTCGCTATAATTAAACAAATTATTACTACTTGGTTAGTAGCCTTCAAAGCTTCACCACGGCTGACTCCTCTGGAGCTCACAATCATCCAGTTAGTCAGAATGTTGTACATTGACTAGCCTTTCTGGCAAAATAAATTATCTCCAAAGAGATGACGGCTGTAGTCTTTGACTCTCTGTCCAAAGGTGAAGAACTATGTTCGAACCTTAAGATCTCTAATCCAATAAGATTGCGGCTTATATATTAATTCCTTAAGTGCCATATCTTATATGTCCTTTGTAACAAGGCCTTCGTACCTATGACTATTAATGTCCTTCGTGACAAGCCTTCCAAATATCTAAAGATTTTCGTCATGACAAGGACAGTTGTGACATTGTGATTCCCTGTCAAAAGGAAATGGACTTGGTCCAAACCTTAAACACAATTGATGGTCCTTTTTTACCTAGGCTAAAAATAATTGACGTACTTTCTAGTAGCATACTATAATGAAGTTAAAAAAAAACCTAACAACCATTATGGTTTGATGATACCATGGCTTATAAATCATCCAGTTCGATGATTCCATAATAGTTTGTGGCTAAGCATATGTTATTATTGGTGTTTAATTCCAAAGCCCCGGAATGGTGGATTCCGACGAAGCACACAGCAGTACCACGGCTAAAAACAAGGATGCAAATATAAATATAAATGTTAATGGCACTACTCTTCAGGCCTTGATTAGCGCAACAATTAGTGAAGTTGTGGATAAGATCCTTGAGAACAAAAAGGAACCGAGTGACACTCACTCAAAGGTCCATACGGAAACACATACATCAGCTCGTAAGGAAAGCTCCGTTCACTCTTCAGATGAAAAGAGCGAACCTCATAAGTTAGTACTCTATGATAAGCCCCGTTCAACTGAAGACGGGTGCACCTACAAATATTTCGTCTCATGCAAACCCAGAGATTTCAATGGCGAAAAAGGAGCAATTGATGCTATGGAATGGCTTGAGGAAATGGAAACTGTTGTGGACATCAGCGATTGTGCTGATAAGGACGTAGTAAAATTTGTTTCACAATCTTTCAAGGGAAAGGCTCTTGCATGGTGGAGGGCCATGATGCAGACCACGGGGAAAATTCCCCTATACAATATGGGATGGTCCAATTTTGTGGACCTTATCAAAGAGAACTACCGTCCACAACACGAAGTGGAAAAGGTGGAGACAGATTTTCTGACTCTCACAATGAAGAACCTAAATTGTCAGCAATATGTTACCGACTTCAACTCCCTATCTAGATTGGTACCCTATTTAATTACCCCTGAACCAAAACGCATTGCGCGTTTCATCGGTGGTTTGGCACCCGAAATAAAAGGTAATGTTAAGGCTTCAAGGCCAATCACCTTCAGATCAGTTGTAGATTTATCCTTGTCTCTCACTCTAGATATAGTGAGACAAAAGTCAATCAAGAATGAAACTAATGAGAAAAGACAAAGGGAGGAGGATAACTCCCAGAATCCTAAGAAGAGCAAATCCAAGTTCAACAATAACCAACAGGATTCCAACAAAAAGCCTACATGCAAAACCTGCAAAAGAAGACACTGGGGACAATGTCGATCAAACCAAAAGATAAAGCAATGTGGCATCTGTAAAAGAACTGGCCACCAGTCCCATGAATGTAGGGACATAAAGAATGCAAACTGTTTCAGCTGTGGCGAAAAGGGGCACATCAGTACTAATTGCCCTAAGGCTGCCAAGGAAGGAGCAACTAAGTCTGGGAAGGATAAGAAAGGAAACGCCTGAACTACCGGTTGAATGCCAGAGACAGTGCATATCAATAATAGCATTAGGTACGTCCTTACCATTTAGCATTGATGATGTCTGCTAAGTATCTTACGTTAATGCAAGAGATAATGAACCTTTAGTAAACCATAAGCTTAGCAAACTTTTGATTACATTCATAAAAACTCCAGATATTAAATGTAAGGTATAACTTACCAATGGAATCTATAATGACCATCTCTCCCATCCTCGAAGATAATCCTTTCATAAGAATCTGGAGTACTCTTCCCCAAAAAGAGTACGACAATATATATTACTTTATTTTATTTTATTATTTTTCTCATTGTTTTCTATCGTCTGCGAATGCCAAACTATGTTTGATAAAAGTGCCATATGAGGAGTGGCGTATCCTAGTGTGTCCCATAGATTGCTTCCATGCCTGATCAGTATGGAGGATTAATGCATGGAACCCCTGAGATATCCCAATGGTCATATTGTACTAAAGTCGACTAGTAGTATTCAAAGAAGATATCCAATATAAAAATGTCCTTATAAGTATCTCTACTTAGGGCATCCTTGCATTTGTAAAGAGAATGTGTCATTTATCTGACACTGACATCGATAGATGAACCAAAGCCTGAGAATACGGACCCCTCTGACATCTCTGTGTGTCATAATTATCTTCTTTATAAGAATTACCATGTTTACCTCTTGAGAGGCAAGTGGATGTTAGGACAAACATCCCGCTTGGGGCTGCAGTTATTGTAAAAGCCTTGTATCTGTTAGTACTAACGAATAGGAAGAACTAAGAGCCAAATCGATAAGTTTTTAGAGAAGGTTTCATAAAGCCAAAAATTCAAAGTTCTAAGAACTCCGATTTTTAGTAACTATGAAAGACGGTTCATTTTGCTTATGCATTGTTACCGCAACCCTAATTAGGCAACGATTAAGAATTTCCATCAGCTGCCCAGGATCGTCGATTTGTTCGACTAACGATAAGGATTAGCTATTCCTTAAAATTAGTTAAGCAGTGGTTGGAATAACCATCTCACCTTAAGATAAGCTTTTCTATAATAGTTGATATATAAGCATCAAGGCTGCTCCTTTGGAGACCTTGTATAGATGGAATGTTAAACATGTATTGTTAGGACAATAGATTGGTAAGTCCAATTATCAGGATCTGAAAGTTGCATTGGAAACGACAAATAAGATCACGCAAATTCATAATCATCTGTAAGATGCCAGTATTCGGCAGAAAATCAAGGATTAATGAAAGTAGCAACCCTCCAAAATTCTTGTTAAAGAATAAGGTTCAACAAAAGATATCACCCAGGAATGGTGTGCCAAATTTGTTAAATTATCAGGCTAGTTAAGCTCTGAATATATAAAATCATTCGAAGGAAATCGAATGTATCAAGATCAAGTAGCTTATAAACTAAAACCTAATTAAGGAGCTTGGCTTGCAATACATTGCACACTAGTGACTGAAGGATGTGTTTCGCTACTAAGTTGAGAAGCACTATCACATAATGATATGCAGATTTATGATGTGATGAGCATCCTGTATCGATTGAGGATCGACATGTTAAGAAGCTCCAAAAGGATACATGTACCTAATATAGGGGTCACTTTGGGAGCTTGCAAAGACTCCAGATATGTTATAGAAGTTAAGTCCATTATGCGACAAAAAGTACTTCCAGCATTTTAACAAATCTCGAGGTCGAGATTTCTTTTAAGGGGGTGAGGATGTAACACCTCGAAATTTCACGTCCTATAATGTATTGACACGTGTCATAAGCTTTGAACGTGTAAAAGAATACTCTAGAGGGACTAAAGTTGACAAAACAAGGAAAGTATGTGAAAATAAGGGTTCAGAATGTCAACAATAGATAAAAATACTTTACAATAACCCTACATAATGTTTATACCCTCAAACGAATGATTCACGGATCATACGAAGCTAATTGTGAAAGAAAGTGAGAGATTACAAACTACAGGGGTTAAATGTGTCAACATGTTTAAAATATACCTCTGAGTGACCTTTTAGAAAACCCGAAGCTTTGTAACGATTAATTATGCTCACTAGAATGCGTGATAAAAATTTCACCAAGTTTCGTTATCATATGAGAAAGTTATGATAAAATTCGTATACGAGGGGTTAAAAGCGTCAACGTTGAAATTTACGACTTTTCGATGATCGTATGAATAACCGGGGACCTAAAAAAGTTGGTTTATGACTTGGAGTCCTTAAAAGTCAAGTTTGGGGGTTACAAGTGCAAGAAAGCACCTTAAAAATCAAGTTTGGAAGTTCAGGGGCTAAATGTGTCAACTTTTAAAATGTTCTGGTGAGCTGGCCGGTCCTTACGGACCGTAAGGCTGGACCCTTACGGTCCGTAAGCCATGCCCAGATGCAAAAAATCATTCTGTTGGCTGTTCAGCCCATGTAATGACTTATCTTGCCCTTTAACACCACCAGGGGTTGCCTAAACTGATTCTTAGGCCTTAGGGACACTTGTTAATCATTAGGGAACACCTCATAGGCTTGTTTGTCATGATCTTGATGGATCAAACTCACTATATAAGGCCCTCATGTTGCAACTTTGATCATTCATTCACAACTTCATTTGTGGAACTTCCTGGAGCTCAAGGGTTGTCCCTAAGCATCTCTGGTCGTAATTAGAACCTTGGTAAGTATGCTTGATCTTCCTTAATTGAGTTTTGCTTAGTTATTAGCTTAAAAGTCAAACCGTCGTAATTAAGGTTTGACTTATCGATTAATCACTAATGGTCCAGTGATTAGTCAAACTTAAGGTAGTTATAAGTTGGTAATTATGTGGGCATTAAACCCTTAAAAGGGCACCCTCTGATTCCCACTCTAACTAGATCAATTGTCGGGTCAAAGTTTATTATAAAAAGTCAACAGGATCCTAATTTTTGAATTAACGCATAATTAGCAATGTAGAAGGCGTGTAACCAATTTGATCACTCATATAACTTGGTAATAAGTATAAGAACTGGCCTAAGCTTGTTTGATCCGACAATTTTCTGTTTAGGCTTGGGTCGGAACCGAAAGTCGCAAAACTTTGACTTTTGCTTTAACTTCAGTTCTGACCCGATTTAGATGGGTTTGGAAATTCCTTAGAGCTTCCTTAGGACCAGGTTACATGATAGTATAACCCTCTGTGGTTGGATCGTTGATTGTCCGATTCGTTTACACGTTTCCGTTAATTGCTTAATGTTGACCATAATGCCCTTTTGACCATAAAACGAGAATTTTGGAAATATGAGAGGACAATAATCCTTATTACTGATTTATAAACATGTCCCTAAAGTTTCATATCAGTTCGAGGTCCAGAATAGGAGTTATGCTAAATAGCGCATTTAAAAAGCTTTTTGTTAATTAAACGGCGCAATTCGCATAAGGCCTATCTAAACCCAATTTTTGACACCAAACCTTTTACCCACTGATGTAATATAATATTTTGGGAATTTTGAAGATTTTTAATTATTTTTAACCTGAGCATAACCTAAGGTTATGACCTCGATTCGGTAAATACTGATTATACCTTTTTTGTTTATAAAATGAGTTTTACATAGTATTTTGACACCAATCCAATTGCTACTGATTTTATATGATAAATAAAGTATTTTGAACTTTATAACCTGATCAGAAAACTTAGATTTCCTGTTAAACCCGGAAATCGCTTAAAATGGCTTTTAACGCGTATTAAACGCCTAGTATGGGTTTAAAACCATTTTGGCATATAAGACTTATCACCAACTGATATAACCTATTAAATTAAGTTGTTTTACTGATTATTTCAGACCCGAATCTCAGAATTATATTTAATCTCTTTTATAATCTTTAAAATGACCAAAATACCCCTATGGGGCTTAATTTAAGATTAAACTCATTTTGGGCATAATGGAAGGTATCCTACTGATATCACAACATATTTAAGACATATTAACTTAGGAAACTTGTATATGACTCTTATGGTTACCCGTTACGCTTCTTACGCGTTCGGTTCGGTTTATGTAACTAGTTTACATAAGTTAGCCGAAACGGGTCAAACCTTATCATTTTTATCTCAAAATCCAGAAGGTGTTTAGATTACCCATATGATACAAGTCTTCAAACTTGTCGGGTCTAAAACACACTCTATTCCGGTCTTCGCTTAATCATGCGTTTGAACCGTATATTTCCTTAAAACTAACCGATCTAAGTTTAGGCTTAATTAAAGACCCGTTAGTATTTTAATTGGTTATTTATACCATCATTCCAGACTAGAGTCTTCCGGTAAATTGTACCTACGCTTACTTAAGTGAATACGGCCGAGTTATTTTAATTCTTGCTATTTAAGACAGGAGCTAGCTCAGGTAAATACTCTTAACTTATTTTCCCTATTAGGGGCTTGTGATACGGTAATATAAATACCGCATGGTCAGGTATGGGATTCAAAGACAAATCAGCCGGGAAATCCAAATAACCTGTTTTAATTCGTATTGCTTGACTGAAACATTGGGGGTTAATGCGACCATGTCCAGGATATCCTTGACTCATTAAATGCAATGGCCACGACCTAAGCACGGGGTGTAGGTATACACCTGACAGATGCCATATTCTTATTAACTAATTATACCCAATATGGGATTCCCAATAAGGGAATAGTGGTGTGTCGGTTAATGTAGAGCAAGTTATGTAAAACTGATAACATGAGATATAGTTTATCCCAAGTATAAAAGATAAATTTTGCCTTGTGCATTTTAATCAAAGTGTCAAAATATTTTCGTGCCTTGTGCACCTAAACCAATTTTCATAAACATTTCCAAATGAGTCGGTTGAGTGTATTTATCACTGAAAACTGACGTATTTTCCAAAGTCTAAGTGACAGGTACAAGTACGTAATAGGCTGGAAGCTGCTCAGGACTTGTTAGATAAGGACTTTGCAACTCCTTCACATAAGCCATTAGTCTGATAACTTCTTTTGTTGTTTTGATCCGCCTGTGGATTATTACAAGCTAGTCTGTACGGAATACTTTTATGTTATCAGACATTTGTGTTTGTAATAATATTTTATATTTCAAGACTTCCGCTGTGCATTTAAATTGTGTTGTTTGACTATGATGATATTAACTACGTCATGATACTCCCCACCGGCCCACCGGTAATACGTGGAAATATCGGGGTGTGACACTTTAGTCCCAAGAGGGCAAAATTATGAAGACTTAAATGTACCTATCAGATCTCTGGTTGATCCTTCAGAACTTCCCACTGCAAAGAATGTATCCTAAGCTATTAGAAGCTACATCAAAAGGCAAAAGGAGATGTTTGCAGAAGATCTACAGAAATATGAAGATGAGATAAGGAATGAAGGTATCAAAAATGAGCTTATGTATGGGCATCCAGATGCCAAACCAGAAGAACAGCTTGGGCAAGTCTTGGGAAAATAATTTCCCTCACGTCATCCAATAAAATCTGTCCCAATAAATCCATCTAGCTCAAAAATTATAAAGTGGCCATCCAACAGGATAAGCCATGAATTGCCTATAGTAAGGGCTAAAGGAAAAGTGAAAAAGACTTCAATGAATAGTGTCTCAAGCCTAAAAATCGAGATCTGCAAGACCTACTGGCTCTTCCACTTGAAACAGATTCGGATGACCCTCTCTGAAAGATTTGAAAAGCAATTTAAAGCTCAAATTAGAGAGAAGGTGACGAGGAATAAAGATTAATCTAATAAACATCTATTTTGGCATCATCTATTCTTTGGGGGGGGGGGGATTGTTGGACCCACAAAAGAACACATGATATTCAAAATGCAAAACATGAAAAGAAATCAAGAAATAAACAGAGGATTGAACCAGTCTCCTCCCAAGATAGTGAATCTTGAACACCTAGATCAGAGCATCTGTTGAAGACTTGATATCCACTGTTTGAAGCCTTGGAACCGCTGTTTATGAGGAAGTAATGTCTATTCATGGCCAAAGCTCTTTTGAAGACAAAGGTCTGCTCATGAAGACCAAACATATGTTTGAAACAAAGCAACAGAGGATTGCAAAACAAATGTTTCTTAATGTAACAGTATTAGCTTATTAACAATGTTTAGCTTAGTTAAATCATATGCTTGATTCCCACATATGTTTGTATCATCTATGTAATCTTTTATTTTAGGAAACTTAGATGTCACTATTAGGGTGATGTCAAACAATCACAAACAGACTTTTTGTACGTAGTATAAATAGATCTCACCTTTTAGAGATCTATCTATCATACACATTACCTTTTCTTTTGTACGAACAGATTTGTATGTGATTATGCTGATGGAGAGTTTGTAGAGTCAATCATTCTGTAAAACTTGTAATTTTTTGATTCAATGATAAACAAATGTTGATGATAATTCCTTGCTTGTGATTATTTTATCTTTTATACAATACAAAATTGTCTGTTATTTATTTTTTTTTTGAACGGCAAATTTTGGATCGCTGACGGACTACTGGAGTATCATCGTGCCACCTGCAGAACTACCCGATCATATATAGCTCCACTAGGCAATAATGCCTATACACCAATTTAGGAGTAAACCCAATAAATTTGGGAAAACCCCCTTTGTGGGAATCGAACCCATGACCTAATGGTCATAAGTCTTATCCCACCCTCAAAATACCACTAGGCTATAATGCCATGGGTAAAATTGTCTGTTATTACTTGTTTAATTACAAGCCTTGTAAACTCAAATCTTAACACATGTTTTGTTAACTTAAAATTTGGTTTGTATTTTTTTATATACTGTTTTAATTTAAGGATTTGACTATTTTATTGGATTTTTGTTGTTTATTAACACAGAAATCACTTTCAAATGATTTGGATTATCAAACTGATGTGTTGAAAAACACACACATTTATTTTATGTGAATTGTATAATTTTTTATAGTTTTAGTCGTTTTTATTAATTTACTTATTTTTTTACCCATGGCATTATAGCCTAGTGGTATTTTGGTGGTGGGATAAGGCTTATGACCATTAGGTCATGAGTTCGATTCTCACAAGGGGGGTTTTCCCAGATTTATTGGGTTTCCTCCTGAATTGGTGTAGATGGATATGATCGGGTGGGTCCGCTGGTGGCACGATGATACTTTAGTGGTCCGTCAGTGATCCAAATTTGCCGTTAAAAAAAAATTACTTATTTTAGTTTTTTGTTTTTTTATGCCACATGTTATAAGGCAGGAAAAGGAACGGCTCATGCGGCTAGGTTTACAAGCGTTTAAATGACTATAATGCCAATTATGAAATTCTATTATAACATCTATGCCATCGCATCAAAGAACAATTGTTTTGAAGCTGTACACACATAGCATATCTTTGCTAAATTTGTGGAATTGGGCCGTGAGTCCAATATATTTGGGTGGTCCATCACAAATTGCTAAAAGTCCATTTTGTAGAAAATGGTTTAAGAGTCCAATTAAATGCCCAGTGGACTTAATTACGTAGGATATTCATACAGAGGAGATTCATTTGAGTAGAATCTTCTTAAAAAAAGAAAAAAATTAATTAATTAATCTAGACCCTATATTTTTTTTATCAATGGTTGTAAATCAAGATATTATTTTTGTCAACTTTTAATTAATGCTTTAATTACTAAGGGTATTATAGACATTTTGAAGTAGAATATAAATAAATATTTTAAAGAGTTACTCAAGTCTTATTAATGCAACCATAAATTCCTCTTTCACCATCATTAATGTATTGATTCCTACACAAATTTTATTAGAAATGACAAAATTATTTACAAATTTTGTGTCCTACACATATTTTAGTATGAGTCGCAAAATTATTTAAAAGTATTTGAATCCTACACATTCTGTATCCTACACCAAAATATTGTTTTAATGGTGTAGGAAACGTTTAAAATTTAAGATCATGTGCAATATTGTTTTTATTATGTAAGGTGCACAACTATTTTATAAGATAGGCTCATTAAATGATTAGAGTTCATTAATTTGAATGACAAAAATAAATAATAGACTCATTAAATGATTTGTTCAAATTACTTTTGTATACTTTATTCTTTTTATTCTTAATTTTTAATTCTTCTCATTTGAACTCTCAACTATTCATATATATGTATTAATTTCAAACATTGGGATGGATGAATAGTGCTACAAGGGTAAGGTTCATGCGAGAACCACCTTTATTGCGAGAACCGCGAGAACCAATGTGAACACAACCTAAAATAGCTAAAAAAACCTAACCCCCCCCCCCAAAAAAAAAACCTACCCCCCCCCCCCCCCCTAAGCTAAAATACTAAAAACTAAACCCCAAAAAAACCTAAAAAAAATCTAATTTTTTTTTAATATTTTTTATGTTAAAATCGCTACTTTTAGTAGCAAAAAAAAAAAAAAAAAAATTGGCTACTTAAAGTAGCGAATTTTTTTATAAAAAATATGAAAAAAAAAATTTGTGTGTGTTTTTAGCTATTTTCAGGCATTTTTGGTTGTGTTCACATTGGTTCTCGCGGTTCTCGCAATAAAGGGTGGTTCCTAACGGATCTTTGTCCTAGTGCTACAATACCTTTTTTTTTCTTTTTTAATATTCAAGTTGACTTTTATACTATAAATAATAGAGTAAATTATGATTTTCGCCCCTGTGGGTATATGACATTTACCATTTTAGCCCAAAAAGGAATCTTTTAACATCTAAGCCACAACGTCTTTTTTCCTAACCCTTTTGGCCACTAACACTAATCCCGTCCATTCACTTTTAAGGGCCAAAAAGGTAAAAAAAATACGTTGGGCCGGCCAAAAGGGTTAGGAATTTTTTTTCTTTTATAACGTTCGTTCATTAGTTCTTTTTACTGCTACGGTGACTTTTTTTTTACTTTTTCAATATTTAAGTTGACTTTTATACTATAAATAATAGAGTAAATTATGATTTTTGCCCCTGTGGTTATATGACTTTTACCCTTTTAGCCAAAAAATGAATCTTTTAACATCTGATCCTCCAACGTCTTTTTTCCTAACCCTTTTGGCCCCTAACACTAAACATTGGGATGAATAGTGCTACAGTACCTTCTTTTTTTCTTTTTTAATATTCAAGTTGACTTTTATACTATAAATAATAGAGTAAATTACGATTTTCGCCCCTGTGATTATATGACTTTTACCCTTTTAGCCCAAAAAGGAATCTTTTAACATCTGAGCCCCAACATCTTTTTTCCTAACCCTTTTTTGCCACTAACACTAACCCCGTCCATTTACTTTTAAGGGCCAAAAATGTTAGAAAAAATAGGTTGGGGGCCAAAAGGGTTAGGAATTTTTTTTTCCTTTTATAACATTCGTTCATTAGTTCTTTTTACTGCTATGTGACTTTTTTTTTTTTACTTTTTCAATATTTAAGTTGACTTTTATACTATAAATAATAGAGTAAATTACGATTTTTGCCCCTGTGGTTATATGACTTTTACCCTTTTAGCCCAAAAAGGAATCTTCTAACATCTGATCCCCCAATGTCTTTTTTCCTAACCCTTTTGGCCCCTAACACTAACCCCGTCCATTTACTTTTAGGGGCCAAAAGGGTTAGAAAAAAAGACGTTGGGGACCAAAAGGGTTAGAAAAAAAAAATTATCTTATAACGTTTGTTCATTAGTTCTTTTTACAAAAACTAAATACGTGTATAAAAAATTATATCAGTATCGGTCCTATTAGAACCATTACTGGTATTTTTTACTATTGTTTTTTATCGATGTAAAACACGTGTCGACGTACTTTTGTACTTACGACGACTTTATTTTGTAAGTTTTCTCTTTCGATTGCTATATCAAATCAAAAATCGGGTTGCCCCGCCGCGAAGCGCGGGTGTAACCCCCTAGTTTATATCAAATACATGGGGAGGAACCTACAGTATGTGAAATCGTGGAAAAAAAGAAGCAAGCTAGCAACCTGGTGAACTATTTATATTTTTTTACGATGAACCATGATCTTGTTTTTGTTTTTTTTTTTGTTTCGTGTTTGATTACGAGAGACTAAAACTTTTAAAGCCACTTAGGTTTGGATAATTTATTGATGCGTGTTTGATATTTTTTGACTATTTGACTTTGACAACGTGTTGAAGTAAATTAGTTATAAGTTGTTGCTAGAATTGATTGTGTATGTTTCTACTTTGATAAATTTATTGATTTGGTTGATGAGTTTGATGTTTTTAGTAGGAATAAGTCACCACTAGTTGTGTTAAACTCGCTTTTAGGTTGTTTATTCGCGATTCTTAATCTAATTGTTTGAACTTGGTAACAATTCATAACATAAAATCAATATAAAATTAGCTAGACATTATTGTGCACCCATCTTCTTTGATTCGAGAGATAATTAGAAGTTGCTAGGTAATTCTGTGCATTGTATGGTAGTTTTGAGCACCCGATAACTTGGGGTTCGTCTGCTCATTCGAGTGTCAGTCAGTCCTAGGATTTTGGTGTATCATCTTATAGCTTTCTTCACATCTAGAGGGTTGGTTAAGGGTAGTCTTTGCAATCTAATAGTTGTGGGATTTAGGACCTTTAATTAGGCTTGTTTCCTCATAGCACTCCATCACACGTTTTGGTTGTGTCCATTGATCGGTTTTTAGGTTCTTGAGTTAGTGGGTCACTTTCCTTGTTACCTAATTGCTATAGGATTTATTCTCTTTCACAAGGGAGTAGTCAGATAGAAACCGAAACCCAAGTCATTTGTCAAATAGTTGTCTTCACGTATCATTAGTGATTCCTACCTAAGTAGTTTGTTCATCTCTCCTGCTTTAGTTAACAGTTCTTAGTTGCCTTCGTGTTCGTTAGGTTCGTTAGATAGTTAATTTCGTTAAAACATTAGCTATTTAATTCTAAAATAAAAACCAAATTCTTAAAATCAATTTAAGGCTAGAATTGTGATTAGGTTTAATTATTGCCAACCTAGAGTCCATGGTTCGATACTCGGTCTTGCTAGTCATACTACTTTCACATCTGGTTCACTTGCCGTTATGTGTAGTTAGTGAGTTCCACTTTTAAAACGTGGTCATACAAAATTAATTGCCAAAATCACACATCAGAAATGAACTCACAATCTACAAGTTTGGTCTTTCTCTATCTCTCTAGAAACCCTTAGAAAAACCAACACCAAAATCTTCTTTCATTTAGATGTTTATGTGTTTGGCCCAAGGCTTTAGGTCCCTAATGGGATTAACTCACAATTAGGTTATAACTTGAAGCCCAAAGCATATTTACAAGGTAATTACATAAAAAACCAAAAAGTTAAACATCTAGCTAACTGTCACAAAATATGTATCAACAGAAGCAACTAGTATGGTCATCCTCCCGCTGAAAGTCATAATCCATTGACAATTGGTGTATGAAGAAGAAGTTATAACCAGTGTGTATACTCACGTCTCATGCGACTCGACCATTGGAAACAACCAAAAAAGCACTGATCTATGGGCTCGTATCCATAAATCTATCTATACTTTCTATAAAAGGAGAAATCCTTTTCTTAGGAACACATACAGGATTCGTCACTACAAAAAGGATAATGGTAACCCCACCATTAACTACTTCATTTATGAAATTCATAGTAATAGAGATACATGTCCTACCGAGACAGAATTTGGAACTTGCTACCCTCTTACCTAACAGGCAAAGACTTGCCTCCGTTGAAAGGATGATTCGTTCGGATCAATATGAGAGTCCAACTACATTGCATTGCCAGAATCCATGTTGTATATTTGAAAGAGGTTGACCTCCTTGCTTCTCTCACGGTACAATCCTCTTCCCGCCGAGCCGCCTTTCTCCTCGGTCCACAGAGACAAAATGTAGGAATGCCGCCAACAGTTCATCACTGAAGAAAGGACTCACTAAGCCGGGATCACTAACTAAGACTAATCTAATATGAATTAATAGACTAATCTAATATGAATTAATACTAATATAA
Source organism: Helianthus tuberosus (assembly GCA_030545235.1). Classification (NCBI taxonomy): domain Eukaryota; kingdom Viridiplantae; phylum Streptophyta; class Magnoliopsida; order Asterales; family Asteraceae; genus Helianthus; species Helianthus tuberosus. The sequence goes on from CM060440.1 coordinate 67,795,250, forward strand.
TAGAAAAGAACTGTCTTTTCTGTATACTTTCCCCGGTTCCGCTGCTACTGTGGGCTTTACGCAATCGATCAGATTATATAGATATCCCTTCAACACAACATAGGTCATCGAAAGGATCTCGGAGACCCACCAAAGCACGAAAGCCAGGATCTTTCAGAAAATGGATTCCTATTCGAAGAGTGCATAACCGCAAGGATAAGCTCACACTAACCCGTCAATTTAGGATCCAATTCGATATTTTCCTTGAGAGGTATCGGGAAGGAAGTGGAATGGAATAATATCAATTCAGACAGAAGAAAAGGCTCTCGATTGATTCAAACACTATACCTATGGGATAGAGGAAGAGGAAAAAACCGAATATTTCACATAGTGCTTTTAATCAATCTGATTTATTTCGTACCCTTCGCTCAATGAGAAAATGAGTCCAATTCTAAGGGATCAAACCTATGGGACTTAAGGAATAATATAAAAGAAGAGAGGGAAAAATATTCATATTAAATAAATCAAAATCAATAAAATAAGTAAATAAAAATGAAGTAGAAGAACTCAGATTCCAAATGAACAAATTCAAACTTGAAAATGATCTTTCTGATTCTCGAAGAATGAGGGGCAAGGGGATTGATCGAGAAAGATCTCTTGTTCTTATTATAAGATCGTTTTTGGATCTGCATATGTTTGGTAAAGAGAATAATCAAAAGCGGAAAGTGTTCAATTGGAACATGAAAGCGTGACTAAATTGGTCCTAGTTACTCTTCGGGACGGAGTGGAAGAAGGGAGGGGATTCTCAAACGCAGAAAAGGACCCAAGAACTCCGAAATAATTGAACGAGGAGCCGTATGAAGTGAAAATCTCATGTACGGTTCTGTAGAGTGGCAGTAAGGGTGACATATCTGTCAACTTTTTTGCTGAAAGTCATAATCCATTGACAATTGGTGTATGAAGATGAAGTTCTAACCAGTGTGTATACTCACGTCTCATGCGACTCGACCATTGGAAACAACCAAAAAAGCACTGATCTATGGGCTCGTATCCATAAATCTATCTATACTTTTTATAAAAGGAGAAATCCCAATGACATAAGAAAAGCTGATGTGTCAGCAGGATAGACTGTCCAACAATGTTTTTCTTATGTCATTATTACATCATAAAGCCTAATATATAAATCACTTTAAAATCGAAACCACTGCCCACATTCAAATTTCAAAGGTCTGGCCCACATTCAAAATCCAAACCACTGCCCTACATTCAAATTTCAAAGGTATGCACTCATTCAAAATACAAACCTCTGCCATTCCTTCAAAATTCAAACATCTGCCCTTCATTCAGAATTCAAATCTCTGGCCAGATTCAAAACTCTGGCTCCAGATTCAAAAAATCACATGCGTATAAAAGGGTAATCTCTGTTTCTCTGTGCTTTATCAACTCTCAATTCTCTCTCTCTCTAAAACCCACTTTTATCTCTCTCAAATCCAGATCACACCATAAAAAGTTCAGCATCAAACAAGAAACCCGAGCTGTACCATCTTCAAGTTCAGTTCCAGTTCAGCATCAAACAACATCAAACAAAAAACTCATTTCTCTCTCTCAAATCAAGACCTCTCTCTCAGTTTAGTTCCAGTTCATCTGAAAATGGCGTTTTTCGGCAAGTGTAGCGGCGGATCTACTGGCGAACGATGTCACAGTTCCAAAAGAAGGTATGAAGGTCAAACAAACCATAATTATTACTGTTCAAATCTGTTTCGTTTGATAAAACTGGAGTTAGCTTGCCGTCAGTTTCTCCAGATATTTTATCCTCCTCACCTGTCTCATTTCTTCTTTTTCTTCTTCATCGCTGCAAATTAGGGTTTTGCTATTTCGACCTCTGAAGGTAACACATCAAATTCTTAAATTAATTCTCTATAATTACAATTCATTGTTATGGATGATTATAAGATCATGTGATTTTAGATTGTGTTTTCAGGAATTATTTGCCTAATTGCATTTATTATTGTGAAACAGATTGTTCTTTGTTTGGTGAGACATTTTGACTATAGATCTGTATCTGTTGATTGCTAATGTTGGTTTATCTGTCACATATTGTGTTAATTATTGAGTTATGTTGGTTTTTTAATGTAATATTGGTTATGGACATGCCTATCAAAGTGTCTTTCTGTTTTTTGAAGGTAAAATGAGGCCTATTTTCTGTGGAAACATTGAGTTTGATGCACAACAGGGTGATTTGGAGAGACTCTTTAGGAGATATGGAAAAGTTGATAGAGTGGATCTGAAGTCTGGTAATTTGGCTTGCTGTAATTATATTTTTTGTATGTTGAATTTTTATTCCTATTAAGATATTGCTATTTATATCTACTTGGGTCTTGCAGTAGCATAATTATCCACAAACCCTAATTATTACTGTTCAAAAATCTGTTTCGTTTAATAAAAGGGCATTTCTGTTTATGAACAGTCCCAAAATCTCAACCTCAGTTTGTCTTATAAATATGCTTAAAACATCATATACTCTTTAGTTTTTGTGATTCAGATCAGGTTTATTTTGTTTTCGAGAAGAATTGTAGCGAAACTGAAGATGACTGTGATGTTAATACTATTTCTGGGGTAAATGATGCTGAAGAATTTCATATCGTAGTGGTAATGTATCCTTTATCTTATATGGCTTAAATAGATATGACTACTAATTTCATCGTCTCAGGATTCAATCGATGAAATTCCCGATTTGGAGAGTTCATTTGCCGAATTTCCTATAAAGCCTCTTCTAGCACTCAAGTACGATCATATCATCCAAAATTACTGAAATGTTAATACAGGGGATATTTCAATGTTTTATGCCAAGGTTTACGTTAATACAGGGGATGTTTCGATGTTTGTGAAGATAATGGAGATAACGATAATCCATCAGATAACGAACAGCAGAGTGCCATAAAGCCATCAGTAAAAACTGTGGATCAAGAAGCCGAAAGCAACGATGTTGAGCATTTTGGACAAAGAAATTCTTTGCCGAAACCTACTACCGATGAGCCTAGAAAGTATTTGAGTGGTTCACTACTTCCAGATAATTTTTCTTTTTCTAAAAAGCTGGTCAGCAATGTTGACAGGTAACCATATCATATCATTTCATCTTTCTTTTATATATAAACATGCAATGACTTTGGCTGTTATCTGTTGTATGATTATATGAAGAGATCCTCTGCTATCACGATTCAAGAAACAACGCAATCATAGCGGTCCGTTGCAGTTCCGTCAAAAGCATAATATGAATCACTCGGCATCCGGTAATACATCTTTCATCTACCAATTCCCTTTCTTATACCCCCACAAGTTACCGGTAAATACCCTTCCTAATCATCATATGTCTTCTTCTACATTGTGAAGTGGAAGATGTGTCGGAAGGAGCAGTGGTCCAACGTAAGGGCCGTCTTAAAGTCTTTTCTGCAGACCATAATCCAAAGGCTTTAGCCTTCAATTCGAATGGTATTACCAGTCCCTCAGTATCAAGCGTGTCAGCTGCTTCAGTTATTCCATATTTGCAATCCCTTTTGCACTATAACTTTTGACAGCGACAACCAATTAAATAACTTGAGCATGGTCGTGTATCGGTCCATGAGTTGGTTCAAGCGGCTGAAGAGATGTTTTCTGCTGGTGGAATTAGAATGGACACAGAGAAGCAGTCACTCTTACAAACAACTTTGTCCCTGCACGAAAAAATAAAAGAATATAAAGCCGCACTTTTACTCGAACAGGCATGCATCTTTAATTCTCCATCCACTAAACATATTACCGACTTATTGATTACCGATTCACTTGAATTTTGTCATATTTGCAGGAAAAATCAGAAACTGCAACCAAAGAAGCTGACACGGCTTATTAGACTGTGTCGGTTAAGATTAGATTATTATTATTAATTATTATATTGTAGAGGGTAGCTAAGTGTATTTAGTTATTCTATATATTTGGATGTAATCTTCTCATTATTCATTCAATAATAATATCGATTATCCTTTACCAACTGATTTGGTATCAGAGCCAAATCAGCTCCAATATTTTCTCGAACCCTAATCTGTGTCTGCCTTCTGCCGCCTACCCTCTACAACCTGTCGGCCATCTTCTTCAATGGCAGCAATACTTACCTTCTCAAACCAAGAAAAGACCACCCACAACTCTCACAAATTCGCCTTTACTCTCAAGCCTACCAACTATGGTTACTGGAGATCCATGATCGAATCCTTCTTAACATCACATAACCTCTTTGGTTATGTTGACGGAACAATTCCGTGTCCAGAACAAAAGGTTACTGTTGAAACTGCAACAACTGATAATCCCAGTTACAATCCCTGGATTTCAAACGATGCTCACATCCGCACCTTGATCATCTCAACTGTTTCTGAAGAATCGTATCAGCATGTTCAGGGAAAAACATCACGTGAAGTCTGGCTATCCTTGGAACGGGCTTATGCACCCGTCACTGCTTCTCATGAATTCACCCTCAGAAGTCAACTACTCCGCATCACTATGAAGGGTGACGAAAAACCAATTGACTATCTCTGCAGGGTACAAGAATATGCAACCGCACTTGCCAACATCGGAGAACCGGTAAAAGATAAAGAACTTGTTATGCTCACTCTTGCAGGGCTACGAGAAGAATACAATGGCCTTAAAGGAACCCTGTTGGGCCGTCTACCACCTGTCTCTTTTCATGAAATCTATTCATTATTATCTGATCATGATTATGTGGTCACTAAACTGGTGCAAAACAACCCGCAAGCTTTACTTGCTGCAGCCTCAAATCCTTCGGCTACCCCTGGTCTCCTGCCAACTCCACCAAATCTTGACCAGTTGCAACAACAACTCCAAAATATCCAACTGATGGCCTCCCAATTGGGTTATCAGCTGAACCAGAACTCGTCACCACGCCCCCAGGCTCACTTTGGGTCTCGTTCCTATAATACGAATCGTGGTACACGAAACAACCGTGGCTATTCTCGGGGCAACTCACGTGGTTCCTTCACTCCACGCCCCAGAGACAATGGTGGTACTCGACAATTCCAATGGGCTTCCACTCAGAACACCGTATACGGTCACTGCAACCGATGTGGAATCGGGCATCTTCCCTCTCAATGCCCCAATCAGCCTACTCAGCAGAACCGGCCAGCACCTCAGGCGAACTTTTCTGTCTTTTCAGATGCAGCCTCATCCTCTGGAAGTGCTTGGAAGCCTGACACGGGTGCAACCCATCATGCCACTCCAGACTTAACCAGCCTAGACAACTCTGAGGCATATTATGGTAACGATTCCTTACTTGTTGGCAATGGTAATTCTATACCTATTCTACACATTGGCTCATCCAAATTCTACTCAAAACACAAAACCTTTAACCTTTCTGATATTCTTCATGTTCCTGAACTTAAACAAAACCTTTTATCCGTACAAAAATTTTGCCTTGACAATAATGTGTTCTTTGAATTTCACTCTACTTATTTTGTTGTGAAGGACGAGTCTACACGCAGTACCCTCCTCACGGGTCCCAGTGAACAGGGCTTGTACTCTATCCGCCTTCCACAACTCAAGTCGCTGCCCAAGGTTGCCTTCACTGCTGTCAAAGCTTCTTCGAATATTTGGCATCAACGTCTAGGACATCCTCATGCTCAAGTTTTTAATTCTATTGTTTCTCATTGTTCTTTGCCTGTTTCGGACAAATTATCAAACAATTTATGTTCTTCTTGTCAAATGGGAAAATCATCAAAATTGCACTTACCTGATTCTAATTTTCGTAGTTATAATATTTTGGACCTTGTTTATTGTGATGTTTGGGGTCCATCTCCGAAACCGTCTCTTGATGGTCATCGGTATTTTTTGTTGTGTGTTGATCATTGTACTCGTTATATGTGGTTCTATCCCTTAATACAAAAATCAGATGTTTATGCTATATTAACAAATTTCATCACAATGGCTGAACGCCAATTTAATAGACAATTAAAATGCATTCAGTCCGATTGGGGGGGTGAATTCCGCTCTCTCACCAACCTCTGTCGCAACCTTGGCATCATCCATCGCCGTTCTTGCCCACACACCAGCGAGCAAAACGGGCTTGTGGAACGCCGACATCGGCATGTAGTTGAAACAGGTCTCTCCCTATTGGCTCACTCAAACCTGCCCCAGCGTTTCTGGCACTTCGCCTTTGAAACAGCCGTTTACCTAATTAATCGGCTTCCCTCACGCGTATCCTCCAATAAATCTCCCTTGGAACACGCGTTTCTTCGCAAACCTGATTATTCTTTTTTAAGAGTCTTTGGCTCTCAATGCTTTCCCTACCTCCGCCCCTACAACCGTCATAAAATCGAATTCCGTTCTACTTCGTGTGTCTTCCTTGGCTATAGCCTTTCTCATCATGGCTATCGTTGTTTTGATCCCTCCACTGAACGTATCTACATTGCTCGGCATGTTCGATTTAATGAACAAGTCTGCCCTTATAAACACTCACCACAATCGAGCCCATCACCACCACCAGCTTCCCCGTACATCTCTATCTTTCCCAACCCACCACCCGGTTTTCCACCCGAGCCTAACACACCACCATCAAATACACCCACTGCCAATGATCCATCTCCACCATCCTCACCCCATCAGCCACCCAATGTTGAGTCTATTCCCATAGCCGAACCTGTTACACCCCAACACAACCTCTCAGCCCCACCCCCTACGGTCCAGCCCTCTCCAACCCACCAATCACATACGGAACAGCCCCCTGCTGCCCAACAATCATCCACGGCCCACTATTCCAACAACCCACCATCTATGGCAGCCCGTTCCCGACCATCCAACGTCCGATAAAACCCTAAACAACCTGATCGGTATAATCCAGCTGCCTATACAGCCAAAACTACCTCTTCCCTACCCATTGAGCCAACTAGTTTTACTATTGCCAACAAATATAACGAATGGCGCCATGCTATGTCCGAAGAGTTGGACGCGCTTCACAAAAATGGCACGTGGACTCTTGTGCCCCCCGTACCTAATGCTAATATTGTTGATTGCAAGTGGGTTTACAGGTTAAAAACGGATGAAAACGGGAACATCAGCAGGTTCAAAGCCCGATTAGTTGCGAAGGGCTTTCATCAACAACATGGTGTGGACTACCATGAGACGTTCAGTCCAGTCATCAAACCTGCCACAATTCGGACCATTTTATCATTAGCCGTTACAAATAAATGGTCCCTACGACAGCTGGATATTCAGACTGCTTTTCTACATGGTGATCTTGAGGAAACCGTATATATGCGCCAACCGCCGGGGTTCGTTGATCCTACCAAACCGGATCATATCTGTCTTCTGAACAAATCTTTATACGGTCTCAAGCAGGCTCCCCGTGCTTGGTTCAACAAATTATCAAATGCTCTTCATCAGTTGGGGTTCCATGGGTCAAAGACTGATCCATCATTGTTCATTCTCAATTCACAGGGCACTTTAGTTTATCTCCTAGTATATGTGGATGACATCATCATCACCGGTAACAATGCTGAAACGGTGACCAAGCTCATTACCCGTCTTAATTCTCTCTTTGCTCTTAAAGATTTGGGGCAACTACATTATTTTCTTGGAGTGGAAGTCATTCACAAGAAATCTGATTTACTTCTTTCCCAACGTAAATATATTGGAGACATTTTACATCGGGCTGGTCTAGCGGATTGCAAACCTATTTCCACTCCTATGGGTACCTCTCATGTCTTGCTTCCAGATGACAGTCCTCTCTTGGACGATCCTTCTCGGTACAGACAGACGGTTGGCGCTCTCTAGTATGTGACGCTTACCCGTCCCGATATTGCTTTTGCGGTCAATCGGGTGTGTCAGTTCATGCACGCCCCAACAGAAAACCACTGGGCTGCTGTCAAACGAATTTTGCGTTATTTAAAGGGTACAATGAACATGGGCATTTGGTTTCGTCACAATACCGGCTGTCATCTACAAGCCTTCTCTGACTCTCACTGGTCTACTCATGTGCAAGCCTTTTCTGATTCTGACTGGGCTGGTTGTCCAATCGATCGTCACTCGACGGGGGGATTTGCTATCTACTTGGGTTCAAACCTCATCTCTTGGTCCGCTCGCAAACAACGAACTGTTTCTCGCTCCTCAACTGAATCTGAGTACAAGGCTATTGCAGACACTGTTGCAGAATTAATTTGGCTAAAGTCTCTTCTTCGAGAGCTTGGTTTGCACAGCGAGGCACCAACACTTTGGTGTGACAATCTTGGTGCCACATATCTCACTGCCAATCCGGTGTTTCATGCTCGTACTAAACATATCGAGGTTGATTATAATTTTGTTCGTGAACAGGTTACTCAAGGTCATCTCAACGTCAAATTCATTTCAACTGATGATCAAATAGCCGATATCTTTACGAAGCCCTTGTCGTCTCAAAAGTTTGAGTTTTTGCGGTCCAAGTTACAGATCGCAAACCGCCCTGAACTTGCGGGGGAATATTAGACTGTGTCGGTTAAGATTAGATTATTATTATTAATTATTATATTGTAGAGGGTAGCTAAGTGTATTTAGTTATTCTATATATTTGGATGTAATCTTCTCATTATTCATTCAATAATAATATCGATTATCCTTTACCAACTGATTCGGCTAAACCAGCATGCTTATGCAGAATATGTTTAACCAATGAAATCGATATAACGGTTGTCCCATGTGGACATGTGTTTTTTCTTTGATGTTCATCTGTGTTCTCTCGCTGCCCATTTTGTCGGCTACAAGTCACTAAAACACTTAAAATATATCGTCCATGATGATTTAGAAGTGCTACAGATGCAAGATAAGAGTTCATGTTTTTTTTAGGTGAAGCAGCTTTCCAAACACTTTGGAACAATGGCTGGTTCGATTATAGTTTCAAGTATATAGTGCAGACAGATGATAAATTTGGAAAAATGTGTTCTTATTGTTGAATCTTTTTGTTTTCATGTGTAGCATGTTGGTAGGTGGTCACCTACAATCATAAGAGGTGAAGACCGTGAAGCTATTCATATTCCAAATCACAAGTTTACCATGAATGTAGTGAGAAATATGACTGAGAAGACTCATTGGCGTATTAAAACTCATCTTGCTATAAGTCATCTAGATGTCAATAAGATCAATGCAAGTACTCGATTCCTTCTCTGTTATTTAATTCCTTTTTTCATTATTTATCAAGATATTTTAAGTTCTCATTTCTACAGGTTATCGTAGCTGACATGCGAAAAGTATTAGCCAAGAATCCTCAAGTAGAACAACAAAGATTGCGTAGGAGGGTTTTCCTTGAAAACGTGAATCCCGAAAATCAATCCCTTTTGGTTCGTCTTATTCCATGTGCTTTCTTTTTTAATTATCTTGCGTATATAATTATAATTCTTATTTGCAATAATTTATCTTATGCAGATTCTCGTGTCATGCTTTGTGAAAACTCCTCATCATGAAGAGTACTTGGAGAAGTGGATTTTGAAGCTGAGGTAATATTTTATTTATGCACTTGATTCCAATCAACGTCGTAAGCATCAGAAGTTGAATTTGTGTATAGATTTATATTTTTATGCAAGTGCTAAATATTTCAAACCCTAACATTGGGTAATATTTTATAGGGTTTGAAAACAGTGGTTGAAACCACTGTTGCAATCAAATTGGGCTTGAAGAAAACAGTGGTTGAAATCACTGTTGGGTAATATGTTATTGGGTTTATTAGGTAAAAACAGTGTTTTGTGGAGAAAACATTGGTTGAAACCACTGTTGGGTTAACCACTATTCGGCTAAAACAGTGTTTTGTGGAGAGTTTTAACCCAACAGTGGTTTCAACCACTGTTTTCTCCACAAAACATTGTTTTAACCCAATAAAATATTACCCCACAGTGGTTTCGACCACTGTTTTCTCCAAGCCCAATTTGATTATAAGGTTTTACATTATAAGGTTTAATAAAATTCTCTTATTTGCTTTAGAATATAAGGTTTAATAAAATCAAATAAACCGGTACATGATAAAATAGCTTCGTGATTCCTGCTACGAACGAGCCTCTCGGCAAGATCGTGATGTATATTTTGATGATTCCGTATGAGAATCGAGAAAAAGAAGAAAGTTGATGATTCAGAAAACTTATGCACTATAAATTGATGTATATTTTGATGACAAGTGCTGTATTGACATAAATACCCTTGTAAAGATTAGTTTTTTTTTCATCTGGTGTCGTCTAAATTCACTGCCCAATAATAAGTTTTTAATGTTTGGATGCAGATTATGCTTCTGTTTATTCGATTCTTGGCCACTTTGGAGCTGTCCATAATTCATATCTGGGGAGGGCACCGGTTTACATGGCATTTTTGCATTTTTATGGGTGATGAAAATGATGCAACAAGTTCAGTTACAGTCTTATAGTTAGTGCCAATGGGAGAAAGCTTAAATGGCAAGGGGTTTCGAGGAGTATTCATGACAGTCACAAAACGGTAAGGGATGGTCTCGACGGGTTGATCATAACAAGGAATGTAGCATTGTTCTTCTCTGGTGGTGATAGGCAGGAGCTAAAGCTGAAAGTGGCCGGCCGGATATGGATAGACAATCTTAAACACCACCTTTACCCTCCACAACATTTTCTTTTTTCTTTCTTTTGTGTAAAGAAAGAAAGAAAAAAAAAGGTGGTCTCTAGAGGTTAGTAATATGTTTTGTTCAGTCGACTTTTTATAGCTGCTTCATTGTTTTTAACAGAGTTTGCATAAGGTACTGCCAACTTTCATGCCAAACAGATGCAAAGTTTCACTTTGGTATATTCTTTTAATAATATGTTTTGGTTAGCAATTTATTAATAACTGAAGTATAATATACAGTTAAAGTGAAATTGGTGTGGAATCTAAATCGAATTTCCAGCGAATTACATAGTTGGTAGAACTTATAGTTATCGATTATATCGACTGAATGACCGATAACTTGTGAAACAGGAAATCTCGATTGCAGCGAATTTACCTCAAAAAGAGACTGGGAAGTACATCAAGATTCTTGGTGAAACCATACCATCCAATACAAGTACCTATAACATGTTTTTCTTATACAGGTGTTGACCATTATTATCGTACCTTCAGTTTGTAGAACTTGTGGCACTTTCAACCATTTACTTGTAAATTGGTTGATTTTAGTTACGTTTTATCTCTAACAAGTCAAATTGCTAAAATCTAAAAGTAAAGCTAAAAAGGAAATGGTTACACCGTTTTCGAAGGCATACAACCTCCAAAATCATTGTATTAAAAGAATTTTGTATTAAAAAAATTGATTATTTTGTACAAATATAGTTTTGTAATCATGTGAAACCCATTACTTATAGAACTTTTCTAAAGCGGACAACTTGACCCAAAGTATACTAAAATATCTATCTTGACCTGAACCTGCTCAACTTAGTACCTCTATTTTGCAGCCTTGAATCTCACGAATCCTGTAAAAACCATAACTGCACATTCTTTTTTTTTTACCAGGAGCTTGCAACTCATATAGGTGAAGTCATCATCAACAAGTGTTTCTGTACACGTAGGAACCCGATCAGCATCTCTTAAACCCGGAGGTGGTTTCGGGTATTGGAGATCTTAACAGACATGGTAATGATAATCGGAGTTGATGATTCTGTAAGTCAACAGGTTGTAGGGCTGTTCATGAGCCGAGCCGAGCCGAGCTTGAGGATTCTGTAAGTCAACATGTTATAGGGCTCGATTATAAACCGAGCTGGCTTGGCTCGGCTCGGATTTGAAACCGAGCTGAAAATCTAAGCTCGGGCTCGGCTTGGTTTTAAATCGAGCTGGCTCGGCTCGGCTTGGTTTGGCTCGATTTTAAAAATAAAAATTAATACATAGCTCTCAAAATTCAGTATTCTAAAATATTATTCAATACTTCAAAAAAACATATTCAAAATAAGTTCAACCTAATACATTACAAGCCAAAATCACGTTCAACAACGCAAAATAAGTTTTATATTCCAAGTAAATACAATATTTATTCATTAGCACGACAATCAACCTTTAAATATGTCAATTGTCATAGATATCAAACTACAAGCCTAAATACATGTAAATAATAATCACTTTTTTGTAATATATTATATGTATATAAAAATAAAATATATGATAAGTAAAATAATTCGAGCTAAGCCGAGCCGAGCTACCAAGCGAGCCAAACCGAGCCAATTTGGCTCGTCACGAGCCGAGCCGAGCTAGGCTCACTTTCTAACCAAGCCGACCCGGCTCCGCTCACTTTCAAACCGAGCCATATCGAGCGAGCTTTTTCCGAGCTAAATCCGAGCGAGCTCCGAGCCCCAAGCTTTTTGAACAGCCCTAACAGGTTGTCAGTATAGGATCAAAAGTTTTACATGATGCGTACTCTGTTTGATAATTTTTAACTATTTTCTTTTTGAAAGCAAAGGTTAACTCTAGGTTCGTTATTCTGCAGGTCTAATGACGTACTTCAGTGAAGCAACTGTGCATACACAGGAGCTTTTAGATCTGATGTTTGATTGACCTTTTAAATTCGATAAACCTGCTTTTGCAACTATGTAGGTGATTCATGTGTGTCATTGCTTATAATTTTCACTGATTTACCACTTTTGAGATTTAAGTGACAAATATTAAGTTAGTTTTGCTTATAGAATATTTGGTAATCGTATTTTTATGGATTATTAAATGGTTAATCTTTTCTGGTGTTAAAATTTCAGGGTTAGCAATCTTGGAGGCCGAGTCTCTGTGCCATTGCTCAGGCCAAGTCTTTGTTTTTCACGCATATTCAAAGGAGAAATTCTTATATTATAATTATTAGGGATGTAAACGAACCGAACGAACACGAACAAGACCTTGTTCGTGTTCGTTTGTTAAAAAATATATGTGTTCGCGAACCGTTCACGAACGCTTATCGAACGGGATTTTATGTTTGTGTTCGTTTGTTAAGGAAATGAACATGTTCGTGTTCGTTTGTGTTTGTTTGTTAATTTTAGGCAACGAACGTTGACGAACACAAATGAGCACAAGCTAATGTTCATGAACACAAATGGAAATAAACGAACACAGACAATCGTCTATGAACATAATATATAATAGACTAACACTTATTAAATATTTAATTTGTCAGACTTATGATATATTCAAATAAATATAACAACTAAAAACACTAATGAACTATCAAACACATGCGAACACGTTACCGAACGTTCACGAACATAAACGAACGAACACGATCTCTGTTCATGTTTGTTCATTTAACTAAACGAACGAAATTTCTTGTTTGTGTTCGTTTGTTTAATAAACGAACGAACACAAACGAACTTCCCGCCGAACGGTTCACGAACTGTTCGTCGAACGTTTGGTCTGTTTACATCCCTAATAATTATATAACTATATATTTGTTTAATGGTATGCGGGTGTGGATTTGAGGTTCGCATATTGCCAAAAATAAGAATGACTCAAGAGGCATTCAGTAACACAAAAGATGGAATATGGAATTTGTAGAATGAACAGACGAAAGAGCGCACAACAATTGCGTTCTTGAGAGTAGATGATGAACACATGAAAGTGTTCGAAAACCGTGTAAGGCAAATTCTTATGAGTTCAGGTTCTACAACATTTACCAAAATTGTTAACAAGTGGAACACAGCTCTAATAGCTGCCATATTTTTACATCAAAATTGTTAACAAATTCTTATAAATTCAAAATTTTTACATCAACAGCCAGTTCCTGTTTGATTGTAAATGATTTTTAACTACGTATAAATATTTGTTTCAGGTGCAGGTGCAGTGGATGGATAATGAAGGAAATTGGCTTCTATGAATTGATACTTAATTGATGTTGCAAAAAATAGAGAAAAATGTATGCTCGATTGTATTTAGGTTTCGGTTTATTGTTTTAAAATGATTTAACATTTTGTTATTAATTTGTTATTTAGGTTGGCTGTTGATGTAAAAATTTTGAATTTATGTTTGAAACATCTGTTTGGTTACAAACTGAGTCTTGAAAACAGTGATTTGGCAAAACAGAGATTACCCTTTACAAACAGTGGTTGACTTTAGTCAAACAGAGTTTTAGATACCTCAAAGAAATGATACACTCTTTTGAAACCTAAAATCTGTTTATTAACCAGAGGTTTGGTTTTTGAAAACAAAGAGTAAATGTTTGTTCACTTTTGGTCAATCAGATGTTTGTTTTTTCTTTTTGTAATCTCTGTTTTTGAAACAGAGGTTAGGATTTCAAACAGTGGTTTGAAACCTCTGTTTGGTTACAAACAGAGTCTTGAGAAACAGTGATTTCGCAAAACAGAGATTACCCTTTACAAACAGTGTTGACTTTAGTCGAACAGAGTTTTAGATACCTTAAACAAATGATATACTCTTTTGAAACCTAAAATATGTTTATTAATGAGAGGTTTGGTTTTTGAAAACAAAGGTTAAATGTTTGTTCACTTTTGGTCAATCAGATGTTTGTTTTTCCTTTAGTAATCTCTGTTTTTGAAATAGAGGTTAGGATTTCAAACAGTGGTTTGAAACCTCTGTTTAGTTACAAACAGAGTCTTGAGAAACAGTGATTTCGCAAACAGAGATTACCCTTTACAAACAGTGGTTGACTTTAGTCGAACAGAGTTTTAGATACCTCAAACAAATGATATACTCTTTTGAAACCTAAAACATGTTTATTAATAATATGTTTGGTTTTTGAAAACAAAGGTTAAATGTTTTTCATTTGTGGTCAATCAGATGTTTGTTTTTCCTTTTGTGAGTAGGGTTCCTACGGAAAGTGTGTTTTTCCTAGAAAGTCTAGGAAGCGATCTTGTCCATCCGATTGGTGTGTTTAAGGGTTGAGATTAAATCAATGGCAATCTTGTAATAATTAACTATATTTAATAGATTGTTTAAAATGAGTAGGGGCAATTTCGTCCTTATGTGTGTTTTAAACCAATAAAAAATAACCGTCAGAGATATCACATCTCCTTAATACACGCCAATTTCCCTCTCTCTCTCTTTCTCTCTCTAAACCCAAATTCGGAAACCCCCAAAATCATACCAAAAATACCTAAAATCATGGATGAAGATAAGAGATATTCCTTGTTCCATATACGTAAGATCAAGCTTTCATTGTACTGCGTGTTTTACAAAGCGATTACGGGTGATTCTTGTTTGTAATTGACGGTATTTTGCTGGTTGCAGGGAAGAGATTCAAAAAGCAGGAAACTTTGGAAAGGATAGATAGCAGCAGAACAGTTACCGGATGCCGATCGAAAGCTGGGGCGAAATCTGCTGATGTAAAACACATTTGTATGAATCTGCTTGCTGTTAAAACACAGCTGTATGAATCTGAATTGCTGTTAAAACACAGCTGTGTGAATCTGAATGATAAAACACATTTGTATGAATTTGCTTGCTGTTAAAACACAGCTGTATGAATCTGGATGATAAAACACATTTGTATGAATCTGCTTGCTGTTAAAACACAGTTGTATGAATCTGAATGCTAAAACACAACTGTATGAATCCGAATGCTAAAACACAACTGTATGCATCTGCTTGCTGTTAAAACACAGCTGTTTGAATCTGAATGCTAAAACACAACTGTATGTATCTGCTTGCTGTTAAAACACAGCTGTATGAATCTGAATGCTAAAACACAACTGTATGAATCTGCTTCCTGTTAAAACACAACTGTATGAATCTGAATAATAAAACACAGCTGTATGAATCTGCTTGCTGTTAAAACACATCACCAAGAACAAACTGTTAAAACACAGTACCAAGAACATGCTGATAGATTCCAGCAAGAAAACGAAGGAATGGTTGATATTACGTGAGATCAGAAATCGAAAACAAAAAATTCCGAAATTTATGTATAGTTAGTTATTGAAGATAATTTCCTAAAATAAAAATAGATTGTGAAAGTACATAAATGCCCTTTTAGATAAAATCTTTCAATGCCACATGTCGCGTTCTTATTGCTTCCTAGACTTTCTAGGAAAAACACACTTTCCACCCAACTCCTACTCTCCTTTTGTAATGTCTATTTTTGAAACAGAGGTTAGGATTTCAAATAGTAGTATGAGAAAAATATGTTTGAAACCTCTGTTTGGTTATAAACAGAGTCTTAAGAAACAGTGATTTGGCGTAACAGAGATTACCCTTTACAAACAATGGTTGACTTTAGTCAAACAGAGTTTTAGATACCTCAAACAGAGTTTTAATATTAATCAAATGAAAAACTAAACTAAAAATTACAATATCTATACACCTATTTATACTTTATATTAAAATATATTATGCATGGTTTTCTAAGAAACGACCCTTGTTTGCACACGGATCTTACCGCTAGTATCTCTAATAAATGAAACCATTGGGGGACACATGTCACCCTGTGGTTTCACCTCAGATTGGTTTTCCCGCCTAAACCAAACACCTATATGGATAGTCCAATTATTAATGGATAGTCCGAAAGTCTCATTAATCAGTTGCCTAAAATACATTATCTTACACGATACTCTTCATTCTTACCCTAATTACCCCTCTCTCTCTGGCCAACACAACACGGCGACGAAGATACATCCGAGACTTTCGATCAACATTCAACGGATTTGAAGACTCTAAATCTACGGTAATGTCTAATTTGTTGTTCGATTATTCTTTTTTGATTTTTTCTTCGTTTGATTTCATTAAATGTGTAATGTTAGTTTGGGTTTTAATCGACGATTTGATGATCCATTATTGTATGCTATTTAGAGATAGTATTGTTTAACAAATCGTCTATTTGTATTTGTTAGATGAGATTTGTTTATGTGTTCTTTGATTTCATCTATCATCTGTTTACTCTGACTCAAAAATCGCATCCATTGGGATTGGTAAATAGAGAGAGATAAAGGGATGCAAGAGAGAGATAGAGAGAGATTCAGAATTTAGAGAGAGAAACGACTCGAGAGAAGAGAGATCAGGGTAGAAGGAGACCGATGAGTTTTCGGCGGACCACCGGCGGCCTATCCGACGAAAGACCAGGTGATGAGGTGATGTCGCTGTAACGACCGTCTCAATTTAATCAAGATTTTAAAAATAAATTACACATTTTAATGCTAAAATGTGACTTTACAAAAACGTGTCATGCTAACATTCCCATATGTTTACTATATTTCAAAAAAATATTTATAAGTGTTTACATAATTCACTTATAACTAAACAAGTCAAGATTTGACGTGAAAGCTTCATTTAACGTGTGTTCGGTTCTTGCAAGTCGCTTGATCTTCACCCGGGACTCTCGACATTCACCTATGATCAAAACCAACTTAGAAGTCAGTTTTTATAGTTAAATAACAAGTACAACAAGGTAATTGGGTCAAAAAATCAAAGTAAACAAGAATTTCAAGAATTTAGTCCGTCGCCGCGCGCGACGGCAAACCCTTCTGGCCGTGGCGCGACGCCACGGCCTTATTTTGACAGAAATGTTGCATCAGTTGCTGCATATTCCCAGCCAAGCTTGATTTTACGAAAACGATCATAACTCTTTCGTTATTGATCCGATTTACACGATTCTTTTTCCTGCGTGATCGTAATTTAATTCTCCATCACATGGAGTTAAAATCCGATATCCGGATTAAAAAAATTTGAGATTTTTAAGCCTTCGACTTATTATCTTTTTATTAAATTTTGACCCGTCTATGTGTTTATCAAACAAACATGTTTGTTCGACCCCCATTTTTCACGAACCCTTTATCTCCAACGTTGTCTATCATATAATGTTCCAGTCACGGGTTCTTACGCATTATTTACCCATTTTACTTATGATCTTACTTTGACCCATTAAGGGTATTTATGTCCTTTTAAGCATAAATCACACCCATTTCTCGTATGCCTCATAATTTCAACCATTCATATTGATTGGTCTTCCACCACAACTATGATTGTGGTGGATTTAAAGTAATAGACTATTTATTCCGAGTTTTTACCTCTCAAATGTGTTGTTTTACGTCAAGACACATTTAGGGCATTCAACCCTTGAAAGTTTGTGCATTCGAATTTTATACGCATCTAAGGATTATAAAATCATAATAATAATTTCTAAACAACCTCTAAAGGTTGTTTTACCCGGTTTACCCATCAAGGGCTTTATGGTCATTTTTAATCCTTCATTTTTGCGATGAAAGACTTCCCTAAATATTCGACCTTACTTGCACTTTTAACTATAAAGTCATATAAGCGTACCTGCCCGGGTCAACAAATAGACCCGATTTATACCTCGCTTTAATTATTACATAATCTATGGCGACGCAATTATCCGATTTGCTAATCACTCCTGTTAACATAAGACTTGACAACCACATTAGTCGATATTGTAAAATGGTGTTATCACCACCATTCGACCCGTTTGGCCTACATGCCGAACGTTACCTATTTAATCAAAAAACATGGTTTTTGCTTTCCAATTCATACATCCATCCCATCCCGGATATGATTACCAAATCCTTTTTCTCTTAAATCCTTTTCTCACAAATTCAACCCATTTCGGCTTACGCCATGGGTATCTTTTTAACTTCGATTTACATTAGTCAACACTAGACTAATTTCCATTTTTACCCTTTTCCTCATTATTAGATTACACTACAAGATATTCTTAACGGAAATCCGTATTTTTGATGTTATCGTTATCGCATTTATAACGTATAAAATAAACAAGTATTCTACATAAGTGTGTAAGTTTCACTTACCTCGCATCCGGTTTACGCTTCCGTTCTCGTACTTGATTTATTTGACCGCTTCTTTCCCAAGCCTCCACCTAGCTCGTTTAAGCGTCAAACTATTGTCAATCATTTACAATGCGGTTAAATTAGTCATTAACAATCACGACTATTCCACCTCACTTGTTTTCTATATCGAAGCTACTATTCGACTTCATGATTGGTTAACTTAGTTTATCAAAGTTAACTATTTTCAATCACATGGTTTACAACATTAATTCTAAATCAACATAATATATAGAACCCTTATCACTTCATATTACGCGTAATTGACATATCATTCAAATACGCGTTTTCACTCTAAATTTCAACACTTTAGTTCTCATTTAGGCATTTTAACAAACACCTAATGTGCATAATTTGTATTCTTCTATTATCTAGTTCATGGTTATTGTTTTAACCAAGTTTTAACAACAATTAACATGTTCATATCAATTTTTCGCATCTACTACATCAAAATTTACTTACAAAAATTTAAATTACACTAGAACAACTATCAATTTCTAGTGTTTAACATGTTCATACAAAAACCCACTTATCACCTTCAATGGTGATCATGAATTCACAAGAATTAGGCCTTACTTCATCATATACTTGTCTAGGGTTTACTCCTAGACACGACAATGTTCCTATTTCATCATATAACAAGCATGCAACCATCTAATTCGGATTCTCTAGGTTTGCTCATAAATTCAACTAGAGATTTCTCATGAAATTTACATACCTTATGACTCCTTTTTCAGTGGAGATCATTATTTCGTGCTCGGATTTTGATTTGGAACTGAATTTGATCTTCAATTTGGGGAAATTAACATGAACTAGGGTTTGGTGGGGAGCCTGATGTCGCCCCTGTGTTCCTGTACGACCAGACACACCTAAGTGTGTGTTTGGTGTGGGTTATTTTGATTTTAATCATTCAAGTTTCTAACTTTACAACTTAGGCCCCTCAATTTTTATTTTATTTATAATTTAGGGGTTTCCATCCATGGTTTATAAAAAGGCTTACTAGTCCATGCTTCTTTATTGTTTTTAAACTAATAATTAACTAGGTTAATTACCCCTAGTTAACTTAGTGAGTCCCGGGAGTTCTAACTCGTTTATTTTAAGTTCCATCAACTCGGCCCTTTTATCCATTTTATTTCTTGAAAGTTCTTATCCTCTTTTTAATTAATATTAGGATTATTTATTTAAATCCTAATATTTACCGAGTTACTTTACCACTAACGGTACTTTACCCGTCTTTTAGTATTAACGGGGTTTGATTACCAAACCCGTTTTCGGGGTGTTACAAGTCTACCCCCCTTAAAGAGGTTTCGTCCCCGAAACCTTTCTCACGTACTTTATCAGCTTAGATCATTCGAACCTTAGTCTCGGTGATCACTTGAGCATTGCTCACACATAATACTCTTACCAGGGAAGTATGGTAATGTCTTTTTGGTTTCATAGCATATGCGTCTTTTACGTGTATGGCCTCATAGGCCGATACTTTCATCTTGTATTTCTTAATCTGGTCAGTTATTCGACCGAGTTATCATCTAATCACTCGGTTATATTTATTTTCAACATGCTTACTTCATGCTAACTAGAAGCGATACATATTCTAAGGAGATTGATGGAAAATATAGAGCGAAGAAGAAAGATTTACATATGGTGTTTATCGACCTTGAAAAGGCATATAACCCTGTCCCACGGCAACTAATTTGGGACAGTTTGGAGGGTCGAGGTATACCTGGGAAGTATATAGACATAATTAAGGATACATACGACAGAACGGAAACTAGGGTCCGCGCGCCTGTAGGGGATACAAACTTTTTTCCTGTGGAGGTAGGACTCCACCAAGGGTCAGCGTTGAGCCCTTTTCTTTTTGCGGTTGTCCTGGATGAGTTGTCCAAGTTGATTCAGGAGACAGTTCCCTAGTGCATGCTTTTTGCAGATGATATTGTGTTGATTGCTGAGACTAAACAGTGCCTGAATGCGAGGGCAGAGGAGTGGCGCGTAGCTTTAGAGGGCAAGGGCCTAAAGATAAGTCGATCTAAGACTGAGTATCTACACTGTGATTTCAGTGGTGTAGCCGATGACGATGACACCCAAATCACCATTGAGGATCAATTGGTCCCGCAGACAACTAAATTTAAGTATTTGGGGTCGTTTGTACAAAGAGATTGGGACATAGATAGTGATGTAACCCACCGCATACAAGCTGGCTGGTGTAGATGGAGGGCAGCCAGTGGGGTATTGTGCGATAGGAGGTTCGCAACGAAACTAAAGGGGAAATTTTACAGGGTAGCAGTTAGGCCCGCTATGCTATATGGAACAGCCTGTTGGGTTATCAAGAAGTCAAAAGCGCGCAAGATGGAGGTAGCAGATATGAGGATGCTGAGGTGGATGTGTGGACACACGAGGTTAGATCGGATAAGAAATGAGGTTTTTAGGGAAAGATTAGGAGTGGCTAGTATATCGGACAAGATTAAGGAGGGGAGATTGAGATGGTTTGGGCATGTAAAGCGGAGGAAAACGACGACACCAGTTAGAGTAGTGGAAACTCTTACTGTGGAGGGGAGGAGAGGAAGAGGCAGACCCAAACTGACTTGGGATGAGCAGATTAGGCATGATTTACTAGAGTTGCATCTTTCTGAGGACATGGTCCAAGATAGGACTTCGTGGAGGCGTAGGATTAGGGTTAAGGACTTCTAGAGGATATTGCAGTAAGGTCCTAGGTGTTTTTTAGGGGTGTAGGTCTTTCTTATTCTTAAATTTACTTTACCGGTAATTGCCTTCTGGTGTTTATGTCCAAATGATGTTGTATGCTATTATACACGATTTACATTATATTGTGTCACTCTGATCACTTTCTTGGTATTGGTGGCTTCCTATTTACATTATATTATGTCCAAATGATGTTGTATGCTATTTCTATATTGTTTGACTTGGTGTGTTGGCATGTTGTTCGTTTTGGAGCCGAGGGTCTCTCTGGAAGCAGCCTCTCTATCCCTAGGGATAGAGGCAAGGTCTGTCTACATCCCACCCTCCTTAGACCCTATAAATAGCTTTGCTATTTGTGGGATTTACTGGGTATGGTTGTTGTTGTTGTTTTCTTTTTGGCTCATGTCAATTCCAAGGAATTTAAGTCCAAGGATTTATTCCCTTCTGTTGTCATTTCGGTAATGACTTCACCCACTTTTGTGGCGTAACACAATTTAAATAATTGTGAACTCTTTTGTCATTTTGGCCCGTTTAAATGTTTTAGTGAAATTTTTTCACTTTTGTCAACCAGACCTTTCACAATCTCTTCGCTTTTAACCCATTTAATTAACTTAGCGAAACCTATCGCTTTTATACTAAGTTTATCTCCCGTTATTAGTTTATGCGGGAAGTTACAACCAGTTTCCTTGTTTTATTCTATTGACCCGTAGGTTCTTTCATTTAGCCTCGTAGGCTATTTCTTTATATTTTCACCTTTTACCTTATTAAGGTGAGACCTCAACAATTCGTTTCTTTCTATTTGTGATCCGAAGGTCTTTTTGGTCCCGTAGACCTTAGCATCATTTATAATCTCGTAGGGTATGATAATCCCGTCGATCATCTTTTATTCAAGTCTTTATTTAAAGGTATATACATTTATATATGTATATGGCATTAAGGCACCCTTTTATGTTCAAAAGCATTTATTTTCGCCTTGGTATTTCCTTTGACCTTGACAGTAGTCTAAGGCTACATTTGTTTTCTTTCGGACAAATTTTCCGACTTTATGACTTCTCACATCATTTATGCGTCGGTTCATCTTATGCTCACCATTATCCAGTTTACATATATTCGTATTTGTTTATGTCCCATTACCGGGCTCATTATTCTTTTGCTTTTAACGCTACCGTTATCCCGCTTTCTTTTACTCATGCCATCCGACATTATATTATATTCGAACCCTTTGACTCATTCATGTGAAATTTTATCATTTATGGATGTCAACTTCATTCTTTGTTTTGACCCGTTCAACTTTAAAATAGTTGAACATAATTTATCAAAATTTATATTTACATCATCTTGTCGTCTTTTAGTCATGACTCAAAACCCGAGTCTTTTAAATTTTCATCCAAGTTCCCGTTTCTCGGTCTACGCATGTGTTTAATCCTTACCCATCAACCGGGTGTTTCACCGAAGTCGTTATTATTGCAACCCTTCCGGTATGCATCAAGACTTCGCTTCACTTTTATTTTCCGACTTTGTCCTCAAGTTTGACGTTTTACAAAAACGGCCCATTAAGAGACATATTTGCATTCTCCGGGTTCGAGTGTAAGTACACCCCCCTCCCAATGCATATCTTAATCATTTTACATGTTTGCATTCTCCGGGTTCGAGTGTAAGTACACCCCCCTCCCAATGCATATCTTAATAATTTTACATGTTTGCATTCTCCGGGTTCAAGTGTAAATACACCCCCTCTCAATGCATATCTTAATCATTTTACATGTTTGCATTCTCCGGGTTCGAGTGTAAGTACACCCCCTTCCAATGCATATCTTAATCATTTTTACATGTTTGCTTTCTCTGGGTTCGAGTGTAAGTACACCCCCTCCCAATGCATATCTTAATCATTTTACATTAATCTTTGTCCCTTCACTCGGGCTCATTATCCTAATGTAATACACTTCCATCACTCGGCTGTGCGTTTACATTATTATCAATTATTTTGCTCATTTGATTCATTTGGGTACTTTTTAATTTGTCCCACTCACCCCGTCCTTACTACATCGGATGTAAGCATGTCTATCATAAAAAGTTCATGGTACCACGTGCTCACCACTTACTTGGCCAGAGTAAGCGATCAATACCTGCTATACATGACCTTTTTTTATAATTTTCACATTACACCCCATGTAAGTAATGCCTCTATTTGTTTCTCTTGGAAACAATAACCTGGATAGATTTTCTATTCGGGTTTTTCCAAGTTTTTAATCTACATATGCAACTTTCAATCTCTACGTATTTGTTGCATATTACTATTCGTGCAATTAAATTTAAAATGTGCACCTGGTAATGCTTGCCCTAACGGGCTTCTCTTGCCATTAGCCTTGTTCGCGATCGCTACGCGATTTAGGTCCTTGATGAGCATACTCTTTGGACCGTTCCTCTATCAAATCCGCGATTTGTTAAACTCTCGCTATCTTCATATGCGAGTGTCCTTCAACTAAAACATTTACAACACTTAGTAATTTCGAAATTAATGGATGCCCGTATTATAATACAAGGCTTTTCTACTATACGCATCAACGCGTGTAATTTCGTTGACTATATCTACTCTGTATTGTTTTTATTGGTGTAAGTGTATTACACGATAACCATATGTGTTGTTCTCAACACTTTAATCATACTAAACCATTGATATACATGTACTTACCGGATTTGCGATCAAGCCTCGAACCGAAAACTTTATTCTTTTAACCTTGAGCTCTGATTACCAACTTGTAATGACCGTCTCAATTTAATCAAGATTTTAAAAATAAATTACACATTTTAATGCTAAAATGTGACTTTACAAAAACTTGTCATACTAACATTCCCATATGTTTACAATATTTCAAAAACATATTTATAAGTGTTTACATAATTCACTTATAACTAAACAAGTCAAGATTTGACGCGAATGCTTCATTTAACGTGTGTTCGGTTCTTGCTCGTCGCTTGATCTTTACCCGGGACTCTCGACATTCACCTATGATCAAAACCAACTTAGAAGTCAGTTTTGATAGTTAAATAACAAGTACAACAAGGTAATTGAGTCAAATAATCAAAATAAACAAGAATTTCAAGAATTTAGTCCGTCGCCGCGCCCGACGGCAAACCCTTCTGGCCGTGGCGTTGACAGAAATGTTGCATCGTTGCTGCATATTCCCAGCCAAGTTGATTTTACGAAAACGCGCATAAATCTATCCGATTTACATGATTCTTTTTCCTATGTGATCGTAATTTAATTCTCCATCACATGGAGTTAAATTCCGACATCCGGGTTAAATAAATTTGAGATTTTTAAGCCTTCGACTTATTATCTTTTTACTAAATTTTGACCCGTCTATGTGTTTATCAAACAAACATGATTGTTCGACCCCCATTTTTCACGAACCCTTTATCTCCAACGTTGTCTATCATATAAGGTTCCAGTCACGGGTTCCTACGCATTATTTACCCATTTTACTTATGATCTGACTTTGACCCATTAAGGGTATTTATGTCCTTTTAAGCATAAATCATACCCATTTCTCGTATGCCTCATAATTTCAACCATTCATATTGATTGGTCTTCCACCAAAACTATGATTGTGGTGGATTTAAAGTAATAGACTATTTATTCCGAGTTTTTACCTCTCAAATGTGCTGTTTTATGGCAAGACACATTTAGGGCATTCAACCCTTGAAAGTTTATGCATTCAAATTTATACGCATCTAAGGATTATAAAATCATAATAATAATTTCTGAACCACCTCTAAAGGTTGTTTTACCCTGTTTACCCATCAAAGGCTTTATGGTCATTTTTAATCCTTCATTTTTGCGATGAAAGACTTCACTAAATATTCAACCTTACTTGCACTTTTAACTATAAAGTCATATAAGCGTACCTGCCCGGGTCAACAAATAGATCGATTTATACCTCGCTTTAATTATCACACAATCTATGGCGACGCAATTATCTGATTTGCTAATCGCTCCTGTTAACATAAGACTTGACAACCACATTAGTCGATATTGTCAAATGGTGTTATCACCACCATTCAACCCGTTTGGCCTATATGCTGGACGTTACCTATTTAATCGAAAAACATGGTTTTTGATTTCCAATTCATACATCCATCCCATCCCGGATTTTATTACCAAGTCCTTTTTCTCTTAATTCCTTTTCTCACAAATTCAACCCATTTCGGCTTACGCCATGGGTATCTTTTTAACTTCGATTTACATTAGTCAACACTAGACTAATTTCCATTTTTACCCTTTTCCTCATTATTAGATTACACTACAAGATATTCTTAACGGAAATCCGTATTTTTGATGTTATCGTTATCGCATTTATAACGTATAAAATAAACAAGTATTCTACATAAGTGTGTAAGTTTCACTTACCTCGCATCCGGTTTACGCTTCCTTTCTCGTACTTGATTTATTTGACCGCTTCTTTCCCAAGCCTCCACCTAGCTCGTTTAAGCGTCAAACTATTGTCAATCATTTACAAGGCGGTTAAATTAGTCATTAACAATCACGACTATTCCACCTCACTTGTTTTCTATATCGAAGCTACTATTCGACTTCATGATTGGTTAACTTAGTTTATCAAAGTTAACTATTTTCAATCACATGGTTTACAACATTAAGTCTAAATCAACATAATATATAGAACCCTTATCACTTCATATTACGCGTAATTGACATATCATTCAAATACGCGTTTTCACTCTAAATTTCAACACTTTAGTTCTCATTTAGGCATTTTAACAAACACCTAATGTGCATAATTTGTATTCTTCTATTATCTAGTTCATGGTTATTGTTTTAACCAAGTTTTAACATCAATTAACATGTTCATATCAATTTTTCGCATCTACTACATCAGAATTTACTTACGAAAATTAAAATTACACTAGAACAACTATCAATTTCTAGTGTTTAACATGTTCATACAAAAACCCACTTATCACCTTCAATGGTGATCATGAATTCACAAGAATTAGGCCTTACTTCATCATATACTTGTCTAGGGTTTACTCCTAGACACTACTGTAGGTCCCGTTTTTCCGGTGGATCGATAACGAAAACCTATTCCCTGTTTATAACAAACACGGTAACGGGTGCGGAATCCCCGTGACGGTGCAAACCAAACAAAGTGTATAAAATAACACGGATTAACCAATGAAACACAATCTATTGATTAACGGGATGAGAACCGATTACAAACTGATACAAACACAGTTTTGACGGAATTTTGACAGAGTTTCTTTACAAGTATTTTCTGATCTCTCTGCACTCATCTCTGTGTTCAAATGAAACAGAGATGTGTATTTATACTAAGACACAGACACAAGACTTACGAAACAAAACCTGAACTCGGCGAAACAAACAAAGTCGACGAAACACAACATGTTTCGTCGACAAACATATTAAGTCTATATGTTTCGTCGTTTACAATAGGAGCCCAAATAAAGTCAAGAGCCCACACATGTCTTCAGCCCACATGTGAGAATTACGGCCCAGACACTTTCTGTTGAAGCTTTTCACTAATATTCAACTTAGGACAAATATGGTGACATCATCATGACATCACTAAGGTGATGTCATGGTGATGTGTTTGCGGGAAAAGCTTGCTGCGCTCCGTGCCTCGCGTGTCGAACTCTGGGGCGCACGACAGAGGAATGTCGTGACGTCGGGCTTGAGCCGGACCTAACCGAGTCGACCCGAACCGAATCTAACCGAGTCGAGTCGCGTCCACATAAAGTGTACCAACAATCTCCCCCTTGGACGCTACTCGTGATGGTTCGTCTTTTGTGATTGTTCGTCTTCTGTGTCTTTCATGTCGGAGGATCTTCAAAGTCTTCACGCTTCGAAAGTAGAAAGTGTATCAACAAACTCCCCATTTTATTTAGGTAGTGTGTTAACAAACTCCCCCTTAGAATGAACTCTCCATTGAGTTATGCTCGTGAATCTTTTGATCTTCAATGATTTAGATCCTTGTGGTGTTGATGAGTGATCAACTGCAATCCAATCATCTTGATCTTCTGATTGCATCAACGTCGTGTCTTCACTTTACGGCTTGTCATCTGACACGTTCTCTTCGCCTTTAGCTGATTCTGATGTCGCATCTGCACATACAAGAAAGCTAAACACGTAATGAGAACAACCGCTTGGAATATAGACAAATTAAACAAACGACACATATGAGATCAAATCTCAATCAAACACCGACCGACAACAGTTTGAAAGTATAGAAAATGATCAATTTTAATTCTTTAACTTTCAAAACTTGTTAACTTCGACTTTTTATGAAGGTGCAATTGTTTTCCGGCTTACGATCAGGATTTTGGGTAGGATAGACTCGAGTTCCAACATCAGTCAATCAAAAATAAACTAGAAGCAAAATCTTTTTGGATTTAAAGTTTATTTTAAAACACACCTAAAATCTTTTTGGAATTTTCATTTTTTAAAAGTAAAGACGGAAAGCAATAAATAAATATATACAAAGATACAGAAACTGAAAGCAGTAAACAAATATTTACAAACATTATTTTTGCGAGTTTCGAGGGTAAGAGAATCATATCAGTGTATGGTCACGCCAAAACGCTCTTTTTGTTCAATTAGTTAACTTAAGATAAGCACCCTATAACAATTATCGATATTGTTGTCCACATAAGCTCAACTTATCAGATGTAATCATGTTTAGGGGATACGTTAAGGTATGATTTATACTTACCGACCGGTGTTCATCCACACACGACACATTCCCGTATCAAGGTATGCACGAGAGTTCATCTTACCGGTGAGTATACCGATTATCATCTGTTTGACCGTATAAAAATGTGAGAGACTCACTTATTTTGATTGAAAACAAGCCCTATGTGATAAAATCACTTATTGATGAGGAACTTGATTTTCAGATGCATGAGGGCACAGGAGCAAGTCCGTGAACAGGTCAGTACTTTCGTACAGCAGAGAGACGAACTTGACTCCCGCAAAGAATCTGTGATAATTTATCACTTATTTTGTTTGGACATGTGATTGTTGATCACTTATTGAGGTCGTATGCAATATGTACACGTATGTATAGTATCATGGAAGATCTTAGACTTCGTCTCCGTTATTTTTACGGTTTGATACAACCATGATACCCAGATGATAAGCAGCATAAAGACCGAATATTTCAGATCTCGGCAATCTCTCAAACGAGATTTCGGTACTAAGACCATATGCCAATGAGCAGTTCCCACCTGACTTGAAGTCTGTTAGGTTTGTATCATCCTGCACATTTTAGTCTGATTGTGAGCCTACCGATACATCGTTAGTAGAGATACTTATCATTTTTCTTTTTATTTTGCATTTTGAGCACATTGACCGACCACACCAGTTTGTAATTTCATCATTTTCTTTTATCCAAGAAACTCATTTTTTTTGTTTTTTTCTATTGTTTTTGAATTTTTTTAATTTTTCAAACGAAACGACAAAAAGTAAAGACATCTTTTTGGATTTTGAACTTTTGCAATGTTTTTGTATTTTCTTGAAATATCTCCCCCTAAAATTCGCAAAGTTTACGAAAACTAAAATCTTTTTGAATTTTCAAAGTTTATAAAGAAAATATTTACCAAAACGATCAGCCAAAGAAGTTTACTCGGGTATCACCTTAATGCCATTGACCAAAAGAAGATAATCAAAACGTGATTTATCAAAAGCTTTTGTAAACAGGTCGGCACGTTGGTGATCAGTGGGGACATGAACGACATCGATTAACCTCTTATCAAAACAGTCACGGATAAAGTGATATTTAATGTCGATGTGTTTAGTCTTAGAATGTTGCACCGGATTTCTAGTGATTTGCAAGGCAGCATTATTATCAACAAAAATACGAGTAGATAGGAATTCTAAACCGTAGTCGCGCATTTGTTGTTGTATCCAAAGAACTTGGGAGCAACAACTCGAGGCAGCAATATATTCTGCTTCACATGTTGATGTAGCAACACACGTTTGCTTCTTGCACTGCCACGTGACGAGTCGATTTCCTAGGAACTGACATCCTGCTGTTGTTGATTTGCCATCGATTTTGCAACCACCGAAATCAGAATCACTGTATGCAATTAATTCAAAACTATCATCCCTAGGGTACCAAAGACCTAAGTCTGGGCATCCCTTCAAATAGCGTAGAATCCTTTTGACAGCTGACAGATGAGAGGCCTTCGGGTTTGCTTGATATCTTGCGAGTAAGCATGTTGGGTACATGATATCAGGCCTCGAAGCGGTAAGATACATGAGAGATCCGATTATGGCACGATAGTACGAGGAGTTGATGCTTTCTCCCTTCAAATCCGGAGTAATCCCGTGATTCTGCGGAAGTGGGGTACCAATGGGCGTTGCATCTGACATTTGGAATCGGCTCAAAATGTCACCAACATATTTTGTCTGATGGATGAATATCCCAGACTTTGTTTGTTGAAATTGAAGGCCCAAAAAGAAATTCATCTCTCCCATAGCGCTCATTTCGAACTTTTCTTGCATAACACGTTCGAATTGCCTGCACAAAGAGTCATTAGTAGACCCAAATATTATATCATCAACATATACCTGCACCAGCAGAAGATCTTCATCTTGTTCTTTGATAAAGAGTGTGCAATCAATAAGACCTCGTCTAAATCCATTCTCCAGAAGATAGTTTGATAAGGTTGCGTACCAAGCCCTAGGTGCTTGATGTAGACCATAAAGAGCTTTGTTGAGCAACCAAACCCGATCAGGGTGAATAGGATCTTCAAAACCTGGAGGTTGTTCGACATGCACCTCTTCTTGAACAATACCATGAAGAAAAGCACTTTTAACGTCCATCTGGTAAACTTTGAATCCTTTGAAAGAAGCATAAGCTAAGAAGATTCGAATAGCTTCCAGACGTGCAACAGGTGCATAAACTTCATTGTAGTCAATGCCTTCAATCTGACGAAATCCCTGAACAACCAGTCTCGCTTTGTTGCGAATAACAACTCCACGATCATCTTTCTTGCATTTATAAACCCATCGTGTTCCAATTTTCTTGTAATTCTCCGGTTTTTCAACAAGCTTCCAAACACCAAGCTTTTGAAATTGCTGCAGTTCGTCCTGCATGGCTTCAACCCATGAATTATCTTTTAAAGCTTCCCTATAAGATTTTGGTTCTTCTTGTGAAACGTAACACGCGAAAGACCAATCATTTTGTAGACCAGATTCTCTAATAGCTGAATACAAACCAGCACTTGGGTTGTTTCTCAGCTGATTACGTGTCTGCACACCTTGCTGGACATCTCCTATGATATTCTGCTGTGGATGGGTATCGTGTATCCTCATTTCAGGATTTTCAGGAACACGAGCATTAACACCCAAATTGTTAAAATTAAGATCAACAACCAACTCTACACCTGGAATATGCGTAGAAGTGGATGCATTTCCTTCAGCAGTATCATCGACTTGCACATGAGGAGTATCAACAGAAATACCCTGAACTGGAACAACTGGAGATTTAGTGCCTTCAGTCGCATCCAAATTTTCTTCATCTTCTTCTGATGACTCATTGTATTCAGTAGCATTCTCAACTTCCTCATTTTGAACCGTGTTGTTAGACGAATTAGAACTTTGTGAGTTAACAACAACAGGTCTAACTAATGACGACTCAGCAGCATTGTCACTATCAAATATCATTCTAGCAGCTGCGGAATCTTCATCAAAAATTGGCAGGTCAAAGGAGTCGAATAGCCCATCATAATCGAACATCCAAGGATCACCTGGAGCTTTAACAGGATCTGTATATCTCTGAACCCGTACTTCACTCCATAGTTCAATCTTTTTGGTAGTCAGATTCCAAACACGAAAATTTGGAGTAGCATATCCAAGGAAGAAACCCTCGATAGCTTTCGCGCCAAACTTTCCATCCGGATCAATCATAGTGCATGGACCACCAAAAGGTTTAAAGCCCAAATTTCCGAAACACGAAAATACACTAGATTTTCACTAAAAACCCGGTTTAAAGCATAAACAATCAATCTAACTTAGGTTTTTGATAAAAATCAGTAGCAAACAACACTAAAACAGCAGATTTATGAATATTTTTCCAGAAAATATAATTTTTCAAGAACAAGTTTTCAGAAAAAAAAAAACACACAAAATACTTGATAAAAACCGAACAAGTTTGATTTTAAACAAGGATAAGAGCCAAAGCTCTGATACCACTTGTAGGTCCCGTTTTTCCGGTGGATCGATAACGAAAACCTATTCCCTGTTTATAACAAACACGGTAACGGGTGCGGAATCCCCGTGACGGTGCAAACCAAACAAAGTGTATAAAATAACACGGATTAACCAATGAAACACAATCTATTGATTAACGGGATGAGAACCGATTACAAACTGATACAAACACAGTTTTGACGGAATTTTGACAGAGTTTCTTTACAAGTATTTTCTGATCTCTCTGCACTCATCTCTGTGTTCAAATGAAACAGAGATGTGTATTTATACTAAGACACAGACACAAGACTTACGAAACAAAACCTGAACTCGGCGAAACAAACAAAGTCGACGAAACACAACATGTTTCGTCGACAAACATATTAAGTCTATATGTTTCGTCGTTTACAATAGGAGCCCAAATAAAGTCAAGAGCCCACACATGTCTTCAGCCCACATGTGAGAATTACGGCCCAGACACTTTCTGTTGAAGCTTTTCACTAATATTCAACTTAGGACAAATATGGTGACATCATCATGACATCACTAAGGTGATGTCATGGTGATGTGTTTGCGGGAAAAGCTTGCTGCGCTCCGTGCCTCGCGTGTCGAACTCTGGGGCGCACGACAGAGGAATGTCGTGACGTCGGGCTTGAGCCGGACCTAACCGAGTCGACCCGAACCGAATCTAACCGAGTCGAGTCGCGTCCACATAAAGTGTACCAACAACTACAATGTTCCTATTTCATCATATAACAAGCATGCAACCATCTAATTCAGATTCTCTATGTTTGCTCAGAAATTCAACTAGAGATTTCTCGTGAAATGTACATACCTTATGACTCCTTTTTCAGTGGAGATCACTATTTCGTGCTCGGATTTTGATTTGGAACTGAATTTGATCTTCAATTTGGGGAAATTAACATGAACTAGGGTTTGGTGGGGAGCCTGATGTCGCCCCTGTGTTCCTGTACGACCAGACACACCTAAGTGTGTGTTTGGTGTGGGTTATTTTGATTTTAATCATTCAAGTTTCTAACTTTACAACTTAGGCCCCTCAATTTTTATTTTATTTATAATTTAGGGGTTTCCATCCATGGTTTATAAAAGGCTTACTAGTCCATGCTTCTTTATTGTTTTTAAACTAATAATTAACTAGGTTAATTACCCCTTGTTAACTTAGTGAGTCTCGGGAGTTCTAACCCGTTTATTTTAAGTTCCGTCAACTCGGCCCTTTTATCCATTTTATTTCTCGAAAGTTCTTATCCGCTTTTTAATTAATATTAGGATTATTTATTTAAATCCTAATATTTACCGGGTTACTTTACCACTAACGGTACTTTACCCGTCTTTTAGTATTAACGGGGTTTGATTACCAAACCCATTTTCGGGGTGTTACAGTCGCACCTCTGATTGTCTCGCGGCCAAATTGTCCGAGTTATTCAACTGGAAGTGGATTTGAAATGAGGTTATGTTTTCTGTGATTGACAAAACTTACTTTTGTAGTGTTAATACTTTGGATCTCGTAATTGTTTTTGGAATATAAGTTATTTGAAATCTCAGATTTTCAATCTATCATGTTAGTTTAGCCATTTAATTCATCATTATTCTGTGTGTGTGTTTTTTTAATTGTTTGTTTTTTTAGGGTTAGTTCACTTGTGCTCATCAGGAATGAAGTAAGATGGATCTACCTAATAGACATACTTTGCTTTGAATGCCTAACATATTGCTTTCTCTTTTGATATTGATACAAATATATTTACTTTTCTAGAGAGATTAAGTGATTATATGAGAAAGGATGATTACTGATGAGTGTGGTGAATAGTAACAAGGTCTGTATTGAAACTATAGAAGAATGATATTGTTATCTGGCATACTGTATCTTTTCTCCAACACATACAAAATTGTATACAAACGATGTTGTTTGTTTACACGGTATCCTTTTGTTTGTAGCTTGACGCCATTGTTTACATTCAACTATTCTTGTCGACTGTTATTGAGAGGGATTGAGGTTTTTTGAGGTGTAATGCACTAAAAAGGAGACACCTTGTGTGCATGTGATAGTAGTGTAAAGTAATAGCATGATGGATTTGGCAAACTATGTTCCGAGTGCTTTCACGAGTCTGATGAAAAACGCATCTGAATTGATCACATTTGCATATGATGTACCTTTTACTCGGGCTATTGTTTTTGGGGTGCCAATTGGAGGTATGTTTTTTTAAATGAGTCCTTTGTTAATTGGTACTAATGAACTTATGATCTTGATGTTGACTTTTTATTTGATGTTGACCTATAGGCCATCTGTTTGTGGAAGGTTTAGTTTTAGTTGTTATCGTTTTCTTACTATCTCAGAAGAGTTACAAGCCACCTAAACGCCCTTTAACAATAAAGGTTTGACTCTTTGTTTTTACTTGATACAATATTTTGGCTTTTTAATTATTTTATGATGTTTGTAGGAGATTGATGAGCTGTGTGATGAATGGGTACCAGAATATCTTATACGACCTGTAACAGAAGAAATGAAAAAGGAAGTTCCAGTATTGTTAAGGTATCTCTCTCTTTTTCTCTCTCTCAATAGACACTTGTATACATACATGCATCTACTATACATACACATAATATGTGTACAGATCCACCTATATGTACTTGCATATGTAACTACACAAACATGTATACATATGTCTATGCATATATGTTATCCAGGGGTAGATCCAGGGGTGTTTTGGGGGTTCCCGGGAACCCCCTCAGTTTGGAAAAAATGAACAAAATTAGTGGAAACCTTTTATGATTTAGAAAAAATAGTGAGAATCTCTATCAAAAGGAACCGGGTGGAAAACATTCCTGGATCCGCCACTGATGTTATCTACACAGTTACCTTTCAAATGTAGGGCCATGGTGCTAAAAAAGATATCCTTTTTACTTTTTGGGACAATTTATATTCATATTTATGGTTATGATACTTTGATCATTAACTATAGCAATATTTCCCCGCGCGAAGCGGCGGGATTTGAAATGAGGTTTGTTTTCTGTGATTTACAAAACTTAGTTTTATAGTTTAATACCTTGGATCTGGTAATTGTTTTTGGAATATAAGTTATTTGAAATCTCAGATTTTCAATCTATCATGTTAGTTTAACTATTTAATTCATCATTATTCTGTATGTGTGTTTTTTTGATTGTTTGTTTTTTAGGGTTAGCTCTTCAACAAATGAAAAAAGCCAACAAAAGTAAAAACTAAAGTTTTGCTTTCTATAATATCTAATTTCTTGTTTTATGTATCAAAAGTATTAAGGAGTACAACTGAATTTCCATAATTCCAACTCCTTTATAGTTGATTGCAGCTCTGCAGTTGTATACGTTCTCCTCAAGTATTCTCCCTGCTTTTGTTCGTATCCAGTGTGAAGGTTACTTTGGGAAGCTCTATTACATTTTGGTATGTTTATTTTGTTTCCGTTGTGTACTTTTTTGATCCTTGGTGCATGCAACTGTAATGACTAGGATTCTCATCACATTGATGCATGTTTTGATGCCAGATTATTACCTTCTCTTCACCTCAGTAGATGATGAGGTCTAACCACGGCAATTGATTGATAATTTTATTTTTTATGTAACCATAAATGATTTATTTTGATGATAATTTGGCTGAATTGAACTAATTTTGACCTCTTAAAAATTCAAATTTGTATTTAACACATGCATACCACATGCTCAACAAAATGTTAGTGTGAGATGTTAAGAAGACAGTGACAATTGCTGATACAAGATAATGGATAATTTAGGGATACCATTTGTATCTGATACTTTCAACCATGTCGATAGGGATAACTCCTTGAAGTAGTTGAAACGGCATTGAGTTTGATTCTATACAAGCTTGATTGTGAAATTAAGGTTATTACTGGTAAATAACTTTTTCTTTTGATGCAGCAATGATGTGGGCCACTCAAGTGTTTGGGTACAAGCAGTGGCGGAACTAGAAGAAAAAGTCAGGGGTATCCCAAAATTTTTACTTAAACCCGTCTCTAATTATTTGAGGGCCTATAAGAGGCCATGTGCGGCTAGTAAAAAGTACCCTTAAAATTTTCTTTTACATAGGGTCATCCCTGAGAATTTGAGAACCCTTAGGGACCTTTGCGGTTAGTGTGTGTGTATATATACTAGTGTACAGACTCGTGTATTTCTTGGGTTGAATAAAAAGATATCAATTATGGGATCCAAATACAATTTTAATTTTACATTCTAAAGCATATCTTAATTATCATTTTTTATTATTAATGAGTGTACCACACACACGAAAACGATATCAAATTTTTTTTTTATAAAACTTAATGTGTTATCTTGAAGTTTTATAAATAATATTTAGTTTGTAATAAAAATATCTTTAACAATAAAAAGAATCGTTAAAGGCTTAAAGCATGTAGTCTAATATGAAATTTCAATATTAGAATCTTAGGTAGTGTTTGATATGAAGGAATGAGAGGTGGAATGGAATGGATGATTACGAGGGAATGAAGAAAAGGCTGTTTGGTTGGTCAATGGAATGGTATCACCCATTCCAAAAGGCATTCCATTCCCTCAAAATCATTCCTTCCACCCCCCATGTTTTTTTTCCATTCCATCCCCTCTTGCACCATTCATCAACAACACCAAAACCCACCACCTTCACCACAACCCACCACCACCACCCACCACCGACGCCATCGCCGCCACCCGCCACCACCTCACCCCGACAGCCACTGTCGCCGTCGCCACCCACTCGCCACCGTTATCAGCACAACCGCGACCAACCGCCAACGCCACTCGTTGCCGCCCTCCCACCACCATCGTCGACACCACAACCACAGCCACCACCACCGCCACCACTAACCGCCGACGCCACCCACCGCCACCTCTGCTACCACCTACCACCAACAGCCACCTTGCCGCCACCACCACTCGTCGTCACCGCCGCACCGCCACTCGCCGCCGCCACCACCACCCATCGCCGCTGCCGACACCCACCATCGCCACCTATAACCAACCACCCACAATCACTACCACCGACCACCACCACTCACCGCTGATTTTATTACTCCGTTTTTTTTGCCTACCGAATAATATACAATAATAATTCATTCCATTCACACATGGTAACCAAACAAGACATGGAATGGTTTTAAAATTTTCACAATAACTCTTATTTGTATATCCGTAAATCATAGGAATAAAATTTTCATATTTTTTTTGTTTATATAATATTTCTTTATATTTAAAAAAATTATTAGATCATATATTAAAAAGAACTATTTTAATGTTTTTCCTTTATTATTTTCATTATAACCTTTTTTTTAAAGAGCCACCAATTACATTTTGTGAAAATTGTTTCATATCATTTTCAAGGAAGTTTTATTGCAGGAAAAAAATTTATGGTTCGCCAAGAAAGTTGAGGGGTATCCCGGGCAACCCTTCGCCATTAAGTAGATCCGCCCTTGGGTACATATTCATTAGTAGGTTGCTCTGATAATACGGTGGTGCCAACATATTTTTTTTTTTTGGGTAAAAATGGTGCCAACATATTCATTAGAGGCTGAATTTGAAAGACAATTATGGGTGTTTGGTATGAACTCTTGTGATAGATATTATTAAGGAGCATAATAACTTAATCACTTGCACTTACAGGTTATGTGTTGCTTTTACAGCATTATTTTTTTAAATTCTTTTCATTCCCTTTCGTTTAATTGAATATTTAATAGTGTGCTTAATTGAATATTTAATAATGTGCAGGTAGAATAGAAAGGAAGGTGATATATTGGAATTCTAGACAAAAATAAAAGCACATTACTTACAAGAAGTTTACAAGATGGGCGGAAACTTTTTATGGTCCGATTTATTCGATTAGAATCAGAGCTTTTTCAAAGGTGGTGGTAAGTTGAAATGAAATCGCTAAAAAGGTACCATAATTATGAAGTCTCCCTTTTTTCTGTTTGTAATTCTACTAAAATGACATAGTATTGAAGTGAAGTCATTGAAGCTTGATTATTCTAAATCTTAATAAACCTAATAAGAGACTTTTTGAGAGAATAACTTGAATTAAAATTTTGAAATAGTTAATGTTCCTAAATATCTATAATTTGGAAATGGAAAGAGGGTGAAGATATATTTGTTTAATGTGATAGTTACGGGTGGGGTTGGTCCGTTTGTTCAAATTTGGGGTGTTATGTGATGCAACATCTCAAGAAAATTAGCTTTGAAAACTTTGTTGCCATGAACACCAACATACAATATTTACTATTATATTTCCTGCATTGGCATTTGACTTTGAAGCTAAAATTAATCATTTTAGTCAATGACAATTTGATGACTATAAGGGAGCGTTTGATTCGCAGGAATTGGATGGAATTTAAGGGAATTGGAATTTGAATTCCATCTCTTAAGATGTTTGGTTCACAGAATTTGATGGAATTGGCAATTCCAATCTTTATGTGTTTGGTTGACAATGGAATTTGAATTGGAATTAGTCATGAATTCCTTCAAATTCCTTTAACTAAAGGAATTCAAAATCCTTCCTATATGTGAAGGAATTAAAGTAAATTCATTGGAATCTTCGACCGTTTCGACCCATACTGGTTCAGATCCGAACCGTTTTGACACGAACAGCTTCGACTCGTACCATTTCGACGCGATCGGTTTCGACCCGTAATGTTTCGACGCGAACGGTTTCGACCCGTACCATTTCGAATCGAACCGTACGACGCGAACCGTTTCGACCCGTACCGTTTCGAATCGAACCGTTTCGACTCGTACCCTTTCGACCCGTACCGTTTCTAATCGAACCGTTTTGACGCGAACCATTTCGACCCGTACCGTTTCGACACGAACCGTTTCGACGCGAACCGTTTCGACCCGTACCGTTTCGAACCGAACCGTTTCGATCCGAACCGTATCGTTTTGACCCGAACCGTTCCGACGCAAACCGTTTCGACCAGAACCGTTTCGACCAGTACCGTTTCGAATCGAACCGCTTCGCCCCGAACCGCTTCGACCCGAACCATTTCGACGCAAACCGTTTCGACCAGTACCGTTTCGACCCGTAACATTTCGACCTGAACTGGTTGTGGGTGCCGGGGTGATGGATTCCAATTCATTTGACAACCAAAAACAACAAAAATGGAATAGAGATTCCAATTCCAACAATTTCCAATTCCAATTGGAATGTTTAAATTCCAATTTCAATTCCAAATCATTCCGCAAACGAAACGCCCCCTAACTTTTGTTGGCAAGTGTATAATTTTATAATATTCATTCTTATTTTAGTCCATGTATAAATTACTATATATCTTCATTTCATTTGAGAAAACTCTTAGCAGGTGCTAGATAAGATTCAAAATTCTTTATGAGATAAAAATTGGACCAACTGAATTAAAACTGAACATAACTTTGCTTGGAGAACATACTCTATGGAATGTATGTATCGTTATTATTTCTTAGTTTGAAGATGATAAATATGGGAATGTAATAAATAAAATAACTAATGTGGTCTACAAGAAAGTTTTTTTCCCGGATTTGAGTAATTTTGTTTTATTGTTTTCCAATGTATATGTTTTTACATAGTATTAAATTTGAACATAAATAATAGGTTTTTGGTTGAAGCAGCGTTTAACGTGGGCATTAACCTAGTGTTTTTGTAAAGAAATCGGTGCTACGCCTCGAACCCCCGAACACTTAAAGGCACATTGGCACATCCAAACTCCAGTAAACAAGTTTACTTGTATGTTCAAGGAAGGAATAACAATCAGATTAAGAAAAGCGATTGGTCGGATGATCTGGTTATGAATTGAAGGGGTAAGGTCCCAAAAACCTCATAAAAAGGATTTGAGACCATACCACAAACCAACTTTTTAACCTCTTGACCTTGCGCGGCCGCGCAACGGTCTCACAAGAGGAAGAAGAAATCAGCGATCCACAATCGCGCGCCCAAAGGAAAACATAAATCCTTGCGCCTTCTCCCATTCACAAAAGATTAAAAACCTTTACTTCCGCCTAAATATCCAGACTTGGATATTATTTTACCCAGACTTGGGATTTATTCGTCTGTGTCCACACAGCAAGATGTCACACCAGATTACAGCAGTAATCTTCTAGAAAGAAATACAATCGTGCACCACCCAGACGGTTATAACCGTCTGGACACGTGTCATCACCACAGACAACCCTGGAATCACAACGAAGGCATGCAATTGGAGAGTAATCTCCAATTAATCACTTTCCACGTGGCGATCCCCCAGCCATAGATCAAACCACGATCCGTGTGCATTCACATCGGATCGAGGCTAATTGACGTCAGATCAAAGAACTCAAACGGGAGAAAAAATAACCGCTACGGCGTTAACATTTTCCGTTATCTTTTCAATAACAGGTTTTCCCTCCCAAACTCCCGGTTATAAATAAGAGAACTGTTCAGGTATAAACTCAGATCACTCTCACTTCTCAAATACTTGTCTCCTCCGTTACCAATACTTATTCTCACGCCGGAGTCGGGTCAAGGAGAGAAACCTCTTCTCCCCTTGACGAGGCTAACGGTGTTCTTTTTTGCAGAACTACCGGAGAAGAAATCCCGTTGCACTGAATCAACCGAGAGAGAGCTAACCTTTTTATGCGGATTCAAACCCCCTAACTATCTCGGTTCCGACCATTTAGTTAGTGTTTCTTCATTGGCGCCCACCGTTTTCTCAGTTTTTCTAGTTTCTACCTCGTTTCGATTCAGTTCATTCCGTTTTCTGTTTTTTGCACATGGCAGAAAATTCATCATCTCACCGGCAACCTGGTCCTCGACCAAACGTCGGAAACAATTTACCAATAGAAGGGATCGTAGAAGAGGCCTCGGACGATAATGAGGTTCAATCTAATCGAGCAAATGATCCTGTTACCCCAGGAATGTTACCAGTAAATCCTGCACAATCAATTTTACCACCAGGAGAAACTCCGATATCATGGTATGTCCGGTCCCAAGGAGCATTAAACGCAGTGTACACACAGTTATGTGCTCAGACTGCTCCTGTAACCCAATCCCGAAGGCCGGGATCTAGAGCTCATGCCTCTTAGCGAGAAGAATCAACTTATGATGATACAAGCAGCTACCAGAGACGACACCATGGTGAACCGCATCCTCGTCAAAGACAATCGGTTCATGACAGGTTGGGCTCCCAACGGGACCCTCATACTGATGAATCCGATCAAACATATCGTGTGAGTGCAAACACCAGCGTATTCAACAGACTGCAGCCAAACTACAACAAATGCAGGCCTCGAGCGGTTTATAACCCTGAGGCCGAGCATAACTATGACTTAGTCTATCACCCGGATGAAGCGGCAGAAAACTCGAAGTTCATATTAGAGATAGCTCTGGCTCCGTTGGAAAGGGCCAAATTACCATCTAACGTTGGGAAATTCAATGGGTTAACTGACCCTGATGATCATCTAAGAGTATTCACCAGCGCAGGGTTGGTTGGCGGTTGGACCCTTCCGCTGTGGTGTCATTTGTTTGTGCAAACACTAACTGGCCCAGCGCGAATCTGGTTTGATAACCTACCAACGGGACAGATCGAGTCGTGGAAGGATCTGCGAAGAAAGTTTTTAACACACTTCAGCCAGCAAAGGCGGTCAAAGCGTGATACATCCGACGTCATGAACATCCGGCGCCGCGATGATGAGAATCTGGAAGATTTTATTACCAGATACAATAAAGAAGTGTTAGAAATTGGAGGTGTTAGCGAACAACTAATCCGTGCTCAATTTAAGTACGCGGTTAGGTGTGACGACATGGTCAAGGTGTTATCGGGAACAGAGGGCCTCCCCACGAGTTGGGAAAAGATAATGGCGGCGGCCAAGGTTTATGCGCAGACCGAGAAAAACCTTACTACAAACAGGCCACCACCACCACACAACAGGCCCGCAGATTTAAGCGCAAATGGTGAAAAAAGGTACAAAAAGTCATGGCGCGAAGCATCAGGAAGTCGATCCTCGGAAGACGGCCGCACAACAACTAACAAATTCTCTGCTCAAAGAGAAAACAAACACGAAAATAGGGAGAGGCAGTGGACTCCCCTAACGAAAACCCCAGCAGAGGTGCTAAGTACCGAGGATCACCAATTCAAACCTCCGATTCCGATGAAGAGTAAACGTGGTCAAGACCCGACGCAGTACTGCGAATATCATAAGGATAACGGGCACACCACGAACAACTGTATATCTCTGCGCACGGAAATCGAAAAGGCTCTCAAAAATGGAGAACTTACGCATTTGCTCCAGAATATGCGCAAGGAGATTAAACAGATTACTCGGGGAGAAGAA